>CM051843.1:7205133-7909422 GCA_028451465.1 Erethizon dorsatum | reverse complement strand
ACTTTCAATGGAATTTTTTATCTCTTGGGTATCTGCTTGAATCTGCCTTATGGATTCCATTTCTTTCCTATGCTGAGCATTCATGGTTTCTATAGTTTTCTTAAGTTCATCTATTTTTTTGTCTGTATCAACTATAGTGTCCTTAAGCATGGTCTTCATTGTAGACATTATCTCTGCAGTTATCTGTGAGATTATTTCTGTTTTAATTTTTTCCAGAACCTCATTCAGTTGCTTTGTTGTTACCACTTCAGATAGGCCAGGTGGGTGGCTTTCGGATTGTCCCACCTCGTTGCTCCCTAGGTTTGCCTTTGGTGAATTGGATGTGTGGGGATGCATCTTGTTTAAGTGTCGTCTCATTTTTTCTTTGTTTAATTCCTGGGGTGATGTTTGCAAATTACCTATAGTAGGTTACTTTATTGCTAGTGTTTAAGATCTTTAGAAGATGACTACTTCTCTGCAGTATCTTCCAAGTGGAGCTTGCTTTTAGGTTTTGAGCTTTCTGCCAGATCCTACCTCTTCAATTCGTTGGGTATGCGAAGTTGCTACCTGTTTGGCCCAGTCCTTGATTCTTTGGTACTGTGCCACTGTATTTTCTGTGTCCCTTAGTCAATCTCAGTCATGAAATATCAGGAAGGAAAGATGTTTAGAACGACTATTTCACATTTGGCTATAATGTTGACTAAAGCATCAAACACAGCCTAGAAAATGACAGACTGAGCTAACCAGTTATTTACCACTTTTAGCTGTATAGAGTTGCAGTTATATAACAAAATCTAAAACACACCAGAAAAATTATATGCAGTATACAAGTCCTGTGTATGTCAATTTTTCCCCTGAGGAGTTTAAATTTAAAATGAGTTAAGGAGGAAATAGAGTATTGGGAGAAGAGGAAGGAATTAGATGTAAGGTTAGAGGACCAAGAGGGATCCCACTAAAATTGGGACACTAGTGCAGAGGACAGGTGGTAGAAAGAGAAGGAAGGGATAAAAGGAAGAACAGATCACAACCACAATCACAAAGAAGTTAGAGGTGCTGTTTGCACTCAGATAAAAAACCAGAGAGAATAATGAAGGAAAGAGCAAATACACATACAGAAACAAAAACGAAGATAAAAACAATAAAACAGACAGATCAAAAATAAAATCCCACCAAAAAACTAAACAAAACAAAACAAAAACAAAAAAAAACCCTTCGCCAGAACAAAAAACAAATCAGTGAGAAAAAAAAAAATAATAATAAAAATAAAAATAAATATAAAAATAAAAAAAATAAAAAGAATCAGTTCCAGGTGTTGACTCTGTTGTAGGCAGTTACCCTGTGCTGACAGAGTCCTGTTCTGTGCAGGTCCGTCCCAGTAAGCCAGGAGCGCCCTCTGGCGGGTGGTGAGCAGAGGCGCGTACTTTCAGGCAGAGACCAGTCTAGCTCGCCTCCGCTCTCAGCGCCCTTTCACGATCCCTGGGCCTGAGAGGCTCAGCGTGCTGTCCGGAGCGCGGGTTCCCTGCACTGGTTCCCGCCGCTCTGGTTTTTCGCTACGCCCCCCACAATGGCGCCGGGCCAGTCGCTCTCTGGCGCGGGACAGGTGTGGCTGAGAGTCCAGTCTCGTTCGCCTGCTGACCTCAGCACACTTTCCTGGGCCTGAGAGGCCCCGTGCTGCCCTGTCCAGAGCACAAGTTCCCAGAGCAGTTTCTGAGCCGCTCTGAGTTTCACCACACCCCCCACAATGGCGCCCGGCTGGTTGCTCTCTGGCGCGGGGCAGCTGTGGCTGAGAGACACTCACCGCCGGTCAGCGCCATTCTCCGCCGCTCCCCTGCCCCGCCGCTGTCTCAGGATCCTCCGTGGGGGCTCCCTGGGCACCAGCTGCCACCGTGTGTCCGTAGATTTGAGCCTCTGCGGCACTGCAACTCCCGGGATAGTAGAAGTTGTGCGCGTGTGGTCTGCTCCTTCTTTCCTTCTTCTTTGTTGGAAGTCACCCGTCACTGGTGCCGGGGGTCCCAGATTGCGCTTCAGAACTTCTCTGGGTTTTGGGGAGGCATCTCCCCCCCTCCTGCGCTTTCCGGGTCCAATGGTAACTTTTAGAGAGAGTTTCGCTGCCTGCTTCTTACTCATCCGCCATCTTGAGGTCCCTCTAGCCCATTTCTTAAGGACAGGAATTTTCAACTCATTTAAACTTCCTTGCTTTCTCAATAGGTAGATGCACTCGCCCAGAGAACCATGTAGAAAACACTTGAATGTAACAGAGTAACATCTAATGGGCTTAGTAGTTTTTCCATTGGGTTTGTTTTCTCCATTCAATTTGAATTTCTATTCATTGGAATTGATGACAAGTATATGGAATATGCCAAGTAGTACAGGAAATAACTTGTTCAGAACATAGCAAGTTTCCTGGATGACAAATAATAAATCAGTTTTTAAAGATCAACACCAATAATTACCTGAGACCAAAGGAGGCTTGCTACCATCTAGCCTTGGTTTAGTGCTCTTAAGTCTTTGAGAGGGCTGGTGTGCTGAAGGGGCTCCAGGCTGATGGGTGGCTCAGAATCTTCAGGAGGGGAGGGACAGGTACAGTGTCATTTCACTGCCTACATCTTCAGTCACTTTCCTGAGTATAGAGAGGGCAGATATTTTTCAGGACTGTGAGACTAAATATCATTCTGTTCATCAAAACAGAGTAATCTGGCAAGCATTTCTAGCCATATGGGACTTTTGAAAATACATGAAAAACATCTGATTATATGTTTAGCTGAATATTATTAAAGATGCATGAAAACCTTAGGGAGAGCTTTTGGCTTAAGTTCCCAAAAAATCCTCCTCTGGAGCATCCTATTTGATATGTTGTAGTGAGAATGAAATGATTCCAAAATAAATAAGGGAGCCCCTTAAGGAAACCAACCCAGTTCTTCATTATTGAGTTGATTCCGTGCAGAACTGTAATTGTAAATATCCATAATCATTTATTTTGACTCTAAGGATAATATAATAACATAAAACCCATCATCCTGAAAGTAGTAGAGTCAATATCAAAATGAAGGTATTTCATCCTACTTACAAACGATAAATATATCCTTTGAGCACAGTGATTACTGAACGGCTTGGGTCCTCTAAACACCATCAATGCCTTCAATTACAATTTCATGCCCAGTACTTAAAAAAGAAAAGTTTGCTTTTAAGAAATACAGTTTAGAAATGGCTGACCATATAAAGCTTGGGAGGTCAAGTGCACTCTTATTTCCTCTACACTCGCAAGTTTAATTAAATGTTTACTAAAATTAATGAAATTAAATGTAAACTTCAAGTCAGTGAGTGAAGCCCCATGCAGAATATTTCAGAGTAGGTTTAATAGGATGTAAAGTTGCTTTTATGAGAGAGACATTATAGATACAACCATTGAGGAATGAGAAATAAAATGTATGTTTTTAAAACTCTCTCTAAGGAGATAGGGAGTGGGACTCCATGGTAAAGTGCTTGGCTAGCATGCATGAGGCCTTGGGTTCTGAGTTCGATCCCCAGTACTGAAAAAAAATTCTAGCAGAAAAATGAAATTCAAAGTCTCATAGTATGAAGTTCCAAGGACGAGTGGGACTCAGCACAGGACACAGTAGCTAAGAAGAGCAATTTCCACAGCATTTTTCCAACATGAAGCCAGCAACTCAAGTCTTCAGGTAAAACATGTAGCATATTTCCTGTGCCTCAGAGAGAAGGATGATACCTCATTCATTCATTCCCCTCTTCATTTATCCAACAGTTTTTCCAATTCTTATTTGGTGTTGGGCATGTGTTACATGGTAAAGATGCAAAATGTATTTCTCTAAACTCAAAAGATTGGTAACATTTCAGGTGATAACTCAAAGGGTATAGTGGTCAGGGTGAAACAAAAGCAAACTTATTAAAAATAACAGTGGTGAGTGATATAAGATAATGAATGATGTGGGACCCATAGCAAAGAAAGACAAATTATAGTCTGGAGAAACATTTGAGATTAGCTTGGAAAAATAAAGACAAGGAAATACTGTAGCAGAAAAATAGGGACAGAGGCACTTCAGTCTGATGTCATGAAGGGCTTTGGTGTACCTGGAAAGAGAGAATATTCCAGAACTCCAGAGAGGCCACTAACTCCTCCCAGGTAACCAGAAATTTAAGCAACTTCCCCCCTAACCTTTAAGGAACTTTGTCCACAGGACCCCATTTTTCTGTGACCTTTAAATCTTTTATGCCAAAATGTTTTAATTTCTCTTACTGTAAGCTATACACAGATATATGAGGAAATTAAAACATAGCAAAACTAATAGTTCCTTAGCATCTGTAATTTATAGAGTTGGAAATGTTGCTAATTAAAGTGTCTTGTTTCTTTGGAAAAAGCTTACCAAGAATATTTTGATGCGTGCAAAATTTTTCTCATGGGATGAAAATGTTGTGCTTGCCTTTCCTTTCCATCGTATAAACTGTATGAGAGCATCTTTTCCATGCCTTAGCAAATGCTCACAGTCTTTTCTAAGTTTAGGTTACTGCTATAGTTTTGACCTGGAATGTCCTCTAGAGACCCAAGTGTTAAAGGCTTGATCCTCTGCTTAGGGTTATTGGGAAAGGTGTGGGGTCTTTAAGGAGTAGGACCTAGTGGGAGATTTTAGGCCACTAGGGGCAAGCTCTCAAAGGGGACTGTGGAAGCTCAGTCTCTTCTGTCTCTTTTTACTTGTGGGTCATGAGGCAAGCAACAACCCTGCTCTACCACACATTTCTACCATGATGTGCAGTCTTACCACAGGCCCCAAAGTCTATCTGATTGTGGATTGGAACTTCCAAGACTCTGAGTCAAAAGAAACCTTTTCTGTTATTAAGTTGATTGATTCAGCTATTAGTTACAGTAATGAAAACTGACTGGCACAATCACCTTCCAAAATTCCATCCTTTGTGCTGAAATGTCATGATACACTTCTGAGAGTTCCTTCAGTGTGAAGGTTTTTGCCAGTATCACTTCTGGGATATCATCATCCTTTCCATCACAACCATGTCCCCCACTTTTGTTGATAAGTTGCCTTTATCTGTTTTATTTGCCTGCATACTGAGAGGTTTTCAAATGATGGCAAGATTCGCAGAGTCGACTCTTGCTTGTACAAATCTGTTTATGTGTGATTCAAATTTCACTTCCTGTTTTTTCACTTTCAGTTATTTGTTGCACTGTCTTTGTCACCCAATTCTCTTTTTGGGGCTCACGCTCTGTTAAGTGACATTGTGTTTCTTATGGCAGATAAGGTGGGGACACAATGAAGTGATCTGGGATCATGATCACGTTAATTTTTTTAAATGTTGTAAAGTGTGGATCAAAACCTTAGCAGTGACATTTGTACTCTATGCAATGAAGTTAACCCATCATGGTACCTGGGGTTTGAACTATGGAATAGGGAAATTGATTTTATTTGACTAAACTCTGACAACAGAAATTCAGGAATATCAAAGTTTCACAAAGCCAAGTCTGCCTATATGTCTTTGTGTTTGCAAAATAACTTATTTCCCTATGTGAAACACTATTATCAAAACTACTTTTAGAAGTGGAAACTGAAGCAGGTAGTAAGCCCACAACTCATAAGGAGTGGGGCTGGGACCCATATCCAGTTGGCTCTAGAATCTAAGAGCCTAACTTCGCTAACATGCTACATTTCTAGGTAAAAGGAACTCCTTGTTCATCAGTTGGCCCAGGCCCAATGTCTTACTTTTTTTTTTTTTTTTGCTTAAAAATCTTTCTTAAGTATTTGCATGATAACAATCTGAAGGATATTTTTCTTTAATATTTCTTGGAGAATGCCATGATAAGAAACTGGGTTGAATACTCAGGGTAAGTAAAAGGATTTTAAAAAATAAAGCTTCCATGATATTCTCAGGCAGCCAGCCTAGTTATACCAGCCAAAGTGTAGCTGCAATTTAGCAGTGCATCTTCCTTTATGACAATTTGAGCACGCTTCTAAATCTATTGTTTTTCCCTCCCTGGGTATCTACCATTCAGATACTACTCAACAAATTCTAACTCAGCTCCTATTCTGTGCCATCTTCTGTGTTGATGTCCTGTCTGGAAAGCATGTGTTCTTTCCTTATTGTGTCTAAATGTGTGTAATATTTAATCAAGGTACACTACAGTGTAATTCCTTTCCAATAAGGGATCATCTGAACAAATCTGTTTTTTCAATAATAAATGCAATGGTGTGCATTTGCAAAAGTAGTTCTTTACTCCATGCTTACTTATCTTCTTCGGTGTACGGCTCTAGAACACACTGACCTTGCAAATATACATAATATAAATGTACATCACAAATAGATTGGTAGGAGGAACACAGGCTTCTCATTAAATGTGAATTATTTTTTTCACAGGACATAGATATAAAAAATTATCTGTTGCTTATCTGAAGTTCAGCTTGATCTCAGCGACCAGTATTTTTATTTGCTAAATCTGGCAATGATAACCATAAGTGATGATTGTACATGTTCTAAAAGAGCTAGAATTAGATGAGAATGAGTTAATATTTTTTTTCTTGAAAACTGTAACAAAATACAAATAGGATACAAGTTAATAACACCGCTCATTGTCACTCAAAGAAGACTTGCGTGGAAAATTCCCTTGATCAAAGCAAACTTTTGATCACATGCAAAATGAAAGGCTCACTTGCATATGGCAAACATGTGTTAATGTGTATGACTAGAGTCAAGAATGGGAAACATATTCCACTTGGAAAGTCCCTCCAAAGCCATAATTGTAGTATCTGAGATCTCCCACAAATAATTAATGCAGCTTGGCATAGACTAACCAACACCAGCAAGCAGAGTACAATACACTATTGATTTGGGATGATACTGGACCTCCAAATAATGCAAATAATGTAAGGGAAATATTGTAACTCCCAACCTGTTAGCCCGTTAGACATTCAACATGCCAAGTTTGTGTTCTCTAAAATTGAAGAATAAATTCTAGGAACAACAGAGATAGAAAGTAGGATGTATTTATTGAGGGAAAGAAAGGTATATTTATTGGGGGAAAGAAAGCTTCTATCTAAGAGAGACAGAAGGGATCCTGAGAGGGTTGCCAAAGAACCCACTTCTCAAGGGAGTCTTGCAGAGCAAAACCATGAGGTGAGGTGGATCTAAGGTGGGGAAAACTATAACCAACTAATAAGATTACAAGTCAAGTCACTTAGGTAACATTGAGCCAATGGGAAATCACAAGGTGGGTGTGAGGCCGGACAAAACCATGGTGAACCAATAAGATTACGAGTATAATCACTTAGGTAATATCGATTAAATGGGAATCAAATGGGGAAGCAAGTATACATGGACCAAACAGGGGCTTTTTCTGGAGGGGGTGGGTCAGTGACTCTTCCTGGCCCCTCACCCAAGGTGATTGATACCTGTTTAGAATATCAATCACTGCCATTCTTCCTAGGGGAAGGATGTGAGTGTAGTCATTCTAGCTTTTGTCTTGAGGTCTGGCCTTTAATGAATGCTTCTCCCCCACAGTTGCGGATGTTTTCTCATCTCCTGCACTGACTCTTGAGTTTCTAGCCCTGTCTGACTGCATATAATATTGCTACCTAATTTAGCTGTCTACAATACTATTACCAGCAAATATTTTCTATAAAGAGGCTGCCAGTAGCAAATTGTTTCAGCTTTGTGTCCCAGCTCAGCCACTGTAACCTGGAAAGCAGCTGCATTGGTAGACACCTTTAAAAGAATTGGATGGGGCTCTACCCCAATAAAACTTTATTTACAAAAACAAAAAGTAGGCCATATTTGGCCCACAGACTTTAATTTACAACCTTTCACCCAAGGAGAGTTTGTCAGTATTTCCTTATGTGATTTTGTTCTCAGAAGGAAAACAAGCAATCAAAAGAATTAATAAAGATTGTCAGTCTTCCTAGTAGAATACCCAGCAAATTTAAAAGGCTTAGTTTGATGTGTGAGGTTATAATTATTCAAATTCTCCATTTTAAGTGAAGTTAAGAAATGATAATTATCTTATGAATGATATCAACTAGCTTGTCAAAATAAGATTCAGGTTCAGATGGTCAAAAAGAATAACAGTTCAGCTTATAGGGCGGATTAATCATATATATTATCTCCTCTTCTTTTCAAAGCTCACAGTAATGACATTAAGTCAATACATTTAACATCAGTTAAAAGTATTATTTTTAAAAATTGAATGAGCAAAGCCATTTTCCTCATTTACTACCATGCAAATAATTGTTTCCCTAAGGCCTCAATACACAGTCCAATAGTGTCATTAGTGAGAAATCGAAACACCTTCAAACAGCTGAATCTGTACTCCTGACTTTATTAAATGCATTGAAAAGTATCTGGATTTACCAAATTTTCACCTGAGTTTAAATTAAAACCAGCAGAATGAAAAATTTCATGTGATTTGTTTTGAATGTGATGCAGTATTCAATAACAATGGAAATCTACTTTACCAAAACAAATGATGCTGCTTTTACTTAAATTACAGTCAGTCCCACTTTATAGCATGTTTAATATGCTGTCTCCCATTAATCGCTTCAAATTAGATGTGGGCTGTGAAGCCAATTAATTTTCCATTTTATATTCTTTCTGTCTTCATTCAATAAAGAGGAAAAGCAAGATCATGGTATCTAACAGAATTAAGAGAATTATACCTGAACTTATATAGATGTTTCCTAATTATTCCTGAAGGTTCAACTATTATACATGTATTTACCAAAAGATTATGCCATTTATCATATTCCTCATTAATGAGAACTTGCAATCTTACATAACACATCCAGTTGCACTGGTGCAAATTAAATAATGAGTTAAGAGCATATAGATTTATTCTTTTTTATACAATCTATAATAAAAATGGATAGATTCATTATATTAGCTCTTGACTGCTTGGGGTAATCAGTCTTACAGATGACTGCTGTAATTTTTTCTTCACCAGGTCTTATGATGTTCTCTGAAGCACATACTAATTTATTTGAAGTGAACTATTTAGCCTGCCTGTTTTGACAGAAAGGAATTCTGATATGGCTGAGAACTTTGATGAGAACTGATTTGCTAATTAGATTAGAGGATGGAAATTTCCTACATAGTAAGAAAGCCTTACAAAACAGCATCTTGACAAAAAACTATGTATGGCAAAGCTTTGTTTTTAAATGCAGCACTGGGAAAGGTTTACTGTAATTCAACAATATTTAGAGTCTTCTCAATCCTGGGTATTATAGGGTTAAAGAAGTGCCAACTAAGAAGGAAAGTAAGAGCTAAAATTAGCAATCATTCCACAGTCCTGTTATGGTTATTTTTAGTTTAAAGAGAATTTGAGAAAGTGAAGAAATACAGTGATGGGTAATAAATTCTTTTGAAAATCAGTATTTCCATTTCTTGTCAAAGCTGGGGATGGAACCCAGAGTCTCATGGTTTACTAGACAAGAGCTTTACCACTGAGGCACACCCCCAGGCCCTCCATGGTTTCCATTCACAAAACTGAGGAACTGCTCTGAGGACTCTCACTGGGGAGCCGGAAGGAGTGACTGGTCCCCTGGGGAGATTTGCCAGTGCTGCAGAGATTTCTTTTGTCATTGTTGTTGCTGGGATGAAACCCAGGGCCTTGTGCATGCTAGGCAAACACTCTGCCACTGAGCGTACCCCAGCCCTTGGAGAGACACTTTTTGGCTATCACAACAGGGATGTACTACTGACATCTAGTGGGTAGAGGCCAGGGATGCTGCCCAACATCTTCCAGTGAATGGGACAGCCTTCCCTCCCTACAAAATAGCTAATATTCCAATGAAATGAATATTCCAGTATGGAAGCAGGTCACTTAGCAAGGGTACATGGAAAGAACAAAGGCATTTTTAGGAGGGGTTGGGTTCAGATGCTTTGCTCACCCACCATGTGGCTGATGTCTATCTGGACTTTACTGCACCAGGTGATACCAGTTGTAGTATAATTCCAAGTTACTGCTTAGCCCTTAGAGAGGCATGTAGGTCTGGTCACTGCATCTTTATCTTGAGGCCTGGTCTTCTTCAGATGTGCCTCCAGCCACAATTCTGATGACTTTATTTTCTGCTGACTTCCTTGAGAGCCCAACCCCTCTCTGACTGTATACTAATTTCTATCTAACTTAGCTGTCTATAATATTAGGGTGCTTGCCTGCATGTGTGAGGCATCACATACATAAACATACAAAAAGCTAGAGCCAGAGTTAGAAACTGTTACATATTAATACATAAGTAAATCTAAAAGGACAAAATGGAAAGCTTCATTAATCTCCTTAAGAATTTCATTTCACTTAGTTTTTTGGAATAATAGAGATTGAACCTGAGGTGTACCACCACTGAGTTGCATCCTAACCCTTCTATTTGTTAAATTTTATTTTGAGACAGGGTCTCACTAAGTTTCCCAGGCTGGCCTGGACCTTGTGGTCCTCCTGCCTAGGCCTCAAGAGGACCTGCAATTATAGGTGTATGCTGCCACACCCAGCATGTCTTAATAAATTTTATTTAAAAATTACTAATGTTTATGTCTCTATGGTGTTTTAAATAATGTATGTCATTTGCATTAACTAACTAATAACAATAAATGCAATGCTACCACAAGCTAAAGGGAATTTTTTTTTAACTCTTAGAGACTTAGAGTTACCAAAAATCTTGAAGTAAACATTTAAAATAGTATATAGTTTTAGGTAAGTAAAATTACTAAATAAAAACAAGACTTTCAAGCACCATGTAATATTGCTTTAAGTTAAAATTTTCTGAGGGAAATGAATTGGTAATTAAAATTCAAGGCAGAAAATATGATGTAAAATTCTCCCTCACTAAAAGAAGAACTTTTCAGGTATTTTAATTAATTACAATAGGTATAAAAGGGCTCATTAAATTAAAAGGTCATGAGATTATGTCAGAAATTTTTAAAGTATGACATTAAGGGTTTTAGGGATTTTTTGCTATTTTTAGAGCTGGGGATGGAACCCAGGGCCTCATGTATGCTAAGCATGTCCTCTACCACTGAGCTACACCCTGGCTCTCCAGCTTAATTTTGAAAAATCTTTCATTAGTATGTTTGTGCTACCTAATGAGTACATTGATCAGGGGATACTGGTACAGATACATATCACATCTAGATCCTTTGTACTCCCCCTTCCTCTCCACTTCCTCCCATCTCCCCCAGCTCCAGGTCTTCTTTTCATCTCCACAAGGCCTACCTCCCTGTCACAGTTCTGTTTTTAAATGGCCCCTAGACACATGGGCAGAGAGGAATCCCTTCCTCTAGGAAGGCCATGTGGCATTTTCTATCTTCTGTGGTCCTAAAGTGTTTCGACCAGCAACTTTTCAATCCTGGATTAACAGTCATTCATGACACTAAAGGCTTTTGAATAATTCCCAGGTGAAGGAACTAAATAATATTGTGATACAATGAAATAAGGCAAAATGAAAAAAACATTTTTTTGCATTGTCAGACTTAAAAGAATGATTCTTCTGCAGAGAGAAAAGATCATCTAAAGGCTTTATTGGATTTCTAAATTTAAATATTCATTACATGAATTTAACATATATTTATAATCCTGTTCTTTTGAGAAAGAAAAGGAAGCATTTATCTATGACTATAATGGTTCCTTGCTTAGAGAAATCCAAGGGCTATAAAGCAAGGGTAGCAGAAGAACGATAAAGAAATGTAACACAAAATGGCAGTGTTGCTATCCTTGAGTTCCACAAACGCAAAAAACACCATGGTCAAGTAGAAAACACACACATGCAACCCCCCCAATACACACACACACACACAGCACAACAGCCTCTCTATGGGGAGAAAAGTTAGGTGGGAGGAACCGACAATCTGTATTGACACTAGGCACAGATGTTTAAATCAGAAACCTCTATTACTTGAATATGCAGCTCATTTTCCCCATACAGTTTACTTAAAAAGAATTCACAATTAATAATCTTTTTCTAATTTTTTGAAGCAGCATCAGTTAGGTATATTATCTATATTAATAGAGTTAATTCTGACAAGGAATAAAAAAGGAAAAATGAAGAAAAAACTAAACAATGAAATTGTATGACATCAGCTAATTATGGGTTAATTCGTTTGTTTTTTTCTCTAAATAACGAATTATATAGTTTTACCTGAATCTGGTATTTCTTATGTTGATGGCTAACACACATATGTAAACGACAGCATGTAGTCATCTATGTGCCACATAAAAATCCATGCATCCGTGCAAGAAAGCATTATGATTTTGTGTACATACACGTTATACAGTTCACTGCAGAAGTATTGTGTCTACTCTGTTGTCAAAGTTAATTTGAAAATTTATATATATGAATCCAGGGAGACCTGCTTCTTCCAAGTTGTGTGCACTTTACAGACTCAAAAAAAAAGGAAATCTCAGTCCCTTATTCAGTCATTTCCTCTCTAAAAACATGTAATTCCATCCACCTAGCTCTCAAAGACAAAAGAGGGAGAGGCAAAGCAGGGCATGATGACATGTACGCCGATAATCCCAGCAACTTGGGAGGCTGAGGCAAAAGATTGTGATCTGAAGGACAGACTGGGCAACTTAGTGAGATCCTGCCTCAAAATAAAGCAAAAGACAGAAAGAGTGTGAAATTACCTAATCTAGCATATATTAGATATAGTAGGTGCTCATTAAACAAACAATAACAATGATTGGTTAATTTAGTTATTATTTCTTGTCAACTATGATTCTCTTTGAAATGGGAATGCTGCATATGAATCCTTCAATAAAAAAGCTGACTTTCAGGAAATTAGGAAGCTTCTAGCTCCTGAACCTCCTCTGTGCATACCAGCCTGCACCCATCACATGGAATAGCCAGTTGTACCTTTCAGTCTTTCCTTTTTTTTGCCATTTTGTGCCCATTATCTCTTCCTCTGTAATAAGATTTTATACATTATTATCAACTATCAAATAAAAAAGAAAGGAGCTATGATTTTAGCACATGTATGTCAATGCTTTCAGCATCTCATTTAGCCTCCAGAACAAACGTAATTTTCCTTCTCTTGAGCTTATTTTACAATCCAAAACTCACATCTGGGGATGTGAGTAGGAAGCAATGACCAAACCAGGGGCAAGTTTCCTCAGGATTTTGGCAGAGGCTTGCCTGGTCCAGTGGGCCATCCACTCGCTAATATTCCATGCTTCTCCTGAACATTCTTTTTTTTTGTCAGAGGAAACACAAAAACCACTAGCTGTGCAGAGAAGTTTGACGGTCACAGATAGTTGAGGGTCTCCATCTACAAGGAACGTTTCCCTGGAAGTACAAAGCCCAGCTTGGCCACACACTTCCTTGGCAATCAGCCCAGACCCAAATGGAAGCAACCCAGAACCCACTTCTATTCCACCTCAACTTGTCTCGGGCTTCTCTGTCCTGCTTAGGCTTCAAATCTCCATCTTCTCACCATCCCTACGAGCACATTCTCAATTTCCTGGGACAGAGCTGGTCCTGGGTTTGAGCGCCCTATTTATTTCAGGAGTTCAGGATGAAATTTCAGTCTGGAAGTTCCAGAGCTTGATCTTTTCTAGCCATCATCATCATCTTCACCACCACCATCATTATCACCAGTATCACCATCATCACCATCCTATCAGGTTAAGTGTTTCCTCCTTGTAAATTTTTTCCCAGTATCTGCCACCAGCTCTGGGGACCGCGCATCTCCCATACTTTCTCTGGTGACAGTGCTGCAGATATGACAACCCTAAAACCAGGCTTTGGAACACAGAACCTGCCCTCCAGCCTTGGAAGCACATGGCATTTTCTCACAAACGCAGAGACCTGACAGCAGAGCTCGCAGAAGCCAAAACCTAGCTGTTCCTACTCGGACACCACCACGGACAAAGGGTCATATTTTATCCCCTTCATCAGGCTCTCAAGGAGCTTGTAGTTGGCAAAATAAAGCGAACCTGACAGTTGCCAATAAATGACCCAGAATCCAAGAGGCTCCTGTCCCCACGGTGCTGCTGGCAGCTTCAAATAAACAGCTCATGTCACTCCCTTCTGCCGGGGTCTGCTTCTCACCTAAGGCTGTGTGGCTTCCTGCACCTGAAATGGATTTAGCATCCTAGTCATGGATGGGTTATGGGATGGGAACTTACAGATCACATGCCCACGAGCACACACAGAATAGCGTGGTCTGCAGAGCTCAGAGCCCCCAGGAGCCGGCGCTGCTCCTGCTTTGAGTACTTCCATGAGCCACAAGCAGTGCTGGGTGGAAAAGGGGACCGTTCTGCCGAGCCTGCCTGTGGACAAGGCATCCTGTTTTCTCCCATAGACTTCTTTCACCTCCCTATTTGACATTTGTCATTTTCAGGTACCGTTGCTATTTTCCCTTGGCTTTTTCAACACGCTGTTTATTTAAGTACACTGAGAGGACATATTGAAATTCATACAGCATCGACTTTATATCCAGTGAGAAAATAAAAGTATTGGGGGCTGACTGCAGTCTCCCAATGCCACTGTATTTTATCTCATTAATGTCATGCAGGTGATCCAACATTTGAAGTGTCCTTGGGAGTAATTATTGAAACTCTGGTCAAACATTGATGTGGAAATTATCCAAATGTTTGTTTAAACTTTGCCACATATTAGATAACTTGACAGGGGTCTCTGTCACACTTCCAAATTTGTTGTGGTGTCATTAAACAGCCCATTGAACTTGAAAGTTCTAATTCTATTTCTCAGAAAACATGTCTGTCTACCCCAGGTTTAGCACCACAGAATTAACTCGCTGTTGAAAGACTCTGTAGAAGCACACTGGCCATCTGTTTCCAACACGAGTTTGTGCTGAGTCTCAGAGACACAGAAGGTTCTCTGTAAAGAAGTTCTTTCCTGAGGTGGCCCTCATCTAGCCAGTAGGTACATTCTGGCCTCAGTGTGTTTAGTGGACTCCAAGTGACCCAGCTGGAAGGAAATCACCTCCCTGCTGTGCATCTTGACCAAAAGTTGTCCCTTTTGTGGTCTGCTCCTTTCCCACAAATTCCTGGAGCTTTTTCTTGCCAGCCTCCATTCATATCTCTGCCTGTCTGTGCGATGTCACAGTTTGTTAAGACCGGAGAAACTGAAGATAACAGGGTGAGGCCTGCCTGTCTTGCTGTGCCAGCAGAGGATAATGAGGTCTTCTCACTGAGTGTTTCCTCTGGGCTGGAGAACACTGCTTATTTATAGCCCAGTTCTGATGACTTGGTGTGTGTCTTAGTGTCCATAATTATCTTTAATTTTGGAACTTGGCAAAGAAATGATTTTGCTACTAATGCATTTTTGTATGTCAAAGAAACTTATAGATGATCTCTAAATCAAAGATAATTCATTCTACCACGTATATGTAACCCACAAACACACACACACTGATACACACATGCGCACACATATATTAACTGACAAACTGGTGATTCTATACAGGGGAAAGCAATAGAACACTTTAAGACGAGAAGAGATGTTTTCTTTCCTGGAAATGTTAATGTTCTATGACATAGTGATTTAGTTATTGGGCAAAAAATGTCCACAGTGACAGAAAGGAGAATAAGACCCTAAATTTAGTATTTTGAACTAAGGGCATTGGAGTGAACCTTGTCTTCTAAGAAATAGTTATCTGTGACAAACCATATCAGGAATGACTGTTGCAACTGAGAGAGACAGAAAGTAGAATAGTGATTATCAGGGGCTAGGGAGAATGGGAGGAAAGAATTTAATGCTTAATGGGAATAGAATTTTCTGATTGGGTGATGGAATTGTTTTACAAATATGATGGTTACAAATGGTGAATGTCATTAATGTCATTCAACTACAGTTAACTTTAAAAAGGTTAAATGGCAAAGTTCATACACTTACCACAATAACAACAGCGACAAAAAGATTGTTGGTACAACCTGTCATAGTGGAAGTGTATGCTTATCCACATGAGAAAAATGATGGGCTGTTGAAGCATCCATTATTAGATATTTCTGTAATAAGACAGATATCCTCAAGGGACAGGAGACCTGGATTCTCAGGGTTTAATCCATTAGCTGTTACCTACTCATTTTTCTCAACCCCCCCCATTAACAATGTATAGAGTGAATCTTTTTCTTATTCACCCACTTATTCACTCTTAAAGCAAGGACCAGGTGTGATGTAACAAAACAGGCATTGGGTGCTCGGATAACTCCAAGAGTGAGAATGGCCATTCACTTATATTTTACCTTAGGAGGGGATTCCCTAAAACATGAGGCCATACTCATGACCCAGTGGGAAGTTACCAGGTACTACCCTACTCCAACAAAGCCATAAAAGCAAGTTCTGTTATTTTGTTAATGGGGCAAGCTGTTCACCACAGCTGTGCCTCCTTTACCTCCTCTAGTTAAAGCCCTTTCCCTATTTTCTCTTACTTTCTAACTGTGCCTAATAAATGTGCCTATGCCTCCCACTGACACATCCTGAAATCCTGTTTCTATGATAAATATCAGCAAATATACCCCATAGCAGAAAGCAGGAAGCAAGTTAGGGCTTCCATCTCCTCTTTGGGGGCTACTTCAGACTCCATCCAGTAACTTGCTAATTTCTTGATTTTTATCAGCATCGAGCAAAAGAACCCTTGGCTGACTGGTAACATTTCCTTTAATTTGACCCATTTGTCTGTATTTTACCATAAAAATTAAATAAAGAAAGATTCATAGAATACCTCTGTGACCTCTATTCATAGAAGTACCTCTGTGCGCTCTAAACTGCAGGGCAAAGTCAACTATGTTTATTCTAATGTGTCCATCTCTTTAGTGGTACATAACCACTAAGCACAGCTGCACCATTCCTTGTCCATGGGGCACATGAGGGCTTCATTAATAAACACTTTGACTGAAAATGAATGTTATTTGGTATCAAACTCAAGCAATGGAATGATGTGGCACTCATCCCCTATAGCAGGTTCATCCAGGGTGACTATCTTCCCAGAACATGAGCACACAGATGTGCTGAGAATTAAGACTTCTCTATTTATTCAGTTGGCCCATGCTATTTAAACATTTACTACTTTCCAGAAAACATTCTGAGGCTGTGCTGTCTTCATCTCTCATACCCCATGCATACATCTACCCCCGGCTGGGAGAAATAGTCTCAGATATTTCCAGCAGTGTGAACATGAAGACACAAGGCCTTTGCTTATTCTCTTGGGTACAGAACAGAGACATCTGATAGACTTGGTTGAGGTTATGTACTCATCCATGAACTATTGCCTGTGGCCACTAGGACAGGTCCTGCAATGAAATGCTATAAACACTGTGCACTGCAACTTTTTCCATATGGACCTTGGGAGGAATTTCAGAAGGAAAGAAGGAAGGATCATACTGTTAGAAAAAAGAGGGCCATAGAGATACAGTCAAGTTAACAGCAGCAGTGAAATTTGCAACTTGTAGGGTAAAAACACCAAGAAATGGCAAAATTCAAGATATACAGTTTAATATCTGCCATAAGAACCCAGTAATATGGAAGGAGATTTAGAAAGACTTGGATGGGATGAGGTGGCAGCTCATTGTCCACTATGACCATAATGATAACCAGGGAAGCAATTAGTAGTGGCCACGAATATAACAGAGAGTAGAGAGTCCCTTTGTTTCTCCTCTAAAATCCCAATCTTGTTCTCCCAATGGATGCTTCTCACCCCACAAACACATTTTCAGGGAAGGGTGTTGTCTGTCCTCTTGTTATATCCCCCACACCTAGTATAGAATCTAGCAGGCAGCAGGTGCTCCCAAAATTCTTGTTGCACAATAAATAAACAAGGAAATTTAGTTTTACAACTTATAGCAAAAGCAACTGTATCAGTCTGCTTCATGGTACTATAATGAAATAACTAAATTAATAACTTTTTAAAGAGAAAAGGTTTGTTTAGCTCACAGATTTGGAAGTTCAAAGGCAGGGTGTCTGTATATGCTCAGTTCTGGTGAGGGTGATAGATGGTGATGCGACAGGGTAGGAGCGAGTACCACAGAAAACAGCCCCATCTTCAGCCAGGAAGCAGAGAGAGAGGGAGAGGGAGAGGGACAGAATGATACAGAGAGAGAGAGTGATAGAGAGAAAGAGAATGATAGAGAGAGAAAGGGAGACAGAGACAGAGACAGAGGACAGAGAATGAGTAGGCTCCCACAATCCCCTCTGATGGCACAACCCCAGTAACCTAACTTCTTCCCCCAGTCCCTAAATCTTAAAAGGCCCACAGTACCTCCCCATAGCACCACACTCAGGACCAAGTCTTTAACATAATGGACTCCTGGAGGACGTTTAAACAATTACCACCTGATTGGGAAGTTAAGAGGCTCACAAGTTCAAGACTAGCCTAGATACCATAGGAAGAGCCTGTCTCAAAATAAAAAAAAACAAAAAGATCTAGAATATACTTCAGTGGTAGAGTGCACCTGGGTTTGCTCCTCAGTACTACAAAGAAAAAGCACCAATTAAATGATATCCAAAGCGTAACAGCAAACTACTAAGAATGCAAAGGTTTTGCAGCCATCCATCTTCCATTAAGATATATAGATTAAGGCAGATTTCTGTATTCTCCTCTTGCTCAGTGTCCTGAAACTTCAGAATAACATGTCAGCATCTAAACTAAACTTACTCTTTGTCTTTTCTCACCTTTATATCAAGCAGAGTCTGGGATTCTCCTATGTGGTCTAACAGGAGAGTTATAGTTTAGATCTAAAATGGCCCCCAAAGCCTGATGTATTTGGAAGGTAAGTGGATTATGGGATTGTTACAACAGACTTCTGTTAGAAGGTGGGGTCTGAAGCAGGTCACTGTGGGTGTGACCCAGAAGGGTATATATTTCTCTTTCCAGCTTCTCCCTTGCCTCTCTACTTCCTGTGTGCCATGAGGTGAGCAGCTTTTCCTCCACCATTCCCCTCTGCCATCCTGTTTCTTCTTTGGAACCAGCCACCCATGGACTGAAACATGAGCCAAAATAAACCTCTGTCCCTTTAAGTTATGAGTATGGAGCATTGTGCCTCAGTGACAAGAAATATAACCAAGACAAAGAGTCTACAAGTGGATGGGAATTCACTTAGTTTAACAATTCCTGGTCACAACTAAGATTGGATCGTAGCAAGACAGAAAACTTCCAAATGTGCAAATGCATGCATAAGATATGTAGGAATACGATTTTGTACACTTCAACCTGCACAGGGCATAAAATTCAGCAGTGTTACATAAATTTTTGAATAATTGTTTAGGATAGCATGTGGAGCAACCCGCCAAGTGGATAGCTTTGATTCTCGTGCATTTGCTGAATATCCCAAGAACCAATGTTTTATGGGTCCTTTTGGAACATGAACTTGGAGTCAGTGTGATTAATCCAACTGACAATAATTATAGCTAACTGTGAAAGCCATTCCTGGTAACTTTACAGGTAATAATTCAATTAATTTGAACTATTACACATGATGGTTTTACTTTGTGTACTGTAGAACAGAAAATGATCTTTTGATTTAAGATACAGTTCCATTTTTCATGAAACATGCCACCCTAGAAAAGGGTGATCAATTCTTTTAATGGATTTGACAACCTTGTGTTGAGTAGAAATGTTGACTGTTATTTGACAAGATGTGAGAATCAAGTGATTCTATGTAGGACAGATTTAGCCCCTAGCTTTTTCGATGCTTGCTCCTATTTTTGTCATCATAATAGATCCAGGATCATTCATGTCCAGTAGTAAATGTCATGCAGGAATAATGATGTGGGAACAGTTAGCTTGATTTTCCTTATTGGTTCCTGCCTGTCTTGAAATCAGATTTCCCTTCGGCATTTCTTCCTTGGTGTAAAAAGCTGGACAGGATGCTTTACTGAGGTGCAACATGGCAGATGCCTTATGGGAGAAGACATGTGCGGGTTTGGTTAGGCTTCCTGGGATTGTCACAACTTCTAATACACGGAGTAGGGAGACAGCACAGTAGGTTTGGGATAGCTGCCCAGCTTTGGCTAGAAATGTGTGCATCCTCTCGTGTGTATGATGTGTGTCAGTCTTTGTGAAGCTCGGTTTTATTTTATGAAAATCACTGGTGTTATGAAACCCTTGGTTTGCAGTCTCCTTAGCTGCCTTCCCTGACATTAACAGTCTTTGTCGAGTGTGTCACTCTGCTGTGCCTCAGACCCACAGAGCCCACAGTTATTGGAAGGCTAGGCATAAACATGCCACAGACCCTCCAAACCCAACATACCCAAATAAATTTTCCACTTTGTTCCTGATTTGGTCTTCCACCAGCACACTGTATGTCAGGAAAAAAGCATTCCATCCACCCCAGGAACTGATTCCTGGCGCCCTCCATCCTGAAGGTATTGAATGCAATATTTATTTTTGTGATTTTTCCCTGTTAAGCACTCATTGTTTAATAGAATAAAACTCATAAAAATAAAATTAATAATTCATCAATATTCTAAAGAATATTCTAAAGAATAAACATGAGTTTGACACACTCATGATATTGGGCCTTTGTGACAAAAAAAATGTGTTATGCTTCTTAATTATGACAAAGGCCATGGGTCAAACTATGGCTCATGATACCCAAAATCAAATCCAAGTCATTGGTAAATAAAACCTTAATTCTGGAAAAGCTATCATCCCACTTCTCAACCCAATGGTAGTGACGTGGTTTGTCAAAGACAGTAGCCTATCTCTTGAACTTAGCATTATTTGATTTTATGGGCTTTACAATGGGATTTATGTTTCATTGGGATATTTACTTTGAATTTATAGTATTTTAAAGATTGGACAATATGGCAAACAACATAAATAAAATACCTTGCTATATACTCATACACATTTGAGTATATATACTGTTAAAAGATAAGTTTCAGAATAAAGTATAAGGATGACTACTATATAGCTTTATATATATATATATAAAGCTACTTCTTAATAAGGGAACTGGGAAGATGTTACAAACTGTTCAAAGGAAAAGTCAAGAGATCACAAATTTAACTGGAACAGATCAGCAAGTTCACAAAACTGGCTTTTCTGGAAGTGGGAAAGTCACTGGAACATCTGCCATTAAGACCAAGTTGGCACACCCATTGTTTAGCTGCAATTCACAGAGCTTTGTACAAAGGCCCAGTGCTGAGTCCCACAGCATGGAGGAGGATGCTATAGATCCTCTCTATATTTGTTTCTGCAACAAAAATAATTTAACACTGAGCTGAGGTTCCATGATACACCTTGTTTTAACTTTAAAAGGGATCCATACATTGCTCAAGTATGAAAAATCCAATGGCAAGGACCTCATGGAAATTCTACTCAAACCCGAATCATTCTCCAGAAGTTTTCTGATTTGACATAATATATATTAAAAGCACATATTTACATATGCAAATATAGGTGCACATATATAATCAAGGACACTCCTGCCTGGAGAGAAAAATAAGAGGAAACCATCAACTTCAGAAGTCAGGGGTTGAGAAGAAAGAATATTTCCAACCGTAGGCAGAGAAAAACACATCTAGAACTGAGAGTTTTAAATTCCACAGTGGTGCAGCCAGCATGTGGTCAGAGACACGCATCACATATTCAGATACAATAACAATGGTGCCAGGACTGATTCATTATGTTTCATATGAAGAACTCACAAGTCCTATTTTCAAAAAGCAATTGCACAGTGCTTTTACTAACCACCCCCGCCTCATTGGATATGCAGTGGTGTTGCTGGACCAAAGGGAAGTTATCTACGGAAATGCAATCATCTCAGCTTCAAATTTCTCGAAATTGGGGGAAGGGGAGTCTATTGTTGCACTTTTTAAGCTTCGTAATATAAATAATATCATTTTTGGCCTGGTACAATCCACTTGAAGGATTTTCAATGAAAATGAAATGACTCTCTGAAGGCTGGGAAATGGTTGAAAGGCAGGATTTTCTCACTTTGGGCCTTTTCCCCAATCTCCTGGCTTCCGCTTGAAATCACAGTTTGTCTTCAGCAATAGCCAGTTCAATTGGAAACAGCTCAGTGAAACAGCACTCAATTTTATTGAGCTTAAATGGTGAGAAAGTGAATTTAAACAAGTTTAAATAGATGAAGGTTTTCTATAAGTGTTGTAGTCATTTATAAAAAGTCTTTTACTTACAGAGGTAATAGCTGACTCATATAACTAATATATCTTGTGCACCATAATGCTTGCTGTTTGCAAATTTGAGTTATAAAACTGTTCTCATGCTTCTACAGACCATGTATGGCCAGGTAGGAAGGAATTTATAACCCAGTTTCCTCCTTACAGGTCAATTGCTGCCCTTACCACATAATGTTTCATCTCCTATTTTCTTTTAGAATCATAGGATAACTTTATTTCTATTTTTTCTTTTCTTTTTTTTTGTGGGTACGGGGGGTCGAACTCAGGACCTCGTGCGCCAGCAGGTGCCCGTGCCACTGAGCGATATCACCGGCCCTTTTTTTGTATGCGAGTACTGGGAGTTGAACTCAGGACCTCGCGCTTGCCAGGCAGGCGCTTATGCCACTGACCTATCTCACCGGCCCCTATTTTTTCTTTTGAAATTATTTTTTATTTATTTATTTTACTGTCCCATGTTTGCAGTACACAATGATTACATCTATCATGGAGAGTTGAAGCATGTACATAACACATCTTAATGCCCTATCCTTCTTATCCCTCCCTGCTCCTTCCAATTCTTGCTCCCCTTCCCATTTGTAAAAACTCTTTAACTATGCTCCCACATGTTGGATCATCCACCACACCAATATTGCAGATAAAAATGCTATAGCTCATTAAAAAGGTAGTATTTCTTGTCAAATGAAGATAATGGTTTCTTTCCAAAAGTAGCAGAGATTATTAGATTTTGAACTCCATTATACTATCCTGACCCTAAAAAAGAGCAACATTTTTAAGACAGTTCTTTAATAAAAGGGCCATAAAAGAATGCCTAATTATCAGGAAACAGGACCCAACCCCACCCAAGAGAATAATTATTTTGTTACTGTTGTTAAACTCAGTGAACATTAGGGAGTAACTTGGCGGGGGCTGCTAGTCAGCTGCAGGGCATTCTCACTACATCTTCAAGCCAATCCCATCAATTATTAGTAAGTGCCCATAACACTAGAACTAAGGCAAAAATGTGTTTCTTTATAACATTAGCATGTGTTCTTTCAATATTCAGAAATACTCTACACAAATATACACACGAGGGATGTCTATGTGCACTAAGAAAAGATAGAGCCAAGCATGATGGCGCATGCCTGTAATACCAGGACTCTGAGCAGCTGACGAAGGAGGGTTGCAAGTTCAAGCCCAGCCTGGGGAACTTAGTGACTTAGTGAGAACCTGTCTCAAAATAAAATAAATAAATAAAAGGGATGTAGTTTGATCCAAAGGCCTGGGTTCAATCCCCAGTGCTGCCAAAACTAATCAAAGGCAGCATTTTTCCCCATTGCAAAACAGAAAACTTTCCAATGTCAACTTGCACAGACACTGCAGTTTAGCAGTTAGCCTTTATTGTCCACTGTCCTGGCCCAGCACTGGGGCTGTAGGAGGTCACTGATCCATATAAACCCTTTTAGGTTTATGGTAGGCAGGTAATGGCTCCCTGTTATGGTTTGTGTCTGGAGGCAGCTGAATCTAGAGTTTGTGATTGTTTCATTGACTAGCGCTGGGATTGGGGGTGTGAGTGCTACTCCCGCCCTAGGGTGGGTAGCCTGCATACAATATAAGGGAGAAAAAGAGGCTTGCTCCTCCCTTTTGCTCTCATTGTCTTTGCTGTCTTCCACCACCAGGAACTGTTGCCTCTCTGCCACGCCACCCTTCCTTGGAGCCAGCTGATTATGGATTGAAACTTCTACAAACTGTGAGCTAAATAAATCTTTCCCGCTTTAATTTTGGTTGTCAGGTATTTTGTCTCTGCAACAAGAAAAGTAACTAAGAGACTCCCATAGAGGTTCATGTCCTAATCTCTGGAGCCTGGGATGCTCCTTCCCTCTCCTTCCAAACCATGGAGTTACTGTTTTCTGATTTAACATTAGAAATGTCTAAAAAGCTCACAGGACTCTTTACAGTTCTGCAACATGTAATTTATCATCTTCCCTGGTCAAGTGTATACATCCCTTGGGACCCTCAGAGATTGGCAGATACCAGAACCTGAGGATGCTTAAAGTCCTTCTATAAACTAGAGTAGCATTTGCATATCACTACATAAAACCTCCTCTGGGTATGGACACAATTCTGTCCCCAAATATGTGGAATCTGTGTAGTTGGTTGAATTCAAGGATGCAGAACACAAGATACAGAGGGCTCGCTGTGTTGGGCGATGAAGGCAGAAGGCTTCAGTTAAACGTGACTAAGTTAAGCATGTTGAGAGATGATCCTGGACTATCCAGGTGGCCCCAAAGCAATCCCATGTGTTCTAAAACTTGAAAAGGAGAGATCCTTTCCCAGTGAGAGCCAGGGAGGTATGGCAGTTGTCAGAGAGGTGGGGCATCCAAAGGACACCATCTATCACTGCTATCCATCATCAATCTATGTATTTTTCTATCTATCATCTATTGTGGTGGTGGTACCGGGGCTTGAACCCAGAGCCTTTGCACTGAGCTACAGACTCAGTCTTCTCTTCTCTAGCCTTTTTTTCTCTTCTCTTCTTTTCTCTTCTCCTCTCCTCTTCCCTTCCTTTCCCTTCCCCTCCCCTCCCTTCCTTCCTTCCTTCCCTCTTTATTGTGAGATAAGTTCTTGTTAAATTGTTAAGTTGCCCGGCTGGGCTCTATCCTCCTGCCTCAGCCTCCTAGAGTGTTGAGATTACATGTATGTGCCATCACACCAGCTCCATTACTTCCTTTGGGTGGAATCATGAGCCAGGGAAGAAAAGGGCAGCCTCTATGAGCTGAGAGTGACACATCTGTCCATCTAACAAGGGCGTGATGACCTCAGGCCTCACGGAGGAACTGAATTGTGCCATCAGCCTACATGAGCCTAGAAGCAAATTCTCCTCCAGAGCCTTAAGTTCAGCATCCCACCCAGCCCAGCAAGAGTTTGATTTTACTGATCCATGTGAAACTCCCCACCAGCAGAACTGTGAGATAATACATGTCAGATAGTAAAAGTGTGTTGCCTTACACTGCTCTCTGTGGGTGGCAATTTTTCTAGCAGTAGAAGGCCACTAATACAGAATCCTCAACATAATTCTCAATACCCCACGTAGTCCCCCAATTCTAACGCTAATTCCATCCATTGCAAATAGCAGTAAAGATGTAATAGTGAGAATTTTCAGGGAGAAGAAATACTGCTACATGAAATTAAAAGTACAATGCATACTCGTTTTTGAAACAATGAAATGTAGGTGGGTAAAATAAAGAGTTTAAAAAGTCTATCTTTGAATTAAGAAAATATGACATTAGTCAATGGCTGAATGTAGGGAGTACCCAGGTTTATCCCCAAACATCCATTCTCCTAATTCCCTGCAAGATATGTGTCACTGTGTACTTGTGTCCTGTTCCACAGAAATGTCCCTGTTTGTGAATTGCACACATAATTAAGCCGCCTGCTAATATTGGCATTCTCCTACCTGTGTGTGCTGTCATTAAATGTTCAGAGTCCAGTGTTCAGCTCATTCCATTCCCTACATGCAGGAAAATGTTTCTCACTTAAAACAGAGTGAACACATTCTAAAGAATTCCAAGTTTATTGAAAGGAATGGTTAAAAGTAATTCTCAACATTATAGCTTGTAACAACTCAAGACTGACACTATAACTTTTTTTGTGCAGATGCACTGCTTACGGTTCTAACATAAAATCTAATACATAATTCATCTACTCATTTTAGCACAAGTTGCCAGGAACTGACCCTTTCTCAAAGTCAACTCTTTTCTATTTGGAGTTTGAAATATCAACTGTTACTATAAGGGAATGAAGGTTGGTTTTAGATTGATTTTCTAAGGAATATTTAAAAATTCTACCTAAGAGTGGTGTATCATGCCCGAAATCCCAGCACTCAGGAGGCTGATGCAGGAGGATTGCAGCAAGTTCAAGGCAGCCTGTGCTACATATGAGTTCAAGGCCAGCGTGAACTAATAGTGAGAACTTGACTCAAAAAAAAAAAAAAAGATAGAACAAGAAAAAAAGAAAAGAAACAAACAAAAACAGTAACTCTGCTAACTCCTATACCTTCAGTCCACCTATGGTTTCAAGAAATCTTTCTTGAGGACCCCTGTTGAATAAAGTAAGTTCAAATGCTGTTTCAATAACTGTTTTTAAAAAGAGAGATAATGCCAGGCACAGTGGTGCATGCCTGTAATCCTAGTACTCAGGAGGCTGAGGCAGGAGGATTGTTGCAAGTTCAAGGCCAGCCTGGGGTACAAAGTGAGTTCAAGGCCAGCCTGAAGTGCATAGTGAAATCCTGTCTCAAAAACACAATAAATAAATAAATAGAAATGAGACACAGAAAGAGGGATGTTCTTTATTGTTAGTTTCAGAAGCCAGCTCAGCATGAAGACAACGCACTTCTGTTAAATGTGTGAATATAGGTTCTGCAACAGAGAATGGAATGGTGTAGATAGAATTTCAGGATAATTTTGCTGTCTTATGGGTGGGTCTGGTTACTTGGCCTTCCTAGAGAAATGTCAGGTGGTTTCCTTTTTAACTTTTTTTAAGGTACTGGAGATTGAAACCAGGGTCTTGCACTGAGCTGTAGCCCCCCAGTCCTTTTTTATTTTTTTATTTTGAGATAGGGTCTCACTAAGTTGCCCAGGCTGGCCTTGAACTTGTGATCCTCCTGCCTTTCTGACATACTCCAAGCTGCTTTTGTAGAGCCCCTGCTTTCCTTTCTTGGATGCTTCTCAGGGCCAGCATCCTCACAGTAGGAGCTCCCTCCCCTCTTCCCCAGAAGTTTAAATTCACCTCTGGATGTGTTTGTTCATTACTGTGTGTGACAATCCGCCACCCAGCTTTCAGCTGTTGTTCAATACAGAGCCATCTGTGGCCCAGCCTAATGTCAGATTCCAGTTAAGGAGAGGGTACAGTCATCCTGAGATTCAACCTTGTGGCAAGCCCACAAAAGCTGGTTTTCTCTTGTACGTATGATAGCCAAGATGCCTAGGATCTACACAAGCTCCTCAAACACCTATAAAAATGTCTGCCTCCAAAACACAAAATGAAAAATTGGTGCTTCCAAAATACAAAAAGGGAGCCATAATGTTGCAAGGAATAATTGTTTCAAAGTCAAAACAGGCATAACCTTCCCATGAGCTTATCTCATTTTAAAATGTGGTATGTGGGTATGTGGAAGCAGAGCTTAAGATAGGATTGGTATGCAGTCTGCTGCCTAAGGAAGTTAGCTCAAATGCCCTGCAAGTGTTCTGTGCCCTGCAAAGCGATGGTGCTGGTGCGGCAGGGAAGAAACCTGGGAAGCCAAGCAAGGGTGCGATTCCAGCACCATCCTGTAGGTGGCGCTCCCGCGATGCAGACTGAGCTTCAGCATTGGCCCCACCCAAAGCAAAAAGACTTGGCTCCCAGCCACCCTCTCAGCTCTCAACTGTGATAAATCGTCCATCAAAAGTCCTCTCAGGTTGGAAGGCGTTCCAGGGCTGCTGAGCAAAAAAGTACAGGGTCTCAGGTGGTCGAGAAGGGAATCTGAGCATTCTGCTGGAAGCTCCAACCTTGCCCTCTAAGTGCTGCCCTCCATAGTCATCCCCTTATTAGGACACACTTACCTCTCTGGACCCAACCATTGGACACAGACCATGGGCCAGGGCTAATCAGCAACTGCAGACCCACTCCTGACTGGCCCCTAGAGCCAGTCCTCTAGGGTCTTACCGTCCGTGTCTTCACCTGGGTTCAAAGCCTGGCTCTGTGCATGGGTACACTGGTGAATGTACCTCTTACATATGCAAACTGTTTCTCATCCACAAGATGTAACCAGGAATAGTTACCTTTCAAGATTATAGGAGATTAAATTAGATGCACCTGTGACATGCAATAAATATTCAAGGAGCACTAAAGTCCTTCTGTCTTACTAAGGGACTTAAGGGCACTAGAAAGTACATACCTGCCATTGGGATTCCTTTTAGGACCTTTATCATCCCTGAAAGTAGGACGTTGCTTAGTTGGCTATTGCTTGCCATAAATCATCTTCCTCCTCCTTCTCTGTTTTCCTTTTCCTCTTCTAATGCTAATTCTTCTCTTTTCCTTCTTTCTCCATCCTCCTTTTCCACTTCCTCTTTTTATTCCTTCTCCTCCTCCCTTTCCTTCTTTCTCCTCATCCTCTTCCTCTTTTGTCTTGTCAACTGCTTCTCATTCTAATTGTTCTTCTAACTCCAGCAAGGTCTCTCCCCCCTCTCTCACCTGTTCCTCCTCCTCCTCTTCCATGGGTATACACACACAAACATTTTCCATAGGAGAAACCAAGCTGCCTTCCAGCCTGCCAAAGCTAAAGATTTCCTTCTATTGCAGTGGGGGGCTCCTCCCTCCTCACTGCATGCCTCAGACACGGTGGCCACTGGGAGGTACTAGGTCCGGAGGTGGGAAAAGTGGATGTGTACAAATCCTTCCTCTGCTAGGTGCCAGCTTGTCCAACTCTCATGAATATTTCTCAGTGTCAATCCTCCATCAGCAGTGGTTTAAAGATGAAGCAACCTTTGCTAAGCTGCCATTGCAACACTAGGGGATAGCAGATGGGAGATTGGCTGGCCTACCTGTACACTGATGAATAATGAATGGTGCAAGAAATCATAATAGTGTGGCCAACATACATTGAAAATGGTATCTTCTCTGAAGGAGCTTCCATGCTTTTGATGAAGGAGATATGATTAGTGCGACTACTAAATCCTCTGTCAGGTTCTTCTTCTTCCAGAGAGTGGATGAGATAACCCGACAGATTCAGGTCTTCAGGGATATCTCTGCAGGGATTACAGCCACCAAAGGATGTCTTTATTTTCTCTCTCCTCTTGGGGAGCTTGAAATAGATTTGTGCCACTGTCGCTCGCTCTGATTACTGTCATGCTGTGCATATATCTGGCATAGCCATGCTTTTCTTGTGCTTTAGAACACACAGAGACATCTTTGATACACACATACCATCCCTTTTTTTTTCTGGCTTATGTTTTCAGAACAACTATTCCAGACAACTTGTTTTCCCCTGAAATATTTCTGAATGTTCAAAACCAATATCCTTCCATTTCTTCTGTCGCATCTGGTGACCCAGATCTTCCCAAGTGGAAAGCTGTTATGTGCCGTGCTGTCTCCCTTTTTAAAATATGTATCTTGTTTACAGAATTATATTTGTCAGAAAGCATCTGAGCACAAACACTTTGAAATCTGGACTCATTATCCCAGTGAGTTAAGATAATTTCTCCGGCATTCATCTCCTGATGACTCAAACTCCTCTACTGAAAAATATTGCTTTAATGAGTTTCCTATTAGTTTCATTTAAAGCATATTAACAATAACAATATGCAAAAGTCAATATCCTCAATTACTGTAGCAAGCTGAATTTCTGAACTTGCTGACAGCTTAAAATTGCCATTTGACTGAAGGAGAATTAAATGGCATTGATGGTGGTGACTGACTGCCAGCACCAGAAACACGCATTTTTCTACTACAGTAGAGGAAATAATTTAATTAGTCTATTATTGTAAATGTTCTGATTTTAATACATTAACTTGTGGCCTGCAGCTGATAGAAAAGAAATTAACACTGACTCTTTTTGACTGTAGAATGAATTGGACTTTCCAGGGCGTGAAAATTAATTATAAATGCTCCCTAAGTTTGCCAGATTTTTTTATGATAAATAATATAAGTGTTAGATGTCAAGTATACAAATAGTTATGCATTGACATTTCAGCTTATTAATTCCAACATTCACTGTCATGTATAACATATTCATCACATTTAATTGCTCAGTAAATGGGAGGAAAAATCATTGTTCTAATCATTCTCCCTGTGATTTTCAGGCAGTAAATTCCTGAAGACAATGAACACTGATGCACTAAATTCCCATTGACAGCCCCGTGTTTCATTGTGCGCCAAGACCAAAATAAACAACAACAACAACAACAAAAAACTAGAGAAAAGTAGGCTAAGGCCCAAGCATCAAGAACAAACTTTTACATAATGACAAATAAGGTGGCATTTGTCTTCAACTTTCTTTCACTCATCAGTTTACTCCCCCAACACATGAGTGCTTGGTGTTGTTACATGGAGTTCTAGGGTCTCGGGAGTTTCCAACTTCCCAAGAAATGCTCTTAATCCCTCATATTCTTTGCCTTCATGGCTCCTGTCTTTTGTGGCATGAAGATAAGTGAAAACGTCAAAAGAATCCACAGCCCCACTTCCATGACCACACATTCAAGAGCCATCCCTGATGAAGTACATAATTCTTTCTTTAAAAAATACAGTAATGCTTTCAAATAAGTTTGCTTTTTGCTCATCCCATCCATGACGGTCAGTTGTACCAGTCAAGATGGCTAAAATTCCCAGTTATCCAAAAACCAAAGTGTAACTGTGAAAGGCTTATATACATGTCACTAAAGACCACCAAAAGTTGACTTTCAGGAGGGACAATGATCCTGGATTGCTGAGTAGACCCCATGGAGCCACAGGGATCTTTGTAAGAGGTAGGTAGAGGCTCAGAGACAGGAAAGTTGTGGTAATGGAGGCAGGGGTTGAAAAGATGGCTTTGAAGATGGTAACAGAAGCCATGAGGCAAGGGGTGCAGGTAGAGCTGGGAAGGGCAAAGAAACAGACTTGCTCAGAGCCTCCAGAAAGAACCAGCACTGCCAACACCTTCGTTCTAGCCCAATGGGACCCATGGCAGATTTCTGAACCCAGGACTGTAAAGTAATGTATCTTGCTTCTTTTAAACCACTAAGTATATCATGTTACTGTAGCTATGGAAAACAAAAGCACCATCAAATCCATTTGAAATGTTCTTATGCAAATGAGTGAAATATATTATTCAGTCTATCTACAAGCACTGCCTCATTCATATGTACACTCTGCCCTCCTTACTCACAGCTGCATACCCACGGATTCAATCAACCACAGAGAGAAAGTACTTGGGAAAAAGCTGCATCTGTACTAAATATATTGTAACAGCTTTTAATTGCTAACCTGAGAAATACCTGAGAAAGACAACTTAAGGGCAGTTTTTTTTTTTTTTTGTGGGTACCAGGGGTCGAACTCAGGACCTCACGTGCCAGTAGGTGCCCGTGCCACTGAGCGACATCACCAGCCCTTTTTTCGTATGTGGGTACTGGGAGTCAAACTCAGGGCCTCGCACTTGCCAGGCAGGCGCTTCTGCCACTGAGCTATTTCACCGGCCCTTAAGGGCAGTTTTATCTTGGCTTATGGGTTCAGTCCATGGTCAGCTAGCTCCATTGCTTGTATGCCTGTGGCAAGGTAGAAACATGCCTATGGCAGGAGGGCATGGTTGAGGAGAGCTGCTTCCCTCATGGCATCCAGAAAGCAGAGAAAGCAAGAGAGCCACAGAGGAAGGGGTTGGGACCAGATACAGTCCCAAGGGTATGCCTTGGTAACTCACTCCCTTTAAGTAGGCCCCACCCTCCTAAGTCTCCATCACCTCCTGATAATGTTGCCAAATTACAAAGCTATCCATATATTAATCCACTTGATGAAATAGAGCCTTCAGCCTTCATTATTCAATCACTTTCTAAAAGCCTTCAGGACAATGAGCCTTGTGGGAAACATTTTAGATCTCAACCATAAAATAGGTACAGAGTTTTTTCTTGTCATTATTCCCTAAACATTACAGTATGCCACCTGTTTACATTTATATTATTTTAGCCACTGTAAATTATTTAGAGATGATTTAAAGTATATGGGAGAATGTGCATAGTTTATATACAAGTACTACATCATGTTAGAAAAGCGACTTGAGCATCCACAGATTTTGATATCCACAGGGGGTCTGGGAACCAATCCCTCATGGATACTCACTCCATGTTCAATACCCCACTGACCAAAGAGGCTAAGGAGGGCCTAGAAGTACCTCCCTTCAATCTTCAGCCATACTGGAAAAGTAACACACAACCTTAGTCAGTGCTATCTTTCTCAAAGGAGGAAGCAAATGACCACCTCATCTGTAACCACTATGGGGCCATGTGGTAGGGAACCTCCTGCAATGTCTAGGACTTGTGAGTGGCCCTAGCAGCCAGCCAGCAGGAAAACAAAGACCTCACACACGCATCTGTTAGGAAATGCATTCTGCTAACCACCTTATGAATTCAGGAGACCGCAGACATGAGAGAAGGGAACTCACATGGTACAGTACAAATCCAACCAGGCAAGAGATGAACAGACAGCTCAGCCAGCCCCTGCTCCCATCCCGACTGATAGAAACTGAGACATGCTAATTTGTGTTGCTGAACTTCACTAAGTTGTGGTCAGTGATTATGCAGCAACAGAAAATAATGAAACCTTGCAAAAAGCATTTTCAGTTAGCTGTTACCAAATGCACACAATTAATTTAAACTTCATCTCAATACTTGACTGTCTTAAGTGTGCTACAGGAGGAAAGTTTTTCTAAATGAAAACAAGTTGTGGTTGGAGCACAATGTGTGGTTACCAGCAATATTTCCCTGCCAATTTATTCTCCTTTCGAGTCTCCCGAGGTGATTATCAGGTGCTAAACTGGAGGGCTGCAGCAGCCAGGTAGTGAGGAGATAAGTCATTCTATCACCAGATGGGGTACTGGGAGGTCCCCAAAGTGAAGACAGGAACTCCAACTCACTCCACCCATGGGGCAGGTTGTAGATTTGCTGACTTCCATCACGGAAAATGAATTTTCATAATGTGTCAGTCAGAGGTATAAAGTGATTTACTTTGGAAAGAAAGAATGGAGTGTGGGCATGTAGAGAATGAAGTGTATTATTACCTGGCATTAGAAACAGTTATGTTTCTCTTGAGGGGTGGAAACCTATGGGAAAGATCGCCCACCCCCCAGAAGGGTAATGGTCCAATTTTTTGTTTTTTTTTTTGTGGGTACCGGGGTTCGACCTCAGGACCTCGCGCGCCAACAGGCGCCCGTGCCACTGAGCGATATCACCGGCCCCTTTTTCGTACATGGGATCCAGGAGTTGAACTCGGGCCCTCGTGCTTGCAAGGCAGGCGCTTATGCCGCTGAGCCATCTCACCGGCCCCCTGTTTTTTTTTTAAGATGGATAATTTAAGTATTCTTTGCATTCTCTCAACCTGCTCTTTTATCTTAAAATCAAGTTCCTACTCTTTACGTTATTTGCTAAGCTAATTTATGAGTCTACAATATTCTTAAGGAACTTAGGGCGTGCTGAAGTTGAAAGGAAAGAAGCATAAATTAGCCTAGAGGAGCCAATATGGATCACCCTGGATAACTTCATCTGTGTCCTGAAATTGCATCTTCTTAAAAGCTTAATTTTTAAATTATGATTTCCCTTGTCTCCTTTCTACTTATATTTATTTCTTCTTCTACTATATATTTCTCTCTTCTCTCAATTCTTTCTAGGCCTCTGCTGCCCAGTTTGGATTCCACACCCTGTCACTCCCCATGGGTTGGTGGTCTTTGTCGCTTGCTGGATCTAGTGCACAAAAATGGCTTTATATAGTCATCTGCCCTTGGGGAAAAATAGGTTTTGTCTCCTCAGATGGATTCCAGCGTTACTAAAGGCTTGGTGCCAAGTCAAGAAGGCAGGACGTGGCACTGAAAGGCCTGCTTTCCATCCAGGTAGACTCTTGACTGACTGCATCTCTCATGCCCTGTTGCTTACTCTCTATACCAAATTCAATGCCAGTCCTGATTCACAGAGGTATCTGTGAACCACACAGAAGCCAGCCAGGAGTACCGGGCACGTGGCTCTTCAACTCCTAAATGCGGATTCCCTCATTCTCTGGGAGCACAGCAACAAATACCATAGCTGATGATAGGATACAATTTACCCATACCTGACAATAATGCCATTTCCAGCATTCAAGTTATGCAGCAGCTTCAAGGGGCTTGCTGAAGTCAGACTTCTGTAAGCAGCTGGGGTAAGATGGGTTGGATCCTCTGTATCTTACACAGGGTGTATAACTCGGTGAAATACTGCCCCTAAGTCTTCTCCCAAAAGCAAAAGCACCAATTTCCTTTGTAGCAGAGGTGCTTTCCTGGCTTATTAGCAAAATCCCATGGAGTATGACCTTTTAAGAGCTGAAGCCAAAGAATGGGAGGAATTTGGGGGCAGTAAAGAAGACTGCTCACTCAAGACTGCAAACAAAGAGGGTGGCATTTCCACTTCCTCTGGAAAGTTTCCTTCACGGGGCAGGATGCAGCAGAGCTTGTCTAGGAAACACTAAGGAATTGGAGCCCATTAATATGTAAATTTCTAGATTTCCCCCTCCCCCAAATTAAGTTCTTGGAAGTGATTTAAAGAGTAATTGGCTTCCAGAGAAAATGGCCTGAACATAACACTTTCTGGCAAATTACACCAGTCCAAAGCTTGTTGGGAGGGTAAGGCTGTCTGCTAGAGTTGCCTTGTGGGGGAGGGGGGGCTTAATTGAGGAAGGTCTTGCTTTCCTTTTGCTGTTTCCATAATAATGAGGTTCTTCTCTCCAGAATCTAAAGCTGCAAAGGGGATTATGCCTCACAATCACGTCACACATTTTTCTTTTTTTATCCTTTCACTCCATACCAGATGGTAAATTCCAGGAAATATTTAGCAATTTTGGCAAAAATTCTATGAGCAAAATGATTTCAAAAGTCTTATTTAACACAAAGTGGAGAAAAGGAGATAAAGATTCAATGCTTGGGGCTGTTGAAATAGTGCTAATTAAAGTACAACCCAAGCTTTACAGTTCTATATTATTGTGCCTTGAATGTGTAGTGAAATAATCTTCAAGGTGGATATGTAGGAAAACATGATTGATAAGAAACTAGAGTTCACTATCACAGCTTAAAGGAGTATTTGATTGTTTAAAAGAAATTATGTCTTTGCTCAGGAAAATGTTATCTTGGGCAAAATGAAAAATGATACTGAGAAGACTTGAAGACGTGTGTATAGAAACATTATCAAAAAAGACTGGGGATGATAGAATGGGTAAAATTCCAGCCTTCAGGCAAAGATTCCAATTTTCCAAAAGGGGATGATGTGTCTATTGAAGACACTATCTACTTTTGGGGGGGCATCATACACTGGTTGGGTTTTAAATAAATAATGGCAATGTATCATCATGTCCTTAATTCTATGCAACTAGAAAGATGCTAACAGAAACATCCACTGGGCCACATGTGTGTCTATCATTCAGCAGTTGCTTAGCTAGTTAACTCCAAGGCCAGGTCCTGTGGTGGGCACTATCATGATGGTAAGTACAAGGGTACCCTAGGTGACTTCCTGAGCTCTTGGGTCATTCAAGTTAGCACGCGTGTGCAAAGACTAGGGCAAGTACTGCTTAAAAAAAGAAAAAGAAAGGAAGGAAGGAAGGAAGGAAGAAAAGAAAAGAAAAGAAAAGAAAGAAACCAGACAGAGTATTCACAGGGTCCCAGAGGACAGACTAAATACCCCATCTCCCAACACTGTAGAAGCCTTCCATGACAAGGAGGCCACTTTCTCTTTAGAATTCTTTGAAGGAATTGGTCTTTTAAGTGAGAGTAAAAGAATACTTATTTTCAAAAGAGGCAATGTTAAATCACTCACTGGGTCTCAGGCCTCACTGCTGAAAGCTGGCTTGCAGCTATGGCCCACAACTGATGCCCCAGGCACTGCAAGCCCTCTCTCCTGAGTTGTAGATAAGCTGAACCATCAGGCACCACTGACCTGACCCACCTGCCAGGCATGCTGGACAGGCTGAAGGACAGAGACTGTGGGATTTGCTGGGCTGATTCTCCAAGCTGAGCTGTGGGTAATTTCCTGGAGTCCTGGAAGCAACCAACAGAGGAAAGCCTGGTCCTTTCTATGAATTCATAAAGAAAGGGAAAAGGCATGGGAAGGAAAGACAGGATGCAGCAGCCCTGCCCTCTAGCACATTATGGCGTATCCTGAAGAAGGCTGCATATCCATCTTCATGGGAACCTGCAACTTTGGAAGCCAATGAATGGGGCAGGGAAAATCGTGACTCAGAGGGCACATCTGGCACAGACCTCCATTTGAAGTCGATCTCATTGAGTGAAAAGGGCAAGGAGCATCAGGGATCATGACAGGGCAGCCCAAGGACCACAGTTTTTCAGATATTCTATGAGTATATGAATTAAAGTTCTCCAGAGAAAGAACTGGTAACAGATATAGATAGATAGGTAGGTAGGTAAAGATAGATGATAGGTAGGTAGATAGATAGATAGATAGATAGATGGATAGATAGATAGATAGATAAACAGATGATAGACAGAGTGACAGAGTGATTTATTTTAAAGAATTGGCTCATCTAATTGCAGGGGCTGGCAGTTTGGAAATCTGTAGAGCAAGCTGGGGTTCAAGGAAGCCTGGATGTTACAGTGTTGAGTCTGAATGCTGGAAACCCAGGCAGAATTCCCATGTCACTCCTGAGCTTCTTCCTTGAAGCCTTTGTTTGTGCTTATGAGAACTTTAACTGAATGGATGGACACCTACCTATATGTTGGGTGATCTGATTTACTTAAAGTCTACTATTTATATATAATCACATCTAAAATATATCCCCACAACAATATCTATACCAGTGTTTGGACAAACAATTCGTTACCATGGTCTGATCAAGCTGATGAATTCAGACTAACGAGCATCCTATGGTTGAAGTCCACCATGAAGAGAAACAGACCAGTACCTGAGTGGTTTCGGAGACGGCGTGTGTGCGATGATGGGATCTAGGCAAGGGGAAACATACATTCTCTTTCAGCTCCTCACAATAACTACTATTCAGCTGCATAATAGTTTCTGAGTTGCTAAGATGAAGCAAGCACTGTCCGGAGTGTTACAGACACAGCCATGAACAAATAGGTACAGTCCATGTCCTCAGGATGTTGGCAGTCTGGACCAAGAGTGAATGACTGTGACCCAGTGGCCGAGTCTGACCTGCCACCTGTTTGTGTAAATAAAGAGCCAGCTCACTTGTTCAGGTGGTGTCAATGGCTGCTTTCGTGTTACAAAGGCAGAATTGAGTCACGGCAACAGAAACGCACAGCACGTGTATGGGCAGCAAAGCCTACCATCTGGACTCTAGCTTGTTCAGGGAAAGTGTGACGTCCCCAGATGTAGGTCTTGAAACAGCAGGGCAGTGACGTTAGATGACACTCGTTCTTTTATTCTGTTGACAAATACCAAAGCTGGATGGATTGCTTCTTCAGAAATGAGAAAAGAGAACATTAACACAGACCTTTAAACTTCCAGGAAAAAAACTTCAAGTAGCAAAACTATGTATTCTAGGAACTAGGAAAAATGAGAAGTTGGATTTGCTATTGGAATCAAGTGACACAGTGGCAGGAAGTCTCCTAGGAGAGAACAAGTGGGAGTGAAAAACCTAACACAAGGAAGTACAAACACCAGCCTAGATGAAAAAAGATAAGCTTGGTGACACAGGTCACATTGTTTACAAAGAAATCAAAATTATAAAAGCAGAATTAAAGCCTGCATTGGGTAGGAAAAGATAAAAAATGCATAGAGAAAACCTAAATCAATGAAGTACCAAACAAGAGATACTTTACGAATTCAGAGACACAGAACAAGGAAATAAAAAGTCCACGGGAAACACAGAGGACAGAAGTGATGGGTTGTAAAGAAATTGATTTTCTCCAGGAAGCCACCAGAAAAATGGAAAAAGAAGCAATTACAATATTTATTAAATAACTATAATGTTTTATGCATTGTGGCAGATGCTTTACATTCATTACCAACTTTAATGCAACAAAACTTTAAGACACAAAACTAAATGATTCCTTTTTTTTTGTAGGTACCAGGGTCAACCTCAGGACCTCGCACACCAGCAGACACCCGTGCCGCTGAGCGATATCACCGGCCCTTTTTTAGTATGTGGGTACCGGGAGTCGAACTCAGGACCTCGCGCTTGCCAGGCAGGCACTTATGCCGCTGAGCCATCTCACCAGCCCAATTATTCCTGTTTTTTAAGCAAAAAAAGTAAGGATTATGGGAAGCCCGTGAATTACCCATGATTAGCTATAAATGAATAAACCGGGAATTTAATTGTGGGTTGGCTACATTTAACACCCACAGTTTCCTAGGCCTAAATCCAAGAAACAAACGATGCAAATTTTATTGAGGGAGAAAAATGACCCAATTTGTAGATCAAATGACTCATCCTCATTACGTTCCAAACAAAGTGGTAAGAGTGGTTTAAATGTACAAATATCTTGTTACTTTTATGCAAAATAAGGAAGGAATCTATACATTTGGGTGTGATTACAAGCATCCTCAAAACTATTAATGTGGTGCGGCATAAGCAATTGATGCAAACTCAGGCTGCCAGAGTGGGAAAGTATGGATGGGTTGAAAAACAAGCAATGCCATTCCATGCCCCACAAGTCATATCTGGAATAAGGTCCTGCTCTTGGAGCCATTTTCTAGGACTTTAAATGGAATAAGCTCCCAACCAGAAGGCTCCTAGATGCACACAGCCAGGACAAGTGTGAGGGCAGACACTGATCCACACCTAGAGAAAGCAAAGCCACACAGCACTGACTGCAGTGTGTTCTGGTGGCTTCCAATGCAGGTGTCCCATGAACTGCTCCAACTGAAGTTTGGCTGGTTCTAGCCATACACAAAGCAAAATTCAGTATTTCTATATTATTGCACAAAAGATGTTAAAATGACTTTCTGGGCAATGAAAGTAATCTCTCACTTAACATATTAGAGGAAGTAGTATTTCGTTGTCAATGTTTTATTTCATCACAGCTCTGTGGCTAGCAGAATAACTGGTCTGTTTCACTCATTATTGTCACTGGGAAACCTCTCTTTCAACTATTATTGTCCTTTGGGAATTATTACTTTTGCAAAATTGGCAGGAAAGAATAATCATAGGCTAAAGATAACTCTCTAATGCACGCTGAATTGCCCCTCTGAGGAATGTCAGATGTTTACAACAGCTCAGGAAAAGTTTAGCTCCCAAAAATGAACTCTTAAGAGGAAGAGAGTAACCGAAAGAAACAAGTAAATACGTAGGACATAGTTTCATAATCTGTAGTGCTCTTGAATTAGTAATAGAGAGTAACCAAATGGAATATATTATAGGTTTTGTTCAGAATATACTAAAATAATGACTATTTTATGACTACCCATTAATGTCGATTATTCATTATTAGTACTCCACCATCAAATTAAAAGAAGATATATATGTGTGCTCCATTATCCTACATTGTCTCTTTCCCTGTTCTTACTACAATACTAAATTGCTTCATAACTAATTAATGATTTGACACAACTTAGAAACAAAAAAATCACAACCTAAATGCCAGATTCTAATGTTGATAGGGGATGACATCCTGTTACATTCTTGGGTTCTTTATCATATTTTAATTAATGGTAAATATTTGATACTTTTCCTAAGATCTGCTTTCAAGTGCCAAGCTGTTTCCTGTGATCATCTAATTCCTGTTATTCTAATTTTGAAAAGAAAGTAATTTCTTCATTGCTTTCAATTTCAAAGCTTTTGCTTACCTTAATAAGTGAATCAGAAAGGAAATGTCCCAAGGTGTTGCACATATTCAGTGCCATCAACAGCATCACACCTAAGAATTTTGACTCTCAGCAGAGGAGCATGGATTCATTTATAAATTATTTCCTCTTCAAATAAAGGAATGGGGCCAAACACCACATATTTGGATGTCATATCTTACAAAGACATTTCTTATTCTCCCTACAGTCTCACAAAAGTCCTATTTTTAATTTCCTTACTATACAGGAGAATACTGAGTCCTGGATTTTGGTGAGTTTCCCAAAGTATAACAGTTTTCAAATTGCTTATCCAGGAGCTAAGGCATAGCTTAATGGCAGAGCATGTGCTTAGCATGTGACAGGACCTGGATTCCCTTCACTCCACCAAGCTGAAACCGCTACTGAAGAGAAGGATTTGAAGATCTGACACCACCTGGAAGATTTCTTACAGAGGATGGCAGTGAAGTGGATTGTGAAAGTGAATGTGTTCTATGTGAGGGTGTTTTATGTGGCTTTCCTCAGGAAGTCTAACTTTCCCCAGCCTCCCTGACACGAGAAGACTACTTAATAACTGTGCACTGTGGAAATGAGACCGGGCCTGAAGCCTTTTCATTACCTCCTCAGAAGATGGTACAAGTCACCAGGGAACTAGGCATTTGATTGTGCTGGTGTGTGGCTCAGTCTCTGTTTGTGAGAGATGTTAATGCTTGTTGACTTCCCTGCTTTGCAATATAACTCCCCCATGCAATATACTTAATCTATTTGGTTTAAGAAGTGCATAAAGATAAACCAAACTGATTATTTTTATTAAGTTACCGAACTAATTTCTCATTTCAGTTTAACAAGATGTCACTTCAATCCAACCATGTCGCTTCTGAGAATGATAAAGGGATGGGTCTCTGGTCTGAGGACCAGGCCTTAGTCTAATAGCACAAATGCCTTTCGTACCCAGGCTTGTGATGGAAAGGGAGATGTGCCCTTGTTTGGACATTTTGATAAATAAAAGATCCGAACAACTTATTCATTTTCCAACTTTAAAATCATCTCTGGAAATTAAAAAAAAAAAAAACCATAGCAACACAAAATTAGAGTTCTACATTCACCAAATTCAAGACACAAAACCTCACAAAATTACTGAGAAAGTCCACCCAATCAATGGAATTCAGAACTAAGAATTCAGTCACTAAATGGCATAATTGCTGTAATTAGTCAAATGGTGTAATTACAGTAAACACACGATGAGTTACCACTGAAGCATGTAATTGCAGAGCATAATGGTGTTATTATGATTTCTGATGACATAATATGATTTAGATATATAACAAATGCCCATAACAATATTAAGTCTTATTCACTGTCAAATTTTCTTAGTACCTGATTTGTATTTCTTACATTTTATAGATTCAAATATAGGTCAGACAGGTAATCAGAATAATTTTTTTTTCAAGGAAAGGAAAACAAGCTATTATTTCACATAGTACTTTGGTGAAAGTGTGAACAGAAGGAGATAAAGGATTTAAAGTTGAGTATGCAGTCCGCCATTCAGACAATTCTAACCAGGTTTTATAATCAATGGCTACAATGCAAGTGAACATATCTACATACACAGACCTTATTTATTGTGTTGTTTTCCAGGAACTTAACGTTTTATTTTTAAGTCTACCACAAAACTATCCATGAAAGAAAAGATTTCCTAGAATACAACACTGCCATCACGGTCTTTGCTTTAACATTCTTAGTTGAAGACAATGTTTTCATGGCATTTGCACATTAGTTGTATATGTATCCCAATTTTGTACCATGTAACAGTGCACTGATAATGAGTTGTGCCAGATTCTTTTATGGATGTAGATTTTGGATGATTAAAGATATTTTCATTTCATGGAATTTATGAATTGGAATTTTTTTTTTTTTTTTTTTTGTGAGTACTGCGGGTTGAACTCAGGACCTCGCGCTTGCCAGGCAGGTGCTTATGGCGCTGAGCGATATCACCGGCCCTCAAAATAGTTTTAAGGTATGATGGGGGCAGAACTACCATCACAGATAGAAACAACAGAAATGCAGTTTTCAGGCCAAAATAATGAAATGTTCTAAACTATCAGAATCATGCAAAAGGTAAACCACATAGAACACTACACTGGCCATTATGTACTGCAAATATGTACCAATTTAAAAAAAAAAAAAACACTGAGCTGTCCACCTCTGAAAGCATTCAAACCTGCTAAGATAGGCAGCAGAGGTCATGTGGGCTCTCACACTGGATGGAGGTAGAGTTCCATAACCTCTCAGGGTTCCTTTCGCTACTGAGAATCTACTGTAATCCCAACAATGTGCTAGGTGGCGTGCAAAAGTGAACAAAACAAATATGGTCCCTATGCTTTTATGCACTTCTGGCCTAGTGGAGGAGATTGAGAAAAAAGAACTAAGAGCAAGAAAATAAATGATCTGAATCCAAAGTGCTGTGAAGGAAGCACCACGAGATGCTTACCTGGGAAGTAACAACCGGGGAGTGAAGGGAAGCCTCTCGGGAGAAGAAGAGCTCAGCTTGCACAATGCTCAGTGCAATGAAAGTCACTGAATGCATAAGGAGAAAAATATCAAGATCTGATTTATAATTGTAAGAGGTCATACTGGCTATTACACGGAGAGTGAGTTAAAAGGAACTGTGGAAGCAGGGAACCAGCAAGAAAGTAGGTAGGGTCCAGATGAGAGATGACGACAGAATCCACAGGCTGAAGTGAATGGACAGAAAGGAGTGGATGGGTTCCAAGAGGAGGGGGGCAGCAGTTACAGGAGCTGGTGCTGACTTAAACACAAGGACAGGGAAACACGGACAACCCTTGGGTTTCTGGCTTGAACAATTAATCACACGGTGCTGTCAACTTCTGAGGTGGGAAAGGCTGGGGAAAGGATAGATGTGGAGTAAATGGGGAATACAACTTTAAGTCTCCATGGTTTTCTTTAGACCCTTAATAGAGCATGTCTGCCAAAAATCGTTCATGATTCATTTTTTTTGCTCAAGAGACATTAATAAAGCCTTTTTATTCTTCAGAGGGAAAAATGCTATAAAGGAGACCGAAATAACCGAAATACAAATGGTAGATGAAACAACTATCAAAGTCAAATTCAATGAGGTTCATAACTGTACAATAAGTAAATAAGTAAGTAAAGTGAAAAAGAAAATCCTATTCTTAGGAAATGTGTGTTGAAGTATTTAGGGGGTAAAGAGCCACAATATGCAAGTATGCAAGAGAACAAATAATAAGCAAATAACATAAAATATTAACAGGTGAATCTTAATAGTGTTTGATTATCCTTTGTACATTGTTGGTCTTACAACATTTCTGAATATGAAATTATTCTAAATTAATTTTTTAAAGACAGTGCCAGATTTCTCTTATTCATGCTAAATAATTCCAATTCCTTTCAACTCATCACATATGTATCTTCCCCCAACCCACTCCAGCCATCTTGTCTTTCCACATTAACCAGAGCAGTCTCCCCAACGGGGAGACAGAAGCATACCCAACACACTCCATAAAAAGAAGGCACGATAAGAGGTGAGCACTGCGAGACTTCTTGCAATCTGCCACCTCCTGTGAAGTGCCATGCCTCCAACTCCGTCCTCTGGAATGTACCATGCCCTATGTCCTCATCTGTCCTGCTGGATGACAGCTTCCTTTCAGTTTTGTACTTTCTCTTCTCATGTAACATGGAGCAATATATCTCGCAACAGAGATTCACTATATGAGCTCCCATGTCCATGAGACATCTGCACGAATCAGATGTTCCTCCTGCATGCCCTCCTGGTACAGCTTGGTATCCCTAGGTACAGCAATTATCACATCCTATTTTTAAAATCAGGTCATCCTATGTTCTACTTTCTCTACTAGATTGGGAGCTCCTTGAGGACGAGGAACAAAAAAATATTTTTTTTCTATTCCTAAAGATGTAGAAAAGGCATTCATAGCAATAAAGCTATTGAGCAAAGACATAAAAATTACTGAAAAATCTATACATGGTATAACTGCACCTCTACTAAAAGCTATTTCTTTGGCTTTGGACCTAGCTGTATACAGAGACCCTTACTTTAAAGTAAAAGAGACATTTAGAAGATTGAGAAATTAACGATGAACAAATGAAAATGCCTGTAACTTTATGCACAATCCCAAAATTTTATTTACTCCTGTAACACAATAATGAATTTGTAAAATATGATTAATAAAAAGCAAAATGATATCTTAAGCTGAGGCCTAAGTCTCAACCACACCTTAAAATCAAAGTACATTATATTTAGCCCATACTAGCAACTGGTCAAAACAATGTAAGCAACATTTCAGTGTCAAGGTAACACTTCAGAGAGAACTTTGTTCTCTATTATCAAAGAATCTTTACGTAAAATTATGTAAGAAAGGTAAGAACATTCAACTCAGTAAACAAATTAAAAACTAATTATTTTTCTGTGAAAGGCAGTTTTTCAAATGCTCCAATTGAACTTGCAAAGAGAACAGCATTCAGGATATCATAAAGTACTCCAAAAAGAAAACTGTAAGGCAGAAACGCATTTTTACTAAATGATTATAGAGTAACAATTCAAAATGTTCCACTACCAAATGTCAAAATACCAAATGCCTTAAAAGATGCTTCTGAGCTGTCAAATTAACAAAACATAGATGATTCCCCACTTCGTAAGGCCCGATCCTCAGAAGGGGAGAACGCAGAGATCCAAATCCAAATACCAAGCAGCATTGTGGGTTTCGGTTGTCCTTCCAACCCCTTAAGAACTAGCACCCGCTGTTTCACGCCATAGGCGAGGTCTATCTCAGGTCCATGCCTTGTTTCCCCTACTCTCCAGAGGTCCCCCAGTTCTTGGAATCCCTGTTGTGCCCAAAGTTACTGCTCTGGACTCATCACCTAGAGTTGTCCAATGTCCCAGCCCCATCTGCAGAATGGCAGGTAACCACATTCAACCACAGGTCCTTGGCAACGGTGAGCACGGGCTCTCACCACCCTGTTCAGCCCTCTCCAGTTAAGAGAACAGAATGGAAGGTAAAGTATTTCTCACTCAGCTGGGCACAATGCTCTGTCATATCCTTGCAGTCAATTCTCCTTGTTTCCTATAGATCTCCCCTAGTCATGGGACAGATACAATACATGTGAAATAGGCAAAAAATCTCAAACCCATCCTGTCCTCTCCAGCAGCACCTCATTTCTTAATATAGAATCTTACCATCTCTAACCAGTATTCCAGCACAGGCTGCCTTAATTCTCTGCCTTCACTTTGTTCCACCTGATTCATTCTTTATACATTTCCCATAATTAATATTCAGAATTACGAGTCTGATAATGTCACTCTTCCTCTTAAAATTTTTCCATGGTTCTCCAGAGTACAAATGCCTTAAAACAGTACTAAGAGAAGCAGTAGTATTTATTGAGCTTTTGTGTGTTGGGTACATATATTACTTCATTTAAATCACATAACCCTATAATGTTGGTATTTTTATTGTTCTTATTTTGCAGATTTAAGAAAATTGCAACTTGCAGAAATCACATTTGTCTATGGACCCACAGCTAGTGAGGGCAGCTAAGATTACAAAAGCCTTCAAAACCGGGCTTCAGTATTCCCTTTCACCTGTTCCCTTCCACCACTACCTAACAAATCTGGCTTCCACACCATCTAAGGATCCCTAACTATTAATGTGTTCTATGCCCTTTACCAAATGTACACTACTCCTTAGGCTCACAGGACTCACCCGCCGTGGTCTACTCTGGAAATTCTGAATCTTTCTTCCTTTCTTCCCACCCCCCCGCCCCATGGGAAGCCAGTAGGCATGTTAATATAAATCAAAACGTTACACACATCCCACTCTCGACTTCAAAACGCTACAGTACAATGTGCTCAAGTAGATTTCCCAAGGTAAGAGCCAAGTGAGAAATCCAAGGCTAACCTCGTAAACACCTAAATCATTAGAAAGTAGATAAAGATCAACAATAAAGCAACAGCCAAAGCTAACAAAAACACTCTTAACACTTCTGCAAAATATTCACAAAACAGAGAATATGAGACTAAATATGAGACTATGAGACTCTGAAGTTTTAAAGTACTTTATTCTATAAATTTGGACTTTCTTAATGTCACAAATTAGACATATCTGTTAGCACACCAAGAAGCTTCCACAAACTAAAAAGCTCTTCTATGACTATGCTCCAAGTCCAGGAAATAATTCTTCAATGCTAACATCTGTGGTTTATGAAGCACAGGAGATGGTGTGGGGGGGGTACAGTGATCGTGTTACCACATCGCAATCATCAGCACTTCTGCCAGGGCCTTCAGAACACACAGCAGTATCACGAGTCCCTCCCGGGTATTAACTAACAGGTAAACAGCATCTCTTCAAAGTAGTACTCAAATTAGCTTACAATTCCCCATGCTAAAGCTCATATTTTTGTCTATACCCAGTCTCTAGATCTTCCTGAAGTTAATTACTCTTTCCCTGGCATTTGGACACCAAATAAAATGTTACTTGCAAACCTTAATGTCTTTTCTAGCTCATTAAAAAAATACCCTATTAAAAAAAAATCCCATAAGATTATTTCCCGCACTTCTCCTAGCCAGACCTCAGTTTCTACACATCTTTTCTTGTTTTTTTCCCCTGCAATCTTAACAGATATTCCTAAACCTCAAGTAAATGTCTTGAAAAAAACAAATTACTTCATAACAACGTCATCTAATAGAGACAGTTAGGAAATCAACCTTTAATGGATACAGAAGGCTCCTTGATTCCAGTACTATTCTAGGGTGGTCAACTGAGAGACTATTCTGCCTCTGGCATTCCTATGAGCTATAACCAGCAGGCACAACCTGGAGACTTGTTATATAGGCTACCCAGGGCCTGGGGCAGACTCACTCTACAGGCTGGTATAAGGTGGTCCACTCAGGATATGAGTGCTAGCCTAAGAGAAGAGAGGGAAGCAAGACTGGACAACTGATAGAAATGGAAGATGAGATAACAGAGGTCAGAATGACTCCCAGGTTTATAACCTGAGCAACAGTTAGTTATCATCACTGAACATCACTGAATGAGATAAACACATGAACAGAAGACAGAAAAGGCTGAGAAAGAACAAATATGAAAGAAACAGGACAGAGTGATGACTTAGAAGACAAAGGAAGAGAGGGTGTCAAGAACTTGGGCATGATCATCTAAGAGGTTCACAATGCACTTAAAACTTAGGAACTATGTCAAAGCATAGATACAATTTCAGTGAGAAAGTAAGAGTACAACACTTCTGAGGAAAGCAGGATAACTCAAGACAAGAAAGGAAGATGTGAAGTGTGCTTGAAACAGAATGTACGTAGAGTTTTGCTAGACAGAAAGATCATGCAAGGGAAGACAGGAAAGGCAAGTGAGTTAAAGACTTTGAATTCATTTTATTTTTGGACTTTATCCTATGAACAGGAGAAAAGACACATAGCTTGCTTGCTTTTTTCTCCCCCCCTACTCTGATGACAAGGTATATGATGAACTGCAACAAGAGGTAAGGCAGAAGAAGCTATTAAGAGGTGTCACATTTATCTAAATATAGCAGTAAGGCCTGTAAAGAGGTTGGTAGTAGCCAAAGTAAAAAGGAACACATGAAAGATATTTTCTCCTCCTGGGGTACCTGTGATAAGAGATACATATTTGGTTCCTGCCCCTGGTTCCTGGCACACAGTTCCTAAAACCCTTGGAATCTCCAATGTGATAAGAGTGCCTTCTGTCTGATAATGAATGACTGGTAGTTAGAGGTTCCTAGATAGCCACAGGATGGGGTCCGGTCACCAAAATGACTAAGACGTGATAAGAGGGTTGAGACTTTAAGCCCCCCCACCTCCAGGGAGGGGAGAGAGGCTGAAGATTAAGATCACCAATGACCAATGATGCAATCAATTGCTCCACATTATGGAGCCTCTCCAAAAACCCAAAGGACAGAGTTCACAGAGCTTTTGGGTAACTGAACACCCCTGAAGGGTGGAGGGGGCCCAAAGATAGCACAGACGCTCCAAGCTCCTAGTCACATGCCTTGGCCCATTCATCTCTTCCATCTGGCTATTCAGCTATATCCTTTACGATAAATTGATAAACATAAATAGTTTCCTTGAGTTCTGTGAGCCACCACAGCAAATTAATCGTCTTGGTTGCTTTTCTCTTGTTGCTGGGATAAAATATCCCACACCCAAAGTTAAGGAAGGAAAGGTTTATTTAGCTCACAGTTTGTGGAAGTTTCAGTCTGTAATCGGCTGGCCCCAAGGCAGGGTGGCATGGCCCAGGGGCAACAGTTCAAGGCAGCAGAGGACAGAAAAGCAACAAGAGCAAAATGGGGTGGGGGGAGCAAGCCTCTTTTCCTCCCTTATATTGTATCCAGGCTATTGGCCTATACACTCTCCCCAGCCCTCCTCCTGCACAGGCTTAGGATGTTCACAAAGTGAGGACCCTGGCCCCCTGCGGAGTCACTTAGTTAAACTTCTGAACTTCTCAAGTTGACACAATGTATCAACCACTACAATACTGAACCCAAGGAGGGGCTCCTGTGAACCTTCCTTCATAACTGGACAGTCATAAGCACTGGACACAACCAGGAGCTTGCAACTGCTACCTGAAGTGGGTAGAAGTCTTGTGGGACAGAGCCTTTAGCCTATGGCAGGGATAGTGAACCTTTAGAGACAAGTACTCAAACTGCAGCCCAAAACACATCTATCGCTAAGTGCCAACCCTGAAATTAAACCTGAATGCTGAGGTTTTAGTTCAGGAAAAACAACTCACACATTAACATCTTTTGTCTTAAAAAAAAAAAAATGGGTGCCATAGGTTCACCACCACTGGACTACGGGACCTGAGGCTCCCTCCAGGTAGACAGTGTCAAGCTTGAGATAAATTGTAGGAAATCCATAGTCAGAAGTGTTGCATTGAGAGCTGTGTGAGATAAACACTTTGTTGTTTCCTTTCTTCTAACGGTGCCTTGATATTCCACTATTGCTATATTACTATGCTCATCACGTGGTATCATAATCATTTCTGCACTGTGACCTCCGCTGATTCAGCCTCTCATTACTAATCCTAACAAGCCAGGAACACAGGAAATAGGCAAAAAATGTTTGTTGAATTATAACAAAACTTCATAAAGGATGAAATGTAGAAGTAAGACTTAAAAAGACTGCAGAGAAACCTAAGAGCATGTAAGATGGTAACGGACAAAATACTAATGGACAAATTAGGAGGGGAATCAGGTTTAACAAATGAGTTTTAGGACATGTCTAGTTTTACTGTGGAGGATAAGTACAACATTCAAATAAAATGTCAAAAAGGAAAGAAGGAAACCAACCAACCAACCATGGAGGTGGGTGGGCAGACAAGAAAATAGTTCGGTTACATATAAAAAAAAAAAATCACCAACCCCATTATTTGCTGAAGAAAATAATGAAATGCTAATTTCCTAAGCTTCTTCAGGCTATGATTCTGTCTTTAAGAATATTATCTGAATTGCCTATTTGTATATCCTGTACAAATTAAATGATGTAAATGCCCAACTAAATGGATCAGTCAAACCTGGGCCAACACTGTATAACTATTTGCCATACCTAATCATTCATTCAACAAAAATTTACTAAGTGTCTATAAATTGGGGTAAGGAAAAGTGTCTATAAATTGGGGTAAGGAAAATGAGTCATGAAAATAAACAGAGTAAAATATAAGAAATACTACAACAAATTAACCCTAAGATGTTACAGGAACATAGGTAAGAGAGAATGCGATGAAGAGGGGCAGGGAAAAAAAAAGCAGCATGAAAATATGCCTATCCACTCTCCTAGAAGGAGACACACCTATATGATGCTCTCAAAAAGATAGTGATTTCATGAGATAGCTAAGAAGATAAATAGTATTCTAGGAAAAAAGGAATAGTATGTGCAAAAGTTTAGAGACATCCTGTTTCTCGTCTTCATAGAACTGTGATGGAAGATGGGGCAAAGCACCTGGTGGAAGATTTTCTGTGCTAAGGGTTTGATCTTTATCCTGTCCTGCAGGAAACATCAGATTACATCAGAATCCCTGAGGGAGCACTTCCCTAGAGCAGAATGCACCTGTGGGCAGGAGGTAAGAGACAAAAAGAAAAGGGGATCTACTGAAGGTTTTTTCAGATGTAACAGGACCTGATCAGATCTGTTCCAGAGATCCAGAAATCAGAAACACGGATGGGTGCTAAAGGAAGAAAAGGTAGAAAAAGACCGGAAGAGAATTAAAACGTGATTACAAACACATTCCAGCACACAATAGTGACTACTAGTCTGCAAACAAAAACCAACTGCAGAAAGAGGCACATGAAGTACTGTAACTGTAATTAAGTGCTTTCAGCATTTTCTAAGTTTATCTCAGGTTTCAACTCAACAATCATAAGCAATCACAGTAAGAGGGTGAGGTGTACTAGAAAAAAAGAAAAGAGCAGTGAAAAGGAGTAACCATCAAAATATCCCCCCAAAAGTAGTTGTTTACACTTCAATTTAGATTTCTTTAGTGTTTTAAAGTCTTTTCCTTTTTAAAAAGGTACTCCAGCAAAGCATCGTGGCTCATGCCTATAATCCCAGCTACTTGGAGGCTGAAGTAGAAAGACTTGCAAGTTTGAGGCCAGTCAGAAAACTTAGTGTGATCCTGTCTGAAGATAAAATCTTAAAAAGGACTAGAGTTGTAGCTCAACGGTAGAGCACTTGCCAGTATGTTCAAGGACCAAAGTTCAATCCCTAGTACCTAGTACCCAGTACCAACCAAACCAAACCAAAACAAGATAAAACAGAACAAAGCACTTCATAGTAAAATTACCATATCAGACAAATTACCAAATCAAAATTTAGATTCTGCAACCGGCTAAGCACTGTCCAAAACTGCTGAGAATAATCAACAGGGAAAATACAGCCATTTAATTCATTGCTATGAATTACTATTCATCAAAAATATGGTTACCCACATATAAGAACTAGTTTTGAGCTAATGAAAATTCTCCCACCCCCTACTACAGAGCAGTGGGGGAGAGGGGAAAGAACACATGATACTACTTTACATCTCTTCCCGCTAGCCGAGGTCTGCATCAGAAAGAAAGGAAAATAAATAAGGGCCTGCACACGATAATGATGGGCCGGGGTACACAGACCAGGATAAAATATCATCTACATTTCAAACAAATGGTTGCTGCAATTTCCTTCTCTACTGGACCATTTCATTAACTATACACTTTGTATACACATACAAATATAGCAGAAAAGCATCAATCTTTTAAAAAGAAAACTCCTTGACTCTACACGCCCTCCAGCTACCACTGTTTCTCAATTTCACTATATAACAAACTCCTTGAAACAACCGTCTATCCCTACTATCTCCAATTCCTCTCCTTCAACTCTCTCTCAAACCCATTCCAGTCAAGTTTTCACCTCCACCACTATACCAGAAACAACCCCTTAAGTTCACTAATGATTCTCATACTGCTAAATTGAACAGTCACCTCTTAGTCCTCACCTAATCAATGTTACACAGCCAATCAACCACTCCCTTCCTCTTAAAACATTCTGCTTGGCTTCAGGGACATGCCTCACCCTTAATTCTCATCCTTCTTCACAGGGTGCTTCTTACACTCCTTTGCTAGGGCCTCTCTCTGTCTCTCTTTGTGTCTTTGTAAATATCACAGAATCTGAAGAGAAGTGTTTGGCCTTCCCCAGCTGCACTCACTCTCTAAACTATCTTAATCAATTAATCAGTTCTCTAAATGCTATCTGCCAGTGGCTGGAAATTTATATCTCCAGCCCAGACCTCTGCCCTGAACTGTAGACTCCTGTATACCCAGCTGCCTACAGAATATCTCCACTTAAACTGCTCACTTAGCATGTCCATAATTAAACTCAGTATTGCCCCCCAAAACCTGTTCTTCTGCAGTCTTACCCATCTTAGTCAATGTCAACTTGCCTGTTCTGGTTTTTTTAAGCCAAAACCCACAGCCTACATCCATCCATTATCAAACTGTTGACTCTGCCTTCAGAATGTATAAAGAATATGAGTGCTTCTCCCAACTCTGGCCTAAAATCAGCGACATCGCCCACCCAGGTGCAGCCTGCTAAATGATCTCGTGACGGCCCACCCCAACGTTCTCTAGACAGCAGCTCAGAGGACCATTTCAAATAAGTTAAAACCCTCCAGTGGCTTCCCACGTTCAGAATAAAAACCAAGTTTCACTGGCTTTTGTGGCCATGTATGAGCTGACCTCCCCCAGCCAACCCACCTCCCAGAACTTATCTTCTACCAGTCATCCCCCTGGTGCCTCCACTGACATATACTTGCCACAACTCCAACAGACCAAGCGTGCTTCAGCACAGGACCTGCGCACTCCTGCTTCATCTTTCCTAAATGTTCTGCCCCCTTAGTATCTGCACTAATTGTAATCTCACTTCAAGATCTCTGCTCACAAAGCAGTTCTCACTACAGTTCCCTAACCACCCTGCATTAAACAGCAGATGCTCCGTTCACGGTCTTCCCACCTCATGCTGTTTTCTCCACAGCACTACACTAGCTAAGGCACTACATATACACTTGTTCACTTTCTGTATCCTTTCATTAGACTGTAAGCTCCACAAAAACAGATAACTGCTTTGCTCACTGTACTGTTCTTTAGCAAGTGTTTATTCATCTTGGATGGACGGATGGATGGATGGACGGATGAGGAAAACCCAGAGTCGGGATCTGGTCTCAAAGTCAGGACTGAGGAAAATTTTCAATGTAGATGATCTGAAGTCCTGGACAAAGAATGACTGCAAGACCAGCCACAACCACAGCTGAGTCTACAACCCCAGCATGGGCACCTGTAGCAAGCAGAAGTTCAAACCAAAAGAAGCAGGAGCCAAAAGAGGCAAGAAGCTACAAGAATACACTTAAGAAAGGGACTTGACGCTCGGTGTGGTGGTGCACACCTGTAATCCCAGCACTCAGGAGGCTGAGGCAGGAGGATCACCACAAATTCAAGGCCAGCCCAGGCTATACAGTAAGTTCAAGGCCAGCCTGGACTATGTATCGATACCCTGTCTCAAAAACAAAAGCAAAAAAGGGACTTGAGAGGGAGTCAATAACAATGGAAACACAACTTAGCTCTGTCCAGTACTGGCCCTCAGCACTTCACATTAGGGCACACTAACCAGAACTGTTTAGAGTCCGAGGTGGCATTCTACACGCTAACATTTCCCTCCACAGCTCTCTCCCTGATGGCATGCTAGAATCCTTCCTCTCGCCAGCCTTTGATTTTGGTGACGTGTTTCCCAGTTCAGCCTCATGCCCTCATCCCTTGTGCACTCACACCTTCTGTTCAGTCCCCCTCCTTGACAAGCACACAGTCCAGTGGAGGAGGCACCTGTGTCACTAGGTACAGCACATCACAGTCAGTGCAGTTAACAGAAGAGCACTGTGAGCACACATTCGTCATTACCCGACCTGGTGTCTTCCAAATCAACATCCCCCTTCCCCATTCTCCTGTAAGTCACTCGCTCTTATAACTTTCTGGAATATCCTTGCTCTCCACTTCTGCCCAAAAATTTAGACTTCATTTCTCCTATGATATTTCACTCACTTCCTACAAGAAACACAGTTCAATATATTGCCACAGTCACATCAGCCATGTCTCCAAAAGACATTACATATCATCCCCTTGCTCTGAAAACATCTACTATCTTTCAAATCCCCGGGAGAGGAAGTCAAAAGCCTTAGCACACCAAGTAAAATAATACAATATACTTCTGAAATTGTACCTTTTAAAAGCGGAGAGGCTGTCTGAATTCTCTAGCTGTCTGAATTTTCTAGCTATGTTACCTTAAGCAGGTCATTCTGCATCCCTGTTTTCTCATCCACAAAACAAGGACACTAAAGAAACCTACCATATAGGTTTGTTATCAAGAATAAGTAAGACACTCCATGCCAAGTACCAGTAGAGTTTATCTGGTAACTCTTCTCTCAGGCTATCTCACCTACCTAGAATACATCACTTCCCAAGGGGAGCACATAACCAAGTTTTGATTTCATGTATTCTAGAATGATTAACAGTAAGAGTTAAATCAGAATGACCCTCTGGTTAATTCTGAAACAACAAAAACTTCAATTACCCAATACATTGCATTCATGAAAATTTTGGTTTGCCTCAACTTTATCAAATTTACTTTAATCAGATAGTGGTGTAATTTCATCCTCAGACCTCAAAATCAAAAGACAAAAATCACAAAAATTAAAGTCAGTGATTCTAATAATATGAAAAACTACAAAGCTCTCACTACTAAAAAAATAAAATTAAACAAAACAGACCAGAAACTTTTTTTTTTTTTGGTACTAGGAATTGAACTCAGGACCTCACATTTGCCAGGCAGGCGTTGGACCAGAAACATTTTCAAAAAATTTATTCATGGTGTTAAATGCTAATGAAAAATGGTGAAAAGATTTTAGTAAATTTATACACGAAGGACAAACATTGGAAAGGAGAAAATAAAACTAGAAAAATGCTGCATTTGCTCTTCTATTATGGGCTGTGATGTTAGATAGCAAGTCCTCTTAGCAAACAAATTTTTAAACCAGGTGTGGATGGTGCCTGCCTGTAATTCCAGCACCATGGGAGCCTGAGGCAGGCAGATTCCAAATTCAAGCCCAGCCTGGGCAATTTAGCAACTAAGCAAGAACCTGTCTCAAAATTAAAAATTAAGAAATGGCTGGGGATACAGCTCAGTGGAAAGGCGCTGACTTCAAACCTTAGTAATAAAAACACTTCTAAAAACTTCAAAAAAAAAAAAAAGGATGACAGAACTGGTCAACTAAACTCAGCTGGAGGCAACATAAAGCAACACCTTTCAAATGAAAATCTGCAGTATTTTGATAAAACCTTCCTATCCTCTAACCTTGTAATCCCTCTACTGGGCCTTGAGCTTAAAAGAAAGAAGAAAAATGATAAACAGCTATATACTAACTGCACTACTTGCCAAATGGTAAGCAACCTAGGTGTCCAATTGCTGAGAAATAAGTAACTCAACTCACTGTAACACTGGGTAATAATCTAAAGGTATAAAAACTATAGCAAAAAAAAAAACATTAAAGATGGAAGCAAATATTAAATATTACCTGTATGCTTTGATTATAAAACACATAGATATGACAATAAATAAGAAAAAAAAATTAAACACTTATATTAATTTTTTTCTTTGACCATTAATTTGTTTGGAATTGATCAGGCCCATCACACTAAGTTTAAACCTTTCAAGAATGACTTTTCAAAGGCATGAAATCACAATCATTTTTCCCCTTAAAAATCTATCACACAGGAGTAATCAGATATACTCTTCTCACATAAAGACAAGCCATACATGTAATTTGAGCCATACTATTAGCCAGCTGTAACCTTATTATATTAAAATCTCATTTTACCATCAAAACGTAACTATCTACAGGATCTCCACATGGTGATCAGATGCCCCTTCTTACAGGACATTTAGAGAGAGGTCCCTGAGCACGAAGTTAAAAACTTCTAGCCAATGGAATGTGAAGTTTCAGTTTCTCCCATATTCCCAAATGAATTATCATGTTTCACAGCCACTCAGGGCTCCAAGTCCCCAGGAGTGGCAGCTAAGGATTCAAGGAAGAAGAAAGTGCAAGCAGACTTATCTCCCTATGAAAAATTGGAGACTTTTTCACTACTGCCTACAGCACCATGAAGCAGCAAAAAAAAAAAAAACACCTTCATGAGGTTAAAGGTGTAAGAGATGACCTTAGGTAATTTCAGGCATGTTACTGGCATGTTCAGGCTTTAGTTTTTTTAATGGTAAAATTTTAAAAGTTGAACCAGCTGGGCATGTTGGCACATACATGAAATCCCAGCACTCAGGAGGCTGAAGCAAGCGGATCGCCTCAGAGTTCAAGGCCAGCCTGGATGACATATGAGTTCAGAGACAGCCTGAACTACATAGGAACACCCTTTCTCAAAAAAAAGAAAGTTGAATCAAATGATGTTAAAACTTGCAAGTTCAACATATATTAATGTAACAGTCCCCTTTTCCAATACACACACCAGTCTGTCACAACTCCCTCTCTGATAAGGAAACAATTATTAAGACTTAGAACCAGGACACTGGGAGCAAAGGTGAAACACAAAGATGATCCTAATCTCAGTTCTATTCCTTTTCCCGCAGGACCTTGGGCAAATTACCGCACTTCAAAATAAAGTCCTAGGACCAAGGTAGCAATGCTCACCAGCCACGCCCTTTTTATTCCTGCATCACAAAGTGGACTGGTTGTTTCTATCATAACTAGGACTTCACTTCTAACCAACAATTTTTTACTTTGTTCTTGTAAATTTCTTGCACATTAACCTTTTCTGTTTTCTGAGGCTGAAAAAAGGCAGCCTAACATATTTTGCCTACCTTAAAGCAACATTCAAGGCTGGGACAATTCCTCAAAAATGTATTCAGTAAATGGTTTTTGTGTACCTATGCCACACAACAGTCAGTGCTAGATTTGTGAAGTTCAGAAGAAACTGAACAGCCTCGAAGAGACAGATGTGCAAACTATACATAACTACTAATTGGCAAAACGCTAAGCGCAGACTCTATGCTACGGTTTCTTACTAGATGGGTGAAGACAGAGGGATGAGACGTCTGCACAAGACGAGGAGACAGTGTAGTAAGATCATGAAAGGCAACTTGTTTACTAAGAGAAGACTTCTCAACAGAGAGAATGGTATAAAACCACAAAGGATGACGTCATCTTCTGAGAAGCACACCAAGACTTATATAAGTAAGGGCAGGCATAATGGTAGGAGACAAAACTAGAAAACAGACTCCTACCAGAAATGGTGAAAGTTCTGAATGTTCACCACATAAACCGTGACAAGTCACTAAGGACTTCTGAACATGAATCAAAGTCCTCTTCTTCCTCCACACAGTAAAAGAAGCTGAGCGAAGGTAATGACCAAATACTTCTACCTGTGGAGAGATAGGATTAAAAAAACTATTTTTAATGGAGAATTCCTGTTCTCAGCATGGCATCTTAATATAACACTGAAGTAATATACTGTGAATTGTGACTAACAGGTTGGAGAAAGTATTTCAACCTAAAGATTATATAAGGTCAATGTGTTGAAAACACTAAAAAAAAAGAAAAAAAAAATCAAGTAAGAAAACAGTGAAGCTATTTGGATACATTGAGAGAGGAAACAGTAATAAAGTCCAAAAAGACTTCAGGCAAAACCCTCAGTGATGTTTACATCCTTACTATACATTGATTATAAACTATAAAACGTAATTTATACTTATCTTTTACTGGAGAATACCTTACATTTGTTTAAAGTCTTCTTAAACTAGTCTAAATGATGCTTTTAAAGATAACTGGCCAAATGAATCGGTTTATTAACATTTTAATAATCAGGAAGAAAGGAAAGCCTTTTCCAATGAATAGTTTCAAACACCTAAAGCTCCTTTCTAGTGAAGCACAACAGTCCAATCTGGGATCCCAAAGAGTCCCTGCATCAGTAATTTCCACGCTGCTAAGGCCTAATCTAGGAACAGCAAGCCTAATTGGCTGTGTGGCCCGCAAAGATGAATCTGCAATTATTAAAATTCGAAATCAAGCTTAGTCACCAAGGACCATCTCAGAGGAGTCATCCCTCCTTTTACTTTATCAAGAAAGTAGGTGCATTTAAAAAAATGTATGAAAATCGTAAGGGGAAAGGAAGAGAAAGGGAAGGGGATGAAAAAAGCATTAAGATGAGTTATGTACCTGTACGAACTCCCCACAGGGAGTGTAATCATCATGTGGTACAATAATGCCTTACTAATAATAAAAATGTTTTAATGTATAAAAATAGCACATGTGGGAGAGAGGAGGAAGCATCTGAACCTACAGCAACTGTGTGATCCACCGAAGTGTTGTCTCAGGGCGTGTTTCAGGGCGGGTCTTCGTTGTGACCCGTGATTTCAAACGCCCCACTCCCTCGGGCACCTGGGACTCTCCCCATCCACCCGCCCCGCATCCCAGCTCTGCCTCCGACACCGGGCGGCCCGGCCTCGCCCAGACATCCACGCAGAGGCTGCGGCGGCGCGCGGACCGGACAGCTGCACCCGGCCTCCCGCGCCCGCGAGCACGCGCAGAGGGGTAGAGGGGTCCAGGGGCCCGCGGGCCCAGCGCCTCCGCGCCGCCACCACCCCGCCGTGCCCCGACCCCGCTCACACCCACTCACCCACACACACCCAGGGGCACAGCCAATCTGCTCACTCGCCAGCCCCCACACAGCCCCACTGCACAGCCCACTTGCTGAAAAAAAAAAAAAAGCCCTATATTCACTTTGGAATCTGACTTTAACAGCCACCCTAACCCCCTTATAAAAAAGGAGGGGGAGCTTCTGGGAGCTGTGTTTGAAACAAAGCAAACATCATTACTGGGGGCACAAAAAGCACCACCAAGGCCCTGGTCCAATTCCCAGAGGAGGGAGAAAGATACAATCAGAGAAAGCTGGCTCCAAACTCATGCACAGGTGTAGCGTGGATGAGACCTAACAGTAGAAAGGGGAGCCAGCAGGGGAGTTCAAGCCGCACTTGGACTTCCCAGTGAGATGGAAGACATTCCATCTATCTCTTTAAGGATCAGGGCATCTTCCAATTTGCATCAAAGGAATGCCCAGGGATACAATGGGACCTTACACCCAGTCTTTCTCTTTCTCCCTTCTCCAGATGGTAACCAGCCACTAAACTATTCTACCACACTCACCCCTGGAGTGCCTTCTTAAAACTGGAGCAAACTACATACCAAATTTTTAAAAAATGCCCTAATCTTTTACTGTACCCCTGCCTGGCCAGGGTACTCCCTAGGGGACCAAGAGAGGTGATCAATGGGGGGAGGGGCTAAATTACAAAACCATCTGCCAATTAGACCTGTTTTACCAAAAGGGGAAATGGGGTGAAGTGGCTTATGTCCAATTGTTCCTTATTCTTAGAAATTACCCCAAGTGGATATTTCGATATCCACTCAGCTGCTTTGGGACCAACCCCCATTCCTTGTGCCAGTGGGAAGAGATCAAACCTTGGGGCTCTAATAGAAAAAAAACAACAACCCACAGAGGCCCCCTTTTGTGTTGCCCTTCTTTCCTTCCCTTCCAGCTGAGCACAGCTGAATGGAGCTTAGTGTGGCTGCTTCTGCAGCCATAGGTGGCCCATGGCCAGCTGCATTTAAAAAAGCAAAAATAAAAAAGAAGACACTAGGAAGACAAGGGAAAGAGGGGTGGCAACAGCCCCAGATATTGGTTATGTCATAAAATAATAATTGTTGCATGACTCATAAAAGATGTTTAAAAGCAATTATCTCATGTGTGCTTGTCCATCTGTCTGTTCAATTTGTGCTAATAACCAATTATGACACCTACAGCTGCTTTGCTTGAGCTCAACAATTTCTTTTTCATTTTTTGATCTTTTCAAGATTCCCATGGAAAATGTTTTATATAGGTTCTCAGGACAGCCAAACTTATTAAAACATTTCAGTCTACAACTTAAGTTGGCTTATAAATAGATAAACATTAAAGTGTCTTTAAAATTAATGACATGCTTCCACCCAGGTTGTCAACCAATGCAAATGATATCAAAAATTGGTTTATAAATACAATGCCTCTTGTTCTCCGTATATAATAACTCAAGTTTTTCATTGCTCAAAATAATGTGTCAATGGGTATGATCTGGTTCTCATGAGTCATCTGAAAAAAAATTGTTAAGATAACTTAGAAAAACTGATGGACAGTACTCTCCTCTGTGGCTGAAAAAGCAGCTGCCTGAATCAGACTTGTCCAGTTTTCTCCATGGATAGATGACTTATCCAGTTTTTCCCAAGGCCTTATGGTGCCATACCCCAACAGTTATTAAATAAATTATATTTCAGTTGGTTATATATAAAAGGTTAAGCTTTCTATATCTAAAACAACAAGATTTTCTTATTAAAAGATACTCTTGGATAAACTTACAAAACTAGATTTCATAAAACAGGTTCCATATTGTACCTAGTTTCTTGTGTTTTCCAATGTTAAACTTTTGGTTACTAAAATTGAGTTTGAAAAGTTAAATCAAATGTTGGCTTTAAAGTGTCTCCACTCAGTTTCTGATAGGTGAAATAAACAACTATTATTTCGACTTGATATGATATGTGTGTGTGTGTGTGTGTGTGTATAAGTTTTAAAGTTATGCTTCTGGAGTTAAAACTACATAAGCTTAGGGCCGGTGAGATGGCTCAGCAGCTTAAGCACCTGCCCGGCAAGTGCAAGGGCCCGAGTTCGACTCCCGGAACCCACATACAAAAAAGGGGCCAGTGATATCGCTCAGCGGCACGGGCGCCTGCTGGCGCGCGAGGTCCTGAGGTCGACCCCCCGGTACCCAAAAAAAAAAAAAAAAAAACTACATAAGCTTAGTACATACAAAGTGACTAATGGGTGTTCTCATTTATACAATATATATATATTGTGTTCTTAAATATGTTTAGACCCTAAACATGCAAAATCACCAACATTTGGCAACTCTCTTGCACTTTCATCTTGCCATTTAATACTTGATCTACATCTGTTTGTTTTAGTTAAACAAACATTTTCTTATTGTATAGATGATACACACTTACATACTGTATAAGAAGTCAATTTGTGGTCAACAACACTGTTTCCAAAATGTATAAGACCTCTAAAGATGTTCCCTAGTTCTCATCAGTGTGGTTACATCCTATAAAGCTGTTAGAAATATAAATTCTACCTAAAATTAAAAAACCAAGTAGATAACAGGCAAAATGTCTATACATAGTAGTAAAACTAATTATTGCTAACCTCACAGTATAGTATTTATGTTTCCAAATGTACAAGTCTTCAAAAATACAATACTAAAAGAAACAGCATCATACTGGTGACTTTCAGGCTAAAGTTGTTTATTGTGATAACTTTTCTTTTATGCTCAAGCATTTGGCTTTTCCTTACTTGTGTTCCAAGAAGGTTTGTGCTTATGTGATGTGTATTATAATACACAGAGACGCTTAAACTCTGTGCAGTCCAGGCAATGGCACACTAAAAATTAAAGGTTGGACATTAGTAACTAATAAGGTGCACCTAAGGACAGGTGCATTCTTCAATGACACCCTGCTGAAGGATGACAAATTTGAATGAAAGTTCTTTATGTCATAAAGATAATGGACTAAAAAGTTATTCTATACTAAGATAAACATTTAAAGGTTTTTCAGAGATAATGACAAATCCTAATGGTTCTAGTATAATGATGTCATCACGATTGTTATGCTAAAAGATTATGTCACTATTAATCTCAAATTTTCTATGTCAAACTTTATAATTGTTACCTGTTAACATTCTGCAGAGATTTAACTTCTAAGACAACCATGATTGGTAAGAAAATAACAGCTCCCTGGTCATCCTATATATTTCAAGTTGCTTGATATCTGGATAAAATCATAAAATTAAACCTACTGATCTTCTGGGTGTTTAACAACTGAGGTTTGACAACTAGAGCTAGAAAGATAACTGGGCTAACCAGACAGGCAATATTTGGGCCCTGGCCTTCAAGGTGGACAAGGACCTAGGACGTGAGGGGATCTTTCTACCGGATCCTATCACTTTGGTGAGTCACCCAATCTCCTCAGCAAGGAGACTGTTAGCCCCGCCCCGCCCCCCCCCTCCGCAAAGGACAGGAGTGAACCAGTGTACAGTGTGCTAAAAAGTAGGGTCATCAGAAAAAAAAATGTCTTCAATGCTTCCAAAGGAAACCACATGGTCAAGCAAGGCCATGACCCATTCTGGTGGCTGACAATAACAGAGAAGCTGAGAGGCCCTATACATGGTTCCAAAAGTAATGCCTGAGGAGACTTAGCTGACATTGATATATATAACAAGAGGTTAATCTTAATTAGCACAGGTCTCACTTCAACTTGGTCTTGAGCACCCAGCAGAGGAGTACAGTGGTACCTTGGTTTGCAAACTTAATTCATTACACAATTCTGGAAAAGATGCTACATTTCTATTCATGCAGGAAAAATGGCCACAGTCATGTTAGTCACCCAGTGAAGAGTTCACAAATAAAAACAAAATTTTGCAAAACACTTCTGTTTGTGAACCAAATTGCTCACAAATGAAAGCATTCCTGAACCGAGGTACCACTGTAAAACCAAATACATATAAAAGTAATAGCAATATAGGCTAGAAATAGAAATGGGAAACTGACCCCTGCAGGCCAGTTTCCAGCTACGCCTGTAGATAGGGCTGGGAGCCAGCTGATTACAATTGCTATTCCAATCCCATAAGAATAGTGTCTGACGTGGCTCCTTCCCTAGTCTGCCTTTCCAGTCTAGTCCTCATGCTTTGGCCATACAGGCTTTAATCTCTTGGTAAAGTCTGTTTATTCTAGCTTAGAAGCTGCAAAACTCTAAGTATTAATGCAGATGAAACCCATGGTAAAGGTGCCAGACTCCTTCCGCCAAGGCCCATTGGACATCTCTGCCTGCTAAAGACTCCCATCCACTTCCCCTTAACAATGACCCCACTCAGCTTAAAGAAGGCAGATCGGTTGTCACCCACTTACCCAAAAGCAGCTGAATGGACACCTCAGAGGAGGGAGTGTAGGAAAAGGGTTGTAAGCAAGGTAAAGAATGAAATAGGGCTTTATTAACCTTTATTAAAGAAACAAAGTTTTACTAAAAGTAGCTTTTGCCTCTCCAGTTAGACTCAAGCAATTAGAAAAATAAACATAAAGAAAGAGAGAAACCAGACCCAGGAAGGTGCCAGGTAACACAATTAATTCAAGAATTTATCAGGAAGAGTTGGTAGACAAAAGACAGAAGTAGCTAGAAACAAGAAAGTCCAGGGTAACCAGGCCCCCTCACCCAATAAAACGTAAAGGAGACAAGAGGTGGCCACCTAAAATTCTTATTTAGTACATAAAAAGATACAAACCTATACATTTATACATATACAGTGCTACTTTGCTTCATGAAAGCATTTGTTTGTGAACAATTTGGTTCACAAAAACATTTGGCAAAATTTTCCTTTTGTTTGTAAACTCTACATCAGGTGACAAACATGACCACAGCCATCTTTCTCACATGAACATGAACACGCCATCATTTCAGAATCATGGAACAAATTAAGTTCACGAACCAAGGCAGCACTACATGTATATTCTCATTCCAGGGTCAGTATATTACCGCAATATTTACTATATTACTTTATTTAATTCCTAACTATGCCCTCCTAAGAGGTTCCCCACATAAACACTTTTCCATCACAAAATGACAAGAAGGAATCAAAGGACCAAAAAGAATGTGGGCAAAGGTACCCAGGCTAGGGTCAAAGACAGCCAGAGGGCCAATCAAATTGTTACAAATTCCAGGTGCCCACATGAGGAAGACACCAGTCTTGATAAAAGAAGGCTGAGGACAAAGACCCATGAGTATTCACCCTTCTGATGCCCCCTACTCTGCCAAGTGGCTGTCTATATCTTTTCCTTCTCCACTCCCCAATCTTCAAATAAATTGTCTTCCTTTATTTTAAACTTGATTCCTTTAATTTTTTTTGCTGGTGCTGAGTTCTACAATCCCAGTTAGCTGTGTGTTCCAGCAAAGCAGTGGTGCAGTGTACACTCCTTGATCCAACAAAACTTGAATTCCAAAGAAACTCAGCATGTGGCCCCCATGAACATGGCAGAAGAGATCTATTTCCTGAACTGGAGCAATACAGAGCAGAGTACTTCATATGCTGCAAAGTACAAGCGAGCTCCCTCTAAAGTCAGATAATCTGGGTTTGAAGAGGCCCAAGTTTCCTTGTCTGCAAGACAGAGTACCTTCCTCAATAACTTCTTATAAGAATTTAAAGAGTATATTGAAACTAGAACCATTAATGGTAAATACTCAATTGCATTATTATTTTTATAATTACTTTCAAAGCCTCATGCTCCACATTAAACTGGTGTTTAACTACTTGCTGCTACCCACATACATCCTGATAATGTGAACTTCCCTAATTTGCTTATGCTATTTCCTTAAAAAACAAACAAACAAAAAAATAACTTTTACCTTCTAGCGAACATTTGCTAGCTTCCTGCTGGCCATCATTTCTCCTCTCCTCCAGTGCTCAGCTATGAAGTTGGGTAAGACTGATCTTATTCTAAGCTTGATGGCAAGCCCTGACATGCAAACCACCTAGCATCCCACTAGTTATAGGGGTCAGCACTTCAGATGGAACCAGAGGAAAAGCTACTACTCCCTGGAGAGTAACAGTGAAGACAATAAGGTCCAAACAATAGTGGCCGCCTGGATTTTCTAAGGCCAAGGTGAAGAGCAAGCCATGGATTGCACTGCTAGAGTCAGCACATCGGCCTCACCTGAAGCCTAACCTATGCTGTACTTTGCGGGTAATAAATTCTCTAATTGTGGAGGCCATTTGAAGTTGGGTCTCTCTCCCTCTCTCTCTCATTAAATCAAATGGATCAACTTATTTTTCCTCCAAGAGACATCGTAAGGTGAGAAACATCCTGTCTCTCTTTCCACGCCAATCACTGTTTGTGACTCCACAGAGCCCTATCCTTACCGCCACCTTAAAAAATATCTATTGAAATGATCTTTGTGGTTCTTATTAACTCTAGACCAACAATGGCAAATCTTTAAAGAATGAGTGCCAAAACGCAATCTAAAACCCGTTTATTTATCTCAGAGTGCCAATACTGCAATTAAATTTGAATACAGAGGTTTTAGTTTAGAAAAAAAAACAACTCATACATTAACATCTTTTGTCTTAAAAGAAAAACACAACAACATGCGTGCCATAGGTTTGCTACCACTGCTCTAGACTAAACTAAAGGCAGAAACTCTATCTTACTCATCTTTGTAAATCCAAGAGCTATAAAATGTCTGGCACATAGGCAATACATTAACAAAAGTCTGTTGAGCTGAAGTAAGCAAGACAAAATAATTTACTCACCTGCAGTTCAGACTGGCTATTTTATTCTGTGTGCTTCACACACTCCATTTAAAATATGTGAAAAATGCTTATTTATTATAATGTTGACTACTGATGTTTAGAAAAATGTAGGGATCAATCCAAAACATTACTCAAAAATGAATAAATAAATCTTTCAAATCACTGTTTTGTAAACCACAACAGAATACATAGCAAAGGCACCCCTTCCAAATAATGATAATAGAAAGAATACTCCAGAAAAGCAATGAAGGTCTGATAGAACAGAGCCAACAGGAAGCCTTCATAAAAGCAATGAGATTTCACAAGCTTTTTCAATGACCTAGCCATGAACCAGACCCAGAGTTCTTACCACACACACTTGATATTATATAAGAAGCTGTAAGAAGTACAGAAAAACGGCAGTACTACTACTGCCATTTACTGAGCACCTACTATATAATCCTAGCCTTGTGCTAAACACTCAACAAGCATATCAGCTATAATCTCCAATAATTCTGAAAATTGGACAATGGTCCCATTTTACACATGAGAAGACAAAAACCAAGCTTAAATCATTTTTTTAATGTCAATTAGAAAGTGATAGAATTGGTATTCAAATCAAGATATCTCTAGCTTCATTATACCACACTAAATCCTAGGGAGGCAAAACACGTTCATTTTTTAAACAAATACACACAATAACATAGAAAATCAAAATGATGTGTAACAGAAAATCTGAGCTTCGTTACAGTGCAATTTTTGGGAAAGGTGTCACAGCAGAGGTAGGGCACATCCTAGAGAGAACAGGAATCAAGATGAAAGTCACGAGGATTTCTGGGAGAAGAAAGAACACTCAGAAAAGACACAGAAGCTGTCAGGTTTGGTGTCCTGTGTAAAGGGAGCAAGTTTTGCCTACAAAGCACAACATACAACAGCAGCAGGTTGAGAAGATGAAGATACTTTAACAATGCTTCCTTAAAACTTATGCCTAAACTTTTGAAAAAAATCATTATTTTTTAAAGTAAAATAATTAAGAAGGTTGAGGATTTCATCAGAAATTAGATGCTTATTTCGTTCGTCTTGTCCACAAGAGAAAAATAACTTTGTGACTTAATATTTATAATACCTAGGAACAAAATGAGGAAGCACCTATTAAGACCATTTTGAAAGGATTTTGGAAATCAGTATTTCTTATTTTCAAAGGCAAAGAAAAATGTTTGTGCCTTGAGATGGAGGATGGAACCTGGAAAGCTCATTATGGCAGTCTGATGAAATGAGTAGTTATTAAAGAGTGCATCTCACTTCCTGGTGTTAAAATATCAGGTAGCCAAAGCTTTAACATGATGTATAAACCAGAAATCAGTTACATGTTAAACTGACTGCAAGATTAACAGTTTTCTCTACTAAATTACAGTCTATTCACTAAAATGATACATAGAACTTTGGGGGAGCCCTCCATGCCCACGAGTTCTTCCTACCATGCATGATCCAAAGCACAGCCCATCATTCATCCCTGTGGCAACAGGGGTCCCACAGAGGGCACTCCTAAAGGCCCCTGCCTCCACTCCACTTTTTCCCTTCCTGGGTATCTATGCAGCAGAGGAACTGGAGTGGCACAGCCAGAAGACTACTCTTACTCAGCATGCTACATGTTCTCTGAACCTCTCTATGCTTGAATTTCTTTTGTACACTGAGTAAAAATACAAGTGAAGAAATGTAAACGTGACCTGGGGCCAAGCATATATTGCACTACAGCATGCAGCTGTCAAAAATACTTGGTCCTTCACACACGAAAAACATCTGTATAGGGAGGCAAAAAGGCAGACAGGAAACATCAAAAGACAGATACATAGGAACAGGACAGAAGGGTCCAAAAGTGTGTGGAACTTCCTTCCAATGCACACATTCTCTTGCTTTCTTTTTTTTTTTTTTGGGTACCGGGGGTCGACCTCAGGACCTCGCGTGCCAGCAGGCGCCCGTGCCACTTTTATCGTATGTGGGTTCTGGAAGTTGAGCTCCGGCCCTCGCGCTTGCCAGGCAGGCGCTTATGCTGCTGAACCATCTCACCGGCCCCTTCTCACTTTCTTTTTTTTTTTTTTTTTTTTGTGGGTACCGGGGGGTGACCTCAGGACCTCGCGCGCCAACAGGCACCCGTGCCGCTGAGCGATATCACCGGCCCCTTTTTTCGTATGTGGGTTCCTGGAGTCGAACTCAGGACCTCGCGCTTGCCAGGCAGGCGCTTATGCTGCTGAACCATCTCACCGGCCCCTTCTCTTACTTTCTATACAAAAAAATACATATTGTTATTGTTGTTATAGAAAAACTGAAACACTAACTCATTAATCTTTAGTGCAAACCTAACTCAAAAATGATATGAGTTTGCTACGAACAAAGACTCAAAAATGTAGGATAGGCCGGTGAGATGGCTCAGTGGCTTAAGCGCCTGCCTGACAAGCGCGAGGTCCTGAGTTCGACTCCAGGAACCCACATACAAAAAAAGGGCCAGTGATATCACTCAGTGGCACGGGCACCTGCTGGTGCGTGAGGCCCTGAGGTCGACCCCCAGTACACACACACACACACACACACACACACACAAAGTAGGATTTCTATAGATACTGCCTTTGGGATGTGTTATGTACAGGTACCTACTTCACACAAGGAATGTAAACATTATGTACTACAAACATGTACCAAAAAAAAAAAAAGAAGGGGATCAAGAGATGGGTAATGGAGGGAGAGAGGGAAGAGAAAGGAAAGGGCATGGAAAAATGAATTAAGATGTGTAATGTACATGCACCAACTTCCCGTGAGGAATTTAAACATTATGTACTACATACATGTACTAAAAACCTAAATTAAATTTTTTTAAAACTCCAGCTTAAGTATGTCAACATATATTTGTGTTAAGAAACTTGTTTGAATTGAATATGCTTAAGTCCTTCATAAACCATAATTCAATCCATCCCACTGTAGCTGTTTAAGCATGGTTTGATATTTTAATAAAGAAGTTTAAAAATCTAGTAGATGGATTTCTAAAGCTTGCAAGACTATAAACTTGCCAGTAAGTGTCGTTTTTGTACTTGTCACTCGTATCATCCAAATGAAACTATGCCTACTGTTTTCAAATACACACTACTATTTGTCTAGCTAATAGTTGGTAATTAGTTGAATGAAAGAATAGGTGGAATTCTGGCACATTCACAATGTACATCTTCAGTGATTTCATTACTTATCATGTTAGGAAAAAGCATTGCTGTTTTAAGGAAAGTAAATTTAAAATAGTCAGAAAATCATTTTGAACAGCCAAGAATTCAAACAGACCAAAGTTCTGAAAGGCTTTTCATAGTTACTAAAATCCTAAAAACACTTTGCTTTATTACTGTCTTTCAAATTTCTTTTTTGTTTGAACATTCTAAAATTACTTTGTGCCTAATAATTCAATATCCAATTAGATTCTTAGTTTAAAACCTTAGGCATACATATATAAATACAAAAATAAATTTTAAAAGCCTAAGCAAACAGAGGCAATCACCAAATAGAATATATATGTTGAGCTAAATTGCTAATATTTTAGATTATGTACCAAAGAAAAGTAACACAAATTCTCAACTACTATCCAAGTGTTGCCTCAATAAATAACTCCATGAGACTAATTACCATTAACCCTCAAGAAAACAAAAATTGGGTCTACATACTAACTCTTCCCATGAACTTATCTTTGGAAATTTTAATGTGTTTCTTTTTAATAACAAACTTTAATAGCTTTAGAAAGACCATTTCTGTGTGTTTTGTTAAGCTGTTTATCACAATATTTCCCTACACTGTGAATAAGGCTGATAACATTATAAAGAAATTATAAGCATTCATTAAATTAGCATTATACATGATAGATTTAATATGAATGCAATGGTAAGAGTTTAAATGAAGGTCCTAAATGTTATATTATCACTTGCACCCACAAAATATTGGGTGAGTTATTTAGTCAGATGTAATGGTCATGAAAGTTTTAATGACATTCTCTGTTCGACAAATTCCATGAACGCTCATCAGTGTAGGCTAGGAAAAGCATAGATGCTATTCTCAGAAAGCTCACTGAATATGCAAGTTAAATATTATAAGAACAGAGAATTTTAAAGGCTATGGGAGCATGATTAACAGTGTATGCAAGAATCAAGAAAAACTTCTGAAAAAAGACAACATGTGAATCCTGCAGGTTGAGAAAGGAGTTTGCCAGGCAACCTTCTGTAAAAGCAGAAGGAGCCCCACACACAGAGATGTGTGTTATGAAAGGGCAGAGTCTGGAGGGTGCTGGGAGGGAGAGCCGTGGGTGGAGGGAGCCGCTGCTAAGGACGAGGTGCTTGTCAGACCCATGGTAAAGCTACAACTCAAGGCCAGGTCTGGCTCATCCTGGTTTTTCTTCTGGGAGCTCTCTCAGTTTCCTCACCTGGAAAGCAGCAGGATTCAGAGTTATTGCTTGGTGCTGCTACAGAGATTAACATAATAGACAGACATCCTGCCTGGCACCTGGGAAGCATTCAGGAAATGGTAATTGCTATCACTAGATGACCCTGTTTCTTATGGGTGAAATTATGTGAAAACCTTAAAATTGAGAGGAAAAAATTCCTTCAGAGGTGAAATGATAAAATTTACATGAGAAGAAGCATACACATACACACACACACACACACACACACACACACACACTTAGAAAGTCATCCTCTTTGCCAAATCAAAGTGTTGAGATTTTAGTAACTATGAAAAGTCTTTCAGAACTTTGGTCTGTGTGAACTTTTTGGCTGTTCAAGATGATTTTCTACCTATTTTAAATTTACTTTCCTTAAAACAGCAGTGCTTTTTCCTAACATGATTAAGTCATGAAATCACTGAAGATGTATATTGTGAATGTGCCAGAATTCCATCTGAGCTCTTAGCACCAGCACACACACACATTCGTACACTCATTCTCTTTCTCTCCCGCTCCGTCTCCCCTCTTCTCTTTTTTTTTTTTGTGGGTACTGGGGGGTCGACCTCAGGACCTCGCACGCCAACAGGCACCCATGCCGCTGAGCGATATCACCGGCCCCCTTTTTCATATGTGGGATCCGGGAGTCGAACTCGGGCCCTCGCGCTTGCAAGGCAGGCGCTTATGCCGCTGAGCCATCTCACCGGCCCCTCTTCTCTCTCTTTTTCTCAAGGATTTTTTTTTTTTTGCAGAATGACCCCTGATAGACAAAGACAAACAATATCATACTAAAAAGCCCACATACCCAGGATTCCTTTCTTCTCTCTCAACCAGAAGAAAAATTCTTAAAAGGTGAGCATACATAATATTGAGGTATAATTAAAAAAATAAATAACTAGTTTCAAAGTAAAGTAAATTTCTCAAGGTAATAACCAATCGTGATAAGAAATCCAGAGAACACTTCCAAAAATCTTAAAAACTAGACAACTTTAAAATACCTCTTCAGTTTGTATAAGTATTTCTCAATTGCAGTATCGGTCTCACAAAGGAATAACTCTACATGACAAATATTTGCTTTTTATACACTGTTAATGCTCTTAGTCTTAAAATCACTAAAATATTAAAAAACAAGGAACAAGAAAAATAGTCTACTCTGAATTATGAACAATTAAAGTTATTAAAAAAAAAAAAAAAAACTAAAGCCAGGATACTCTCAACTGAGGATAAACAATGTAAACTCATAGAATTTTAAAAAGGAAATCAAAATGAACGAGGACAATAGCAATATTAACTTTAACTGTCCTGAACTGTCATTCTTATCACCAGAGCTCAATATGCCATTTATCTACTGATTGGGCTATTAACTTCCCTTGTTTCTTTCTAAAGGAAGCAGTTAAAAATCCCATGTTTTAATAAAAGTCATAAGGACAAACCTACTAAAATAATCACTTTCATATACAGATGCAAGTATGTTGTCAACTTACTTAAAATCTTTTCAGAAGTCTACAGCATTTGCAGAATCAGTGCAAACTCATGTGCAGGATGTCCCAGGGACTCCTCAGCGCATCCACTAAATGAACTCTGAGTCCCCTGTGCCATCCAGTCCCACCACCTCAGTTCTCCATGAAAAGAGCACTGCCCTAAATGCCCCATGCCTCTCCTCTACACATCCTCAACCCCTGACACCCCCACATGTGTGGTGACTTCTCCAATTCCCTTTAAGTACAAATATCCCACCTTCTCTCTGTTCTTCCATAGTATATTTTGCATTGCTCCCTATTGGTACTGTGAAATTTTTCCTGCTAATACAACTAAATTTGACACATCTGTCTCCCTTTACTTATTTCCAAACTGTAAATATAAAATCCTTGACAATACGCCTATTTTATTTTCATTGTCTGGATCACAGCATTGAGCACAATCCCTTATGTGCTGGTGCTGCAAACTATCTGTTCAATTACACTGATCACTAGTGAAAATAAGAAATCATGTCAAACTCCACTCCTGGATACCTGGATGCCAATAATCATTAGAAAGCCGAGATATTTAACAATGCATCACCATATTCCCATGAGAACTGCTCAAAGGCAAGGGTTGGCATCCAGTTTATTGACTAAGCCTCCCCACCTCAACAGTCATCAGTATATATATAGTAGAGCTCAAAAATATTTGGGGCTAGTATATGCAGTTCAGTGGTAGAGCACCTGCCTAGCATGTGCAAGGTCCTAGGTTCTATCTCCAACACAGAAAAAAGAAAGAAAAGACAAAGCCTAATACAAGAAAATATAGGAAATAAAGGGAGGATGGAAGACGACCTCCCCTAAGGAAAATACATAAATAAGGAGCCAAAGTATTTAACCATAAAAAATGAATTATGGAACCCCAAGTGGATACCAAAAGGAGTGAATGATCCTTAAATCTATCAATAGTTCATAAAACTCTGAGTTAAGAATATACTCTGACTAAAAACCTTAAAGCTTTAGTAATTGTTATAGCCTAGGTGCAAAATTTTGGGGTGCAACACAAAACAAGAGATTATTAGCAGCAGGCAAAGTTCCTCAAAAAGCGAACTATTTTGGATACTCTTTGACTCTTCCCTGTTGCCAGAGCAGGATGGCATATAATAAAAGGGCCAAGTGGGCAAATATGGGGAAAGTACCAAATGTAGACAAAGAACAAATAACTAGTGGGGACAGCAGGGATTCTGAGTCAGAAAGGCAAGATGATAAGGTTTTCAATCCTGGCTCTGACACATATGTGTCAGATCTGTGACCTAGACGTGTGACCTTGAATCATTTCATTTCATTTCGGCTATGTCTTCAATGCAAAATAAACCTTATTGCAAACTCTATACCCTATTGGGTGCTATGAAGGCTAAAGGAGGGAAGATAAGTATTTGGTGCAACATCTGAGACGTGGTAGCAATGGATGCCATCCTGACCCCAAACATACCAAACATAACAAAAAGGATCAAACCAACTTCCCTGAGCACTTATATTTACCTATATTGTAGAGATAAGAAAATTAAGTCATTAAGTCTTCTTAGTTATCAAAGGCTAGAAAAGAGCTCAGAAGAAAGATCAAAAGGTGACAGGAAAATTGGAAATGGTTCACGTCAATGTTTTCCTTCTTTATTTGGTAAAGTACTTGCTAAAGCAGTGATTCCCAGGCTCTTGAGTTTTAGAAACTATTGGAGAACATCATAATATTGTCGACCTTAAAAACTCCCAAAATCATCCAAACTTTAACATGGGAAAGGGAACAGCATTTCAGAACCACAATTATATCCCAGCATTAACTGCTTTTAAGGAAATCTACTACTACAACCACTACTACAAAGAATTCAGAAAATAAGTACAGAAAGTTTTCCTTTCTGAGAACAAAAGAGAAAGTGGTTCCAAATCCTTTTCAGGCCTCTGGGAGGAAAGAAGTATTTTCCATGAATATGTTGGCTCTTTCAAACACTACTGTTGGTTCCTGGAATCAAAATGTGAGGCAAAGGCTCCCTCTGCTGACAAAGGGACAAGGAATCAAACCCTATCAAGCAGCAACTGACTAAATCTTTCCCACACTGATTAGCCATTGTATGGGCTTTTACTATTCCCTGTCAAAGACTGGCTTTACTTGATAGCTTAAGGCACTGCAATATTATTGCATAAGTTATGAATGCAAAAGGCAAGCACAACTAGATAACAGTCCTCTGTAGTCCAATGAACCTGTCTAAATCAGCTTTCAAATTTTTTGGTTTCTAGTTAACCGAGCTACAGTGTTGCACAAAGAGGAAATTAAGAAGGAAAGCTAATGAATTGAGGTGGACTTTAAGAGATTATGAGGAAAAAGGTAACAAATCTATGAATGCATTTTGAACCTTGTCGCAGAAGACTAATGAGATTAATAGAGCCAAATTAAAGGCTTCAAAATTAACAAGAACAGGCGTTTAACAAGCACTGACCATACATTACTAGCATATCCAAACCTACCAACTGTTCTATAAACTAGGGAGGTCATGAGCTACTGCCCTCATCAACGGGTGGAGAGAATTAAGACTCAGGAAACTTCTGTGATTTGTTAAAGAACACACAGCTGGCAAGTAGCAGGGCTAGATCTCACCTCTCTACCTTCTAATCCCAACACTTTCTCAACCAAATGCTGTGCCTACAGGAGCACCTAGTAAATGTCCTCCCTCTCTTTCCCCTTCCTCCCCAATGCCATTCCAGGGCTGAAGATGGAACCCAGGGCCTCAAGCATGTTAGGCAAGAGCTCTACCCCTGGGCTACTCCTCAGCCCTAAAATCTCTTTCAGTTTCCAAATTTCTCATTTTCATATTCAGCATTTCTTAATTTTTATTTTTATTAGCCCATGTTTGCAGTACATAATGATTATATTCAACAAAGGGAGTTTGTACATGTACATAACACATCTTCATTCTTTTTACATCCCCTTCCCCTCCCTCCTTTCCCCCTCCTTCTCTGATTACAAATTTAACATGGCCTATCATTACAACTGCACTTTGGGGCCGGTGAGATGGCTCAGCGGCTTAAGCACCTGCCCGGCAAGCGCGAGGGCCCGAGTTCGACTCCCGCAACCCACAAAAAAAAAAAAAAAAAACAACTGCACTTTGTACACTTATAAGTAACACTGGACTTAAATACAAAATGGTAAATACTCTACCTGGACACATAAAATGTGATATAGTTGCTTGCTGAATTATTCTTAGCTGCTTGCAAAGATAATAAAATCAAACAAATTATAAGTAGAGGAGAAGTAACAGATGTTGTCAATTCTCGCACTAAAATACTGAATAAAATATTTGTAGCTGCACATGGTGACACACACCTGTAATCCCAGCACTCCAGGAGGCTGAGGCAGGAAGATCACAACTTCAAGCCCAATGTGGGCAATTTAGCAATTTGGTGAGATCCTGCCACAGAATAAGTAAAAAATTTTTAAAGGGCTAAGGATGCAGTTCAGCAAGAAGACCCTGGGTTCAATCCCCAGAACAAAAAAAAAGTTAAAAACAGCATTTTAAACTATAACAATATCCTGCCCCCAAAAAGGGAAATAAATTTTAGAAGCCAAAAACCACGTGGAAGTAGAACCCACAAAGGTAAAGAGAGACTTTGGGGCATTTTCCTGAACTAGATAACCTTAAACTTCACTTCCCATGGTTTCAAATGACACACAGAAAAGGAGAAAATGAGGACCCATCTATGTGGAGAACCTAATAGACCCTCACATCGTCTCCATCCAGGGTAAAGCTAAGACCACAGAGAAATCTCCCCATAATATTAGGTGAACTCAGAAACAGCATTCTCCCTCCAGCCAAAGAGAAAGTAAAATAAACTGCACATCTCAAAACTTGGAACCAGATGAAGGGGGAAAAAAAGCTCTCCTAAAAATACATAAACTACAAGCTTATTTTAATTTGAGTTTACAGACCAAATTAATTCTTCTGGATGGCTCAAGAAATCTCAGCTGGGGAATTCAGTATAAAGTTTTCCTGGGTTGAAAGCACTACAAAGCATCTGCCAAAGGAAAACTCCAATCTTTGAAGGAGCGCACCAGTCATTCCATGGATAAAGTTCTGAAAAACACAAGCTCATAGCCAAAATAACAATGTACAAGAAATGGAAGGCAATATGAGCAAGAGAGAGCAACAGTTATAAAGAGCAGAACCCAAACTGCAAAGTCCTGAAGATGAAAGAATAGAAAAATACTTCACTTTCTATGTTAAAAGAAATAAAAACAGGTATTAAAAATATGGCCAAGAAACTTTATCAATAATCGAGCAGAATTTTTTTAAATAACAAAAACTTAGACAAGTAAAAAATATAATAGAGTTAATAAAACTAACAAAACTCCAAAAGTAGTGTTAACAGAAATTCATGTCTCACTAGCAGCGATTTAGGAAACAGAAAAATAAGTGTGAAGTAATAACTCAGAATGCATCAACAGGAGAGATGGAAAATACCATAGAGTGGAGTCAGAATGCAGGAAGGGTCATGACCAACAGAGTGAGATGGTCTCGTATGTATTCCCACATGAGTTTTCCTAAGAGCATCAAGACAATATGGAAGAGGAGGCAATACGCAAAGAAATAATGGCTGAGAATTCTTTAGAACTGTTCAAAGTCACAATTCCAAAATCCAGGTTTTTTTTTTTTTTTGTGGGTACCGGGGGTTGAACTCAGGACTCAGCGTGCCTGCCAGCAGGCACCCGTGCCACTGAGTGATATCACCAGCCCTTTTTTCATATGTGGGCACTGGGAGTTGACCTCAGGACCTCACGCTTGCCAGGTAGGCGCTTATGCCACTGAGCTATCTCACCGGCTCCCAAAATCCAGTTTTAAGTCAAATAAATCCAAGCAGGAATAAAAAAAAAATAAATCCTTCCCTTAAATACCTGATAAGAAACTACAGAGCACCAAAGACACAGAGAAGCTCATAAAAGCAACTAGAAAAAACAAATTATCTAACAGAAGAACAGCAGCTGAACTGAAAGCCGACTGCCTGCTACCAATGGAGTCAGAAAGGAGCGGGTATTTTGTGCACCAGGAAAACACACTGCCAACACCGCACTGCATATCCAGCCCTCCTCCCTCTTCTCTCCTCCACAACTTTCATAAAACAAAGACTCCATTCACAATAGCTACCAAGGCAATCAGGTTCCTAACACACTGACTGGAACTCAACTTTCAGATCTTTTTCCATTACTCAAATAGTCTTTCAATGAATTTAATTAAAATGGATGTTAAAGAAAGCATTAGATGAATGTGGCAACCTTAAAGTGAGGAAATCGCTTTCCCTCAGTTTATTTGATCAAGACTTCTGCAAACTGTCTAGAAAGTTCAGGCAACAGTCTCAATTCTCTACCAAAAGACCAACAAATACAACTGTACTTCTAAGTGGAATTAAATGTTAATGCTAAATTGGGCAGAGTGGCACTCGCCTGTAATACCAGCTACTCAAGAGTCCAAGGCAAGAGAATCAAAAGTTTAAGGCCAGCCTAGGAATTCAGCAAGACCCTGTCTCAAAATGAAAACTGTTGTAACCTGACAAGGCTAATGCCATCTTATGAACAAACCGCCATTTCGCCTGTCCGGCTCCTGCTTCCCACCTAATACCGTTAGATAAGCTTAAAGTTGCAATTCCCCCGTAGTGACGAAATACACCTTCCCGCCCTCTAGCAACCCATAATAAGATGTTCCTTTTGCCCAATGAAATAATGCCAAATACCCCGTGCCTAAAAGCCTAACCAATAAATTTGTAAAATTACTTTATTAACCATTGCTATTGGCTTCTGTACAACTGCTTGCTACTATAAAAACTGCTCTCTAACCGCCCCCGGGGCTCCTCTTTGTTCTGGCATAGAGGATGCCGCTGGGTACCAGCTAAAATAAAGAGCTCTATTTTTCTTTTGGACACCTCTTTTTGTTGTCTCATTTATTGGGTACAGCAAAAACTTTTTAAAGGAGCTGGGGATGTGACAGAATGTGTGCCTAGCATCCCCTGTCCCAGTACTAGTGAGAGAGAGAGAGAGAGACAGAGGGAGATAAACACTAAAATGGATTCAGTCAGACTAAGGAGATGCTCACTTACAAGCTGTACTCTGAACCTGTTCATTTAAGCAGAGTGAGATAAACAGACATTGTCCAGAATTGCAACTTTTAGAAGCAAATTCAATGACCAAATAAATTAGGAAATATCCATGTATAGAAGAACTCTACATAGCCCCTGTAAGAACATAAGTTTATGTGTCTGGACATAAAAAGATGTCTATGTAAATGAAATATGCAAGCTATAGACTAATATAGAGAGAGTGATCTCATTTATGGAAAACAAAACCAAAGATGTTTCTAAAAGCATTGAATAATGAATGTAAATGCAAGATCAGTCACCATTCTGTTAGCCTCGGGAAAAGAGAGTTCAGAAAGGAAATGAAAAGATTTCAGATTTTATTTTTTATAAAATAAGAATGTATTCATTTTAGAATTTTAAATAAAGTATAAAGAATTACAAATAAGTTCAATGATTCATAAAAAGAAAAAAATATGAAAAGCATTAGAAGCCAAACAGGGGTGATACATGCTTGTAATTCCCACACTCCAGGGGCTAGGGCAGGAGGATCAGGATCGCAAATTCGAGCCCAGTCTGGACAATTCTGTGACTTAACAAGATCCTGTCTCAAAATAAAAAAATAAAAAAGAGCTGGGGATGTATTTCAGTGCAAAGATTCTGGGTTAAATCCCCAGGGAGGAAAGCAGGCTTGGAGAGAGGAAGCCAAAGAAGGAAGAAGCCATGGAGGGAGGGACCATGGAGGGAGGGAAGAAGGAAGAGTAGCTATATGAGGGGACAGAAATGCTAATTAGCTCAATTGTGGTGAATATTTCACAACATACTTAAAATCACCAAGTTGTATACTTTAAATATACATGATTTTTAATTGTCAACTATACCTCAATAAAGTTGGAATAAGAAAGAATTAAAAGAAAATATGTGCAGGCAGCCTGGCACAGTTCAAGACTATAACTTGTAGTCCAAAAACAAAATGTTTTTCTTAATCTTTGACAAGAAGCAGACATTTCAAAATTAATAGCCTTTATTAAAAGCTATCTTTAACACATGAAAAAGATGCAATATCTGCAGCTGTCTTATTTTCCCTTCTTAAATATGTTCTTCATGTAAGATATTTTAACAATTCTTTACTGATTTCATATCTTGGAATGCCAGTTTTATAACACCAATAGATTCCATTTTCTTAAATTTTTTTTAAAGGGCTGGGGATGTAGCTCAGTGGATTAAAAAAAAAATGCTTAGTCTAACAAAAACATAAATTGTCCTAACTTCCCTATGGAAATTCCTTATCCTTTAATGAACATCACTTAAAATAAATTTCTAATGACTCTAAAAAGGAACTCAGTAAAAAGCTAATAATGAAAAGCCTCCTTCTACTTGGTAAAATAAGAAAAATTCTAAATAGTTTATTTACAATTTATAAAAATGTATTTGTAACCTATAACATTTGCTACATCCTTGATATCAGTCAAAATTCTAACAATGCATTCTAAGAAAAAAACAACAAAACAAAAATAAATGAACATTTCAGCATCATTAATAGCCACACAAACCATCAGTGCCAAGATTTAGAGTTAACCTGCCAGGTTCCTTCAGTTTTCCAGAAATGGCTCATTTCTCAATCTCCTCTATTCTTATAACACAGCATGCATCATTTTGGGAAATTTCTAATTGTTAAATTCTGCTAAAAGTTTAAGTGAATGAACAAATGCTTCTCATTACAAAATTCAATAATTGTCATAGAATTACGGGTTTAACGTGTAAAGTCCTGAAAGCATTTCTAAACAGATGAATTGTTTCAGAGTTACAGCTTTCCTTAAGTCTGCCTACACCAAAACACATGTTTTTTCAATTATATAGCAAAGAGTATGGCTTCTGTTCAAGGCTATATTTTATTGTTTATAAAATTAGAAACAGATATACACAGATATATACACACACAGCCATATAAATCCACTTAGGCCATACATTATACATAAACAGTTGAAAGGTTTAACATGTTGTGTAAGAAGTTACTTCACATAAATATGAGAAAATTAATGTTGATCTCTCATATAGATAATTCATTCATAAACAAGAATCTCACAGATATCTTCATATGTACTATCATTAATTATGCAATTCAGAAAAATTTAAATGAAAAAACTGATGCACTCTAGCCTCTAGCACTTGCAAGGGGGTGCTGGAAATTGAACCCAGGGCCTCCTGCATGCTAAGCACAAGTCTACCATTGAACTAACACCCCTAGTCCTAGCATCTGTATTTTTTAATCAAAAACTGATTATAATATTTACCATTTTTAACCCAAAGAGAGGATTCCATTTTAATCAACAGTGCCTCTAAGTGTTCCTCAAAATCATGCTCCATTTTTCAATACTTGACTTAAAAGTATATGTATTTCTGTTTACAAGCAAAATTTAGGATGTAAAATTATTTAAATTTTCTCTAATTCTCTGTATCTTTCCAAATTGTCTGCAAATTGTAATAATCTTAAAGTAAGAATTAAAACAACTGAGTATAAAATATAAATCAGTGAGTTTAGTATTCCTATAATATTCACTATCTCAAAAAAAAAACAAAAAAATGTAGCCAGGCATGGTGGCACAAGCCTGTAATCCCAGCACTCAGGAAGTTGAGGCAGTAGGATCATAAGTTTGAGATGAGTCTTGGCTACATAGCAAGTTCAAGCCTGGCCTGGACTACATAGGGAGACATTCTCTTTAAAAAAAAAAAAAAAAAAAAAAGGAAAAAAGCAAAAAGAGTAGCACTACCAAAGAGCTACCTATGAATTTATGGTTTCTCATGATTTGTTCAAAAGAGCCATATATTAAATTCTTATTCGGACCTAACAGTTGTCATAGAAGAAAAGATATGAATAGCTATATCTAAAATGCAGCCCTTGGACCGGTGAGATGGCTCAGCGGCATAAGCACCTGCCTGGCAAGCGCGAGGTCCTGAGTCCGGCCCCTGGTACCCACAAAAAAAAAAAATGCAGCCCTTAAGCTTCATTCATATTAACCATATAATACAGAGCAGCAGGGATAACTTTGTTCCCATGGTTGTCACACTAGATGAGAGAAGTGGGGGACACCACTGACACCCAGTGCATAAAGGTCAGAATTATCCAGACCAGAAGAATGTCAGCAGTGCAAAGGGCAGCAAAATGTCACTGTAGGGGGGAGTAAAATCTCTTGTTTAAAATTATAAATCAAAACTCTATAAAGAAAATAATAAATCTAATCCAAAAAAGCATTCCTGTTTCTTTTGAGATACATGCTGGTTTGATTTTTCCAAGCAGCTAAATTATCTACTTCTTTAAAATGGTTTAATGCATTCCTGCCTGCTTGAACCACCAGTGCTACACGCAAGACTGTTCCGTGCTGCCCAATGAGACAGTCATGCGTGTACCGCCAGTGGTTCAGAGCCACCCAGCAGCATGATGTACCTATTCCATCATGAGTGTGTTAAAAATTAAGCCTGGAGCTGGAGGTGTAGCTCAGTGACAGAGCACAGGTATGTGGCACTAGGTTCAATCCCCAGCACCAAGAATAAAAAATAAAGCTCAACTCTCTTTTCACTCTCAATTTTAATTCTGTTCTCATCTCCTTCAGCACACTATCAACCTAAATTAAAGTATAATATAACTTCATAGAGACCTAAAGTACAGAGGAAGCTCTTTCCCTTCCTTTTGTGACTACATCTTCTGGAAAGAGGCAAATGAAAAGGCTTCTGAATTTAAATGAAAGATCACTGAGTCTAGTAGTTAAGGCTTTTATTTCAAATTAATGTTTATTTTTAATTAATTAAGCTAAATAAAGATTAAAGGCTTTAAAACAAACTATATACCACATTATCACTCTAGGAGCTATCACTTCTAGCTTTTTGAGACGTATTTTGTCACTGCTTACTTTCAATTATAATAAAATATACCTAACATGAAATTTACCATTTTAGCCATTTTTAATGTATAGATCAGGTTGTTGTGTGATTATCATCATCATCAATCTCGAGACTTTTTCATCCTTCCAAACCAAAACTCTGATTATCAAACACTACTTCCCATTCCTCCATCCCCTGGAAACCACCATTCAGTTTTGTGTCTCTAGGAATTTGATTACTTTAGGAACCTAACGAAAGAAGAACCATACAGGGCCAGGGTATAGCTCAGTGGCAGAGGGCTTGCCTAGTATGCACAAAGCCCTGGGTTCTATCCTCAACACTGCAAAATAATAAATGCAGTACATTAAATGAAGGGAGTGTGCTGTATCTTTGAATACATTGGAAAAGAAAGAAAGGTTGAAAACCAGTAACTAGAAGTGTTTCCCAAAGTGGTCCATAAGCGACCAAGGTGGTCATTGTTTCTGTGTCGCAATTAGAAGTATCAATATGAACCTAAGGATACATTTTATCTTTAAAAATTATTCACAAATATTTCCTAACTCTAGCCACCAAAACAGACCAGAGGTACATCCATAGAAAAAAGGTAGGATAAATGCTTAGTTCTTCTTGTTTGCATATTATTGTAAATCCACATTCTTAAATACTTGATACATTAATACTAAAGTTGTAAGGCACTGAAATTTAAATCCATGTGTTTATAATAATATGCAAACCACAGCAATGAATTTGTCAGCTTGAAGGATGCTAGGGAGCCAACCCTGTGTTCTGAAACAGAGGGAAAGAATCAGCACTGATCCTACCTTTCCTCTGTGAATGTGGCTCTGGGTAACCAAGTAGGTGATAAAGGCAGACTTCTTAAGATGTATTTCAACTAATAGACAACAAAAGAATGATGAATTAGGGCTGGTGAGATGGCTCAGCGGCATAAGCGCCTGCCTAGCAAATGTGAGGTCCTGAGTTCGACTCCCGGTACCCACATACAAAGGAAAAAGGGGCCGGTGATATTGTTCAGTGCCACAAGCGCCTGCTGGCAAGCATGAAGTCCTGAGTTCGACCCCCGGTACCCACCTTAAAAAAAAAAAAAAAAAAGAAAGAAAGAATGATGAAGTAGAATAAAACCATTCTGCAATCCCTAATAAAATAATGGGTGTCTCGGATTGCCTAGATCACCAATGCTGCTGACCACACAGAAAGAAACACAGCCAAGCATCCTGTGGAGCTGCCCTGCCATAAAAATCAAGCCTGAATGTGATCAGTCCTCCAGATCTAACCACAAATTCAGTAAATGTGAACCAGGGAGCCCATTTGCAAGACTCCAAAGGGATGCAATTAGCAAAATCCAGACTCTGTGAAATCATGGAACAAATATTCAATCCACTCCACAAACAAGTTACAAGGGTGGAGGAGGAGAAAAAAGGAGAACCTATTTTTAATGTATTAACTTACATATTTTAAAAGCCAGTAAATCCTAGTGTTATAATATTATTTTGCCACTGTATCCTCAAGTTAAGCCTAGCTGATGAATGTTTAAAACCTGAAATGAACTTACTGTTTTCAAACTATTATTCGTGATTACTGTCAAATGCAAGAGGAAGACATAGAATAGTTAAGAATTTGGGCCACGGAGTAGTCACCAGGTCCAAACCTCAGCTGTGCAATTAAACCCAAGCAATTTTCCTTTTTCTTCTCCTTTTGAGACAGGGTCTCATATATATGTAGTCCAGGTCAGCCTTGAACTCGCTATGCATCTCAGGCTGACCTGAACTCATAATCCTCCTGCCTCAGCCTGCCGAGTACCAAATTACAGGTGTGTACTACCATGCCCAGCTATAACTTAATTTTTTTTTCTTTTTTTTTTTTTTTTTTAATATATGAGGGTACCGGGAGTCAAACTCAGGACCTCGCACTTTCCAGGCAGGAACTTATGCCGCTGAGCTATATCACTGGCCCTAACTTTACTTTTAGCAGGGTCAATTTCTTCATCTGTAAAATAAGGCTAATCATACTCACTTGACAAGATTGTTTTACTGAGTAAGATATTATATACAAAGAATTCAGCACAGTCAATCATAAAATATGCCCAATAAATTATCTCTTACTAGTATTATAAGTGATAATTGTTTTAGGCTACAATTTCAAAATATACATCAGAATAATCACAAAACTTTTCAAAAAGTTAACTCTATACTCACCACATTCAAGCACACTAAGACTCATCTAAGGAAATATCAAAGAAGAGGGTAAAATAATTTTAATATGCTTCAGACAACTTTAAATCTATGTTAACAGATTAAGATCAAACATTTACCAACTATAAAGTAAGATACTACAAAATAAAATTAACCACTGTTACCACTTTGTTACTATAAAGTAGTATTTGCCTTGAACTTGTAGCTACTTGCAAAGTGAGCCCAAATGTAAGTAATATAGACCTTTCAAGTTTTTAGGATTCTATTCATTGAACAGAAGTTACGTCAAGAACACATGAAAAATTAAAAAGAAGGGCCAGATGTGATGGCACACGCCTGTAGTCCTAGGACTTGGGAGGCTAAGACAGGAGGATCACCATGAGTTCAGGGTAGCCTGGACTACATGGCAAGACCCTGTCTCCAAAAAAAAAAAAAAATTTTTTTTAAAGAATTCTTCCTTGATCTCAACTCATAACCTAGTGAAAACAAAACATAGTAAAAGTAAGACAGCATGATAAGGTTTATGATAGGAGCATACAAAAGTGTGCTTCTTAGTTTCATGCAAAAAACAGACCTAAGACTGGAGTAGGTGGGGAGGTGAAGGGGAAGTATGGACAATTGGTTTCAAAGCCCTCTCCCCATCCCCAAATAAAAAGTGAAGCCTGAGTTAAATTATGAAGTTGGCTACATGAAAAACAGGAAAAGTGCATTATGTATACAAAGATGCACGAGAAAGAACTGTTTTAAAGCTCCAGTTAGATGGGAGGAAGAAGTTCCAGAGATCTATTTTACAATATGGTGACCACGGTTAATAACAAAGTACTTTACACTTAAAAACTGCTGACAGATTTTAAATAGATGTATCACAAAAACAGTAAGTATCATAAGATGATAGATATGTTGATTAGCATGATTTACTTATTCACACTATATACATACTGCATACCAACACATCACACTGTATACCATAAATATATGCCATTTTTTTAAATTTGGAGATATATATAGATATACAATTACATCTATATATATCTTTGAGCTGGAGTTTGCAATAAAATCAAACCAGAGATTGCAGCTGGGTCAGAGCCTTATACTAAACTGGTTTTTTCTTGTTTTTTGCTTTTTTTAATGAGTGATAGGCACTGGAAGGAATTCCAAGCAGAACAAAGACATGCTCGTATTTGTGTTCTGGAAAGATTACTGTAAAGCAGCAGTGAGAGAATGAGAATGAGAGGATAGAAGAAGCAGGGGGACCTGGGAGGTGAGAGGCAAACAGATCACTAGCGTGGCTCTTCCCATAGTGCAAATGGGCAACCAGAGAAGGCCAAATGAAAGCAGTGATGGTAGAGATGTTGATGAAGCTGATGAAGCACCTCTGCTTTCTTTGTCTATGTCACTAGAATTCCCCATTAGAAAACCTAAAGAACATGGAAATCAGGGCAATGACCTAAATCCTGAAGCTCACAGAGTAAAAAGTCACACAATTCCATTTCCATGTACAGTATTATGCTAGCCTAGAAACAGCCCCAAAACTTTTCTCTTAAACCAACTAAATAAACCAATTTGATGCCGTGGTTATAAAAAATATTTATAAAAATTTTTTCTAGGATTAAAATTTCTATACTGTATTTGGCTTCTAACCAAGAGAGAGTGTGTGGTGTGTGTAGTTACGCAGTATATATATACATAAAGTTGTACATTGTATATATTATAGACATACCACATATACATGTTTATATATATATAATGTAAAATAATATATATAGTTTTAATTTCCATCATATTCAGGTTCCTCTAATGTAACACGATTCCCTTTCAAAAACCCCTCCTTTTTTAAAACCCAAAAATGAATGTGCTTCCAAACTCAAATTTGCCACATACTTGAATGAAGAACAGTAACTCTGGTAAGGTCTGTAAATTTCTTAAAACTTTTAAAGAGGTTATAAGCAATTAAAAATTCACTCTAACATGTGAACACTATAGAACTTTTATCTTTAGTTACATGAATTGCCTGAAACAGTCTAAATTTTATTCAAAATTACAGTGCTCTACAATTTCTATCAATATATTAGGTAACTTCAAAGCAAGAAAAGTACTCTAAACCAGGACATAAACTTATTAGTAGAAAGCAATTTCTTCTAATTTTTTTCTCTTCCTGTTAAAATTAAATACCCAAAAGAAAACTTATATGAATTCTAAATTTAACTGGCTTTAAATAACACTTTTTGTGTGGGCTCACAGTACCTGCTAATTTTAATATCATACACAGGTTTTTTAAATCAAAATCTAATTAGCATATTCATTGAGAATTGGGTTATGTAGTAGAAATTAAAGACATAAATAAAATATGGTCCCTGATCTCAAGAAAGAAATACTAAAGTCCAGAAATACTAAAAGAAATCATTACACCATAACTTTATACATACAATAATAAAAATAAGGTATACACCAATTCCATAGGCATAAACAAGCAGAATCAACAGAGCAGCACAGGATGTGAGCAGAATGAATTGTGTTATGTACATGAATGTAATCATTGTGTACTGCAAACATGCACTAATAAAAATATAGAAAATTAAAAAGCAAACGCACACCACACCAGGGCTTCAGAGACTGGCAGCAGCAGACCCAGCTCAGAACAGGGCCTGGCTGTGGCTGGGAAGCAGCCAGGTGGCAAAGGCGCTGTGAGCAGGAGAAACTGTGAGTGCAAAAGACCAAGCTAAGCCTCTAAGAGATGCTTTAGATCTTTTCTCTTTAGGAAAGGTACACGGCTTTAATTTCGTAGTTTTAAAACAATCTCTTAGTCTAAATTAAAACCATGAAGCATGACTTCTCTCTACTTATTCTTAGCCAAGTGAAATAACTTATATTTAAAAGGTGGGCTCAGAGTCTCTCATTTTATTGTTATTATTATTACACCACGTAACTTGCAGAATTAAGAATAGTGTCAGCATTTGTTTAGTACTAATCAATATAGGATAAAATGTACATGAGTAAATTCAGGAATTGGATAACATACAACAGGCAAATAATACATGTAGAAAGGGATGTATCACACAGAATGCATTTCTTTATTAATAAGATTAGGTGTTTCTGCCAGAGAATCAATTACCTTCACATTTCCTAAACACGATATGTTCAAAATGCTTAAATCTAGCCTTTACGTTTATGGGCACATTTGTGTGCAAGGTAGTATCATAATACATAAGAATCAACACAATGGTGAAGACTCAACCTGACCTTTACAAGACACCAACAAATGCGTAAATCTAAAGTGTGGGTCAGTTAGGAATAGCTCAAATCCTACTCCCAGAGAGTGTTTCATATTTGGCAACACAGGGTCACAATCAGAAAGGACCAGTAGTATTCTCTCTGATCACCCACTAACATGGAGACACGTAAATCTTTGTTTTAACCATGCCACAATACCTAACTTTCAAGCTGTTCTCATCCTTTGTCATGAAGAGGTGTTGCTCCCACTGTGAGGCAATACAGGTACAGAACATGTGCACTGCCATTTAGCTACAATACACCTCATTGGCATAATCAGGAACAATGATCTGACTCAGCAAATGCTACTGAGGGCCCCACTGGACAACACTGATTGCATGAGGTGTATCGAGCATCCACACGGTACATGGCACAAGTCAGACAGAACTCGGCTCAGGTTGGTTTCTTCCCACCTGTGGTGGTTAACTGATTGTCAACTTGAGTGGGGAATGCCCAGCTGAATTGAGTCAGCATGGTTCTGGGTATGGAAGACCCACTTTAAGGAGGATTGTAGTCAGAATGCTAAGGATTTCAGCTGATTTTCCTTGGAAGAGCTGCAGCTGTTCTCTTCAGAGGAGCTCCAGTCTTCATCTTTACCTTGGGCATCATCTCCTGGCTTTCAGCACGGATTCTTCAGCTTCCAGCACCAGCCTTTCAGTCTGCTGGTGCAAATTCTTCAGCTTCTAGCACCAACCCTTCAGCCTCCCAGCACAGACCCCTCGGTCTTAGGTCAGGGATCCTTCAGCCTCCTTATGCAGATGCCGAAAGGACATCGTTGTGGATTCCAGGCCTTCAGCTGAATCCTTCAGATCTCTAGTGCTCAGACACATCTTTTGCACTCTTCTACATTTGACTCTGTGGGCGGCCACTGTAGATCGATCTTGTAAACTTCTGTGTCCTGCATTAAATCTGATTCAGAGCATGTGCAGTCTTTTGAGGAGCTTCACCCCTGCCCTGCAAGCTCTTGTAAACACTAATACACTACTCTTTCATGGAGGTCTTTTATTGTGCCATTAAAATAGCATAAATCAGTCTTATAATCCTGAATCTTATTTCTGTAACTGGGCAACCCTCAGATCATATTTATCAGTTTGAAGAATAGTTCCTGTTTCAGAGACAGATACCATCCAAAAACTTTTTTTTTTATGTGGGTACCAGGAATCGAACTCAGGACCTCGCACTTGCCAGCAGGCACTTGTGCCACTGAGCAATATCACCGGCCCTTTTTTTTTTCTTTTATGTGGGTACTGGGAGTTGAACTCAGGACCTCGTGCTTGCCAGGGAGGCGCTTATGCTGCTGAGCCATCTCACTGGCCCCCAAAAACTTTCTGATGTCCTGTTTCTAACTATTGTGGCTTGCTGAGTCAAAGCAGCTTCATTTGAAACAAGTCCAATTTCATTTCCTTCAAAGATTAACTCATCTTACCGAGTTTGAGATACTAAATAAGCAACATTTGACTAAGGACTGCAGAATTCTGCTCCCAAGAAATTTTGGATTTCAATAAGACCCATCCACCTGCAACAACAAAAGTGATGGTTAGGTGCACATACAGACCCATCTTCATCTGGTCACAGGCTGTGGGGATGGCAGCCAGTTCCTCTTTCCTCACCACTGTGCACCTGGAGCCTTTTTTTCATTGTAAGACTGAGCTCTACACCCATGTGGTTGAAGTCCCTCTGAAAGGTTTTTCTGGAGGCCTTCACAGTAACTGTGCATCCATCCCTTTCAAGTGAGATGGACATTTTCTGGAATGCCGATGTTCTCATTGATGAGAATATTTATTTCTGTATTAGGTGCTGCAAAGTGCTCACATCGGGTTTTTAGGGTGTGTGTGTTTGTACAGTGCTGGGGATAGAACCCAGGGTCTCACTCTTGGCTTCTCATATGAGTGTCTTTCTCTCCTTTGCACTGGGACACCAGCATGTGTCCTTTACAACTCTAAAAGTCCTAAGCAAAGACTTTTATAAGAGAAGCCCTTGGGAAATGCTGACTAAAAGGCTTGTACAACTATTTCTAAGTATTCAGCCATTTCCCAGTGCCATAAGTGGCTCATAAACTCTGGCTTGGCCTATTCAGTTACTACACACTATAAAAATAATGCCCTGAATTTACAAAAATGGCTTTCTTACCAGGAGCTTAAACCACGTAACAAGTAGCACTTCATTACTGACAATGACAGGATCAGGCAAATATACAACCATATTTTGCAGGAAACCACAACCTAAAAGAGTATGTACTTTATAAAAAGTCAGTCAACGGGGCCGGTGAGATAGCTCAATGGCATAAGTGCCTGCCCGGCAAGCGCGAGGTCCTGAGTTCAACTCCCAGAACCCACATAAAGGAAAAAAGGGCCAGTGATATCGCTCAGCAGCACAAGCGCTTGTCCGGCAAGTGCGAAGTCCTGAGTTCGACTCCCGGTACCCACATAAACAAACAAACAAACAAAAGTCGGTCAACAGAAAAAAAGGATTCTACTCAAATTTTCGCCTGGGCAACCCACTCGGGACCCTCCTGTCTCTCAGGAGGTATTCCTCTTCCCCAATAAATCTATCCTACTTTTTTTTAAGTTTCATAAAATTTTTACTTGAAAAAATGTTTTTACAAAATACTCTTCCAATCAAAGAGACTTTCCCGTAGGGTACGTGTAGCTTTCTGCCTTAAAGATTACAGTACTACATCCAAAGAGGAGAGGTTTTTTTAAATAGCCACCTAGCTGCAAAACCTATAAGGGAAGTAGATTTTTTTAAAAGTGCCTTTAAAATGCGAAAGCAAGTAATGTAATTGTTGAATCCATTGAAATTTTAAAAGTTTCTTTAAAATGGTCCATATGGTATGCACAACATCACAGCTGGTACAAAACTGCTTGTATTTAGTTTGAAACACAAAAACAATGCATATGAACAGTATTCTTTGAAAAATAATTTGAAATGCTACCACGGCATCATAAGACCAACTTAGTATTGAGAGAATTAACAAACAAGCTGAATATTAAAGTATTCGAACATTTACTTTGAGTTTTTTTTAGTACAACTCACTGATAAGGATAAAAAAAAAGTTGCTGCCAGACTAACTTGGGATGCCGTATTTCAAATTACATGTAACATATTTTGCTGTGTATCTTCTAAAAATGTGCAAGTAGGTCTTAGGATGTAAACTACCATTTCCTAGCTTTTCTGTTGCAATCTGGCAGCTTTGAACTTTGAAACTCCTTTTGCAGTTTCCTCTGATGCTTCTGACAAAATTTCTTTTCTTTCTGGAATGGTGGGTAGTACAGGATGAGCAATGGCTGGGTGTGGTGTTAAGGAGGACGATAAATATTCTTTTTCTATTACAGTTCCAGAAAAGCCTCAGGTGCTCCCAATGAGAGCAAAGGTTTCCTTTGATGATTTTCTTCGTGTGGTTCTTCCAAAATGCTCTCACTGGTGTCACTGCAAGTGGCTTCTTCACAGCTAATACTCCTCAAAACTCCCCGCCTTTCATCAAACTCAGCAGCACTGCTCTCACTGGTATCACTACAAACACTGTTCTCTCTGCTTCCAGACTTGAGAACTGATTTACAAGGGACATATTCTCTATTCACAACATCAACAAAAATTCTGTAAATGTCAGCAGGAGTTCTGATTGTAGGCAACTCATGGGCAGAATGACCATTCCCAGAGCTGTTCTTTCGTTTACGTTTGGCTTCTTCTTTCTTTTCACTGAATTTTAAAGTAGTATTTTTTCCAGTATTTATTCGAACCCTCTTAGGTTCAACAGTATGAGAAAAGTGTATTGTTGGTACAGAATTATCTCCAACCCCCGATGCATCATGGTCATTTTCATTATCACTACCACCACTACCATCATCATCATCATCTTCTTCATCATCTTCATTACTGTGATAAGAATCTGAACCATTCACTGAACAGTTCAATTTACTATTTACTTGACCACTGAATAGTTCTGAACTTTTAACACCCTTAGGACAACTGTTGGGAGTAAGGGAGTCTGTTACATGATGCATCACATTCACATTTGTGTTTTGATCTTCCTTCTCCTTTTCAGAAGAGATTGTATCTTCTCCATTTGTAATCACAGTGTCAGGTTTACTGCCAAGTTCACCCAGTAATTCTTCTTGTCTCTCTAGTTCTTCAAGTCGAGCCCACAGTTCCTTATCAGCAAAACAATCCTTGGATTTTACATTAGCAAAATGTGCTTCAAAAATATCTGAAGTTTTTGGTTTAGAATGAGGTTTAGGAGCAATTCGTTGTTTTCCTTTAAATTCAAAGTCACTTTTAATTTCTTCCCTTATGTCAACAATATCACCTGCAGCATCACTCATTTTCTGCAAATCGTCTGTGAATTCAACTCTGGATTCAAAATTTTTCATCACTTTTTTTAAAATCATCTATTGTTTTTCTTAGATGTTCTTTCCGGTGCTCACCTAAACTTACAGCCTGCTTTGCGGAGCACTTTGCAAACCAGTTGTCCCCAAGTAAAATAGTCACTTCATTGGTATGGACAAGTTTTCCCGGCATGAAGGCAAAGGGGCCAAATGGTACCATGATATTATAAGAGAGCTTATCGGGCAAGGTACTAAGTCTTCCTTGAAGAACATTATAGTCATCATCTACCTTCTTCCAATGCTGGATTTTCTCTTGGCAGTTAGTGACCACCTTTGTCTGACCCTCCAGGAGTCGCGCCACCGCAGGGGCGCACAGTGGCGCCGTGGCCCAGGAAAGGCGTGGGGCTCAGGGTCGGACGGGGGCTTCATGCCAGGGCCGCCGGGGGGGGCCTCAGCGAAGCGAACGAATCCTAAACAAGTGTTTATGGGAGCGGCGTGGCCAGCGGCTGCCCTACACCCGCGTGCTCGCCCTAATGCACCGCGCGCCCGGCACCGAGGAGGCCGCGCCTGGCCTCGCCGCCACCGCGGGGGCCCTTGCTCGAGTCTCTCACACGCGCAAGACGCCCGCCCCTGCCGCCAATGCCTCGGACTCAGAGCAGCAGGCCGGCGGCCGGGCCCAGCCAGGAGTCCCCTGGCGGCTTATCCTACTTTTAAGGCCAAAATTTCTCTATTCTTTCTTTTAAATTTAAGAGTTTTTTCCAATCCAGACTGCATTTCTTCAAAATGATCATTGCTTCACCTCAATTTCCCAAATCTTCACTCAGTAAGTATACAATCTATGTATAGTTATGATTACACATCTATAAAAGGAGCAATGTCAAATCTTTATTAAACTATACCACTAATTCTAATGTTTGAGGTGAATTCTGAAGTTTGGCCTTTTTTAGGGATACTGGCTCTTATTGTTTTAAATATAATAAACCTACTACAAATAGAATAAAATTTTACACAATATACAATTTTTTCATCCTATGAGCTTTTTACAGTTCATCTTGTTTGCTTTTAATGTATAACCAGTGAATAGTTTTCTGTTGTTTCACTTTTTAAAATATAGTCTTCCAAAAGCTCAGCCAGAAAGGCATCCACAGCCAGCTGGCTTTGCCAATAACCTGTGCACAAAGTGAAAATGCAGCCCGTGGTGATTTTCTACAGGTCACATGGACTCACTTAGCATAAGCAATGTGGCTCCCGGTACCTGCCTGGAGAGAGATGCCCTTCAGCTAGGAGGTGTTTCTTTTAAACAACAAACCAGCTGCTGCTGTTTGAATGCTCATGAGATAATGATAGGAGACAGAGCATGCCTTAGACTGGCTGGGAAGAGAGGTGTGACACAGCACTGCCTCTCAGGACCCTGTCTGCAGAATTTCTTGCAGCTTCCCACAAGATGTGGACAGCACAAAGAGATGGGAGCCAGGAGCACCCTGTTATCCTGTCTCTTTCCCGTTATCCAGGCCTGTGTTTTCTAGGCCAGGCTGTACTTTCATTTTTGCTTTTCTCCTTTCTTCTTTTGTTTGCCTCAAGTTTGCTCTGCAGAGCCAATTCCTCCCTTTCTCCTTCACCCCCCAATTTTCAAATAAACTTTTGGCACCATTATTGGCTTGTCTCATTCAATTCTTTGTTCAAGGCAAGAAGGACCTAGAATACCCTTAATTAGCAAGCCATTTCTAAAAGAACCACCAGCTAACACTATTGCTATCATGATATGGTGGGATATACGTGCATGGTGGGAACTATGAATGTTATTCTTATCAAATATAATTAAAATTCATTTGCATTATGAACACTGTATGGAGTCCATATAAATTTAAGTAACCAGCAGATAGTGGTTAGGGGCTGATCCTGTAAGTAATTTTCAGGTTTATTATATGACTGCTTTTACACTCCCCATAATTTCGTTTTTTTTTTTTTTTCCAAGCAATTGTTTTCACTATTAAAAGGAAACTCATTTTTATCCCATGAATGTTGCCTTGAACAGAATATAGTACCTATACTTTTCTTGGATGGAAAAGAACTACTTTTTGTTGAACAGACCAACAATAATCTCTTTCACTGACAAATGGAAAACACAGTCCAGCTCTGTTTTTTGCAAGGACAGCACTGCACCTACATTTGGGAACCAAAACACTGTGTGTCAACTATCAGTAAAGAACTAATGGAAGAACCATTCTACCCTTTATAGGTGTTTAGAATAGGGTTACTGATATTGAAAGCAGAAGTACAGATGTCATTATATTAGCAAAAAGAGCAGCATATACATTAAGACATTGTATATTTAAAAGAGCACATAAGGCCCAGTGGCCTAGTGTCAGAAGTATGTGCCGCCTTGTAAGGGATCAGAATTCAAGGTCATTAAACAAAGCCTTTGATCCTCAAATGGGCAAGAATGAGGAAACTAATAAAGATAAACTACAGATGGTAATGCTAATAACCCTTCTCCTGCTGACCATAAGAATCAACATTCAAATCTTCCCTTTTACGTTAGTTTCCTGAAACATGTAATTTGTAAGATAGAAGAAAACTCAAGAGAAAGGGAGAGTGCAGCTCTAAAATATCTCATAACCTACATATGTAAAATCTTTCTAGAGCTTCTCTTATGCAGCTTCTGCTGTCTCTACTGGTTCACCATGTCAGCTCTCAACAAATGTAATAGAAAAGTGCAAAGTTAATTCCTCTCACCAAATAGAAGACAGTGGAAGGTCAGGCAAACTGGGGCTCCTCGGGACACTAGCTTGAAAAGACAAATCTTCCTTCACATATGAATATAAGAATACAGACCCAGTCAGTAACAAATGCATTCTGAATGGTTTTCTGGTCATAAATTTTTATGGAGCCTACCATAGCCATTTTCTTAATCCCAAATGGTAAAAATGCAGCAGCTACATGGGTGCAGTTATTTAGAAAGTGATGGGTTCAAGCATACAGGGGTAGCTTTATTAATAGTACTTGAATTAAATACCCTAAACTCTTAATAGCATTCCCTCCTACAAAGCATCTCTACCAGTATGGCATCCCTTAGAATTAGTGCACACAAAAGTAAATGGCAGAGGAAGACATCGTATCGAAGAGAAAAGCTAAGAAACAGAAAAATGAGGGTCAAGCTGAATTAGCACCAAACATGGTGGCACACAGCTGTAACCCTGGCTACCTGGGAGGCAGAAGGACTGCAAGTTCAAGGCCAGTCTGAGCAACTCAGCAAGACCCCAATTCAAAAAAAAAAAAAAAAAAATTGGGTGTGTGGGGAGTGGGGGAAAAAGGATGTAGCTCAGTACTCCCTGCATTTGATCCCCAGTACACCAAAGAGAGAGAGAGAGCACTGAATTAGCAAATTCGTAATCTAAAAAGTGTGTCACATTGTCTACCATTAATGCTACTTCAAAAACCTGTCTTTCTAAATACAGTATCTGCATAATTACTTCAAGAGGGAAGTAATTTATCAAATTGATCAAAGAATGTAAATTTTATTTTGTAATTCTGATGTTATTTTTTTTTAAATTCATCCTATACAGTACCAAAAAAGACAGGTCATAAATACAAGTGGCAGGTCTTAAGTCCATACAGCACACCGCAGTCATAAGTGCAAACAGTCGTTAACCAGATAGTTCATTAAACAAGGAATATCTTATTGAATACTGCTTATGTGCACACTTCATAATGTTTCTATTCTTCCCCTGATATCTTAGGAATCAGAGATTATTAGCAATATGAATAAAACATTGTTCAAATTTTGTTCTTTTCTAAATTTCCAAGAGACACTATAAGGTGGGTGCAGATGTACAAGCCTTTAATCCCAATTACTCAGGAAGCTGGGGCAGGAGGAACACAAGTTCCTGGACAATCTAGTGAGACTCAGTCTCAAAAAACAAAAAGAGCAGGTGATGCAAAGGCCCTGGATTCAATCCCCAGTAAAAAAAAAAACAAAAAAACACTATAAATAAAGCAAAATGAAAAAAATGCTCAGCATATTTACATGGTTCACAAATACAAAACTGATCCTGAAGCCAGGAAACCAGGTCCTCCTAGAGGCAGGAAGTGCTGACCTAAAGAAGCATTTATCTTGCAACACCTTTGTAGAAAGGACTTCCTCACCTTTCTACTTTTCAGCACTACCCAAAGTCCCCAGGAAGACTGCAGTCAGACCAAATTCAGAGTTTAGCTCTGCCATTTTTAGTACACTGAATGGTGATTTGGAACAGATTAAACTCTGAATTTTCTCAGATGACAAACTGAAAACAAAGTACCTATTTTTTATTTAGGTATTGTTGTGGTTTGTGTCTGGATGTCCCCCCAAAGCCTCATGCAGTCATGGGGCAGGCTTCTGGAGTTGGTAATTGATTCATGGTCCAATGCTGGGATTACGGGTGTGAGTGTTACATTGCCCTGGGACAGAGAGCCTGCATACAATATGAGGGAGGGAAAGAGGCTTGCTCTTGCTCTTCTCCCTTTCGCTGTTGTTGCTTTTGCTGTTTTCCACCACCATGAACTGTTGCCCTCTGCCATGTGCCACTCTCCTTGGACTTGGAGCCAGCCGAGTCTGGACTGAAACCTCCACAAACTGTGAGCTAAATAAACCTTTCCTTCCCTAATTTTGTGTGTCAGGTATTTTGTCTCAGCAACAAGAGAAAAGTAACCAAGACAGATACTCACTTCTTAAAGTGCTCACTTGTTAGAACCCGAGTAACTGGTTCTATAAGCACACACCACTACACTGAGATAACTATTATTGATCATGTTAATGTAAGATTTAAATGATGGGGAAAGTACAGTGGTGTCTACCTGTATTCCCAGCTATTCAGGAGGCTGAGACAGAAGGATGGTGTAGGCCCAGGGGTTCAAGGCCAACCTGAGGAAGATCCTGTAAGATCCTTGTTTCCAAAAAAAAAGATCCATCGCTACAGACCCAGGCCAGGAGAACTCATGGGTAGCTCAGAGACATTCCCCAGCTGGCAGGTACACAGCTGCAAGGGTGCAGAGGACCAAGTCAGCAACACTGGGCAGATGTGAGGAGACACGGAGAGAGAGAACATAGGAAGAGGGTCCTCAGCCTGGGCCAGCACATCCTCCACCATGGTTCTTTGCCCTGAGAGGCTCCTGACCACCATGGACTGAAGGCTGCGGCACTGACGGCCACCGGGAACATTCAGCCCACCTCCACAAGGATGCACAGCCCTCCTGCTTGGTTTTTAGGGTTTTTTATTTTCTTTCCTGCTTGCATTTTTTGTTTTGTTTTGTTTTTTATTTTTTGGTAGCACTAGGTTTAGTCTGTGTGTATTTGCTCTCTGCTTTTGCTTCTTTTTTTTTTTTTTTTTTTTTTTTTGGGTACCAGGGGGTCGACCTCAGGACCTTGCATGCCAGCAGGTGCCTGTGCCGCTGAGCGATATCACCGGCCCCTTTTTTCGTATGTGGGATCCGGGAGTCGAACTCGGGCCCTCGCGCTTGCCGGGCAGGCGCTTAAGCCGCTGAGCCATCTCACCGGCCCCTGCTTTTGCTTCTATAGTGTTCTAAGTTATTTTGTCCTATTTTCCCACATCGATGGTTGCATCACAGAGATGTCTAACTTTAACTGGAAGGTCAACGGTAGGATCAATCTCCCTATCCCCTATCTCCTTCCCCTTTTATATTCCTTTCCTTTCTCTTCTTTACTTCTCTCATAACTTTTTAGTTGCTCTATTCTTCCACTTTTGTGTCTTTCATATTTATAGACTACTATTAATCTGAATATCAATGTTTAATTCTTGCCTACTATGTATTATTACTCTTCCTGTCTTTTCATGGGTTAGTGTAATAGTGGAGGTCTTTTGAAACAAGTTCTTAATTATATGATAACATATGACTAGCTTCTCAGTTACTGCTGTTACTGGTAATTACTCTCTCTTGAAGCAGCACCAGGAACTCAATCTAGCACCCAGAACAATGAGTGGGTACTTTCACATGGAGATGTATGCACAGTCCAGGTACATCACAAAGAGAAAGCCATTTATTAAAAAAAAAAAAAAAACATACATGATAATGGTAGAGATATCCCTTCCAACTGATCTGTAAATCTCAATCCAAAAACATAAATATCACAAAAAACAAGGAAACGGATGCCTCAAAAATTCCTAACTCCACACAGATAGTGAACTGGGTGAGATTCCAGACAAAAACTTAAGAAACTGACACTTAAAATGATGAATGAGATCCAAGAAGGGACAAATAAGTAGCTGATTTAAATCACTTACTAAAATGATCAATGAGCTCAAAGGAGACACAAATCAGCACCAGAATGAATTAAGGGTGACAATGAAGGATATGAAAGATCACTTCGGTAAAGAGAAACAGGCTCCAAAAAGGAGCCAAGCAGAAAACCTAGGAATAAAAAAAACAAACAAACAAACAAAAAAAAACAACCTCAATTAGTCAAATGACAAACTCAACTGCAAGTTTCAGCAGTGGGCAAGATAAATCAGAAGAATTCTGAGATGCAAAGATGAAGTAGACATACTAGGAACATTCACACAGTAATAAAGAAAAAAATAAACACAGGTCATTCAAGAGCTTGGTAAAACCTTGGTTTGCAAGCATAATTTGTTCCAGAAATATGCTTGTAATCCAAAACACTTGTTTATCAAAGCAAATTCCCCCATATTTCCATCAGAAATAATGGAAACTCATGATTTGTGCCACAACCCAAAAATATTCATATAAAATGATTACAATACTGTAATACAAAATAATAAAGAAAATACAAAATATAAAAAAATTAATTAACTTGCACTTATCTTCAAAAACCTTTCTGGCTGGCGTTAGGGAGACGAGAGGGAAGGTTTTTATGTAGGACAATGTTCACTATCACTAACAGAATCACTGGTTAATGGAATCTGTTTCTTTTCAGTACAACTTTAACAAGGTATCTATCCCATGACACTTGCTTTTGCCTCCTTTTGAGGACTTTGCAGAAATATGAAATTGCATTGTCATTAAACAGATTCACTGCTTATTCGGAGAGTGCTTTTTACAAAATTTTGCAGTTTTCCACATATTACACTCTCTCTAATCTCCTTTGAAGTGAAGGATTCCTCCCCCTTTATCTCCTCCTCCTCTGCAGACAAGAGCTCTTCCATAACCTCTTGCTATCCGGAGATAATCACCCATGATCCCACAGCAAGGAGCCAGTGAGGGTGGGGGACAGGGAGGGGGAGAGCACCACTGGCTCAATTACGATCATGTGACATTTGGCATCATGTAGAACTCATATTGTAAGACATTGCTCATTTATGAAGTTAAAATTTATTAGAAATGTTTGCTCATCTTGAAGAACACTCACAGAACCAGTTCCTCAAAATTTAAGGTTTTACTATAGATGGATCTTGGTTTTTGATCCTATCTGCCAGTTCTGCCAGTCTCTTTTAATTGGAGAATAAAGACTATTTAAGTCACATTATTCTTGAAAGGTATATACTGATTTTTCTCATTTGCTACTTTTCTGATGTTTGATTCATTTCTGACTCTCATTCATTTATGTACTCTCCCAATGAGATTTATTCTTTCCTTTGGTCTTGGGGTTGTATTATTTTCATTGTCTGTGTTTAGGATTCCCTTAAGTATTTTCTGCAGTGCTGGCTCAGTGTTCATGAATTTCTCTAATTTCTACTTATCATAGAAGGTCTTTATTTATCCTTTAAGTTTAAAGGATAGCCTTGCAGGATGCAGTAATCCTTTCACCAATGTCACACTAGATTGGCATTGTTAGCTTTTAGCCTCAAAATCAAACAGTAGAATATTCCTAATTTTTCCTCATTTTCAAAATTCCTTTGACCCTCTGGCATCCATTGCTGTTTTTGCTGCTTGATATAAATTTCATCAACTTATATGAAAACAATAGTGGGATTTAATTATGAATGCAAATGACTTTAAATAAATAGCTTAAATCAATTTAAGTAAAATAGCTTTCCTATCCTAAAACATGATATATCTCTCTTATACTTTATTCTCTTTAATTTTGCTTAACAATGCTCTGTAACTTTCAATACAGGAAGCTGACAAAACTTTCTTAGTTAGGTTTATTCCTAAACATTCTTATGCTTTTGATGCTATTTTGTAAGTAGCACATTTTAAATTTAATTTTCCAATTGTTTGTTTCCAATTTTCCAATTGTTGTACGATCGATTTTCAAGTAATAATCTTATATTCCATAATCTCACTAAATTCCCTTATTAATTCTAAATAGGGGTATATGTGTGTGCAAATCTCTTCAGGGTTTCTATATTCACAACCCATCTTTTGTGAAGTTTACAGTTTCAGATCTAGAATGGCTGACTAGAGGAGTCACTTCAGAGATACTCAGGGAAGATTAACTAAAAACACAGGTAATTGGAAATGGGGGAGGGACTTACACCCTGATACAGAAAATTGATTTTAAAGAAGATACAGGTAGATCAAACCAAACATCTGGGTAATAGTTGAAAAAAAAGAGAAGCAGTTCTGCCTGGGCGGGTCCACACGGCCCCTGCCCTTGCTTGTCCTGGGAACAGCCATAGTGAGAACTTCCAAATAGTCTGACAGAAACCTCCAGACACTGGGTTTATGGTCTCCTTCTCCCCATAATCCCCTCTCCCAACACTGAGGAAGCTGCGCCCCTGCAGTATCCTCACCAGCACTCACCAAGGGCAGGGGAAGCTCACCTCCCCAACCCCCACACTAGAGTGGGGGTTACAAGAAGATAAGTGAATGGGAACTGCTGAGGCCAGCCAGTCACCTCTACCTGCCTGAGTCACCATATGGAACTCTGTGCCAGCCTGAGTCTCCATCTGGTACTCTACATCAGTCCTGAGCCCACCTAAGTCCCCACTGAGTGCCCCAGGCCCACCTGAGTCTCTACCTGGCACCTCAAGTTGATCCCACACCTGCCAGAATCTCCATCTGCCACACTGCATCACTCCTGGGCCAGCCTGAGTCGCTGCCTGGTGCTTTGAGCTGGTCCTTTGTCCACCAGAGTCTCCATCTGGCACCCAGTGCTGGTCCCAGGCCTGCCTGAGTGTCCGTCAGGCACCCCAGGCCCACTCAGGCCTCTACTCAGGACCTCGAGCTGGTCCCATGTGCAATAGTCTCCATCTGGCATCCAACACTAGTCCTGGGCCTTGTGAGTCCCTGCCTGATGTCCAGGTGCACTCAAGTCTCCTCCCAGTACCCAGTGCCCAGCACCCTTTCCAGGCTACCTGAGTCTCCACCTGGTACTCCAGAATCAACTGAGTCTCCAACCAGTGCCCCACACCCTCCCTGCACACACCTCAGTCACTAGCTGATACTCCACACCAGCTCCAGGACCACCTGAGTCCCAACCTGAAACATGGCACCTGCCTGGCACCCCACACCTACAAAGTCCACTACAATTCCTTGAGAGAAAAGAGTCCCCAAGCCAAGACTGAGGTCAGGGTCAGATCCTCCTTGCTGGCTCACCCGGGGCGGCCGCAGAGGCAGCGCGGAGGCCAAAGGCGCCCACAGCTGCCACAGCCACGTGAAGGCAGGGAAGGCCTGGAGACTGCCCTGAGACCGCCCGGGTTCTCGCCCGCGGTCCGGTCGGGGAAAGTTCAGGGCGTCAGGGCCGCCAAACGCCGCTACTCCTGAGACATGAAAACGTACGTAGCCACCAGGCCCACGCCCGTCCCGTGAGCGCGCCGGACGGAACGACGCACCGTCGCACCACGGAGAGCGGTGAGAGCCTGCGAGCGCTGCCGGCCAAAAACGCCGTTCGGAAACCCAAACGCGGGGCACCCAGCGGAACTCTTCCCGGCCTAAGTTTACAGCAGCGCGTCCCACGGCGCTGCCCTCGGCTGCCACGCCACCCTCATTAGCGCGGCACTGCACACCCAGGCAGGCGGCGCCACCGCGCCCGGCCCGCTTTCCTCACCTGCCCAACGAACAATGCCCAGGCTGCAACGGGAAGGGGAGACGCTGCGAGGCCGGCACCCACAGAGCGGCCGTCGCTTCCCGCAGAGGCGCCTCCCGGGCCGGGCCCCACCCCCGGGCGGGGCGGACGCAGAGCCCGGGGTGCCTTACCTGTGCTCCGCCGCCCCTGTCCGAGACGACTCCGCGCTCGCTCTCCCTGCCGCCGTACCCCGAGGCGTTACTGCGACTCCCGGGCGGAGCGCCCCGCACGCTGTGCCCTGACACGTCCCTGCCGGCGCGCTCTGGCCTCTCCACCCTGCAACACAGCCGGCCCCGCGTGACGCCGCTGCCCGCCCGCCGCCTCCGCCCCACCCCACCCCGCCCGGCCCGCACCTGGCGTCCCGCTTGTCTGCGGACAGGCTGCCCTCCGCCTTCCAGGAGGCGGGGCGGGCCGTGGCGGGCCCGGCCTCGCGCGGGTGTCGTGGCGGCGCCAGGTCGGGCCTGTCGTGCAGGAGCACCACCCTCCGCTCCTCGCACTCCCCTCGCACGTCTCTCCGGTCTGCGTCTCGGAGCTCGTTCCGCGGAGGCGGCTCAGCTCTTCTCGAGTCGCTGAAATTCTTGGGGTATCTCTCAAAGCTGGGGTCTTCTCTTCTTGCAGTCGGCCGTGCTTTCTTCCCTTCGCTTTGACCAACAAAGCGCTCCCGCCTGGGACGAGAACAGGACACAGGTCCTAGCGGCGCGCCACGGGCCTCGTCCTCCCGCTCACCGCGGACGCCCTCGGCGACGGCCTGCGGCTTAGCGGCGGGCAGACCGGGGCGAGCCCCACTCCGACCTATGACCAGCCGCTCGCGCTCAGCACCCGGCTTTTGTGTTCTGACGGGTACAGTCCTGTACATCTTTCTAGAGCCTCAGTCTTTTTTGCTCAGTGCACCTTGTTTGTACTGTCCTTTTTGCTGATCGTCAGTACAGTACTGTAGTTTTATGTTCTGTTGTACGTTACAGTAACGCATGGAGGAGTTACGTAAATAAAAGCAAAGTCATCAAGCTGGAGTTTCCTTTGACCATTTCTTTATTCTGAATATTGTAACGTACGTGCTATGTACAATTCCTCATTCAGCGATGACAGAAATCAGCTGCCATAGAAGTGTCTGCATAACCTATTAGTACAACACTTCTTTAAAAAGAAACTTAAGGCATTTACCACCAACTTGAAGAGTGTTCTACTGTTCTTATTTTTCCTTCAGTACTGGGGAGCGAACGCTGTGTCCTTTTCATTTTTTATTCTGACACAGGGTCTCATTGAGTTTCTAAGGTGCCTGGGCTAGGCTCGATCTTTCCATCTTCCTGCCTCAGCCTGCCAGACTGATGGGATTGTAGGTGTGCGCTACTACGCCACACTTGTTTTACTGTTCTTAACAACTGAAGCACACCCAAAGCTAAGTGCTCCCACTCGGTTTTAGTGAAAGAAGATAAAGTCACCCTTCACCAGGTCATAGTGACATACTTCATTAATATTTTAGTCAAGAACCAGAATGACCACCAGCAATGCTCACGTACTAACCGTGACAGCTCCACTCACCTTTCGAAAGAGGAAGACTGCACCGCCGAGCTGTCAGGAAACCGGCCCCTCTCCCGGTGATCGAAGTCGTTAAATCTGTTCTGCTGCCGAGAGTAGTCGGATCCGTGACTGAACGGGGCATCTGTATCTAGAGACAACTTTTTATTCTCGCTCCAGTAAGGATCATCTCGCCTTAAAGAGAAATTTTTGCTCATTCATGTAAGTTACTTTTACAATAATCAAACCACACGCACTTGGAGTCATACATACCAAATGTTAGAACTGTGAACACAAGAGGCTACTAAACTCAAGACACAGTGCCTTCAGTCAGGATGCGGCTAGCAAGAGACTGCCAGAACATGTAAGGTCATATAATGTTGGAAGAATTTAAACAGAACAGAAAAAGTCAAAAAACACCTGTTTCTACATCACTAAGTGGAAAAGATGAGATAAAATACTTGATGCCATGTTATGACTGGCAGAAACCTTTCCGAGGGTCTCTAGCTTTGGAAAGGTTAGAGGGGCGCTCTCAGTCCCACATACAGCCCGGCCACTCGCCCATCTCTCCATTGCAGTCAACTGAGGCTCGTACAGGTAAACCAAGAAAATTAAACGAAACCCTTCCATACACGAACACACACACACACCAGAACCCACACTGCAGTCTCCCCGGTTTATGACTTCCGTGCTCACCACCACCTGCAGCACTGATAAAAACTGCACATGGTCTGAGTTTGAGAACTGAGATCGAAACTTACTATTTGACTGCATATTTCAGTCATGATGGAAAATTATTTGGCATTTGGGAAGGAAACCGGGAAAGAAAAGCTGCTCCCACTGGACCTTCACTGGGTCCGCCCCAGTCCTGTAACCCTGCTGCTGGCCAGGACCTGGATTCCAGGGAAGGGAACCCGTGTGTCCTAATTCTGGGGGGATCAGCAGCAAGCGTAACTGTTACGGAAGGAGTAAGCGACTACCTATGATCTACATCACGCGGCCGTTTCAGAGAATTCCTTTTCTCTTGTTCATAACGAAGCTGCTGCTGCTGCCTCCTGAGCTCCTCTCGTTCTCGAGCAATCCTTTCAGCCTCCTTCCGCCATTCCTTCAGACGCACAAGGAAGAAGCAGCAAGCAACACAAAATGAGGATGAAAGGTAAGCGTAAGTGCAACCGTGGGCTAAGCAGTCACTAAGAAACAAGCATAGGCAAGCACCAGGCAAAAATGTGCCCGGGGTTTCAACCATCTAGACTTCAGCTAGATGTTGTCCTGCATCATTAAAAAGGAGCAGGGGCTGGGTGGTGAGGGCTGGTAAATATTCGGGGAGGTCAGATTTAATTTAATTATTTGACTAAAAGAAAGCATCTAAAGAGAATTAGAAATAGAGTTCTTAATATTTACTAGGAGTAAGTGCCTTAAAATACTGGGTTGTAATTGTGCAAAGAGAGACATTATTTCCTTTCAGCCATGGGAAATCACCCCGCTACCATGCGTGAGGAAATACTCATTCTCTAAGACTGAGGCAGTGGCAGAGCCTGGATGACGACTGCTCTGGACTCAGAGTCCTGTGCTCAGACGACGAGGCTGCCATTCCATTGCAGAGCTAGAGTGACCGCCGATCACAGAGAACTACGTCACTACTAGGTGTATTTTTAACGAGTGCCTAAATCATCGTTATCTTTTGAGGACACTTAAAAGCTCATTAGCTCAATTCATTCTACAGAAGCTTTACAACAAGTAAAGCAAATTTCAGGGCAAAATCACAGGGTCTGAAAAAGGTTGAGTTATTTAAGATGAAAAGATTTTCTGACTGCACCTATTCAATACGAATGCGTTCCCTTTCCAAGCGTTCACGTTCCATTCTCTCTCTCTCTAGTTTTTGCCTTTCAATTTCTAGGCGCTCTCTCTCTCTCTGTAAGCATTCCCATTCTTCCCGTTCACGAATTATTCTAAATCGTTCTCGCTCTCGACGGTCTCTTTCTGCAATCTCTCTTCGTCTAACAAAAATCAGTATTTAGAAATACTTAAATTATGCTAGCACTGTGTGAAAGAGAAGAGCTTTTGAATTTGAATTATTCCTCGAGGTTGGCAATTTTAAATTTTGACTTATGGATGGGTCAAAGGCTGGCCGGGCACTCTTTTAAACCTTTGTAGGGTGATCCCTCATAGAACCTGTCATTATCGAGCCCCACGTTGGGCACCAAAATGTCGTGACCCGTGGAGGCTCCGACCAGCAGAGCTCCCAGGGGCAGGAACACGTAGCCCGAGAGACAGTATGGGGATGAAGAAAAACACACACGCAGCATGAAGGCGAGAGCGAGAGAGAGAGAGTTTATTGAGGAAGTGCCAAGGCTTATATCTCTTTGAGGGAAGCAGTGGGAGGGTCTAATGGGTAACGTAGGATCAGGATGGGTGTGGGGAGCACATGCTCAGACGCGAAGCTGGGTCATTTATGGCTCTCTACACAACAGGATCCAGGTAGGGACAGCCATGGGCCTTCATTGCAACATGAATAGGGGATGCCTACAGCCTTCAGTAAGTGATACTGGGGTCCCTGTGGGTTGCTCTGACCTTACTTCAGGTGCAGGAGTCCAGGTAGCAATGAAAGGAGGACTGAGCCAATCTATTGACCATGAATTTTCCTTTCATGTGCAGTGCAAGAAAATGAATGTTGAGTTTCTGTATGTTCTGGGAGTGCTTATTCCTTGGTCCAGTGGCATTGTGATGCACCAGCCTGCCCAGGAGAAAGCACAAAATTCTTTGCAGGCAAATAGTTGATGAGAATGAGTGTCTCAGGATGATAGTTTTCTACTCAAATTGGTTCTGATATCTGAGCGAAGTGAAAGCCTTTGTGCCAGTGGTGATGCCAGAGCATGGCCCAGTGTTCTTGAAGAGCAAAAGGTATGTTTTTAGCATGGTGTGGTTTGCCTTCCCTTCAGGTATATGTAGTGATGAAAAAATGGTTGCTGTGAGATTGCCAATGGCTAGGTAAGACCTTGCGTGGATACAGCTTGACTACAGGGCATGATGTTGCTTAGAGAGGCCAAAAACAAACCTTTACCTAAACTGGCGGTGCGATGTTTTGTCACGATGTATGCTGCTAAGGGCCAGCATCATGATCAGGTCTTGGGAGATCTTCAGCCATGAACACCTTATTTTTTTCTGATGAACTTTGGAGAAAGGACTTTTCTTTTCCCTACTATCTGACATGTGTGTCAGCAAATGTAAAACAACAAAATCTTCACAATTGCTATGAGTCAGCATCCCATTTTCTTTTAGAATGGCTGGCCCATAATGTGTTTTTCATGCTCACAGTCAGAGAGGGGGAGGTAGGAATTGTTGATAGTATCCCAATATTCACCACTATGCATACTGACTCTCAGAAATTCTTCAGATTTTCATTTAAGGGAGAATTCTCTTAGCAGGCTTTATCCTTGAAGTTCTGGAAGGACCCACATCATTAAGCAAGTAAGTAGTTTTACAAGCCAACCCAGTGACTTTCTCAATTCTCACATGTGCTGTTTCAAAGACATGGAGTTAATCATGTACTTTGATGTGGTTTTCTCAGTGCTCTTGATGTCAGGGTGAGCTGCACAAAGTACCTGGGGGATGACTACAGACATTCAGGTAAGTGTGGGCTTAGGACCAGGCCACTGATGAGGTCTTTATGACCTCCTCATATATGAAAGTGACAAAGGTGTCCTTAGGTCTTCTAGATTTTTTCCTTGAAATGAAAGGGCTCAGATCAGAAAGGAGGAAGACCTTGGCCGAGCTCTGGTTTGTAAGGGGACACTTGGCATGAGCAGGGTCAAATGGGTGCCCAATTAAAGAGCACTGAATGCATTAATCCTTCGTTTTGTGCATGTTGTGGCCCTGCCTGGGGAGCGTTAAGCACAGGACAGCTTGCAGTTGTCCAATTAGGAGAGGTGGGACTCTGGGAACAGGACTGTTTTTCTGGCAATGATTCTGGCATCTTGGTAGATTTCTTGTGTCACTCAATGGTTTTCTTGTGCACCAAAATGCTCATTAATGTTTTTTCTAGGATCCCTTCAGCGTTAGATGAATGTGCTGGAATCTCATGCAAATCTCAGATAAGAATTAATGTCTTCATACCTCACTGGGAACCATGTGATATTCCAGATTCAGGTATTGTTAGGAGGGTGTGCATATGAGATGTTCTCATGTTTTCTGGTGCTCATCCTCTGACCACCTGCTAGTGCAGGGTTCAGGCCTGATGCTATATTCAACCTTGGAGTCTTTTTTCCACTTAGATTTGAGTATTGATGGCAAACCTGTGATGTTTCTTTATTTGTCAAGAGTGGTACTCAGTGCCTTCTTGATTTTGTGAGAGAACATCAGGTGCTATTGCATTTATGCCTACAGATTTTGTGCATTTCTACTAGTAACAGAATGGGAATAAGCAGGGCAACAGGATACTGTCATAGTGTGGGTCCCTGAGATAGTAATTTGGCAGTTTGGCAGGTATCTCCTCTGGAGCATTCAATTACTGTTGTGCGAGCCCATAGGAGGAGCCTGGAGTCCATTTACTGTTGCACAGGCCAATAGGTGGAGCCCGGCATAGGCAGTGGAGCCTAAATGATGACTGTGCAGATGGTCATGGAAAAGGGGACTGGTAGAGGATAAGTTTTCTCAGGTGTCTTTTCCAGTGAATGGTCTTTACTGACGGTCAGCCATGGGAAGCCATCCCATTGAACATACCTGAGATGCAGGTAATGGCAGGTGTGGGCTTCCATTGCAGCATAGGACAGAGGATCCCCATGGGCTACAATAAGTGATGGTGGAGCCACTGTGGGTTATTGTTGCTGCTCTTCGTGTACAGGCACCCAGGGAAACAGTGAATTTGGAGCCCATCCAATGACTATGAGTTTGTCCCTGTGTATTGTGCAGGGAAATGAATGTTAAGGGTCTGTGTGTCCTGGGATTACTTGTACCCTGGTCCAGTGATACTGTGGTAGACCAGTATGCAGAGCAGGAAAGACAGGATCTCTGCAGGTGACCATTTGTTGAGGATTAGATTTTGGGATGATTGTATTCCTATCAGATTGGTTCTGGTATGGGGGTGAAGTGAGCCTTTGCTCAGGTAGTGATGGACAATGTGGAGCCTATGTGTTCTTGTAGAGGAAAGTGTGTGCTAAATAACATGGTTTCAGCATGGGATGTTTGGCCTCCTCTTCAGGTATACATTTGGACTCTAAGTGACATAGTAATGTGGATATTGTGCAGGCGGACATGGAAAAGTGGGCCAATATAACATAGATTTTCTTGTGCATCTTTTCCAGTGCTGGTCTGGTTCTCATGGTGAGCCATGAGAGGCCATCCTATCATTCATCCCCAGGTTCTGTGTAACTCTTAAGTGTGGCCTTCCACCATGACACCAGATAGGTGATAGCTACGGAATTTGGTAAGTTATGGTCAGGTCCCTGTGATTATATTGGCTGTGCTTTTGGTGCAGTTGCTCAGGGAAGCAATGATGGGGAACTAAGCCAGTTCAGGGACCATGAGTTTGAACTTTGTATGGGTGGAAGGAACATGAATGTTGAGGTATACATGTGTTCTGGGGTTGTTTTTTCCCTGTCCCACAGCATCATTATGGAACAGACTTCTGAACAAAAAGAATGGAATCTTGACAGGACCAGATGATTATGAGGGTCTCATGATGTTAGTGTTCCCCTGGGATTAGTTCTGGTGTCAGTGTGTTGTGAAAGCCTTCTGTGCAAGTGGTGAAGGCCACGGAAAGATCCATCTGTTCTTGCAGGGCAAAGTGCATGCTGAGTGACATGGTTCTGCATGGTATGGTTGGACTCCCATTCAGGTAGGCGTGCACAGTGAGTAAGAGAAGTTTTTGGAATCAAGATTGCTGATGGTCAAGTAAGTGCCTATTTGGATATAGGCCAGTTCTTGGGGCCTGATATTTCTTGCCCTGATAGGTCAAAAAAGCCTCTGCCTAACCCATTGTTGCTATATTTTGTTACCAGACAGTCTGTGACGCTCCTGGCTGGAGATCAAGTCTTGTGAGATACATAACCTTCACCCATGTGACACCTCCTCGTATTCCCATGAATACTGGACCTGGGCCCTTGGGCAGATGTGTCTTTTCCCTGGTGTTTGACATGTGTGAAAGCAAAGGCAAAACAGTAGACTCTTCTAGAATCTGCAGGTAAGCATCTCATTTTTATATAAGATGTGGCCCATTAGGTGGTTTTCCATTCTTGCTGTTGTATAAGGAGGGCAAGGCTTCTTGTTAACATCCAGGTTTCCATCACTATGAGTACAAAGTCTTGAACTTTAGCTGGTTTCCATTTTAGGGAGAAAGAATTTTCTCACCTGGCTTTCTCCATGGAGTTCTTCAAGGTCCCAGGTTCACATAAGTGGGGTCTCCAAACAAACATGATGACCTCTGCAATTGTCTCATGTGCTGGCAAGGAGATGTGGACTGATTCCCTATTTGTGATGTGTTTTTCACATGGACCCTGCTGTCACAGTGAGGCATACATCATACTCATTCAGAACCCTACAGATATCTGGTAAGTATGGCCTCGGTGCAAGGTTACCAACCAAGTCTTGACTGCTCCATATGCACCTGGAATAGATGAAGGTGTCCCTAGGCATTCCCGGATCCATCCCAGATTTCACAGTGTTCATGTCAGAAAACCTGGCATCCTGGTGATGCTAGTGTCTGTGAGGGGACACTTGGCATTTGTGAGCTTCAATGGCTGCCAAAATGGTGGCCATTGAAGGCATGACTCTGTCCAGGTTTTTGTGCATATTTTGGCCCTGCCTGTGGAGATTTTGTAGGTGTCCACTTAACAGTAGGCAGCTTCTAGGGAAAGGAGTGTTTTGCTGGCAATAATCCCAGCATCTAGGTAGGCTATAAGTGTCACTATGTTTTCCAGTGGACCAAAATGCTCAAACTCTACACTGACATCTTCTTCTCCATGTTTTCTCCAGGTTCCCTTGAAGAGAGAGGACAGAGATGCTGAGAAGTCTATTGCCAGAACCTCATGCAAATATCAGGTAAGAATCAGCATGCTGGTACCCTGTTGGGACCTTATGATCTTCTAGATCCAGGTGGATGTCATGAACGTGTGCCTAATGGCATTTTCTCACATTTCCTGGGCTCATATCCACTGAAGGCCTTGGCTATTAGGGCTGAGACTAGTGGCACATTCACACTCAGAGCCTTTTATTCTGGTATAGATTTGACTACCAATGGCAAATTTGATATTTCCCCTTTTATTTAGCAATTTTTAAAATTCAGTTCCTTCTTGCCTTGTGAGGGACCTGTAGGTGCTGTTAAATCCCAGCCTGCAGATCTTGTGTTTTTCATACTTGAGTGAGTTGGGAGATATGTGGGGCAACAGGTCATTGTCATAGGGTGGGTTCCTGTGGAATGAATTGGACTTTTTTGGCAGGTTAGAGCTTTGAGTGTTCTTTCATGTTGCACACCTCATTCATGGGCACAGAGGAGGAATCTGGCAGTGGAGATGGACCTTAAATGATATGGTGGCATGTAGATTGTCCTGATGTATATGGAAAACTGTCTGGTAATTGAAAGGTTTTCCTGGTCATCCTTTCCAGTGAGGGGTCCAGAACACATGGTGAGTCATGAGAGATCGTCTTGTTGAACATCACCACATTCCTGTTAAGTGCCAGGGGTGGCCTCCCTTGTAGCACAAGACAAGTGATTTCCAAAATTGGGTAAGTGATGGTGCAGTCATTGTTGGTAATCAAGTCTGTGCTTTGGGTGCAGGTGCCCAGTGAAATAATGAATTGGGAATCAACCATTCTAGATACCATGAATTTGCCTATGGTGCAGGGTGCATGAACATGAATGTCAAGGGATCCATGCTTCTGGCATTGTTTTTTTCCTTGTGCAGGGACTTCGTGGTGGACCAGACATCTGAGCAGGAAGCACAGAAATCTTGGTGGTGACCTGTTGATGAGAATTTATGTATTTCTCTCAGATTGGTTCTGGTGTCGGAATGGAGTGAAACCCTTTTGTGCCAGTTGTAAAGGTCAAAGAAAAGACCAGTTGATTGTGCACAGGAAAGTGTGTGCTGAATTACATGCTTTTAGGGATGATTCGTGGCCAGCCTTTTATAGGGATGGAAAAAAGCTTGTTGAGATGAAATTCAAGATGGTTAAGATGGTCAGATCCCATGGGGATAGCATAGGTTGCAGGCCTGTTTTTCTTTAGGAAGGTGGCAAAAAGCCTCTACCTAACCTAGCGTTGCCATGTTTCATCAACAAATATCCTTCTAAGGGTAAGCTGGTCTCCAGGTTTTCTGAAGTGTTGCCACATTCAGTCATAGAACACCTACTTCTCTACATATGTACGTTAGAGGGCCCTTATTCTCTTGTCTTTTCCCTGCTATTTGTTATGTGTGCCCAACATTAAATCAAGAGCCTCTAAACAATCACCTCAGTTAAACACCCCATTTCATGTAAAATGCTTGGCATATAGTGCTGTTTTCATGCTTGCCATGAAAGATGGTATGCCATGGATTCATTTTATAATCCGTTTTTCCACCCTTGTTGATACTGACCCTGAATCTTCTTCAGGTTTCCCTTCAAGTGAGAAAGAATTCTGTTCTAGACTTTCTCCTTGAAGTTTCTCAAGGACCCGGGACACATGTTCAGGCAGTGAAGCAAGTAGACTCCAAAAAAAAAAATAACAGTGACCTCCGCAGTAGCCACAATGGCCAGTGGATGGGCTCGTGGACTAAATCAGTATTCCTGATGTGTTTTCTACAGGGATTGTCATGTTATAGGTCAAGAAACAATGTACTCTTGAGCATTTCTACATGCATCAGCTAAGTGTGGGCTCAGGCCCAAGCCACCAGCTATGTCCCGCACCCTTCAAGTTCACAGGTAGGCAACAAGGTGTCCATTGGCATTCTCATCCCCATCCTTCATTTGAAGGTGCTCAGGTGAGAGAGCTTGGGTTGCTCAGGAAAGCTGCTGTCTGTGAAAGGACACTTGGCTTTTTGAGGACAAATGGATGCTAAACAGTAAGCATTGAAGGAGTGATTCTTTTCAGGTTTTTGTTCTTGTGACGCTCAGCCTGGGGTTAGTAAGTATAGGAGAGTTTGCAGGCCTCCACCTAGGAGAGGTTCAATTCTGGCAGTGAGAATCTTCCCCTGGCAAACATTCCTTCATCCAGGTAAGTGTCAAGTGTCATTGAGTGATTTACAGAGACACTAAAATGGTCATAGGTTCTGCTTCCACCATGTTGTTCATGTTTTTCCAGGTTCCTTTGATGAGAGCATAGGGATTCCCAGACTGTTTTTGGAACCTCACGAAAATCTCAGGTAAAAGCAGGGGCTGTCACCTCTTTCATGACCAAGTGTTCCATATTCTAGTGGATGTCAGTTGCGGGTGCACAGTGTGCTATGCCTCATGTTTCTATGGTGCACTTTAGACCATGGCTTCTGTAGACTTCAGAGTCTGGGCCCCGTTCACCATCAGAGCCTTTTATGCCAGTATAGATTTGACCACTGATGGCACAACTCTCATGGTTCCCATATTATTTGTCCAGTGTGATGTTCTGTGTCTTTTTGCTCTCCTGAGGGAACAGCAGGTGCTGTGAAGGCCCTGCAGGGGGCCTTCTGCATCTCAAACTAGTCCAGGAGGGCAAACAGATGAGGCAAGAGTTCTTTGCCATAGGAGAAGTTCCAGAGATATAGATTATAGAGATATGGGTTATAGCAGTTTGTCAGGTATCTCCTTAATAGCATCCATTTACTATTGCACGGTTAGTCCGTGGGCATGTAGGACAAGACTAGTATTGAAGATATACCCCAAGTGATATGCTGATGAGGAGCTTCTACATGTTGATGTGGAAATCAGGATTGATAAACGATATGATTTCTTGTGTCTCTTTTCCTGTGAGGGGTCAGGAACTCCCTGTGAGCCACTGACCATTGGTGATCCCATCGACTATCCTTAGATTTCAGGTAAGTGCAGATGTAGGCCTCCCTCATAGCACCAGAGAGGGGATCTCTATGGATTAGGTAAGTGATGACAGGTTCCTTCTGTGTTATATGCAGCTATGTATTAAGGTTTTTGAGTCAAGATTCGAGTTGGTCAAGTAAGTGTTAATGTGCACATAGCCCAGTTATAGGCCAGAATTTCCTTCATGATATTGAGAAGGAGCCTCTGCATAACATTGTATAGTCATGGTTTATCCCCATTTATCCTTGGAAGGGCTCAGCTGTTGAACAGGTCTTGTGAGATGTTACCTTCAGCCATGGAACATCATCTATCCACATGAACAATGGAAGCAGGCCCTTGGGTACTCTTGTGTTTCTCTGCTGTGTGACCTGTATGAAAATGAAGGTGACACAAGAGTCTTTTCCCAGGGGCAACTGGTAAACAGCACATTTGCATGTAGGATATCAGGCCCACAGGTATTTTTCCATGCTTCTGTCTTGTATGGAAAGGCAGGGATGATGCTTGTTAATATTGAGGTTTCCACCACTATGAATATTGGCCTTTGGAACTTCTCTAGATTTCTTTTCAAGGGAGTAAGATTTCTCTTACTAGACTTTGTATGTTGATTTCTACATGGAGCCAGGTAGTGAATCAACTGAGTTGGGAAAAAAAGACAGCAATTCTCTAAATTCTGACACTTGTAGATACAAGGAGATTTGGTGTAACGCAGTATTCCTGTTGTGTTTTACAGAGGAAACCTGAGATCACTGAGGTTTCCAAGGTTTTCATGCAGATCACTAGAGACATCAGTAAGTGTGGGCTTGGGCCTAGGACACCAGTGAAGAACCACCACCATCCCGTACACAGGAAAGTGATGAAGGTGTCCCTCCACATTCCTGGGCCCCTTTTTTACTGGAAGGTGCTTAGTTCAGAAAGAATGGTGTTCTCGGAGATGCCACTGTCTGTGAGGGTATGGGGGAGATCAAATGGATGCTGAAACATGAGCACCAAAGTATGGATTCTGTCCAGGTTTTGTACTTGTCGATATCGAGGTGGAGAGTAGGAAGCATAGAAGAGTTTGCAGGTGTCCAGGTAGGAGATGTTCAACTTTGGGGAGACTGATGTTTCCCTTCCAATCATCTCAGCATCCAGGTAAATTTCCAGTGTCATTCAGTGGTTTATGGAGGCACTGACATGCTCATTGGCTCTACACTGACACCATCTTCTCCGTGTTTATTCCTGGTTCCCTTGGAAGAGACCTCAGGGATGTTTTAGGCTGTGGCCAGAACAAAAGCAAATGTCAGGTAAGAATCAGGATGCCTATACTTCACTGGGGACCATGTGTTCCTCCGTATGTAGGTAGACATCAGGAGTGTGTGCATAATGAGATATTTTCGATGTTTCCTGGGTCCACATCTACATAATGACTTCCTGATGTATTACTTGGAGCTTATTCCCAATTTACCCTCAGAGCCTTTTTTCTAGCATACATTTAAGTACTGATTGCAAAACTCTTGTGGTTCCCCCTTTATTTGGGATGTGTGGTATTCAGTGCCTTCTTGCTCTTATCAGGGAGTATCTGGTGGTGTGGAATCCCTGCAGGTAGACCTCATGCATTTCACACTAGTCAAAGTGGAGGAATAAACAGGACCTGGATTCATTATCTTAGGGTGGGTTTGTGCGATATGGATTGGAGCAGTGTGTCAGATATCTCCTGAAGAACATCCGTTTCCCATAGCACGCAAAGTCTGTGGTCATAATGATGAGTCTGGTATTGGTAATGGAGCTCCAGTGATGTGATGATGTGGAGACTGTGTAGGTGGATGGGTGAAGAGGACTGGTAAAGGATACATTTTCTTATGCTTCTTTTCCAGGGAGTGGTCTTGAAGTCAGTGTGAGCCACTGAAAATCAGTGATCCCATAGCACACACTCAGATTCCAGGTAAGTGCAGGTGTGGGCCTCCCTTGTAGCACCAGACAAGGGATCTCTACCAAGGGATCTTGGTAAGTGATAATGGGGACATTGTACGTTGCCGTGGCCATGCTTTGGGTGATGTTGCTTCGTGATGTGATGAAGAGGGTATGATGCCTATCCAGTTACCATGAGTTTTCCCTTGTGTAGGGTGCAGGATAATGAATATTGAGTGATCCCTGTTTCTGGGGATCGCTTTTCCCCTGGTATGATGATATTGTGATTCCTGAGCATGACACACAGGAATCTTTGCACGTAACAAGGTGTTGAGAATGAATGGCTCAGGATGATAACATTCCCCTCAATTGGTTCTGGTACCAGTGTTGAATGAAAATCTTCTGTGCCAGAGGTGATGGGTGAGGAAGAGTCCAGTTGATCTTGCAGATCAAAGTGCATGCTGAATGACCTATTCATATGGTGTGTTGGACACAGCCACATAAAAAGTTTTTTCATTTGAGACTGTAGATGTTCAGGCAATTTGTAATGTGGACATAGCCTGGTCCTCAGTGTCAGATTTTCCTTACCGAGGTCAAACAGGAGCCTCTGCCTAACTGGGTGTTGCCATGTTTTTTTCACCATGTATTTAGTTAGAGGTTTGGCAGGTGATAAATTCTTGTGAGACATTTCCACTGTCAGCTGTGGGACGCATTCTTCTACACAAATGAATATTGTAGGAAGGCACATGGGCAAGTGGTTGTTTTCTCTGCTGTTTGACACATGTGCCAGTGAAGGTAACACAACTGACTCTTCCCAGTGCCTATTGGTAAGCATCCCATTTTCATGTAGCATTGCTGGCCCATAATGCTTTGTCATGCTCATGGCTATAGAAGGAGAGGCAAGGATTCCTGTTAACCTCCAGATATCCATCTCAGTGGATAGTGAACTTTGTAGCTTCTGTTTATTTTCCCTTAAGAGAGTCAGAAGTCTCTTACCAGGTTTTATCCTTAGAGTTCTGCAAGGAGCCAGGTCATCAAGCAATTGGGCTGCTCACATCTCTCAACACAGTGACCTCTGTGATTCTTTCCTGTACTGTTACAAGAAAATATGTACTAAATCAGTATTCCCCAATGTCATTTTCACAGGCCTGCAGATGTCAGACTGACTTATGCAAAATACAGAGGCTCTCAATACTGACATAAGGGTAAGTATATGCTTGGGTATAGCCCACTGTGGAGGGCCCTTGACCTCTACTTGTATGCTTAATGAACAAAGATTTCCCATGGCCTTCCATGAAATGCAGATGTTCAGATCAGAAAGGATACAGTCCTCAGCCATGCTGGTGTTTGTCACAGGACACCAGGCATTGATAGGTTCGAAGGTATGCCCAGACATACCGTATTCCAGTGGATATGAGGAGCATATTTATAAGGAGATGTTATCATTTTCCTGGGTGCACATCCATTGAAGTTCTTGGCTAGTGTCGGGTTTAGCACCTGTGTCCATTTGCCCTCAGTGCCTTTTTTTCTGATACAGTTATGACTGCAGAAATTGAGGTTCCTATGTTTCCCTGTTTAATGGGAAGTGTGGTGTTCTGCGCCTTCTTGCTATCCTTAAGAAGCACCGAATATTGTTGAATGTGAGCCAGGAGATCTGTATTTCTCACTGGTTACACTAGGGGCATAAACTGAACAACTAATCATTGTCATAGAATTAGTTCCAGAGATATGCAATGGAGCTAGTTGGTCAGGTAGCACTCGAAGAATATCAATTTCCTTTTGCAAGGCTTATCTGTGGGCCTGTAGGTAGAGTCTGGTAGTGGCCATAGACTTCAAATTATAGGATGACATGGAGATAATGAAAAGGGTTCCAGTAAAGAATGTGTTTGCACATCTCTTCCAGTGAGTGGTCCAGAACTCACAGTGAGACTTGAAATGCCATCCTGTTGAGCATCTCCAGGTTCCTGAGTGCAGTAGCATGCCTCCATCCTAGCAGCAGATAGGAGATCTCCATGACTTTGGTAAGTGATGGTAGGTCCCTGTGGATTGTGAGGGCTGAGCTTTGTGTGCAGGTGACCAAGGAATCAACAAGCATAGAACTAAACCCATGCAGTGGACATGATTGTGCCCTTGGTGTAAGGTTTAGGAACATGAATGTTGAGGAATTTGTCTTTGATTGCTGTCACTCTAGTCCAGGGACCATTTGGTGGAGCAGACATCTGAGCATGAAGCAGGAGCTTTTCCTTTTCTCATCAGCGTTGGAAGAGGGCCTTTAGGCATGCCTGTCCTCTTCTTGCTGTTGACATGTGTGAAAATAAAGGTAAAACGAGGTGATGCTAATGGCTACCATTAAGTGTCACATTCTCATGTAGGATTTCCCATTCATTTGGTGTTTCCCATGCTTGTTGTAATATTTGGAGAGACAAGGATTCTTGTTCATGTAGTTTTTCACTACTGCATCATGCAGGGTTCCATTCAGAAGAGAAATATTTTTCCTACATGGCTTTGTGGATGGGGTACCCCAGGTAATGAATCAAGTGGGGTTCTACAAAGAAATACAGTGATCCCCAGAATTCTCACGTGTGGTAGGGTATGGAGACATGGACTAAAGCTGTATTTTCAATGTTATTTTCATAGGGATCCTGATGTGACAGTGGGACGTGCAACATACTAATGAGGATCCATGCAGATATCAGGTAGGTGTGGGCTTGGGCCCAGGTTACCAACCATGTCCTGCCACTTCCACATGCACAGATAAGTGAGGAATGTGTCCCTCAGCATTTCCTGCACTCTCCTTGATTTGATGGTCCTCAGATCAGGAGGGATGAAGACCTCAGTGAAGCTTCTGGCTCCAGGGGACACTTGGCATGGTGAGGTCACATGGATAACAAAACCATGAGCAGTGAAGGAGTGATTCTGTCCTGGTTTTGTGCTTGGTTTGGCCCTGCACAGGAGTAATAAGCATAGGAGAGTTTGCGATTGTCCATTTAGGAGATGTTCGGCTCAGGGCACAGAACTGTTTCCCTGGTAGTCATCTTGGTCCACATAATTTTCCTGTGTTTCTCCTTTTTCAGGAGCAAAAATCCTCATGGGCTCTACACTGACACCTACTCCTCCCCAGCTATGAGCAGGAAGTTCTACCCACTGTCTCAAGCAGAACCTGGTTTTGTTTACCTCTGTGGAATGACTTCTTCACAAAATGACCGAGAAGGGGGAATATACACCTTTTGGGAGGATGGTGGGAATCCTAAACTTGCTGCGTAGCTTACACAGGATCATGACCATAGTGGGAGTATATTTTCCCAAGTTTCATTTGTGCATTTGTAAAATTTCCTCGTTATAGAAACAAATTGTGCTTCAATGAGAAACTATGCACTGTGTAGCATAGGGGACATTTTATTGTGCTATGTGATTCTGGGGGAGTTGTTTTACAAGTTTGTAAATGTTTGATAACTCTTATCAATACCAAACACTTATTGTTTATAAACATCAAATTATTTCCTGGCCAGCCAAGAGAAGATGTAACAAGTTTGCTAAATTTTTTTTTTTTTTGTGGGTACCGGGGGGTCGACCTCAGGACCTCGCGCGCCAACAGGCACCCGTGCCGCTGAGTGATATCACCGGCCCCTTTTCCGTATGTGGGATCCGGGAGTCGAACTCGGGCCCTCGCGCTTGCAAGGCAGGTGCTTATGCCACAGAGCCATCTCACCGGCCCCAAGTTTGCTAACTTTGAAGTTCTAAAGATTTAGGCATTTTGGATAATTCCCCTGAGGATGGAAGTGACTAAAATTTTTGAAATTGTCCTTCTTTTCTCCCCTCAGGTCAAAGAAGATGTATCCCAAGTACACATCTCAAATGTGTTGTCCAAGATTCCGACAGTGATAAAATCACAGTGAGTAAACCTAACAATGGTAACTGATGGAATCTTCTGACTAACCTGCTAAGAAATTGGCCCTACCATGACACAGATGGGCTCACCTTCAGATTTCTCTGCAGGAGTGGTTCGGACCTCTAACCCAATGTTACCTTGATCTTTTAACAGTCCAGTAAGTTCTTCCCTACGGTACAGGTTTGCGGACTTTAACTCCTTAGAGACATTTCTTATTTTTATATATTATGACAAGAATGATGTTTTTGAACTTGTGTGGTAACCTCTGCTCAGAATGCAGTTTAGAAAGTGATTTACCACTAATGGTACTAGAAAATATGAGACTTTACTACTGACTTTGTGAAATTGTCATAGGTCATTTTATAGGGATCCAGTGCCTTGATCATACTATTTTGCCTCAGTATTGACCAGGGGTATTTGCTAGGATGCCGTTCTATTGCTGGTGAGGGGCACAAGGGTCCATGATATGGAAGAGCAAGAAGAGTGGTAAATAACATTTTGGTATAGATACTTTCAAGTTAATGGACGTGATCAGTTGAAGGAGTCTGTTGAAAAAACCTTGAACAATCCCAGGGAAAACAAGATGATAGTCCATTGCCTCCCATCCAATCTTCAATATCCAGATGGCTGTCATAAGGTTATTCCCAATGAGATGTTTTCATGTATTGGATTCTTATGCTTGGAAGGTTACAGTGACTGTAGGGTTCTGAGTTGATCCCACATTCACAATTCAGAGACCTCATTTCAGATGTAATGTTCAGTGCTGATAGTAAAACTCTAATGTATTCCCCTTAATTTGGCAGGTGTGAGGGTTAGGGCCTCATTCTTGTTGGGGTATAGTAGCAGGTACTAATGAATTCAGGCAGAGAGTGTGCATTTAAACTGGACATGATAGGGAAAAGCAGGGAGCTTGATAACTAACCTAGAGTGGTTCCCTGATGTATAGATTGTAGAAGTTTGGCAGGTGTCTGCTCATGAGTTTCTGTTTATTCTTCCCTGGCTTTCATTGGATATAAATGAGGATCCTTGTAGTGGTGATGGAACCCTGAATGATGTCATGACATGGGGTTTGTGCAGATGGAGAAAAAGAAGGGCATGAGTACAGCATAAGTTTTTCTGGGTGTTTTTGCTCATGACAGGTCCAGACTTCACAGTGAGCCAAGAAAGGTCATCCCCTGTAACATCAGCAGGATGCAGATCACAGCAAGTATGGGCCTCCACCACAGCACAGGAAGTAGGATCTTCTTGAACTTCAGTGAAAGATGTTGGGGTTCCTGAATGTATCTGTCACGATTTATTGTGTGAATAAAGCTGGGTACGAAAAAGTCTAAAAAATCAGAAATCTAATCTGCAGGAATTTTCTTTTCATGTATGGCAGAGAAAAGACTGTTCAAGATCCCTGTGTTCTGCATGGAGTAGAAGCATCCCATACCAGTGGTGAATGCCAATGAATAGAAAAGGTATGCTTCCAGAACACCGTGCAATTTGTAGCATCTATTTATAGCATAGTATTGTTCCCTTTCCCTTCATGAATATAGAGTGAGCAAGAAACATTGGTTGATGTAGGCTTGTGGAAGGCCAGGTAAGTACTACCATGGATATAAGCCAATCACTAGGCCCGATGTCCTTATTCAGGTCAAAAGGAGCCTCTGCCTAACCTGGTATTGCCATTCATCACCAGGTATCCTGCCAAAAGGCGCTGGTGACCAGGTCTTGGGAGATGTTGCTACCTTCAGCGCTGGGACACCTTCATCTTTCCTGATATACATTGTAGGAGGGCGCTTGGGCAACCTTTGCTTTTCCCCACAGTTTCAGCTGTGTACAGTTGAAGATGAGATCTTCCCAATGGCTATCAGTAAGCATCCTATTGTCACGTGGCAAAGCTGATCCATGATATAGTTTTCATGTTGCCATGTAGATGGAGAGGCCAGGATTCTTGTTAATCTCCTCTATGAATATTGACCCTAGGAACTTCTTCAGGTTTCCCTTCAAAGTATCAAAAGTCTCTTACCACACTTTCTCCGGGGAACACCCCCAGGACTCAGGAATTAAAGCAAAGGGCCCCAACAATCAATCACAGTGACTCCCACAGTACTCATATTTGCTGGTGGAAGGAGACATAGACAATATTGGTATTCTCTGATGTACTTTTCACAGGGATACTCATGTCAGAGTGAGCAGCACAGTGTGTTCAGTTGGATGCATACAGAGATTTAGGTAAGTATGAACTTGTGCCTTGGTGGACAACAAGGTCCTGCTACTCCCATGTGCATGGGTAAGTGACAATGGTGTGCCTTTGTATTCTCAGCCCCCTTCTTGATTTGAAGTTGCTCAGGTGAGAAAGTATGGAATCCACAGTGATACTACTGTCTGTGAGGGGACACTTAGCATGGGAGAGATCAAAGGGATGGTGAAATAGCCCTGAAGGAGAGATTCTGTCCTTATTTTTGTACTTGTTGCTATCCTGCATGAGGAGCAAGAAGCACAGGAGAGTTTGCAGGTGTCCATGTAGGAGATGTTTGACTATGGGGATGGGACTGTTTTCATGCAGTCATCCCAGCATCCAGGTACATTTTCAGTGTCATTTGATGGTTTTCAGGGGAATTGAAATGTTCATTGAATATACAGTGACATCTTCTGCATGATTTCTGCAGGTTTCTTGGAGGTTGAGAAGACTGGCTGGAACCTCATGCAAGTGTCAGGTAAGAATCAAGGTGCCAGTACCTCATTGGGCATCATGCGATGGTCTGTATCTAGATGGATGTGTGGAGGGTGTGCATAAGATGTTCTTATGTTTCCTAAACATGCATCCTCTAAGGTCATGACTAGTGTGTTGTTCAGAGCTTATGGCACATTCCACATCAGATATTTTTTTCTGTTACAGATTGACTATTGATGGTGAAACTCTGATATTTCCATCTACATTTCACAAAGGTGGTGCTCAGTGCCTTTTTGATATCATGAGGAAGCACCAGATACTATTGCTTCCCTGCCAGGAAGTCACATGTATTTCATACTGTCCCACGAGGGTAATGAGCAGGGGATGAGGTCACTGTCACAGGGTGGGTCCCAGAGGTAGGGATTGGAGTGGATTGGGAGGTATCTCCTCAAGAGTGTTCATTTACCATCACATGGCTGGTCTGTTGACACTATGAAGGATCATGGGAATTTAGACAGACCCTGAATGATAGGGTGACATGGGAGTGGTACAGGTAGACACGAAGAAGGAGAGCGTGAAGTGTAGGATCTCTTGTGTTTCTTTTCCTGTGAGGGAGTTCACAAATCACAGTGAACCCTGAGAGGCCATCTGGCTGAACATCACTGGGATCCAAGTAAGGAGAGCATGGGCCTTCATTGCAGCATGGACAGGTGATGTCCATGGCCTTTAGTAAGTGATAGTGTGGTCCCTGTGGATTGATCTTGGCTTGATTTAGATGCAGGAGCCTAGGAAATGAGATGGTACTGTGAGAACAGGACTATTTTTCTGGCAGTGATCTGAGCACCCGGGTAGATTTCCTGTGTCACTCAGTGGTTTTCTTTTCCACCTAAAACCTCATCAACTATACTGACACCATCGTCTCCCTGTTTTCCCTAGGTATCCTTCAGGGGAAGACAGTGAAGCCTTTGACACCTGTAGCTGGAATCTCATCCAAATCTCAGGTAGGAATCAGTGTCTTCATACCTCACTGGGGACCATGTGATGTTCCACATACAGGTGGCTGTCAGGAGGGTTTGCATAGAACATGTTCTCATGTTTCTTGGTGCTCATCCTCTAAACACACTAGCTAGTGTAGGGTTCAGGGCTGATGCCACATTTAACCTTGATGCCTTTTTTTTCCACATACATTGGAGTAAGTCCCAATGTGGACATAGCCTGCTCCGTGGGACCTGTTGTTCAATACAGAGGTGAAAAAGGAGCCTTTGCCTAACCTGGTATTGCCACTTTTTATCTGCAGGCATCCTTCTGAGGGCCCTGCTGACAATTAGGTCTTGTGAGATGATGTGCCATCAGGCTGGGACACTTCTTTTCTGATACATGGTAGAGGAGGTTATGAGGCCATTGTAGTGTTTTCCCCACTGTTGCACATGCATACTCCTGAAGGTAAGAGAAGAAGAGTGCTTCCCAGTGGCTCTCGGTAAGCATCCAATTTTCATGTAGGGTTCCTGACCCTGCAACACTTTTCCTTCTCCCTGCATTGGATGGGGACCTGTGACTGTTTGTATTCCACTTTCCACCGCTAGAGTTGTGGAGCTTTGGAACTTTTTCAGGTTTCTGTTCGAGGAAGGCAGAATGCCCATTAACAGGCATTTTCCTTGGCATTCTGCAAGGACCTATGTAATGAATCAAGTATGCTTAGCAAACAAATACAGTGCCTTCTGCAATTTCCACATGGGCTGGTGCAAGGAAATGTGGACTAAATCAGTATTTCTTGATGTACTTTTCACAGGGCTCCTGATGTCAGAATACCTCACCAAAGGTACTCAGTTGGATAAGTACAGACGTCCATGTGTCTCTGTTTTTAGGCCCAAGCCACAATGACGTCCAGTCAACTCCATATGCATGGCTAAGTTAGGAAGGTGTCTTGACCTTCTCAGCCCCTCCTTCATTTGAAGGTTCTCAAAACAGAGGATGAAGTCTTTGGCTAGGCCAGTACCTGTGAGGGGCACCTTGCATCGGTGCGGTCCAAATGATGCTGAACCTGTGAATACCAAAAGCATGATTCTGTACTGGTTAGGAGAGGTTCGGCTCCATAGACAGAACTGTTTCTGTGGCAATCGCCCTAGAATCCATGTAGGCTTTTGGTGACACTTAACTGCTTTTTGGTGGCAGCAAAAAAAAAAAACTCTTCAGCTATAAAACAACACTCTCCCCTCCATGTGTTTTCCAGGTTCCCTTCAAGAGTGGATAGGAATGCATGGAAGACTCCTGGCAGAACCTTATGCAAATGTCAGGTAACAATCAGTGTGCTAATACCTGGTTGCACATCATACAGTTTACCGGGTCTATGTGGATGTCAGTAGTGTGCACACAAACAGAAATTCTCCTACTTCCTAGGCATGCATGCTCTGAATATCTTGACTAGTGTAAGGTTCAGAGCTGCTTCCACATTTAAGAGACCTTTTTTTTCCCCACTATAAATTGACTACTGAGGGTGAATCTTTTATGTTTACCCCTTAATTTGGCAAGTGTGGCCCTCAGTGCCATCTTGCTATCATGAGTGTCCCTTCAGGCAGATCTCATATGTTTCCTATTAGTCTTAGTAGGCGAATAAGCAGGGTGAGAGGTCATTGATATACAGTTGGTCCCTGTGACCAGAATTAGAGCAATTTGGCAGGTATATCCTAAAGTGGGTACATTCTGCAGTTGCCCGTTAGTCCTTTAGGAAGCAGGAGGTGCCTGGTAGTGGCAATGGAGATTGAGTGAGAAAATGATGTGAAGACTGTGCAGATGGACATGGAAAAAGGCACTGGTAAAGGATAGGTTCTTGTCTTGTTTACTTTTCTCATCACTGAGACAAAATACCTGACCGCCAACATTAAAGAGGAAATGTTTATTTCAGCTCACAGTTTGTTGAGGTTTCAGTCCATGAGGTCTAGCTCCCAGGCAGGGTTGCATGGCTGAGGTGTATCTCAGTGGGGAAACAGCTCATGTCAGGCAGAAGGCTGCAAAAGCAACAAGCAGCTAATGACCAGCAGAAAGCAACAAGCTGTGACTCTTCATTTCGTCCCTTATATTCTATCGAGGCTACCTTGCCTAAGGGTAGGTAGAAATCCACACCCAGGGTTGGCCTTCCCATTATCTACACCCAGACTTTGCCAAACCAATCAGTGGACTAATTTAGTAATCATAACCCATTATGGCAGCATCATCAACTTAAATGAAGAATTATACAAGTCAGATGAAGTCTTGTGTGAAATGCCCTGTGTGTGACCACATAAGGCTCTGGGTTGACATCTAGGTACAAACAATAACACTTCTCGTGGTCATCTTTTCCAGAGTGGGGTCCAGAGAACATGGTAAGCCATGATAGAACATCATGTAAACATCACCAGAATCCAGAGTAAGGGTGGTTGTGGGCAGGTTAAGGATTGCTGTGGTCATGTGGTTAGTTGTGGTGATCTTTGAGTGCAGGTGCCCAGGGAAGCAATGAAGGTCAACTGAGTCAATCCAGTGAACATGATTTTCCTCTAGGCTTGTGGTCAGAAAAATGAATATCCAGAGTTCGTGCGTCCTGGGATTTCTTCTTCCCTTGTCCAGTGGTATTGTGGTGGACGAGCCTGTCAAGCCTGAAGCAACGGAATCATTAGAGGTGAATGGTTGATGAGGATAAGTGTCTCAGAATGATTGTGTTCCATGCAGATTTTTTCTGGACTCAGGGTATAGTAGAAGTCTTTTGTGCCACTGGTGATGGCCAAAGGAAAGTCCAGGTGTTCCTGCCGGGCAAACTGTATGTTGAATTACATGAATTTGGCATGGTGTGGTTGGTCTTCTGTGCAAGTATATGCAGTGCTGCAGAAATATTTGCTGAGGTGAGATTGCAGATGGTCTGGTAAGAATGTGGACATAGCCTGATTATCGGGGACTGAAATTCCTTATCAAGATCATAAAGGAGTCTTGCTGTGTTTTTTCACTGGGTATTCTTCTAGGGACCCAGGTGGTGATCGGGTCTTGTGTGACTTTGGTACCCTCAGACATGGGACACTGCTGTACAAATGTACATTGTAGGAAGGCACATTGGCAACTGGCTCTTTTTCTTGTTTGGCCAGGATTTCATTTAGAGCAAAATATATGAGGAAGTGTGTGATGTTCGCATGGTGTAGTTGGACTTCACTTAAGGGAGTTATATGCAGAGACAGAAACATTTGTTGAGTCAAGATTGCTGATGGTCAGGTTATTCCCAACATGAACATAGCCTGTTTCTCTGAGGCTCATGTTTATCAAGGTCAAAAAGGTGTCTGTGTCTAACATGTTGCTGCCAGTTTTGTCATCTAATATCCTGTGATGGGCCCACTGCTCAACAGGTCTTGTGAAATGTTACCATGTTCAGATATGGTACACCTTTATTTTCTGGATATACATTGGAGGAAGCCACTTTGGCAGTCTTGTCTTTTGCTTGCTGTTTGTCATGTGTGACTTGAAGGTAAAATAAGAGACTTTTCTCAATGTCCATGTAAGCACCTCATTTTCATAAAGGATTGCAGGTGCTTAAGTCAGTTTCCTTCCTCATTGTGGTATATTGAGAAGCATGGATTTTTGTTAATATCCAGGTTTCCATGACCAGTGATATGCACCCTGGAGGTTCTCTAGGTTTTTGTTCAAGGCAGAAAGGTTTCTCTTATAGGCTTTATCCATGGAGTTCCACAAGGAACCAGGTAGTCAAGCAAGTGGGTTCCTCATATACATTGAGTCCTGCAATTCTCACATGTAGTGGTGCAAGGAGATGTGGGCTAAACCAGTATTTCTGATGTGTTTTTAACAAGGATCCTGATGTCACAAGGTGGCCTGCAACATGCTCCTGTGCATCATTTGAGTCATCAGGCCAGTGTGGGTTTGGCCCCAGCCAGCAACGAGGATTAACCAACACCAATGCATGGATAAGTGAGGAAGGGTACTCTGGGCATTCCCACCTACTCCTTATTCAAGTCAGATAAGTTGGGTCCTCAGGCATGCTTCTATCTTTGAGGGGGCACTTGGCATGGTTGTGGTCAAATGGTTACCAAAATAGTAGGCATTGCAAAATGATTCTGTGGAAGATTTTATGCTTATTTTGGCCATTCCTGGGGAATAGTAAGCATAGGAGAGTTCACAGTTGTCCACTTAGGACAACTTCAACTCTGGGGACAGGACACTCTCTGGTAATCATCCCAGCTTCCAGGTACATTTCCAGTGTCACTCAGTAGTTTTCTGGGGCACTGAAGTACTTTTAGGCTCTACAGTGACACACTCCTGTCCATGTTTTTTCCTGTTTCCATTCAGGAGAGGCTAGGGAAGCCAAGAAGTTCTCACATGCTATTCTTGGATGTCCATCTGTGTAAGTATGGGCTGCAGCATAGAGAAGGTTTTGAATCAAGATTGCTGGTGTTCATGTAAGCCCTAATGTGGACATAGCTAGGATTTAAGGTCCTGATCTTCCCTGTGGGGTTGAAAATAAGCCTCTGCCTAACTTGCTGTTGCCATGTATTGCCCCCAGGTATCCTGCAAAGGGCCCAGCTGCTGTTCAGATCTTGTGAGATGTTGCCACCATTAGCCTGGTGCAAGCTTATGTTTTCCCTGTTGTTTAAAATGTGTGACAATGATGTAAAATAAAGGTTTTCAAAATGGGTATTAGCAAACACTGTATTTTTATGTAGGATTACAGCCCTGTAAGATATTTTTGTGAATATAGAGTTTTGCACAACTATGGATATTGACTCCTGGAACTATTCTTGGTTTCCAGTGTAGGGAGAAACCTTTCCCTTCCCAGGCTTTGTCCATGGAGTTCCCCAAGGAACCATGTAGTAAAGTAAGTGGACTCCTCAGACAAACACAGTGACCTTTGTTATTGCCACATGTACTGGTGGAAGGAGATATGGACTAATGCAGTATTCTGCTTGCCTTTTTCATAGAGTTCTTGATGGCAGTATGAGGGGAACAGTATAGTCGTAATGATCCTAGAGACATCAGGAAAGTTTAGGATTGGGACCAGGCCCTCTAAGTGTTTTCACCACTTCTCGTGTATGGGTAAGTGAGAACAGTTTACCTTGACATTGCTATTCCCCTTCTTTAATTAAAGGTGGTCTGCTCAGAAAGGATGGAGTCCTCAGTGATGTTACTAACCGTGAGGAGACACTTGGCATTGGTGAGGTCAAATGAATGCAGAAGGGGAGAAGCGAAAAGTTATTCTATCTAGCTTTTGTTGTTGTTGAGGTCCTGCCTTGGGAGTATAAGCACAGGAGAGTTTGCAGATATCAACTTACAAGAGGGTCTTGGACTCTAGGGTCAAGACTGTTTCCATGGCAACCATTCCAGCATCCAAGTAAGTTTCCAGTGCCCCTCAGTGGTGTTTGGGTGCACCTATATGCTCATCGGCTCCATGCTGACACACTCTTCTCCACATTGTTTCCAGGTTTTCTTCAGGAGAGAAGACGAGTGGTGAGAAGTTTGTGGCCTGAAGCCCTGCTAGTGTCAGGTATGAATCAGGATGTTGATACCTCCTTGGCACCATGGAATCTTTCATGTCCTGGTGGATGTCAGAAGCTGGTGCATAACAGGTTATTCTCATGTTTCCTGAGGGGAATGTACTGATCATTTTAGATAGTGTAGCACTCAGGATGATGTCGAATTCACCCTCAGAGCCTTTTTTCTAGTTATAGATTTTAGTACTGATGGAGAATGTGTGATGTTTTCCTTTTTAATTGGCAAGTGTGCTGTACAGTGCCTCCTTGCTCTTGTGCAGGAGCACCAGGTGCTTTTGAATTCCAATCTGCAGATGTCCTGCATTTCATACTGGTTCCACTTGGTGAATAACCCAGGTAACTTTTCATTGTCATAGGGTGGGCCCACGAGATAGGTATTAGACTTTTTGGTAGGTATCCTCTCAGCGGTGTACATATCCTCTTGTCTGCCTAGTGTGTGGGCACAAGGAGGAATCTGGTGGAATTAATGGAACCTAACTGACACAATAATGTGGATATTGTGCCAGTGAATATGGAAAAGTGGACCAGTAGAACACAGATTTTCTTGTGCATGTTTTCCAGAGTGCGTCTAGTTCTCTTGGTGAGAAATAAGAGGCTATCCCTATGCATATCCACAGGTTCAGGGTAACTCTTAAGGGTGGGCTTCCATCATTACACCAGACAGGTGATTTTCATGGACTTTGGTAAGTAATAGTCAGATCCCTGTGGGTTGTAGTGGATGCGCTTCTGGTGCAGTGTCTTAGAGAAGTGACAAAGTGGGACTAAACCAATCCAGGGACTTTGAGTTTGACCTTTGTATGGGTGGACGAACATGAATATTGAGGTATACATGTGTTCTGGGAATCCTTTTCCCTGTCCCAAGGCATCATGTTGGACCAGAGTTCTGAACAGAAATCAAGGAATCTTGACGGGAGCAGAGGATGAGGATGAGGGTCTCATGATGTTAGTGCTCCCCCCAGGTTAGTTCTGGTGTCAGTGTGTTGTGAAAGTCTTCTGTGCTAGGGGTAGTGGCCAAGGAAAGGGCCAGCTGTTCTTGCAGAGCAAAGTGTATACTGAGTGACATGGCTCTGCATGATATGGTTGGACTTCCCTTCAGGTAGTCATGCCCAGTGATTAAGAGAATTTCTTGGAGTCAAGTTGCCGATGGTCAGGTGAGTCCTAATGTGGCCATAGCCCAGTTCTTGGGGCCTGATATTTCTCTCAAAAGGAGCCTAAGCCTAACATGTTGCTGTCATGCTTTGTCAACAGGGGTAGCCTATGAAGCTCATGGCTGGTGATCAAGTGTTATGACATATGCAACCTTCATCCATATACCTTCTTCTGTTCGCATCTATATTGGACATGGACCCATGGGCAGTCGCATCTCTTCCATGCATTTTGACATGTGTGACAATGAGTGTGAAACAGTGGACTCTTCCCAGTGTCTACATGTAAGCATCACATTTTCATGTAAGATTCTGGTGCATTAGACAGTTTTGCATTCTTGCTGTCATATATGGAAGGGCAGGGCTTCTTGTTAATAGCCAGGTGTCTACCACTATGGATAATAACGCTTAAACTTCAGCAGTGTTCCATTTTGGGAGAATGATTTCTCTTACCTGGCTCCTCCAGGCTCCTCCATGGAAATCTTCAAGGTCCCAGTTTTTCATAAGTGAGTTCTTCAAAAAACATGGTGACATTTGCAGTTGTCATATGGGCTGGTACAAGGCAATATGGACTAACTCAGTATCTGTGATGTGTTTTTCACAGGGATCCTGCTGTCACAGTGAGGCATACATCATACTCATTCAGATCCATAGAGACATCTGGTAATTATGGTCTTGGTGCCAGGTTGCCAAGTAGATCTTGACTGCCCCATGCACACAGGGATTTGACAAAGGTGTCCCTAGGCATTCCTGGCTTCCTCCCAGATTTCACAGTGCTCAGGTCAGAAAGCATGGCATCCTTGGTGATGTTAGTGTCTGTGAGGGGATACTTGGCACATGTGAGCTATAATGGCTGCCAGAATGGTGGCCATTGGTGTTAGGACTCTGCCCAGGATTTTGTGCTTATTGTGACCCTACTCATGGAGCAGTTAATATGGGAAATTTTGTAGGTGTCCACTTAAAAGAGTTTAGCTTAAGAGGAATGGATTGTTTTGCTGACATCCCAGCATCCAGATATATTTCATGTGTCATTATATTTTCCAGAGGACTGCAATGCTCATAAACTCTGCACTCACAATTTGTTCTCCATATTTTCTCCAAGTTGCCTTGAAGAGATAGGGGAGAGATGCTGAGATGTCAGTGAACAGAAACTCATGCGGTAAGTTGGTGTTGGTATCTTATCAGGGCTTCTGACCTTCCAGATACATGAGGTTTTCAGGAGTGTGTGCCTAATGACATGTTCTCATGTTTCCTGGGCTCATAGCCACTGAAGGCTGTGGCTAGTGTAGGGTTGAGAGTTAGTGCCACATTCTCCCTCAGAGCCTTTTTTTTCGGTATAGCTTTGACTACCAATGGCAAATCTGATATTTCCCCTTTTATTTAGCAATTTTTTTCATTTCCTTCTTGCCTTGTGAGGGACCTGCAGGTGCTGTTGAATCCCAGCCTGCAGATCTTGTGCTTTTCATACTTGAGTGAGTTGGGGGATATGTGGGACAACAGGTCATTGTCATAGAGTAGTCCTGTGTTATGAACTGGAGCTTTTTGGCAGGATATATTGCCAAGAGTGTCCTTTCATGTTACACACCTAATTCATGGGCACAGAGGAGGAATGTGGTAGTTGCGATGGATTCTAAATGGTAAAAAGGCATGCAGATTGTCCTGGTGTACATGGAAAACTGTCTGGTAATTGATAGATTTTCTTGGTCATTCTTCCCAGTGACGTGTCCAGAGCTCATGTTGACTCTTGAGGGACCATCTCATTGACCATCACCAGGTTTCTGGTAAGAGCCAGTGATGGCTTCCTTTGTAGCATCAGACAGGTGATCTCCAATGCTCTGGTATGTGACAGGTGAGTGATGGTTGATTTTCTAGTCTGTGTTTTGGGTGCAGATGACCAAGGAAACAATGAATTAGGATGCATAGAGCGGCAAACAATGTACTCTTGAGCATCTACAGATGCATCATCTAAGTGTGGGCTTGGGCCCAAGCTACCAGTGATGTCCCACATCCTTCAACTTCACATGTAGGTGAGAAGGTGTCCCTTGGCATTCTCAGCCCCATCCTTCATTTGAAGGTGCTCAGGTCACAGAGCATGGAGTTCTCAGGAATGCTGCTCTCTGTGAATGGACACTTGGGTTGTTTGAGGTCATATGCAAAAACAGTGAGCACTGAAGGAGTGAATCTGTTCAGGTTTTTGTTCTTGTGTGGCTCAGCCTAGGGTTAGTAAGTGTAGGAGAGTTTGCAGGCCTCCACTCAGGAAAAGTTCGATTCTAGCAGTGCGATTGTTCCCCTGGCAAACATCTCATCACCTAGGTAAGTATCAAGTGTCATTGAGTGATTTACAGGTGTATCAAAATGCTCATGTTTTCTGCTTCCACCATCATCTTCATGTTTTTTTTTCCAGGTTCCTTTGACGAGAGCATAGGGATGCCCATTTTTGGAACCTCATGGAAATGTGAGGTAAAAGCAGGGGCTGTTACCTCTTTCATGACCAAGTTATCTTCCACATTCCTGTGGATGTCAATTGTGTGTGCATAATATGATATGCCTAATGTTTCCATGGTGCACTTTAGACCATAGCTCCTGTGGGCTTTATCCACATTGGAAAGGGGGCCCTTGGGTACCCTTGTGTTTCCCTACTGTGTACCGTGTGAAAACAAAGGTGAAACAAGAGTCTTTTCTCAGGGCCTACTGGTAAATGACTCATTTGCATATAGAGTGTCTGGCCCACAGGCATTTTCCATGCTTGGTGTCTTAAATGGAGAGGCAGGGATCCTTGTTAGTATCCAGGCTTCCACCACTATGGATATTGGCCCTTGGAACTTCTCCAGTTTTCTTTTCAAGGGAATATTTCCCTTACTATGCTTTGTGTGTTGATTTCCACATGGACCCAGGTAGTGAAGCAATTGGGCTCCAAAAAAACAAAAAAACAAAAAACAATCACAGCAATTCCTTAAATTCTCACACTTCGGGCCGGTAAGATAGCTCAGCGGCATAAGCGCCTGCCTGGCAAGCGTGAGGGCCCGAGTTCGACTCCCGGAACCCACATACGAAAAAAGGGCCGGTGATATCGCTCAGCGGCAGGGGTGCCTGCTGGCATGCAAGGTCCTGAGGTTGACCTCTGGTACCCACAAAAAAAAAATTCTCACACTTGTAGGTACAAGGAGATGTGGTGTAACGTGGTATTCCTGCTGTGTATTACAGAGGAATCCAGAGGTCATTGAGGCTACCAAGGTTTTCATGCAGATCTCCAGAGACTTCAGTAGGTGTGGGCTTGGGCGTAGGAGAGCAATGAAGATCTGCGACCTTCCTGTGCAAGGAAAGTGATGAAGGTGTCCCTCCACATCCCTGGGCCCTTCTTTGACTTGAAGGTGCTTAGTTCAGAAAGGATGGCGTTCTCAAGATGCCATGGTCTGTGAGGGTATTAGGGAGATCAAATGGATGCTGAAACATGAGCACCGAAGCATGGATTCTGCCCAGGTTTTGTGCTTGTCGATATCGAGGTGGGGAGTAGGAAGCACAGAAGAGTTTGCAGGTGTCCAGGTAGGAGATGTTCAACTTTGGGGAGACTGATGTTTCCCTTCCAATCATCTCAGCATCCAGGTAAGTTTCCAGTGCCATTCAGTGGTTTATGGAGGCACTGACATGCTCATTGGCTCTACACTGACACCATCTTCTCCATGTTTATTCCTGGTTCCCTTGGAAGAGACCTCAGGGATGTTTTAGGCTGTGGCCAGAACAAAAGCAAATATCAGGTAAGAATCGGGTGCCTATACTTCACTGGGGACCATGTGTTCCTCCGTATGTAGGTAGAGTGTGTGTATAATGAGATATTTTTGATGTTTCCTGGGTCCACATCTACATAATGACTTCCTGATGTATTGCTTGGAGCTTATTCCCAATTCACCCTCAGAGCCTTTTTTCTAGCATTTAAGTACTGATTGCAGAACTCTTGTGGTTCCCCCTTTATTAGGGATGTGTGGTGTTCAGTGCCTTTTTGCTCTTATCAGGGAGTATCTGGTGGTGTGGAATCCCTGCAGGTAGACCTCATGCATTTCACACTAGTAAAAGTAGAGGAACAAACAGGACCTGGATTCATTATCTTAGGGTGGGTTTGTGTGATATGGATTGGAGCAGTGTGTCAGATATCTCCTGAAGAACATCCGTTTCCCATAGCACGCAAAGTCTGTGGTCATAATAATGAGTCTGGTATTGGTAATGGAGCTCCAGTGATGAGACGATGTGGAGACTGTGTAGGTGGATGGGTGAAGAGGACTGGTAAAGGATACATTTTCTTATGCTTCTTTTCCAGGGAGTGGTCTTGAAGTCAGTGTGAGCCACTGAAAATCAGTGATCCCATGGCACACACTCAGATTCCAGGTAAGTGCAGGTGTGGGCCTCCCTTGTAGCACCAGACAAGGGATCTCTACCAAGGGGTCTTGGTAAGTGTTGATGCGAATGTTGTGCATTGCCATAGCCATACTTTGTGTAGTGATGTCCGGTGATGTGATGAAGAGGGTATGATGCCTATCCAGTTACCATGAGTTATCCTTCTTTAGGGAGCAGGATAAAGAATATTGAGTGTTCCCTGTTATTTCCCCCAGTGTGATGACACTGTGATTCCTGAGCATGAAACACAGGAATCTTTGCAGCTGACAAGGTGGTAAAAATGATTGCCTGGGATGATAGGGTTCCCCTCAGATAGGTTCTGGTATCATGACTGAATGAAAATCATTTGTGCCAGTGATGATAGGCAAGGAAGAGTCCAGTTGATCTTGCAGGTCAAAGTGCATGCTGAATGACCTATTCATACGGTGTGTTTGGACAAACCTTCAGGTAGGTATAAGCAGCCATGTAGAAATGTTTTTTCAGTTGAGATCTCAGATATTATGGAATTCCAAATGTGGACATAGCCTGGTATTCAGAGTGTGATCTTCATTAGCAAGGTCAAATAAGAACCTTTGATAACTGGGTGTTGCCATGTTTTTATTACCATATATTTAGGTAGGGGCTTGGCTGGTGATAAGTTCTTGTGAGACATTTCCACTGTCAGCTATGGGACACATATTCTTCTACACAAATGAACATTGTAGGAAGGCACATGGGTAAGTGGCTGTTTTCCCTGCTATTTGACACACGTGCCAGTGAAGGTAATATAATTGACTCTTCCCAATTCCTGTTGGTAAGCATCCCATTTTCATGTAGCATTGCTGGCCCATAATGCTTTGTCATGCTCATGGCTATAGAAGGAGAGGCAAGGATTCCTGTTAACTTCCAGATATCCATCTCAGTTGACAGTGAACTTTGTAGCTTCTGTTTATTTTCCTTTAAGAGAGTCAGAAGTCTCTAATCAGGCTTTGTCCTTAGAGTTCTGAAAGGAGCCAGGTCATCAAGTAATTGTGCTGCTCACATGTCAACACAGTGACATCTGTGGTTCTTGCCTGTGCTGGTGCAAGGAGATGTGGACCAAATCAGTATTCTTCAATTTCATGCTTACAGGCCCGCAGATGTCAGAGTGAGTCACCCAAAGCACAGAGGCAGTCCCTACTGACATCAGAGTAAATATGTGCTTAAGCATAGCCCATTAATGAGAAGCCTGGACCTCTACTTACATGCCTAAGGGACAAAGATTTCCCATGGCCTTTCATAAAATGCAGACGCTCAGATCAGAAAGGATACAGTTCTCAGCCATGCTAGTGTTTGTCAGTGGACACTGGGCCTGAAGGGTTCAAATGCACAACTGGTTAGTTCTGAATTGGTGATTTTCCCTAGGATTTTGTTCTTATGGGGACTATGCCTAAGGAGCAATATGGATAGGACAATTTGCAGTTGTCTTCTTAATAGGAGTTGGGGTCTGGGAATAGGACTCTTTTCCTGATATCATCCCAGCATCCTTTAGGTTTCTCTTGTCACTGCATGGTTTTTTTTTTTTTTTCTTTTTTTAAACCAAAATGTTCATCAGCTCTATCCCAGCACACTTTTTCCACATTTTCTCTAGGTGACCTTCAAGAGAGCATAGTGAATCCTAACAGAAGTTGAAAGAAATCTCAAATAAATGTCAGGTAAGAATTACCGTACTCATACCACCATGGGGACCATGTGATCCTCTGGATCCAGATGGATTTAAGGAGGGTACGCATAATGAAATATTCTCAGTTATCTGGGTGCTCATCATCTGAATATCTTGGATAATCTGGTGTTCAGAGCTGATGTTGCAAACAACAGTGGAACCTTATTTCTGGTATACATTTTTCTATTGATAGCACACCTCTGTTGCACCTTATTTACTTGTTAAGTGTGATGCTCAATGTCTTTGTGTTATTTAAGTGAGCATCAGGTTCTATTGCATTCCTACCTAAAGATCTCACACATTTTCCACTAACCTCAGAAGGGTAGTAAGCCAGGTAACACACCACTATATTGAGGAGGATTCATGATAGGCACTGGAGCGATTAGGCAAGTATTTCCTCAGCAGTGTCCATATACTGCTGCATGGGTAATATGTATCAGTGGGTCAGAGGGGTCTGATAGTGGCCAAAAATTCTCAATGGTTTTATGACATGGAGATAGTTCAGGTAAACATGAGAAAGGGGAGCAGTAAAAGATGGCTAAGCTTGGTTGTCTTTTCTAGTGACTGTCCAGACTTCCCATACAGTGAGCAATGTGAGGCCATCCCATTGCACATTGCCAGCATCCAGGAGGTGGCATGTGTGGGCATCCATCTCAGCAGCAGTCAGATATCCATAGGCACTGCTAAGTGATAGAGGGTCCATGTATGTTGCTGTGGCTGTGCTTTGCGTGCAGTTGTTAAGGCAAGGGAGGAAGGGGGAAGCTATTCTAGCACCCATGAATTTGCCCTTGTTTTCAGTTGCAGAACCTGAATGTAGAGGGATCTATGTGTCTTGGGATTGCATTTGCAATGGCCCAATGATGTTGTGGACCAGTGTTCTAAGCAGGAAGCACAAGAATCTAGACAGTTGAACAGTTTACGAGTAAGAGTGCCTGGTGATGACAGTGTTTCCTTCAGATTGGTTATTATATCAGAATTGAGTGAAAGCCTCCTTTGCTAGTAGTTATGGCTGAGGAATTGGCCAGGTTTTCCTATAGAGCAATGTGTATGAGGAAATACCTGATATTGGCCTGTTGTTGTTAGACTTCTCTATAGGAGGTATACACAGAGACAGAACAAAAATTTTGAGTCAAGATTACCAATGGTCAGGTCTTTCCTAATATGGACATAGCCTGATTCTCAGAGGCTCATATTTCTTAGTGAGGTCAAAAGGAGAGCCTACATAACACATCGTTGTCAGTTTTATCACCAGATGTCCCATGAAGGCCCTGCTGCTCATCAGGTCTTGTGAAACGTTACTGCGTGCAGACATTGGACACCTTTTTTTCTGGGTATGCAATGGAGGAAGCCACTTTGCCATTCTTCTCTTTTGCTTGCTGTTTGACATACGTGACATGAAGGTAAAACAAGAGACTCTTCCCTGTGTCCACCAGAAGTATCTCATTTTCCTGTAGGATTGTAGGTTAATAAGGCAGTTTCTATGCTCACTGTTGTATAAGGAGAGTCAGGGATTCTTGTAAATATTCAGGTGTCCACCACCAATGATAGTGATCATGGAAGATCTCCAGGTTTCCATTTATGGGAGAAAGGTTTCTCTTACCAGGCTTTGTGCTTGAAGGTCTTACAAGGACCCAGGTAGTCAAGCAAGTGGGAGCCTCAAAACAATGACCTCTGCACATCTCACATGTAGTGCCACAAGGAGCCATAGAATAAGTTATTATTCTTGACGTGTTTTGAGCAGGGGATCTGCTGTCACAGTGTGGCCTGCAACACTAGTGATCCTGTGGCTCACTAGAGACATCAGGTAAGTGTGGTCTTGGCCCAGTCCATGAACTGGAGTTTGCAGACACCACATGCATTGTTAAGTGACAAAAATGACCCTGGGCATTTCCACCCCATCCTTGATCCTTATAATAGCAATGTCGCCAATGCTACTGACTGCATTGAACAATTGGCTTGGACGAGGTCAAATGGATGCCAAAATGGTCAGAATTGAAGAAGTGATTTAGTGAAGGAATTTATGCTTTTTTGGCCAAACCCGGGATCAGTAAGCATAGGATTGTTTTTAGGAGTCTACTTAGGAGAGGTTTGATCTGGGGGTCAGGTCTCTCTCTGTTAATCATCCCAACATCCAGGTACATTTCAAGTGCACTCAGTGTTTCTCAGTGTCACCAAATTTCTCAGGGGCTCTACATGGACACCTTCCTCTTCATGGTGTTTTGCAGGTTCCCTTCAGGAGACAAGAATGATGCTGAGAATTTGGTGATCGGAACCACACATAAATATCTGGTAGGAATCAGGGAGCTGGAACCTCAGTGGTGACCACATGATCTTCCCTATTCCAGTGGATATGAGGAGCATATTCATAAGGAGATGTTATCATTTTCCTAGGTGGGCATCCACTGAGGTTCTTGGCTAGTGTAGAGTTTAGCACCTGTGTCCATGTGAACTCAGCACTGTTTCTTTCTTTCTTTTTCTCTTTTTTTTGGGGGGGTAGGTATGACTACCGAAGTTGAGGTTATTATGTTTCCTTGTTTAATGGAAAGTGTGGTGTTCTGTGCCTTCTTGCTATCCTTAGGAAATACTAGGTACTGTTGAAACCAAACTAGCAGATCTGTATTTCTCACTGGTTACCATAGGGTCATAAACTGAGCAACCAGTGATTGTCATAGAATTGGTTCCAGAGATATGCAATGGAGCAGTTGGCCAGGTGTCACCCCGAGAACCTCCATTTCCTTTTGCAGGGCTAATCTGTGAGCATGTAGGTAGAGTCTTGTAGTGGTTATAGACTGTAAATTATAGGATGACAGGGAGATTTGCAGGTGTATAATAAAAAGGGTTCTGGTAAAGAATGTGTTCTCTTGCACATCTCTTCCAGTCAGTGGTCCAGAACTTACAATGAGCCTTGAAATGCCATCCTGTTGAACATCTCCACGTTCCTGGTAAGTGCTTTAGCATGCCTCCCTCCTAGCAGCACATAGGAGATCTCCATGTCTTTGGTAAGTGATGGTGGGGGCCCTGTGGAATATGGTGGGCTGAGCTTAGTGTTCAGGTGACCAAGGAATCAAAAAGCATAGAGTTAAACCCATGCAGTGGATATGACTGTGCCCTTGGTGTAGGGTTCAGGCACATGAATGTTGATGAATCTCTGTGTCTTTGATTGCTGTTGCCCTGGTCCAGTGAACTTTTGGTGGACCAGACATCTGAGCATGAGGCATGAGCTTTTTCTTTTCTTAAGAACATTGGAAGAGGGCCCTTAGACATGCCTGTCTTTTACCTGTTGACATGTGTGAAAATGAAGGCAAAACAAGAGGTGATGCTCAGTGGCTACCAGTAAGCATCACAGTCTCATCTACAATGGCACATTCATATGATGTTTCCCATGTATTTGGAGAGGCAAGTCTTCTTGTTCATGTAGTTTTACAGCACTAAGGCTTGAATGTTTCCACGCAGAGGAGAAAAATTTTTCCTACATAGCTTGGTTAATGGAGTTTCCCAGGTAATGAATCAAGTGGGCTCTGCAAACAAATACAGCAATCTCTAGAAATTCTCACATGTGCTAGGGCATGGAGACATAGACTAAAGCTCTATTCTCAATGTGATTTTCATGGGGATCCTGATGTTACAGTTGTATATCATCCTCTTGGCGATCCATACAGATATCAGGCAGGTTGGGCTTGGGTTAACATGTTACCGACCATGTCCTTCCACCTCCACATGCACAGATAAGTGAGGACTGTGTCCTTCAGCATTTCCTGCCTCTCCTTGATTTGATGGTGCTCACATCAGGAGGGATGAAGACCTCGGTGATGCTTCTGGTTCAAGGAGTCACTAGGTATGGTGAGGTCAAATGGATGCTGGAACCATGAGCACTGAAGGAGTGATTGTGTCCTACTTCCTAGGTGTGTATGCTGTGATTGTCTTACTTCCACATTCAACAACAGAGCTTTTTTGTTCACTATAAATTGACTACTGAGTGCAAATCTCTTATGTTTCCCCCTTTGTCAAGTGTGCTGGTTAGTGCCATCTTGCTATCATGATCGTCCCTTCAGGCATATTTTGAGCATTTCCTATTAGTCCCAGTAGGCCAGTAAGCAGTATGAAAGTTCATTGACATAGGGCTCGTCCCTGTGACCAGAATTAGAACAGTTTGGCAGGTTTCTCCTAAAGTGTGCATATTTTATGGGTTTGCCCTGTAATTCCTTGGGAAGGCAGGAGGAGCTTGGTGGTGGCAGTGGACCCTGAGTGATAGAATCATCTGAAGACTATGCAGGTGGATGTGGAAAAGGCACTGGTAAAGGATAGGTTCTTGTCTTGATTACTTTTCTCATTGCTGACACAAAATACCTGACACACAAAGCTGAAGAGGAACTGTGTATATCAGCTCACAGTTCGTTGAGGTTTCTGTCCATGATGGCTGGCTCCCAGGCAGGGTGGTATGGCAGAGGTTTATCTAGAGAGTAAACAGTTCATGTCAGGCAGAATGGAGCGAATACAGCCAGCAGTAAGTGACCAGCACAAAGCAACAAGCAGTGACTCTCATTTTGTCCCTTATATTCTATCAAGGGTACCTTCCCTTAGTGTTGGAAGCACTCCACACCCAGGATTGGCCTTCCTATTATCCACACCCAGAACTTTGCCCTATCAGTGGACTAATTTAGTAATCATAATCCATTAGTCGTAGCATCAGACAACTTAAGCCCAGAATTACACAAGTCAGATCCAGCCACCTCTAAAATGTCCCACCTGTGACCTCATGAGGCTGTGGGGGGACATCTAGATACAAGCAATAACACTTCTCTTGGTCATCTTTTCCAGAGTGGGGTCCAGACCATGTGGTAAGCCATGATAGAACATCATGTAAACATCACCAGAATCCAGAGTAAGGGTGGTTGTGGGCAGGTTAAGGATTGCTGTGGTCATGTGGGTAGTTGTGGTCATCTTTGAGTGCAGGTGCCCAGGGAAGCAATGAAGGTCAACTGAGCCAATCCAGTGAACATGATTTTCCTCTAGGCTTGTGGTCAGAAAAATGAATATCCAGAGTTTGTATGTCCTGGAATTTCTTGTTCCCTTGTCCAGTGATATTGCTGTGGGCCAGCCTGCCAGGCCTGAAGTAAGGGAATCATTAGAGGTGAGTAGTTCATGAGGATAAGTGTTGCAGAATGATTGTTTTCCATGCAGATTTTTTCTGGAATCTGCGTATAATGTAGGTCTTTTGTGCCACTGGTGATGGCCAAAATGAAATTTACGTGTATTTGCAGAGCAAAATGTATGTTGATTTACATGGATTTGGCATGGTGTGGTTGAGCTTCCATGCAGGTATATGCAGTACTGAAGAAAGGTTTGTTGAGGTGAGATTGCAGATGGTTTGGTAATGTGGACATAGCCTGGTTGTCAGGGCCTGCTGTTCCTTAGCAAGATCAAAAAGGAATTTCTCCATGTTTTTTCACCAGATATTCTTCCAGGGGCCCTGATGGTGGTCAGGTCTTGTGAGATGTTGCCACCCTCAGACATGGGACACTTCTATACAGATGAACATTGTAGGAAGGCACATTAGCAACTGGCTGTTTTTCCTGTTTGGCCTGGTTTTCTTGTAGAGCAAGATATATGAGGAAGTATGTGATGTTCTCATGGTGTAGTTGGACTTCACTTAAGGGAGTTATATGCAGAGACAGGAAACATTTTTGAGTCAAGATTGCTGATGGTCATGAACATAGCCTGACATGAACTGGCCTGATTCTCTGAGTCTCATGTTTCTTAGCAAGGTCAAAAAGGAGGCTTTGTGTAACATGTTGTGGCCAGTTTTTTCATCTGGTATCCTCTGATGGGCCCACTGCTTATCAAGACTTGTGAATTGTTTCCATGTTCAGATATGGGACACCTTAATTTTCTGGATATATTTTGGCAGTCTTGTGTTTTGCTTGCTGTTTGCAAGTGTGACATGAAGGTAAAATAAAAGACCCTTTGCAGTGTCCACTGATAAGCACCTCATTTTCATATAAGATTTCAAGTCCCTAAGTCAGTTTCCTTCCTACTGAGAGGCATGGATTTTTGTTAATATCCAGGATTCCACCACCAGTTATATTCACCCTGGAGGTTCTCCATGTTTTTGTTCAAGGCAGAAAGGTTTCTCTTACAGGCTTTATCTGTGGCATTCCACAAGGAACTTGTAGTCAAGCAAGGGGGTTCCCCAAATATATTGAGCCCTGCACTTCTCACATAGAGTGGTGCGAGGAGATGTGGACCAAACCAGTATTCCTAATGTGTTTTTAACAAGGGTCTTGATGTTACAATGTGGCCTGCAACATACTCCTATGTGTCACTTGAGACATCAGGCCAGTGTGGGTTTGGCCGCAGCAAGCAACGAGGATTTACCAACACCAATGCATGAGTATGTGGGAAAGGGTACTCTGGCCATTCCCAACCACTCTTTGATCAAGTCAGATAGACTGGAATATTTTAGTCTTAAAGGAGACTCAGTATGGGCAAGGTAAATGGATGCCAAAATGGTGAGCATTGCTGAAATGATTCTGTGGAAGATTTTGTGTTTGTTTAGGCCATCCCTGGGGAATAGTAAGCATAGGAGAGTTCACAGTTGTCCACTTAGAAGAAGTTCAACTTTGAGGACAGGACTCTCCCTGGTAATCTTCCCAGATGGCAGGTACATTTCCAGTGTCACTCAGTGGTTTTGCAGGGCACTGAAATGCTCATAGTCTCTACATTGACACCATCCTGTCCAATTTTTTTCCAAGTTCTTTTCAGAAGAGGCTAGGGAAGCTGAGAAGTTCTCACATGATGTTGGACATTCCTTTATGCAGGTATCGGCTACAATGTGGAGAAGGTTTTGAGTCAAGATTGTTGGTGTTCAGGTCAGCCCTAATGTGAACGTGGCCAGATTCTGGGGTCCTGATCTTCCCTGAGAGGTTGAAAAGAAGCCTCTGCCTAACCTGCTGTTGCTGTGTATTGCCCCCAGGTATCCTGCAAAGGGCCCACCTGCTGTTCGGGTCTCTAGAGATGTTGCCACCATTAGCCCAGGGCAAGCTTACCTTTTCCCTGTTGTTTAAAATGTGTGACAAAGATGTAGAACAAGGGTTTTCAAAATGGCTATTGGCAAGCACTGAATCTTCATGTAGAACGGCTGTCGCCTAAGGTGTTTTCCATACACAATGTCCTTTATAACAAGAGGGAGGTATTTTTATGAATATACAGCTTTGCACCACTGTGGATATTGACCCTTGGAACTATTATTGGTTTGCTTTAAAGGGAGAAAACTTTCCTGTCCCAGGCTTTGTTTGTGGAGTTCCTCAAGAAGCTATGTAGTAAAGTAAGTGGGTTCCTCAGACAAACACAGTGACCTTCGTAATTCTCACATGAACTGGTAGAAGGAGATAAGAACTAATGCAGTATTCCCCATGCCTTTTTCAGAGCCCCTGATGGAAGTATGAGGGGAACAGTATACTCATGAGGATCCTAGAAACATCAGGTAAATTTGGGTCTGGGACCAGGCAATCTAAGAGTTTTACCACTTCTTGTGCATGGAAAGTGAGAACAGTTTCCCTTGGCATTCCCATCCCCCATCTTGATTTAAAGATGGTCTGTTCAAAAGGGTGTAGTCTTCAGTGATGTTACCAACCACGAGGATACAATTACTATGGATGAGGTCAAATGAATGCTGTAAGGGAGAAGTGAAGAAGTTATTCTATCCAATTTTTGTTCTTGTTGAGGTCCTGTCTTGGGACTGGGAAGCACAGAAGAGTTTGTGTATGTCCGCTTAGAAGAGGGTTATTGACACTAGGGACAGGACTGTTTCATGGCAATTATTCCATCATCCAAGAAAGTTTCCAGTGCCACTCAATGGTTTTTGGGTCATTGGGTCCATCTAAATGCTCATCAGGGGAACTGTGACACACTCTTCTCCACGTTGTTTATAGGTTCTCTTCAGGAGAGGAGAGCGATGGGGAGAAGATCGTGGCCAGAACCTCCTACCAATGTGTGGTATGAATCAGAGTGTTGGTACTTCCTTGGGACTGTGGAATCTTTTGGGTCCTTGTGGATGTCGAGATTGTGCATAGCAAGATGTTCTCAGGTTTCCTGAGGGGGAATGTACTAATGCTTTTGGATAGTGTAGCACTCAGTCCAGTGTCAAATTCACCCTCAGAGCCTTTTTTCTAGGTATAGATTTGAGTACTGATGGAGAACCTGTGAGGTTTTCCTTTTTACTTGGCAAACGAGGTGTGCATTGCCTCCTTGCTCTTGTGCAGGATCACAAGATGCTTTTGAATTCCAGCTATTGCTGGGTGTGGGACAGAAGGGTCGAGGATGTGGAAGAGCAAGATGAATGGTAAACGACAGTTTGCTGTAGGCCTTTGAAGTTAAGGGAAGTGAACAATAGAAGGAGTGTGTAGAACAAACCTTGCACCATCCAAAGAAAAACAGGATTATAGCCCATTGCCTCCCATCCAACCTTCAAAATCCAGGTGACTGTTATAAGGGTGTGCCTAATGAGTTGTTGTTATGTACTGGATTCTTATGATGGGAAGGTGACAGTCACCTTAGAGTACTGAGTTGACCCCACACTGACAGTTCAGAGGCCTTATTTCAATGCAAATTTCTTTGTTGATAGTGAAACTGATGTATCCCCATTTATTTGGCAAGTGTGAGGATAAGGACCTCATTCCTATCAGAGCGTAGTATCAGGTGGTAATGAATCCAGGCAGAGAGTGTGCCTTTAAGCTGGACATGGTAGAGAAAAAGCAGGGACCTTGATAACTAACCTAGAGTGGTTTCCTGAGATACAGATTGTAGGAATTTGGCAGGTGTCTGCTCGAGAGTGTCCATTTTGTCTTCCATTGGTTTCTTTGGACATAAATGAGGATCTTTGTAGTGGTGATGGTCCCCTGGATGATACCATGACATGGGGATTGTGCAGGAGGAGTAAAAGTAGTCTTTTCTGATATGCATTGTAGGTGGGCACTTTGTCACCCTTTGCTTTTCTCCATGTTTCACCTGTGTGCCAGTGCGGGTGAGCTATTCCCAATGGCTATTGCTGAGGTAGATGGAGCTGCCAGGATTCTTGTTAATATCCACTATGAACATTAACCCTGGGAACTTCTTCAGATTTCCCTTCAAAGGAGAAAAAGTATCTTATCAGACTTTCTCCAGTGCTCACCCCCAGGACTCAGGTATCAAGGCAAAGGACCCCAACAATCAAACACACAGACTTCCAAAGTATTCACAAGTGTTGGTGGACAGGGACTAAATCAGTATCCTCTGGTGTAATTTTCACAGGGGTACTCATATCACAGTGATCAGCAGAGTGTGTTCAGGTGGATGCATACAGACATCCAGGTAGGCGTGAGCATGTGCCTCAGTCACCAAGGAGATCCTGCCACTTCCATATGCATGGGTAAGTGACAAAGGTGGTCTTTTACACCCCCAGTCCCCTTCATGATTTGTGTTGCTCATGTGAGAAATGATGGAATGGAAAGCAATGCTAGTGTCTGCATGGGCACCTAGCATGGGTGAAGTCAAATGGATGCTGAAAATGTGAGGAATGAAGGAGAGATCGTAGGCATGTTTTCATGCTTGATGTGGCCCTCCCTGGGGAGCAACAGCACATGAGAGTTTGCAGATGTCCACATAAGACAGGTTTGACTATGGGGATAGGAATGTTTTCATGCAGGCATGCCAGCATCCAGGTACCTTTTCAGTGTAATTGAATGGTTTTCAGGGTAATTGAAATGCTCCTTGACTCTAGCCTGACATTGTCTTCTCCATGTTTTTTGCAGTTTCCTTGGAAGGAGGATGAGAAGACTGTGGCTTGAACCTCATGGAAAAATCTGTGTGTCAGTACCTCATTGGGCACCACGTGATGGTCTGTGTCTAGATGTATATGAGGAGGATATGTAAAAGATGTTGTCATATTTAATAGATGCATCCTCTAAGGTTTTTACTCATGTGTTGTTCAGAGCTTATTCCACATTCATAATCATATATTTTTCTTTCTGTTACAGATCAAATATGGTTACTGAACCTCTGACATGTCCCTCTTTATATTACAAATGTTGTGCTGAGGGCCTTTTTGCTATCACGAGGAATCTCCAGGTGCTATTGCTTCCCTGGTAGGAGATCACATGTATTTCATACTATCCCATTAGGGTAATAAGCAGGACTTGAGGTCACAGTCAAAGGGAGGATCTCTGATGTCATGATTGGAGTAGATAGGGAGGTACCTCCTCAAGAGTGTCCATTTAATGGTCTGGTAAGACCATTAAAAGTCTGGTAAGAGACTTTTTCTCCTTTGAAGGGAAACCTGAAGAAGTTCGTGGGTCGATATTCATAGTGGATATTAACAAGAATCCTGGCTGCTCCATCTACCTCAGCAACATGGCCAGTTTGTTAACATGAAGAAGCAGCCTGGTAATTTAGATGGACCCTGAATGATAGGATGACACGGGAGTTGTACAGGTAGACACAGAGCATGAGACCATGAAGTGTAGGAACTCTTGGGTTTCTATTCCAGTGAGAGAGTGCACAAGTCACAGTGAACCCTGGGAGGCCATCTGGCTGAACATCCTCAGGATGCAGGTAAGGACAGCCATGGGCCTTCATTGCAGCATGGAGAGGTGATGTCCATGGCATTCAGTAAGTGATAGTGTGGCCCCTGTGGGTTGTGGTTGTTCTGAACTTGCAAGGATAGGAGGTGGGACTCTGGGAACAGGACTGTTTTTCTAGCAGTTATTCTAGCATCTTGGTAGATCTCCTGTGTCACTCAGTGGTTTTCTTTTGCACCAAAATGGACATCGACTCTACATTGACACCGTCTTCTCCATGTTTTCTCTAGGTTCCCTTCACGGGAAGACCATAAAGCCTGTGATGACTGGCTTGTATCTCATCCCAATCTCATTTTGGAACCAATGTCTTCATTCTTTATTGAGGACTATATGATGTACCAGATTCAGGTAGCTGTCAGGAGTGTGTGCACAAAAGATGTTCTCAAGTTTCTTGGGGCTCATCTTCTTAACACATTAGGTCATGCAGGATTGAGGGCTGATGCCATATTTAATCTCGATGACTTTTTTTTTTTTCCACATAGATTTGAGGAAATCCCAACGTGGACATAGAATTCACCATGGAGCCTGTTGTTCTTTTCAGATGTGAAAAAAGAGCCCTTGCTGAAGCAGGTATTGCCAAATTTTATCAAGAGGCATCCTTCTGAGGGCCCTGCATGTGATTAGGTGTTGTGAGATGTTGTGCTGTCAGGCCTGGGACACTTCTTTTCTGATACATGGTAGAGGGGGTTACTTGGCCACCATAATCTTTTCCCCACTGTTGCACATGCATTCTTCTGAAGGTAAAAGAAGAGAAGAGTGCTTCCCAGTGGCTCTTGGTTTTCATGTAGCGTGCCTGACACTGAAACACTTTTCTGTCTATCTGCGTTGGATGGGGATGCATGGATGAATGTTTGTATGCAAGTTTCCACCATTACAGATCTGGACCCTTGGAAGTTCTTCAGGTTTCTGTTCGAGGGAGAAAGAATGCCCATTAGCTGGCAGTTTCCATGGCATTCTTCAAGGAGCTATGTAATGAATCTAGTGGGCTTAACAAACAAAAACAGGGACCTCTATAATTTTCATATGGGCTTCTACAAGTAGATGTGGACTAAATCAGTATTTCTAGATTAGTTTTTCACAGGGTTCCTGATGTCAGATGACCTCACAGAAAGTACTCATTTGGATACCAACAGACTTCCAGGTTACTTGGGGCTCAGGCCCAGGCCACTGATGAGGTCCTGTCAACTCCATGTGCCTGGGTAAATCAAGAAGGTGCCTTGCTCTTCCCAGGCTCCTCCTTGATTTGAATGTTTCATCACTTCACGTGTATGGGTAAGTGAGAACAGTTTCCCTTGGCATTCCCATTCCCTTTCTTGATGGAAAGATGGTCTGCTCAGAAAGGATGGAGTCATCAGTGATGTTACTAAGTGGGAGGAGACAGTTGGCATGGGTGAGGTCAAAAGAATCCCAAAAGGGAGGAGTGAAGAAGTTATTCCATCCAGGTTTTGTTCTTGTTGAGGTCCTGTCTTTGGACTAGGAAGCACAGAAGATTTTGAAGATGTGCACATAGAAGAGGTTCTTTGACTCTAGAGACAGGACTGTTTCCATGTCAGTTAATCCAGTATCCAAGTAAGTTTCCAGTGCCATTCAGTGGTTTTTGGGTGCTTCTAAATGCTCATCAGCTCTACAGTGAAGCAAAATTCTCCATAGTGTTTCCAGATTCTCTTCAGGAGAGGAGAGCGATGGGAAGAATATCATGGCCTGAACCTCCTGCCAATGCCTGGTATGAACAGGGTGTTGGTACCTCCTTGGGACCATGGAATCTTTTGTGTCCTTGTGGATGTCAGGAGCTGGTGCATAGCTAGATGTTCTCATGTATCCTGATGGTAAATGTACTGATGGTTTTGGATAGTGTAGCACTCAGTCCGGTGTCAAATTCACCCTCAGGACTTTTCTTCTAGGTATAGGTTGGAGTACTGATGGGCAACCTGTGATGTTTTCCTTTTTACTTGAGGAGTGTGGTGTGCAGTGCCTCCTTCCTCTTGCGCAGGATCACAAGATGCTTTTGAATTCCAGCTCTGGCTGGGTGTGGAACAGAAGGTTCCAGGATATCTAAGAGCAAGATGAATGGTAAATGACCAGTTTGTTGTAGGTCTTTCAAGTTATTGTAATTGAAAAATAAGGAATGTGTTCAACAAACCTGGAACAATCCAAGGAAAAACAGTATTATATCCCACTGCCTCCCATCTAATCTTCAATATCCAGGTGGCTGTCATAAGGTTATGATTAATGAATTGTTGTCATGTACTGGATTCTTCTGACAGTTCACAGACCTTATTTCAGACATAGTTTTCTTTGTTTATAGTGAAACTGATATGTGCCCATTTATTTGGTAAGAATGATGATAAGGACCTCATTCCTGTCAGATCGTAGTATCAGGTGGTAATGAATCCAGGCAGAGAGTATGCATTTAAACTGGACATGGTAGAGAAATAGCACGGACCTTGAAACTAACCTAGAGTGGTTTCTTGAAATACAGAGTGTGGAAACTTGACAGGTGTCTACTCGAAAGTGTCCCATTTTGTCTTTTCTGGGTTCTTTGGACATAAAAGATGATTCTTGTAGTGGTGATGGACCCCTGGATACCATGACAGGGAGATTGTGCAGGCGAAGTAAAAGAAGGGCACGAGTACAGGATAGGTTCTTCTGGGTGTTTTAGCTAGTGACAGGACCAGACCTCATACTGAGCCAGGCAAGGCCTTCCCCTTGAACATCACCTGGATACAAATCACAGCAAGTCTGGGCTTCCATCACAGCACAGGTAATGGGATCTTCTTGAAATTCAGTGCAGAATGTTAGGGCCCCTGAATGTTGCTGACACGATTTTTTTGTGTGAATAAACCTGCGTATGAAGAAGCCTAGAGAATCAGAAATCTAATCTGCATGAATTTCCTTTTTGTAGATGGTAGGGAAAAGACTGTTCAAGATCCCTGTGTCTTGGGATTGCTTTCTCGCTATATGCAATGATATGTTTGAGTGAGAATGCTGGAAAAGAAGCACAGGTAGCTTGCAGGTGTCAATTGATGAGGATTAGAGCTTCTGGATAATACTCTTACTCTTGGCTATAGTCTGGTATGCAGGTGGATTAGAAGTCTCCTGTACAGTGGTGGTTGTCAATGAATACAGAAAGTATGCTTGCAGAACATGCTGCATCTTGAAATATATGGTTTTAACAGATTATTTTTCCCTTTCCTTTCATGAATATAGAATGAATCATGAAACATGGGTGAGTGTAGGCTTGTGGAATGCCAGGTAAGTAGTACCATGGACATAAGCCAATCACTAGGCCAGTTGTCCATTTTCATGTCAGAAGGATCCTCTGCCTAACCTGGTATTGCCATGTTTCATCACCAGGTATTCTACCAAAAGACTGGCTGGTGAGCAGGTCTTGGGAGATGTTGCTACCTTCAGCCCTGTGATACCTTCATCTTTCCTGACATGCATCGTAGGTGGGCACTTCAGCACCCTTTGCTTTTCCCCACAGTTTCACCTGTGTGCCAATGCCAGTGAGCTGCTCTCCCAATGGCTATTGGTAAACATCATGTCCTATAGTGAAGCTAACCCACAATAGAGTTTTCATGTTGCTGAGGTAGGTAGACCAGCCAGGACTCCTGTTAATCTCCACTATAAATTTTGACCCTGGGAACTTCTTCAGGTTTCCCTTCAAAGGAGAAAAAGTCTCTTACCAGACTTTCTCCAAGGATCACCCACAAGACTCAGGTATCAAAGTGAAGGCCCCCAACAGTCAAACACAGAGACTTCCAAAGTATTCATATGTGTTGTTGTACATATATTAAATCAGTATTCTCTGATGTAATTTTCACAGGGATAGTCATGTCATAGTGAGCAGCAGAGTGTGTTCAGGTGCAAGCTTATAGACATCAAGGTAGGTATGAGCATGTGCCTCAGTCACCAAGGAGGTCCTGCCACTTCCATGTGGATGTAAGTGACAAAGTTGTTTCTTCACTATCCCATTCTGCTTCTTGCTCTGAAGTTGCTCAGGTGCAAAAGGTTGGAATCTAAATCAGTGTTAGTGTTGGTGTAGGGGAACAAGGCATGGGTGAATTGAAATAAATGGTGAAATAGTGAGCAATGATGGGGAGGTGGTATTCACGCTTTTGTGCTTCAGGTGTCCCTCCCTGGGGAGCACCAAGCACCTGAGACTTTGTAGATGTCCACATGGGAGAGGTTTGGCTATACTGACGGGACTGTTCCTGCAGGCATGCCAGCATCCAGGTACATTTTCAGTGTCATTCGATTGTTTTCAGGAGAATTGAAATGCTCATTGAGTAAACCCTGATGTTGTCTTCCTCATGTACTCTCAGAGTCCCTGAAGAGAGGATGAGAAGACTGTGGCTTGAACCTCATGCAAGTGTCAGTTAAGAGACTGGGTGCCAGTACCACATTGGCTACCGTGTGATGGTCCATGTCTAGATGTATGTGAGGAGGCTGTGCATAAGATGTTGTCATATTTTCTAGACATGCATCCTCTAAGGTCTTTACTCTTGTGTTGTTCAGAGCTTATGCCACATTCATAATCAGATATTCTGTTTTTCTGTTACAGATCAAGTATCGATACCAAACCTCTGATATGTCCCTCTTCATTTCTTTTTTTTTTTTTTTTTTGTGGGTACCAGGGGGACGACCTCAGGACCTCGTGCGCCAACAGGCACCCGTGCCACTGAGCGATATCACCGGCCCCTTTTTCGTATGTGGGTTCCGGGAGTCGAACTCGGGCCCTCGCACTTGCAAGGCAGGCGCTTACGCCGCTGAGCCATCTCACCGGCCCATGTCCCTCTTCATTTCACAAATGCTGTGCTCAGTGACTTTATGCTATCGTGAGGAAGCACCAGATACTATTGCTTCCCTGCTAGGAGATCACATGTATTTCATACTGGCCCACTAGGGTAATAAGCAGTGCATGAGGTCACTGTCACAGGGTGGGTCCCTGATGTAGGGACTGGAGTGGATTGGGAGGTACCTCCTCAAGAGTGTCGCTTTACCAGTTCATGGCAGGTTTGTTAACGTGAAGGAGGAGCCTGGTAGTTTAGATGGACCCTGAATGATAGGATGACATGGGAGTTGTAGAGGTAAACATGGAGAATGAGAGCAAGAAGTGTAGGATCTCTTGTGTTTCTTTTTCAGTGAGGGAGTTCCCAAATGACAGCGAACCCTGAGAGGTCATGTGGCTGAACATCACCAGGATGCAGGTAAGGACAGTCATGGGCCTTCATTGCAGCATGGAGAGGTGATGTCCATGGCCTTCAGTAAGTGATAGTGTGGTCCCTGTGGGTTGTGGTTGCTCTGAACTTGCTTTAGATGTGGGAGCCCAGGATAGGAGGTGGGACTCTGGGAACAAGACTGTTCCTCTGGCAATGATCTGAGCATCTTGATAGATGTCCTGTGTCACTCAGTGGTTTTCTCGTGCACCAAAATGCTCATCGACTCCACACTGACACCATCTTCTGCATGTTTTCTCTAGATTCCCTCCCATAGTAAGACAATGAAGCCTTTGATAACTGTGCCTGGAATCTCATCCAAATCTCAGTTAGGAACCAGTGTCTTCATAAGTTACTGGGGACCATGTGATGTTCTAGATTCAGGTGGCTATCAGGAGGGTGTGCACAAAAGATGTTCACATGTTTCTTGGGGTCATCTCCGAAAACATTAGCTAGTGCAGGATTCAGGGCTGATTCCACATTTGATTTCGATGCCTTTTTTTTCAACATAGATTAAATTAAATCCCAATGTGGACATAGCCTGCACCATGGAGCCCGTTGTTCATTACAGAGGAGAAAAAGGAGCCTTTGTCTAAGCAGTTATTGCCAAATTTTATCAAGTGGCATCCTTCTGAGAGCCCTACTGGTGATTAGGTCTTGTGAGATGTTGTGCTGGGACACTTCTTATCTGATAGATAGTAGAGGAGGATACGTGGCCACCATAGTCTTTTCCCCACTGTTGCACATGCATACTCCTGAAGGTAAAAGAAGAGAAGAGATCTTCTCAATGGCTCTTGGAAAGTCTCCCATTTCCATGTAGGATGCCTGACCCTGATGCACCTTTACTTCTCCTGACATTGTTGGGGACGCTTGGATGATTGTTGGTATTCCAGTTTCCACTACTACAAATATGGACCTTTGGAACATTATCAGGTTTCTGTTCGAGGAAGAAAGAATGCCCATTAACCGGCATTTTCCTTGGCATTCTGCAAGGACTTATGTAATGAATCAAGTGGGTTTAGCAAATAAGCACAGTGAATTCTGCTGTTTTCACATGGGCTGGTGCAAAGAGATGCAGAATAAACCAGTATTTCTTCATGTGTGTTTCACAGGGTTCCTGATGTCAGAGCCTTCACAGAAAGTACTCAGTTGGATACCAACAGATGTCCTGGTATCTCAGGCTCAGGCCCAGGCCACTGATGAAGTCTCCTCAACTCCATGTCCATGAGTGAATAAGGAAGGTGCCTTGTCCTTCCCCAGCTCCTCCTTGACTCAAAGCTTTCATCACTTCATGTATATGGGTAAGTGAGAACATTTTCCTTGGCATTCCCATTTCCTTTCTTGATGGAAAGATGGTCTGCTCAGAAAGCATTGAGTCCTTGGGGTTGCTACCAACTGCAAAGAGACTTGGCATGGGTGAGGTCAAATGAATGGCAAAAGCCAGAGGTGAAGAAGTTATTCTATCCAGGTTTTGTTCTTGTTATGGTCCTGTCTTGAGACCAGGAGGCACAGGAGAGTTTGCAGATGTCCACTTACAAGAGGTTCTTTGACTCTAGGGGGGAACTGTGTCCAGGGCAACCATTCCATTACCCAGGTAAGTATCCAGTGCCACTCAGTGGATTTTGGGTGCACCAAAATGCTCACCAGGGCCACCCTGACACACTCTTCTCCACATTGTTCCCAGGTTCTCTTCAGGAGAGGAGAGCGATGGTGAGAAGTTCGTGGCCTGAACCTCCTACCAATGTCTGGTATGAATCAGGTTGTTGGTAACTCCTTGGGACCATAGAATCTTTTGTATCCTTGTGGATGTCAGGAGTTGGTGCATAGCAAGATGTTCTAATGTTTCCTGAGGGAGAATGTACGGAAGGTTTTGGATAGTGTAGCACTCAGGCCGATGTCAAATTCACCCTCAGATCCTTCTAAGTGTAGATTTGAGTAGTGATGTAGAAACTGTGATGATTTCCTTTCTACTTGGCAAGTGTGGTGTGCAGTGCCTCCTTCCTCTTGCGCAGGATCACAAGATGCTTTTGAATTCCAGCTATTGCTGTGTGAAGAACAGAATGTCCATGATATGGAAGAGCAAAATGAATGGTAAATGACTGTTTGGTGAAGGCCTTTCAAGTTAATGGAAAGGAACAATTGAAGGAGTGTGTTGAACAAATCTTGAACAATCCAAGGAAAAACAGGATTATAGCCCACTGCCTCCCATCCAAGCTTCAATATCCAGGTGGCTGTCATAAGGGTTTGCTTAATGACTTGTCATCGTGTACTGGATTCTTATCATGGGAAGGTGATGCTGAGTGTAAAGTAGTGTGTTGACCCCACATTGACAGTTCAGAGAACTTACTGGAGATGTTGTTTTCTTTGTCCGTAGTGAAACTCTGATGTATCCTCGTTTATGTGGCAAGTGTGAGGATAAGTTCCTCACTTGTATCAGAGCATAATCAGGTGGTAATGAATCCAGGCAAAGAGTGTGCATTTAAACTGGACATATAGAGAAAAAGCACAGATCTTTTTTTTTTTTTTTTTTGTGGGTACCGGGGGTCGACCTTAGGACCTGGCGCGCTAGCAGGCGCCCGTGCCACTGAGCGGTATCACCGGCCATTTTTTTATATGTGGGTTCCAGGAGTCGAACTTGGGCCCTCTTGCTTACCAGGCAGGTGCGTACGCCCCTGAGCCATCTCACCGGCCAAAAGCACGGATCTTGATAACTAATCTAGAGTGGTGTCCTAAGATACAGATTGTAGGATTGGCAGGTGTCTGCTCAAGAGTATCCACTTTGTCTTTTGAGTCTTTCTTTGGACTTAAATGAGGATTCTTGTAGTGGTGATGGACCCCAGAATGATACCATGACATGGGGATTGTGCAGGTGGAGTAAAAGAAGGGCATGAGTACAGGATAGGTTTTTTGGGTGTTTTTGCTAGTGATAGGGCCATACCTCACAGTGAGCCAGGAAAGGCCATCCCCTTGAATATCACCAGGATGGAGATCACAGCAAGTCTGGGCCTCCATCACAGCACAGGTAATGGGATCTTCTTGAACCTCTTGAAGAATGTTGGGGCCCCTGAGTGTGGCTGGCGCAATTTTTTGTGTGAATAATCCTGCGTATGAAGAAACCTAGAGAATCAGAAATCTAATCTGCATAAATTTTCTTTTTGTAGATGGTAGAGAAATGACTGTTCAAGATCCCTGTGTCTTGGGATTGCTTTTTCAGTATACTCAATGACATACTTGAGTCAGAATGCTGAGAAAGAAGCACAGGTAGCTTGCAGGTGTAAATTGATGAGGATTAGAGCCTCTGGATAATACTCTTACCCTCAGCTATAATCCGGTATGCAGGTGTATTAGATGTCTACCATACCAGTGGTGGTTGTCAATGAATACAGAAAGTATGCTTACAGAACATGCTGCAACTTGAAATACATGGTTTTAACAGAGTATTTTTCCCTTTCTTTTCAGGAATATAGAGTCATCAAGAAAATTCAGTGAATGTAGGCTTACGGAAGGCCTTGTAAGTAGTACCATGGACATAAGCCAATCACTAAGGCCAGATGTCCTTTTTGAGGTCAAAATGAGTCTCTGCTTAAGCTGGTTTTGCCATGTAGCATCACCAGGTATCCTGCCAAAAACTGACTGCTGACCAGGTCTTGGGAGATGTTGCTACCTTCAGCCCTATGGAATCTTATTCTTTCCTGATAAGAGATGTAAGTGGGCACTTTGGCACCCTTTGCTTTTCCCCACTTTTTCATTGTGTGCCAACACAGGTGAGTTGTTCCCAATGGCTATTGGTAAGCAACTCGTCCTGCAGCAAAGCTAACCCCTAATAGAGTTTTCATGTTACCGAAGTGGATGGAGCGGCCAAGATTCTTGTTAATATCCACTGTGAATATTGACCCTGGGAACTGCTTAAGGTTTCCCTTCAAAGGAGAAAAAGTCTCTTACCAGACTTTCTCTAAGGAACACCCACAGGAATCAAGTTTCAAAGCAAAGGCCCCCAACAATCAAACATAGAGACTTCCAAAGTATTCGTAGGTGTTGTTGGACAGACTAAATCATTATTCTCTGATGTAATTTTCACAGGGATACTCATGTCACAGTGAGCAGTAGGGTATGTTCAGGTGGATGCATACAGACATCCAGGTAGGTGTGAGCATGTGCCTCAGTCACCAAGGAGCTCCTGCCACTTCCACATGCATGGATAAGTGACAAAGCTGTTCTTTTACATCCCAAGTCCCTTTCATGATATGAAGTAGCTCATATGAGAAATGATGGAATGCAAAGCAATGCTAGTGTCTGCATGGGGACACTTAGCATGGGTGAAGGGAAATGGATTGTATAATAGTGATCAGTGAAGGAGATGTGGTTCATGTTTTCATGCTTGGTGTGTCCCTTCCTGGCTGGCAACAAGCATATGAGGGTTTGTAGATGTCCACATAGGACAGGTTTGACTGTGGGGATAGGAATGTTTTCATGCAGGTATGCCAGCATCTGGGTACATTTTCAGTGTCATTGGATGGTTTTTGGAATAATTGAAATGCTCCTTGACTCTACCCTGACATTTTCTTTTGCATGCTTTCTGCAGTTTTCTTGGAAGGAGGATGAGAAGACTGTGGCTTGAACCTCATGGAAAAAACTGTGTCAGTACCTCATTGGGCACCATGTGATGGTCTGTTTCTAGATGTATGTGAGAAGGTTGTGCATAAGATGTCATATTTCCTAGGTGTGCATCCTCTAAGGATTTTACTTGTGTGTTGTTCAGAGCTTATTCCACATTCAAAATCAGATATATTTTTCTTTCTGTTACAGATTGAATACGGATACTGAACCTCTGACATGTCCCTCTTCATATCACAAATATTGTGCTCTGGGCCTTTTCACTATCACAAGGAATCTCCAGGTGCTATTGCTGGTAGGAGATCACATGTGTTTCATACTGTCCCATTAGGGTAATAAGCAGGGCATGAGGTCACAGTCAAAGGGAGGATCTCTGATGTTGTGATTGGAGTAGATAGGGAGGTACCTCCTGAAGAGTGTCCCTTTACCATTTCGTGGCCAGTTTGTTAACATAAAGGAGGAGCCTGGTAGTTTAGATGGACCCTGAATGATAGGATGACATGGGAGTTGTACAGGTAGACACAGAGCATGAGACCATGAAGTGTAGGAACTCTTGGGTTTCTATTCCAGTGAGAGAGTGCACAAGTCACAGTGAACCCTGGGAGGCCGTCTGGCTGAACATCACCAGGATGCAGGTAGGGAGCGACATGGGCCTTCATTGCAGCATGGAGAGGTGATGTCCATGGCGTTCAGTAAGTGATAGTGTGGTCCCTGTGGGTTGTGGTTGTTCTGAACTTGCTTTAGATGCAGTAGCCTAGAATAGGAGGTGGGACTCTGGGAACAGGACTGTTTTTCTGGCAATTATCCCAGCATCTTGGTAGATCTCCGGTGTCACTCAGTGGTTTTTTGTCCATCAGAAAGCACATGGACTCTATGCTGACACCATCTTCTCCATGTTTTCTCTAGGTTCCATTCATGGGAAGACTGAAATCTGTGATGACTGACTTGTATCTCATCCAAATCTCAGTTAGAAATCAATATCTTCATTCCTTACTGGGGACCATGTGATGTACCAGATTCAGGTAGCTGTCAGGAGTGTGTGCACAAAAGATGTTCTCAAGTTTCTTGGGGCTCATCCTCCTAACATGTTAGGTAGTGGGGGATTGAGGGCTGATGCCACATTTAACCTTGGTGACTTTTTATTCCACATAGATTTGAGGAAATCCCAACGTGGACATAGCCTGCACCATGGAGCCTGTTGTTCTTTTCAGATGTGAAAAAAGAGCCCTTGCTGAAGCTGGTTTTAACAGAGTATTTTTCCCTTTCCTTTCTTGACTGTAGAGTGAATCAAGAAACATGGTTGAATGTAGGCTTGTGGAAGGCCAGGTAAGAGGTACCATGGACATAAGCCAACCACTAGGCCACATGTACATTTTCATGTCAGAAGGAGCCTCTGCCTAACCTGGTATTGCCATGTTTCATCACCAGGTATCCTGCCAAAAGGCTGGCTGATGAGCAGGACTTGGGAGATGTTGCTACCTTCAGCCATGATATGCAATATAGGTGGGCACTTTAGCACATTTTAATTTTCTCCACAGTTTCACCAGCATGGCTCTTGGTAAACATCACATCCTTTAGTGAAGCTAACCCACAATAGAGTTTTCATTTTGCTTAGGTAGATGGAGCAGCCAGGAGTGTTGCTAATATCCACTATGAATATTGACCCTGCAAATTTCTTCAAGTTTCCCTTCAAAGGAGGAAAAGTCCCTTACTGGACTTTCTCCAAGGAACATTCCCAAGACTCAGGTATCAAAGCAAAGGCCCCCAATGATCAAACACAGAGACTTCCAAAGTATTCATATATGTTGGTGGACACAGAATAAATGAGTATTTTCCTATTTAATTTTCAGAGGGGTACTCATGTCACAGTGAGCAGCAGAGGGTGTTCAGGTGGAGGCATACAGACATTCAGGTAGGTGTGAGCATGTGCCTCAGTTACCAAGGAGTCCTGCCATTTCTATGTTCATAGCTAAGTGACAAAGGTGTTTCTTCACATTCCTAGTCCGCTTCTTGATTTGAAGTTACTCAGATGAAAAAGAATGGAATCCAAATCAATGCTAATGTCTGTGTGGGGACACTTAGCCTGGTTGAAGTCAAATGGATGGTGAAATGAGCAGTGAAGGAGGGATGGTGTTCATGTTTTCATGCTTGACGTGTCCTTCCCTGGGGAGCAACAAGCACATGAGAGTTTGTGGATGTCCTCATAGGAGAGGTTTAACTGTGGGGACAGGACGGTTTTCATGCAGGCATGCCAGCATCCACATACATTTTCTGTGTCATTCGAAGGTTTTCAGGGGAACTGAAATGCTTTTTGTATCTACCCTGACGTTGTCTTCTGCATGTTTTCTGCAGGTTCCTTGAAGAGAGGATGAACAGATTGTGGATTGAACCACTTGCAAGTGTCAGTAAAGAAACTGGGTGCCTGTACCTCTTGAGCAATACGTGATGGTCCGTTTCTAGATATATGTGAGGAGGTTGTGCATAAGATGTTGTCATATTTCCTAGACGTGCATCCTCTAAGGTCTTGAATCATGTGTTATTCAGAGTTTATGCCACATTCAAAATCAGATATTCTTTTTTATTCTGTTACAATTTGAATATTGATTCTGAACCTCTCATGTGCCTCTCTTCATTTCACAAATGTTGTGCTCAGTGCCTTTTCGCTATCACGAAGAAGCAGCAGATGCTTTTGCTTCCTTACTTGGAGATCACATGTATTTCATACTGTCCCACTAGGGTAATAAGCAGGGCATGAATGAGGTCACTATCACAGGGTGGGTCCCTGATGTAGTGATTGGAGTGGATTAGGAGGTACCTCCTCAAGAGTGTCCCTTTACCATTTCATGGCCAGTTTGTTAACATGAAGGAAGAGCATGGTAGTTTAGACGGACCCTGAGTGCTAGGATGACATGGGAGTTGTACAGGTAGACACAGAGAAGGAGAGCATGAAGTGTAGGATCTCCTGTGTTTCTTTTCCAGTGTGGGAGTTCACAAATCACACAAAACCCTGAGATGTCATATGTCTGAACATCCTCAGCATCCAGGAAAGGACAGTCATGGGCCTTCATTACAGCTTGAAGAGGTGATGTCCATGGTATTCAGGAAATGATAGTGTGGTCTGTGTGTTGTTGATGTTCTGAACTTGCTTTAGATGCAGTAGCCCAGGATAGGAGGTGGGACTCTGGGAACAGGACTGTTTTTCTGGCAATGATCCGAGCATCTTGGTAGATGTCTTGTGCAACTCAGTGGTTTTCTTTTGCATCAAAATGCCCATCGACTTTATGCTGACACCATCTTGTCCATGTTTTCTCTAGGTTCTGTTCACAGGAAGACTGTGAAGCTTTTGATGACTGCAGCTGGACTCTCATCCAAATCTCAGTTAGGAACCAGTGTTTTCCTACCTTACTGTCGACCATGGGATGGCCTAGTTTTAGGTGGCTGTCAGAAGGCTGTGCACAAGAGATGCTCTTATATATCTTGGGGCTCATCCTCTGAACACATTAGCCAGGGTGGGATTCAGGGCTGATGCCACATTCAATCTTGATGCCTTTTTTTTTCCGCCTAGATTTGAGTGAGTGCCCATTTGGACATAGCCTGCACCATGGAGCCTTTTGTTCATGACAGAGGTGAAAAAGGAGCCTTTGCCTAAGCAGGTATTGCCAAATTTTATCAAGAGGCATCCTTCTGAGAGCCCTGTGTGTGATTAGGACTTGTGAGATGGTGTGCCATGAGGCCTGGGACACTTCTTTTGTGATACACGGTACAGGTGTTTACGAGTCCAACATAGTCATTTCTCCACTGTTGCACAAGCATACTCGTGAACATAAAGGAAGAAAAGAAGAGTGCTTCCCAGTGGCTCTAGGTAAGCATCATATTTTCATGTAGGGTGCCTTACACTGAAACACATTTCTTTCTATCCATGTTGGATGGGGAAGCTTGGATGATTGTTGGCACTCCGGTTTCCAGCACTGTGAATGTGGACCTTTGGAACTTCTTCAGGTTTCTGTTCTAGAAAGAAAGAATACCCATTAACTGGCATTTTCCTTGGCATTCTGAAGGACCTATGTAATGAATCAAGTGGGCTTATCAAACAAACACAGTGACCTCTGCAATTTTCACATGGGCTCATGTAAGGAGATGCGGACTACATCAGTATTTCTTGATGTGTTTTTCACAGGTCTCCTGATGTCAGAGGACCTTGCAGAAAGTACTCAGTGGCATACCAACAATGTCTAGGTAAGTCAGGGCCCACGCCCGGCTACTGATGAGGTCCCGTCAACTCCATGTGCGTGGGTGAATCAGGAAGGCACCTTGCCCTTCCCGGGCTCCTCGTTGAGTTGAAGGTTTCATCACTTCACATGTATGGGTAAGTGAGAACAGTTTCCCTCGGCATTCCCATTCCCTTTCTTGATGGAAAGATGGTCTGTTCAGAAAGATTGGAGTCCTCAGTGTTGATACTAACTGCGAGGAGACACGTAGCATGGGCGAGGTCAAGTGAATGGCAAAAGTGAGGGTGAAGAAGTTATTCTCTCCAGGTTTTGTTCTTATTGTGGTCCTGTCTTGGGACTAGGAGGAACAGAAGAGTTTGCAAAGATGCACTTAGGTTCTTTGATTCTACGGGCAGGACTGTTTCCATGGTAAGTTTTCCATCACCCAGGTAAGACTCCAGTGCCACTCAGTGGTTTTTGGGTGCCCCTAAATGCTCATCAGGGCCACCCCGACACACACTTCTCAATGCGGTTTCCAGTTTCTCTTCAGGAGAGGAGAGCAACTGTGAGAAGATCGGGGCCTGCACCTCCGGCAAATATCTGGTATGAATTAGGGTGTTGGTACCTCCTTGGGACCATGCATTCTTTCAAGGCCTGGTGGATGTGAAGATCTGGTGCATAGCAAGATGTTCTCATGTTTCCTGAGGGGAAATGTCCTGATGATTTCGGATAGTGTAGCACTCAGGCCGGAGACAGTGTCACCATCAGAGTCTTTATTCTAGGTATAGATTTGAGCACTGATGGAGAACTTGTAATGTTTTCCTTTTTACTTGGTAGGTGTGTTGTGCAGTGCCTCCTAGTTCTTGTGCAGGATCACAAGATGTTTTGAATTCCTGCTATTGCTGGGTGAGGGACAGAAGGGTCCAGGTTATGGAAGTGCAAGATGAATGGTAAATGACAGTATGTTGTTGTAGGCCTTTCAAGTTAAAGGAAGTGAACAATTGAAGGAATGTGTTGAAGAAAACATGAACAATCCAAGGAAAAACAGGATTATAGCCCACTGCTTCCCATCCTACCATCTAAATTTAGGTGGCTGTCTTAAGGATATGCTTAATGAATTGTCATTATGTATTGGATTCTTATCATGGGAAGATGACAGTGACTATAGAGTACTGAATTGACCCCACATTGACAGTTCAGGGACCTTAGTTCAGATGTAGTTTTCTTTGTTGACAGTGAAACTCTGATGTATCCTTGTTTATTTGGCAAGTGTGAGGAAAGGACCTCATTCCTATCAGAGCATAGTATCACTTGGTAATGAATCCAGGCAGAGAGTGTGCATTTAAGCTAGAGATGGTAGACAAAAAGCAGGGACCTTGATAACTAACCTAGAGTGGTTTCCTGAGATACAGATTGTAGGAATTTGGCAGGTGTCTGCTCAAGAGTATCAATTTTTTCTTCCATGGGTTTCTTTGGACATAAATGAGGGTCCTTGTAGTGGTGATGGACCCCGTGAATGATACCATGATGTGTTGATTGTGCAGGTGGAGTAAAAGAAGGGCACGATTACAAGATAGCTTCTTCTGGAAGCTTTTGCTAGTGACAGGGCCAGACCTCACAGTGAGCCAGGAAAGGCCATCCCCTTGAACATCACCAGAATCTGGATCACAGCCATTCTGTACCTCCATTACAGCACAAGAAATGGGATATTCTTGAACTTCAGTGAAAGATGGTGCGGCCCCTGAGTTTTGCTGACACCATAATTTGTGTGAATAAACCTGTGCGTTAAAAAGCCTAGAGAATCACAAATGTAATCTTTATGAATTTGCTTTTTGTGGATGGTAGATAAATGGGTGTTCAAGATCCCTGTGTCTGGGCTGGTGAGATGGCTCAGTGGCTTAAGCACCTGCCCAGCAAGCGCGAGGGCCTGAGTTCGACTCCCAGAACCCACATACGAAAAAGGGGCCGGTGATATCGCTCAGCGACATGGGCGCCTCCTGGTGCGCGAGGTCCTGAGGTCGACCCCCCGGTACCCACAAAAAAAAAAAAAAAAAAGATCCCTGTGTCCAGGGATTTCTTTCTCTATATATGCAATGACATGATTGAGTGAGAATGCTGAGAAAGAAGCACAGGAAGCTTGCAGGTATCAATTAGTGAGGATTATAACCTATGGATAATACTCTTACCCTCACCAACATTCTACTATGCGGGTGGATTAGATGTCTACCATACCAGTGGTGCTTGTCAATAAATACAGAAAGTATGCTTGTAGAACATGCTGCATCTTGAAATACATGATTTTAACAGAGTATTTTCCCTTTCTTTTCATGAATATAGAGTGATCAAGAAACGTGGGTGAATGTAGGCTCGTGGAAGGCCAGGTAAGTAGTACCATGGACATAAGCCAATCACTAGGCCAGATGTCCTTTTTCAAGTCAAAAGGAGCCTCTGCCTAACCTGCTATTGCCTTGTATCATCACGAGGTATCCTTTCGAAAAGACTAGCTGGTGACCAGGTCTTGGGAGATATTGCTACTTTCAGCCCTGTGACAACTTTGTCTTTCCTGATATGCATTGTAGGTGGGCACATTATCACCCTTTGTTTTCCCCACAGTTTCACCTGTGTGCCAACGCAGCTTAGCTGTTTGCAATGGCTATAGGTAACCATCATGTCCTGTAGTGAAGGTAACCAATAATAGTGTTTTTGTGTTGCCGAGGTAGATGGAGCTGCCAGGATTGTTGTTAATATCCACTATGAACATTGACCCTGGGAATTTCTTCAAGTTTCCCTTCAAAGGAGAAAAAGTCTCTTACCAGACTTTCTCCAAGGATCACACCCAGGACTAAGGTATCAAAGCAAAGGCCCCAAACAATCAGTAACATTGACTTCTGAAGTATTCCTATATGTTTGTAGACATAGACTAAATCAGTATTCTCTGATGCAATTTTTGCAGGCATTCTCATGTCACAGTGAGCAGCAGAGTGTGTTCAGATGGATGCATACAGACATCCTGGTAGGTGTGATCATGTTTCTCAGTCACCAAGGAGGTTCTGCAACTTCCATGTGCATGGGTAATGACAAGGTGCTCCTTTACAATCCCAGTCCCCTTCATGATTTGAAGTTGCTCAGGTGAGAAAGGATGGAATCCAGATCAATGCTACTGTCTGTGTGGGGACACTTAGCATGGGTGAAGTCAAATGGATGGTGAAATAGTGAGCAGTGAAGGAGAGGTGGTATTCATATTTTCATGCTTGATGTGTCCCTCCCTGGGGAGCAACAAGTACATGAGAGTATCCGGATGTCCATATAGGAGAGGTTTGACTGTGGGGATGCGACAGAATTCATGCAGGCATGCCAGGGAGCAGGTACTTTTTCAGTGTCTTTCAAAGGTTTTCAGGGGAACTGAAATGCTCATTGAGTCTACCCAGACATCTTCTGCATGTTTTCTGCAGGTTCCTTGAAGTGAGGATGAGAAGGCTGTGGCTTGAACCACATGCAAGTGTCAGTTAAGAAACTGGGTGCTAGTACCTCATTGGGCACCACGTGATGGTCCATATCTAGATGTATATGAGGAGGTTGTGCATAAGATGTTGTCATATTTCCTACACATGCATCCTCTAAGGTTTTTACTCACGTTGTTCAGAGCTTATGCCACATTCAAAATCAGATATTCTTTTCTTTATGTTACATATTGAGCATTGATTCTTAACCTCTGATGTGTCCCTCTGCATTTCACAAATATTGTGCTAAGTGCCTTTTTGCTATCACAAGGAAGCACCAGATACTATTTCTTCCCTGCTAGGAGATCACATGTATTTCATAGTATCCCGCTAGGGTAATAAGCAGGGCATGAGGTCACTGTCACAGGGTGGGTCCCTGATGTAGTGATTGGAGTGGATTGGGAGGTACCTCCTCAAGAGTTTCCATTTACATTTCATGGCTGGTTGGTTAACATGAAGGAGGAGCCTGGTAGTTTAGATGCACCTGGAATGCTAGGATAACATGGGAGTTGTACAGGTAGACATGGAGAAGGAGAGCATGAAGTTTAGGATCTCTTGTGTTTCTTTTCCAGTGAGGAAGTTCACAAATTACAGTGAACACTGAGAGTGCATGTGGCTGAACATCACCGGATCCAGCTAAGGACAGCCATGGGCCTTCATGGTAGCATGGACAGGTGATGTCCATGGCTTTCAGGAAGTGATGGTGTGGTCCCTGTGGGTTATGTTTCTTCTGAACTTGCTATAGATGCAGTAGTCTGGGATAGGAGGTGGAACTCTGGGAACGGGACTGTTTTTCTGGCAATGATCTGAGCATCTGGGTAGATGTCGGGTGTACCTCAGTGGTTTTCTTGTGCACCAAAATGCACATCGACCCTACGGTGACACCATCTTCTCCATGTTTTCTCTAGGATCCCTTCATGGAAAACAGCAAAGGCTTGATGACTGTGGCTGGAATCTCATCCAAATCTCAGTTAGGAACCAGTGTCTTCATAAGTTACTGAGGAACATGTGATGTTCTAGATTCAGGAGGCTGTCAGAAGGGTATGTACAAAGATGTTTGCATGTTTCTTGGGGCTCATCCTCTGAATACTTTAGCTAGTGCAGGATTCAGGGCTGATGCCACATTTAACCTCGATGCCTTTTTTTCTCATAGATTTGAGTAAGTCCCAAAGTGGACATAGCCTTCAACATGGGGCCTGTTGTTCATTACAGAGGTGAAAAAGGAGCCTTTGCCTAAGGCAGGTATTGCCAACTTTTATCAAGAGGCATCCTTCTGAGGGCCCTGCATATGATTAGGTCTTGTGAGATGCTATGCCATCAGGCCTGCGACACTTCTTTTGAGATACATGGTAGAGGAGGTTAAGAGACCATCATAATCTTTTCCCCACTGTTACACATGCATTCCCCTGAAGGTGAAGGAAGAGAAGAAGAGAGCTCTCGTTAAACATCCCATTTTCATGTAGGGTGCCTGACCCGGAAACACTTTACCTTCTCCCTGCGTTGGATGGGGAGGCTTGGATAATTGTTGGTATTCCAGTTTCCACCACTACAGATGTGGACCTTTGGCAGTTTTTCAGGTTGCTGTTCGAGGAAGAAAGAATTCCCATTAACCAGTATTTTCCTTGTCATTCTGCAAGGACCTATGTAATGAATCAAGTGGGCTTAGCAAACAAACACAGTGACCTCTGCAGTTTTCACATGGTGGGTGCAAAGAGATGTGGAGTAAATAAATATTTCTTGATGTGTTTTTCAGAGTGATCCTGATGTCAGAAGACCTCACAGAAAGTAATCTATTGGATATCAGCAGATGTCCAGGTATCTTGGGGCTCAGCCCAGGACACTGATGAGGTCCCATCATCTCGGTAAATATGGAAGGAGCCTTGCCCTTCTCGGGCTCCTCGTTGACTTGAAGGATTCTTCACTTCATGTGTGTGGGTAAGTGAGAACAGTTTCCCTTGGCATTCCTATTCCCTTTCTTGATGGAAAGGTGGTCTGCTCAGAAAGGATGGAGTCCTCAGTGTTGCTGCTAATCATGAGGAGACATGTGGCATGGGTGAGGTCAAATGAATGGCTAAGTGAGCGGTGAAGAAGTTTTTCTATCCAGATTTTGTCCTTGTTGTTGTCCTGTCTTGGGACTAGGAGGCATAGGAGAGTTTGCAGATGTGCACTTCAAAGAGGTTCTTTAACTCTCGGGACAGGACTGTTTCCATGGCAACCATTCCATCACCCTGGTAAGTTTCCAGTGCCACTGAATGGTTTTTGGGTGTACCTAAATGCTCATCAGGGCCACTATGACACAGTCTCCTCCATGTTCTCAGGTTCTCCTCCGTTGTTCCCAGATTCTCTTCAGGAGAGGAGAGTGATGGTGAGAAGATCGTGGCCAGAACCTCCTGCTAATGTCTGTTATGAATCAGGGTTTTCGTACTACCTTGGGACCATGGAATCTTTCATGTCCTGATGGTTGTAAGGAGCTTGTGCATAGCAAAATGTTTTCATGTTTCCTGAGGGGGAATGTAACTGATGATTTTGGATAGTGTAGCACTCAGTCTGGTGTCAAATTCACCATCAGGGCCTTTTTTCTAGGCATGGATTTGAGCACTTGATGGAGAACCTGTGAGGTTTTCCTTTTTACTTGGTAAGTGTGGTGTGCAATACCTTCTTGCTCTTGTGCAGGATCACAGATGATTTTCAATTCCAGCTATTGCTGAGTGAGGGACAGAAGGATCCAGGGTATGTAAGAGCAAGATGAATGGTAAATGATACTTTGCTGTAGGTCTTTAAAGTTATTGGAAGTGAACAATTGAAGGAGTGTGTTGACCAAACATTGAAAAATCCAAGAGTAAACAGGATTATACCCCATTGCCTCCCATCCAACCTTCATTATCCACATGGCTGTCATAAGGTTATGCTTAATGGGTTGTCATCATGTACTGGATTCTTACTATGAGAAGGTGACAGTGACTGTAGAGTACTGAGTTGACCCAACATTGACAGTTCCAAGACCTCAATTCAGATGTAGTTTTCTTTGTTAATAGTGAAACTGTGAGGTATCCCTGTTTATTTGGCAAGTGTGAGGATAAGGACCTCATTCCTGTTGAGCATATTATCAGCTGGTAATGAATCCAGGCAGAGAGTGTGCCTTTAAGCTGGAAATGGTAGAGAAAAAGCAGGGACATTGATAACTAACCTAGAGTGTTTTCCCGAGATACAGATTGTAGGAATTTGGCAGGTGTCTGCTCAAGTGTGTCCATTTTGTCTTCTGTGGCTCACTTTGGACATAAATGAAGATCCTTGTAGTGGTGATGGAACCTTGAATGATACCGTGACGTGAGGATTATGCAGGTGGTGTAAAAGAAGTGCACAAGTACAGGATATGTTCTTCTGGGTGTTTTTGCTTGTGACAGGGCCAGACCTCACAGTGAGCCAGGAAAGGCCATCCCATTGAACATCACCAGGATGCAGATCACAGCAAGTCTGGGCCTCCATCACAGCACAGGTAATGGGATCTTCTTGAACCTCTTGAAGAATGTTGGGACCCCTGAGTGTGGCTGGTGCAAATTTTTTGTGTGAATAATCCTGCGTATGAAGAAGCCTAGAGAATCAGAAATCTAATCTGCATAAATTTTCTTTTTGTAGATGGTACACAAATGATGGTTCAAGATCCTTGTGTCTTGGGATTGCTTTTTCAGTATCTGCAATGATATACTTGAGTCAGAATGCTGAGAAAGAAACATAGGTGGCTTGCAGGTGTAAATTGATGAGGATTAGAGCCTCTGGATAATACTCTTACCCTCGGCTATAATCTTGTATGCAGGTGGATTAGAAGTTTCCCATACCAGTGGTTGTTATCAATGAATACAGAAAGTGTGCTTGCAGAACATGCTGCAACTTGAAATACATGGTTTTAACAGAGTATTTTTCCCTTTCTTTTCAGGAATATAGAGTCATCAAGAAAATTCAGTGAATGTAGGCTTATGGAAGGCCTTGTAAGTAGTACCATGGACATAAGCCAATCACTAAGGCCAGATGTCCTTTTTGAGGTCAAAATGAGTCTCTGCTTAAGCTGGTTTTGCCATGTAGCATCACCAGGTATCCTGCCAAAAACTGACTGCTGACCAGGTCTTGGGAGATGTTGCTACCTTCAGCCCTATGGAATCTTATTCTTTCCTGATAAGAGATGTAAGTGGGCACTTTGGCACCCTTTGCTTTTCCCCACTTTTTCATTGTGTGCCAACACAGGTGAGTTGTTCCCAATGGCTATTGGTAAGCAACTCGTCCTGCAGCAAAGCTAACCCCTAATAGAGTTTTCATGTTACCGAAGTGGATGGAGCGGCCAAGATTCTTGTTAATATCCACTGTGAATATTGACCCTGGGAACTGCTTAAGGTTTCCCTTCAAAGGAGAAAAAGTCTCTTACCAGACTTTCTCTAAGGAACACCCACAGGAATCAAGTTTCAAAGCAAAGGCCCCCAACAATCAAACATAGAGACTTCCAAAGTATTCGTAGGTGTTGTTGGACAGACTAAATCATTATTCTCTGATGTAATTTTCACAGGGATACTCATGTCACAGTGAGCAGTAGGGTATGTTCAGGTGGATGCATACAGACATCCAGGTAGGTGTGAGCATGTGCCTCAGTCACCAAGGAGCTCCTGCCACTTCCACATGCATGGATAAGTGACAAAGCTGTTCTTTTACATCCCAAGTCCCTTTCATGATATGAAGTAGCTCATATGAGAAATGATGGAATGCAAAGCAATGCTAGTGTCTGCATGGGGACACTTAGCATGGGTGAAGGGAAATGGATTGTATAATAGTGATCAGTGAAGGAGATGTGGTTCATGTTTTCATGCTTGGTGTGTCCCTTCCTGGCTGGCAACAAGCATATGAGGGTTTGTAGATGTCCACATAGGACAGGTTTGACTGTGGGGATAGGAATGTTTTCATGCAGGTATGCCAGCATCTGGGTACATTTTCAGTGTCATTGGATGGTTTTTGGAATAATTGAAATGCTCCTTGACTCTACCCTGACATTTTCTTTTGCATGCTTTCTGCAGTTTTCTTGGAAGGAGGATGAGAAGACTGTGGCTTGAACCTCATGGAAAAAACTGTGTCAGTACCTCATTGGGCACCATGTGATGGTCTGTTTCTAGATGTATGTGAGAAGGTTGTGCATAAGATGTCATATTTCCTAGGTGTGCATCCTCTAAGGATTTTACTTGTGTGTTGTTCAGAGCTTATTCCACATTCAAAATCAGATATATTTTTCTTTCTGTTACAGATTGAATACGGATACTGAACCTCTGACATGTCCCTCTTCATATCACAAATATTGTGCTCTGGGCCTTTTCACTATCACAAGGAATCTCCAGGTGCTATTGCTTCCCTGGTAGGAGATCACATGTGTTTCATACTGTCCCATTAGGGTAATAAGCAGGGCATGAGGTCACAGTCAAAGGGAGGATCTCTGATGTTGTGATTGGAGTAGATAGGGAGGTACCTCCTGAAGAGTGTCCCTTTACCATTTCGTGGCCAGTTTGTTAACATAAAGGAGGAGCCTGGTAGTTTAGATGGACCCTGAATGATAGGATGACATGGGAGTTGTACAGGTAGACACAGAGCATGAGACCATGAAGTGTAGGAACTCTTGGGTTTCTATTCCAGTGAGAGAGTGCACAAGTCACAGTGAACCCTGGGAGGCCGTCTGGCTGAACATCACCAGGATGCAGGTAGGGAGCGACATGGGCCTTCATTGCAGCATGGAGAGGTGATGTCCATGGCGTTCAGTAAGTGATAGTGTGGTCCCTGTGGGTTGTGGTTGTTCTGAACTTGCTTTAGATGCAGTAGCCTAGAATAGGAGGTGGGACTCTGGGAACAGGACTGTTTTTCTGGCAATTATCCCAGCATCTTGGTAGATCTCCGGTGTCACTCAGTGGTTTTTTTGTCCATCAGAAAGCACATGGACTCTATGCTGACACCATCTTCTCCATGTTTTCTCTAGGTTCCATTCATGGGAAGACTGAAATCTGTGATGACTGACTTGTATCTCATCCAAATCTCAGTTAGAAATCAATATCTTCATTCCTTACTGGGGACCATGTGATGTACCAGATTCAGGTAGCTGTCAGGAGTGTGTGCACAAAAGATGTTCTCAAGTTTCTTGGGGCTCATCCTCCTAACATGTTAGGTAGTGGGGGATTGAGGGCTGATGCCACATTTAACCTTGGTGACTTTTTATTCCACATAGATTTGAGGAAATCCCAACGTGGACATAGCCTGCACCATGGAGCCTGTTGTTCTTTTCAGATGTGAAAAAAGAGCCCTTGCTGAAGCAGGTATTGCCAAATTTTATCAAGAGGCATCCTTCTGAGGGCCCTGCGTGTGATTAGGTGTTGTGAGATGTTGTGCTGTCAGGCCTGGGACATTTCTTTTCTGTTACATGGTAGAAGATGTTACTTGGCCACCATAGTCCTTTTCCCCAATGTTGCACATATATATTCCTGAAGGTAAAAGAAGTGGAGAGCTTCCTAATGGCTCTCAGTAAGCATCCCATTTTCATGAACCATTCCCGACACTGAAGAACTTTTCTTTCCATCTGCGTTGGATGGGGACGTTTGGATGAATGTTTGTACTCAAGTTTCCACCAGTACAGATCTGGATTCTTGGAAGTTCTTCAGGTTTCTGTTCAAGGAAGAAAGAATGCCCATTAGCCAGCATTTTCCTTGGCATTCTGCAAGGATCTATGTAATGAATCAAGTGGGCTTAACAATACAAACATAGGGACTTCTGTAATTTTCATATGGGCTAGTGCAAGGAGGTGTGGACTAAATCAGTATTTCTTGATAAGTTTTTTACAGGGTTCCTAATGTCAGAGGACCTCGCAGAAAGTAATCATTTGGATACCAACAGACATCCAAGTTACTCAGGGCTCAGGCCCAGGCCACTGACGAGGTTCTGTCAACTCCATTTGCCTGGGTAAATCAAGAAGGTGTCTTGCTCTTCCCAGGCTCCTTGATTTGAATGTTTCACCACTTCACGTGTATGGGTAAGTGAGAACAGTTTCCCTTGGCATTCCCATTCCCTTTCTTGATGGATAGATGGTCTTCTCAGAAAGGATGGAGTCATCAGTGATGTTACTAAGTGGGAGGAGACAGTTGGCATGGGTGAGGTCAAAAGAATGCCAAAAGGGAGGAGTGAAGAAGTTATTCTATCCAGGTTTTGTTCTTGTTGAGGTCCTGTCTTTGGACTAGGAAGCACAGAAGACTTTGCAGATGTCCACTTAGAAGAGTTTCTCTGACTTTAGGGGCAGGACTGTTTCCACGTCAGTTAATCCAGTATCCAAGTAACTTTCCAGTGTCACTCAATGGTTTTTAGGTGTTTCTTAATGCTCATCAGGTCTACATTGATGCACTCTTCTCCATGGTGTTTCCAGGCTCTCTTGAGGGGACAGCGATGGTAAGAAATTCCTGGCCTGAACCTCCTGCCAATGCCTGGTATGAATCAGGGTGTTGGTACCTCCTTGGGACCATGGAATCTTTCATGTCCTGGTGGAAGTGAGGAGCTGGTGCATAGCAAGATGTTCTCATGTTTCCTGATGGTGAATGTACTGATGGTTTTGGATAGTGTAGCACTCAGTCCGGTGTCAAATTCACACTTGGATCCTTTTTTCTATATATAGATTTGAGTAGTGATGGAGAACCTGTGAGGTTTTCCTTTTTACTTGGCAGGTGTGGTGTGCAGTGGCTCCTTGCTCTTGTGCAGGATCAAGATGCTTTTGAATTTCAGCTATTGCTGGGTGAGGAACAGAAGGGTCCAGGATATGGAAATGCAAGATAAATGGTAAGTGAGAGATTGTTGTAGACCCTTAAAGTTAATTGAAGTGAAAAATTGAAGGAGTGTGTTGAACAAACCTCGAACAATTCAAGGAAAAACAGGATCATAGCCCATTGCCTCCCCTCCAACCTTCAATATATAGGTGGATGTCATAAGGTTATGCTTAATGAGTTGTCATCACGTACTGGATTCTTATGACAGTTAACAGACCATATTTCATATACGGCTTTCTTTGTTGATAGTGAAATTCTGTTGTGTGTCTATTTATTTGGAAAGAGTCATGATGAGGACCTTATTCCTATTAGAGCGTGGTATCAGGTGGTAATGAATCAAGGCAGAGAGTGTGCATTTAAAGTGGACATGCTATAGAAAAAGCAGGGACCTTGATAACTAACCTAGAGTAGTATCCTGAGGTAAAGATTGTAGGAATAGGGCAGGTGTCTGTTTGAGTATCCATTTTGTCTTCCGTTAGTTTCTTTGGACATAAATGAGGATCCTGGTAGTGGTGATGGACCCCTGAATGATGCTATGATGTGGATTGTGCAGCTGAAGTAAAAGAAGGGCATGAGTGCAGGATAGGTTCTTCTGGGTGTTTTTGCTAGTGACAGGGCCAGACCTCACAGTGAGCCGGGAAAGGCCGTCCCCTTGAACATCACCAGGATGCAGATCACAGCAAGTCTGGGCCTGCATCACAGCTCAGGCAATGGGACCTTCTTGAACTCCAGTGAAGGATGTTGGGGCCCCTGAGTATTGCTGACAGAATTTTTCGTGTGAATAAACCTGGGTGTGAAGAAGCCTAGAGAATCGGAAATGTAATCTGCATGAATTTCCTTTTTGTAGGTGGTAGAGAAAAGACTGTTCAAGATCCCTGTCTGTTGGGATTGCTTTCTCACTATATGCAATGAAACGCTTGAGTCAGAATGCTGAGAAAGAAGCGCAGGTAGCATGCAGGTGGCAATTGATGAGGAATAGAGCTTCTGGATATTACTTTTACCCTCAGCTACAATGTGGCATGCAAGTAGATTAGAAGTTTCCCATACCACTGGTGGCCATCAATGAACAGAGAAAGTATGCTTGCAAAACATGCTGCAACTTGAAATACATGGTTTTAACAGAGTATTTTTTCCCTTTCTTTTCATAAATATAGAGAGATAGAGAAATGTGCATTAATGTAGGCTTGTGGAAGGCCAGGTAAGTGGTACCATGGACATAAGCCAATCACTAGGCCAAATGTCTTTTTCAGGTCAAAAGGAGCCTCTGCCTAACCTGGTATTGCCATGTTTCTTCACCAGGTATCCTGCCAAAAGACTGGCTGGTGACCACGTCTTGGGAGATGTTGCTACCTTCAGACCTGTGTCACCTTCATCTTTTATAATATGCATTGTAAGTGGGCACTTTGGCACCCTTTGCTTTTCCCCACAGTTTTAACTGTGTGCCAACGCAGGGGAGCTATGGCCAATCGCTATTGGTAAACCTCACGTCCTGTAGTGAAGCTAATTCATGATAGAGTTTTCATGTTGCCAAGGTAGATGCAGCAGCCAGGATTCTTATTAATCTCCACTATTAATATTGACCCTGGGAACTTCTTAAGTTTTCCCTTCAAAGGAGAAAAAGTCTCTTACCAGACTTTCTCCAAGGAACACCCCCAGGTTTTAGGTATCAAAGAAAAGGCCCCCAACAATCAAACACAGAGACTTTCAAAGTATTCATATGTGTTATTGGACAGATTAAATCATTATTCTCTGATGTAATTTTCACAGGGATACTCATGTGATCAGCAGAGTGTGTTCAGGTGGATGCATACAGACATCCTGGTAGGTGTGAGCGTGTGCCTCAGTCATCAAGGAGGTGCTTCCGGTTCCACGTGCATAGGTAAGTGACAAAGTTGTTCCTTCACTCTCTCAGTCCACCTCTTTTTTTGAAGTTGCTCAGGTGAAAAAGGATGGAATCCAAATCAATGCTAGTATCTGTGTGGGGATACTTAGCACGGGTGAGGATGGCGAAATAGTGAGCAATGAAGGAGAGGTGGTGTTCATGTTTTTGTGCTTGATGTGTCCTTTCCTGTGGAGCACCAAGCACATGAGAGTTTTCAGATGTCCACATAGGAGAGGTTTGACTACTTGGATGGGACTATTTTCATGCAGGCAGGCCAGCCTCCAGGTACATTTTCAGTGTCATTCGCTGGACTTTAGAGGAATTTATAATGCTTGTTGAGTCTACCCTGACTATATCTTCTGCATGTGTTCTGCAGGTTCCTTGAAGAGAGGATGAGAAGACTGTGGCTTGATCCTCATTCAAGTATCAATTAAGAAACTGAGTGACAGTATCTCACTGGGCACCATGTGATGGTCCGTATCTAGATGTATGTGAGGAGGTCGTGCATAACATGCTGTCATATTTCCTAGACATGCATCCTCTAGGGTCTTGACTCATGTGTTGTTCAGATCTTATGCCACATTCAAAATCAGATATTCTTTTTTTTTCTGTTACAGATCGAGTATCAATACTGAACCTCTGATATGGCCCTCTTCATTTCACAAATGTGCTCAGAGCCTTTATGCTATCACGAGGAAGCACCAGATGCTATTGCTTCCCTGCTTGGAGATCACATGTATTTCATACTGTCCCACTAGGCTAATAAGCAGGGCATGAGGTCACTGTCACAGGGTGGGTTCCTGAGGTAGGGACTGGAGTGGATTGGGAAGTACCTCCTCAGCAGTGTCCATTTAGTGTTTCATGGCCGGTTCATTAACATGAAGGTGAAGCCTGATAATTCAGATGGACCCTGAATGAAAGGATCACATGGGAGTTGTACAGGTAAACACGGAGAAGGAGAGCATGAAGTGTAGGATCTCTTGAGTTTCTTTTCCAGTGAGGGAGTTCCCAAATGACAGTGAACCCTGAGAGGTCATGTGGCTGAACATTACCAGGATCCAGGTAAGGAGAGCCATGGGCCTTCATTGCAGCCTGGACAGGTGATGTCCATGGCGTTCAGTAAGTGATAGTGTGGTTCCTGTGGGTTGTGGTTGTTCTAACCTTCCTATAGATGAAGTATCCCAGAATAGGAGGTGGACTCTGGGAACAGGACTGTTTTTCTGGCAATGATCCGAGCATCTTGGTAGATGTCCTTTGTCACTTAGTGGTTTTCTTGAGCACCAAAAAATACATTGACTCTACGCTGATAGCATTTTCTCCATGTTTCCTCTTGGTTCACTTTATGGGAAGACAGTGAAGCCTTTGATGACTATGGTTGGAATCTCATCTCAATCTCAGTTAGGAACCAGTGTCTTCATAAGTTATTGGGGACCATGTGATGTTCTAGATTCAGGTGGCTGTCAGGAGGGTGTGCACAAAAGATGTTCTCATACTTCTTGGGGCTCAACCTCTGAACACATTTGCTAGTGCACGACTCAGGGCTGCTGCTACATTTAACTTGATGCCTTTTTCTTTCCACAGAGAGTTGAGGAAGTGCCATTTAGACATAGCCTGCATCATGTAGCCTGTTGTTCATGACAGAGGTAAAATAGGAGCCTTGGTCTAAGCAGGTATTGCCAAATTTTATCAACAGATGTTCTTCTGAGGGCCCTGCTTGTGATTACATCTTGTGAGATGGTGTGCCATCAGGGCTGGAACACTTCTTTTGTGATACACAGTAGAGGAGGTTATGTGACCAACATAGTCTTTTCTCCACTGTTGTACATGTGGAATCCTGAAGGTGAAAGAAGAGAAGAAGAGTGCTTCCCAGTGCTCTATGTAAGCATCCCATTTTCTTGTAGGGTGCCTCAAACTGAAACACTTTTCCTTCTCCCCATGTTGGATGGGGAGGCTTGGATGATTCTTGGTATTCCAGTTTCCACCTCTATGGATGTGGGTCTTTGGAATTTCTTCAGGTTTCTGTTCAAGGAAGAAAGAATGTCCATTAACCGGTATTTTCCTTGTCATTCTGCAAGGATGTATGTAATGAATCAAGTGGGCTTAGCAAACAAACACAGTGACCTCTGCAATTTTCACATGGGCTTTTGCAAGGAGAGTGGACTCAATTCGCAGGGTTGCTGATGTCAGAGGACCTCACAGAAAGTACTCATTTGGATACTAACAGACATCCAGGTAACTCTGGTCTCAGGCCCAGGCCACTGAGGAGGTCCTATCAAATCCCTGTGCAAGGATGAATCAGGAAGGTGCCTTGCCCTTCCCAGGCTCCTACTTGACTTGAAGGATTTGTCATTTCACATATATAGGAAAGTTAGAACAGTTTTTCTTCGCATTCCCATTCCCTTTCTTGATGCAAAGATGTTCTGCTCAGAAAGGATAGAGTTTTCAGTGTGGTTACTAACCATGAGGAGACACTTGGCATGGGTGAGGAAAATGAATGGTAAAATCAAGTAGTGAAGAAGTTATTCTGTCCAGGTTTTGTTCTTGGTGGTCCTGACTTGGGACTAGGAGGCATAAGAGAGTTTGCAGATGTGCACTTAGAAGAGGTTCTTTGACTCTCGGGACAGGACTGTTTGCATTGAAACCACTCCATCACCTATGTAAAATTCCTGTGCCACTCAGTGGTTTTTGGCTGCACCTAAATGCACATCAGGGCCAGCCTGACACACACTTCTGCATGTTGTTCTCAGGTTCTCTTCAGGAGAGGAGAGTGATAGTGAGAATATCATGGCCTGAACCTCCTGCAAATGTGTGGTATGAGTTGGGGTGTTTTTACCTCCTTGGGACCATGGAATCTTTCGTGTCCTGCTGGATGTCAGGAGATGGTGCATAGCAAGATGTTCTCATATTTCGAGGGGGAATGTACTGATGGTTTTGGATAGTGTAGCACTCAGGCCGATGTCATATTCACCCTCAGAGCCGTTTTTCTTTTGAATTCCAGCTATTGCTGGGTGTGGAACAGAAGGTTCCAGGATATCTAAGAGCAAGGTGAATGGTTAATGACAGTTTGTTGTAGGCCTTTCAAATTATTGGAAGTGAACATTTGAAGGAGTGTGTTGGAAAAACCATGGACAATGCAAATAAAAACAGCAGTGTAGCCCACTGCCTCACATCCATGTTTCAATGTTCAGGTGGCTGTCATAAGGGTATGCTTAATGACTTGTCATCATGTACTGGATTCTTACCATGGGAAGGTGACATTGTCTGTAGAGTACTGAGTTGATGCCACATTGACAATTTAGAGACCTTATTTCAGATGTAGTTTTCTTTGTTGACAGTAAAACTCTGATGCATCCCCTTTTATTTGGCAAGTGTGAGGAGAAGGACCTTATTCCTGTCAGAGTGTAGCATCATGTGGTAATGAATCCAAGCAGAGAGCGTGCATGTAAACTGGACATGTTAGAGCAAAAGCAGGGAAGTTGATACCTAAGGAAGCGTGGCTTCCTGAGATACAGATTGTAGGAATTTGGCAGGTGTGTGCTCGAGAGTGATCATTTTGTCTTCCGTCAGTTTCTTCGGACCTAAATGAGGATCCCTGTAGTGGTGATGGTCCCCTTAGTGATATCATGACGTCTGGATTGTGCAGGTGGAGTAAAAGAAGGGCACAAGTACAGGATAGGTTCTTCTGGGTGTTTTTGCTAGAGACAGGGCCAGACCTCACAGTGAGCCAAGAAAGGCCATCACCTTGAACATCACCAGGATGGAGATCACAGCAAGTCAGGGCCTCCATCAAAGCACAGGAAATGGGATCTTATCGATCTTCAGTGAAGGATGTTGTGGCTCCGGAGTGTTGCTGACACCATTATTTGTGTGAATAAACACGTATATTAAAAAGCCTAGAAAATCAGAAATCTAATCTGCACGAATTTTCTTTTTGTAGATGGTAGATAAATGAGTGTTCAAGATCCCTGTGTTGTGGGATTGTTTTCTCTCTATATGCAATGCCATGCTTGTGTGAGAATGCTAAGAAAGAAGCACAGGTAGCTTGCAGGTGTCAATTAATTAGGATTACAACCACTGGATAATACTCTCGCCATCAGCTGCATCTTGAAATATATGGTTTTAACATAGTATCTTTCCCTTTCTTTTCATGAATGTAGAGTGATCAAGAAATGTTGGTTAATGTAGGATTGTGGAAGTCCAAGTAAGTAGTACCATGGACATAAGCCAATCACTAGGCCAGATGTCTTTTTTCAGGTCAAGAGGAACCTCTGCCTAAGCTGGTATTGCCATGTTTCATCACTAGGTGTCCTTCAAAAACACTGGTTGGTGACCAGGTCTTGGGAGATATTGCTACCTTCAGTCCTGTGACACTTTCGCCTTTCCTTATATGTGTCGAAGTGGGCACATTGTCGCCCTTTGCTTTCTGCACAGTTTCACCTGTGTGCCAACGCAGGTGAGCTGTTCCCAATGGCTATTGGTAACCATCACGTCCTGTGGTGAAGCTAACCCATAATAGTGTTTTTATGTTGCTGAGGTAGATGGAGCAGCCAGGAGTGTTGTTAATGTCCACTGTGAATATTGACCCTGCAAACTTCTTCAGGTTTCCCTTCAAAGGAGAAAAAGTCTCTTACCAGACTTTCTCCAAGGATCATCCCCAGGACTAAGGTATCAAAGCAAAGGCCCTGAACAATCAGTCACATTGACTTCCAAAGTATTCCTATATGTTTGTGGACATAGACTAAAACAGTATTCTCTGATGTAATTTTCAAAGGCGTATTTATATCACAGTGAGCAGCAGAGTGTGCTCAGGTGGGTGCATACAGACATCCAGGTAGGTGTGAGCATATGCCTCAGAAACCAAGGAGGTCCTGCCACTTCCACATGCATGGATAAGTGACAAAGCTATTCTTTTACATCCCAAGTCCCCTTCTTGATTTGAAGTTGCTCAGGTGAGAAAGGATGGAATCCAAATCAATGCTAGTGTCTGTGTGGGGACACGTAGTATGGGTGAAGTGAAATGGATGGTGAAATAGTGAGCAATGAAGGAGACATGGTGTTCATGTTTTCGTGCTTGATGTGTCCCTCCCTGAGGAGCACCAAGCACATGAGTGTTTGCAGATATCCACATAGCAGAGGTTTGACTATGGGGACAGGACTGTCTTCATGTAGGCATGCTGCACCCTGCTACTTTTTCAGTGTCATTTGAAGGTCTTCAGGGGTATTGAGATGCTCATTGAGTCTACCCTGACATCTTTTGCATGTTTTCTGCAGGTTCCTTGAAGTTAGGACAAGAAGGCTGTGGCTTGAACCTCATGCAAGTGTCAGTTAAAAAACTGGGTGCCAGTATCTCACTGAGCACCATGTGATGGTCCTTATTTACCAGTATGAGAGGAGGCTGTGCATAAGATGTTGTCATATTTCCTAGACATGAATCCTTTAAGGTCTTTACTCCTGTGTTGTTCAGAGCTTATGCCACATTCAAAATCAGATATCCTTTTTTTCTATCATAGATCGAGCATAGATTCTTAACCTTTGACATGTCCCTCTTCATTTCACAAATATTGTGCTCAGTGCCTTTTTGATATCACGAGGAAGCACCAGATGCTATTGTTTCTCTGCTAGGAGATCACAGATATTTCATACTGTCCCACTAGGTAATAAGCACGGCATGAGGTCACAGTCGCAGGGTGGGTCCCTGAGGTAGAGATTGGAGTGGATTGGGGTCCATTTACATTTCATGGCCAGTTGGTTAACATGATGGAAAAGCCTGGTAGTTCCGATGCACCCTGAATGCTAGGATGATATGGGAGTTGTATAGGTAGCCACGGAGAAGGAGAGCATGACGTGTAGGATCTCTTGAGTGTCTTTTCCAGTGAGGGAGTTCAAAAAATAGTGAACCCTGAGAGTTCATGTGCCCGAACATCATGAGGATCCAGGTAAAGACAGCATGGGCCTTCACTGCAGCATGAACTGGTGATGTCCATGGTATTCAGGAAGTGATAGTGTGGTCCCTGTGGCTTGTGGTTGTTCTGATCTTGCTGTAGATGCAGTCGCCCAGGGTAGGAGGTGGGACTCAGGGAAAAGGACTGTTTTTCTGGCAGTAATACGAGCATCTTGGTAGAAGTCCTCTGTCCCTCATTGGTTTTCTTGTGCACCAAAATGTGCATGGACTCTACACTAACACCGCCTTCTCCATGTTTTCTCTTGGTTCCCTTCATGGGAAGACAGTGTAGCCTTTGATGACTGTGGCTGGAATCTCATCCAAATCTCAGTTAGGAATCAGTGTCTTCATACATTACTGGGGACCATGTGATGTTCTAGATTCAGGTGGCTGTCAGGAGGGTGTGCACAAAAGATGTTCTCATGATTCTTGGGGCTCAACCTCTGAACACATTAGTAGTGCAGGATTCAGGGCTGATGCCACATTTAACCTCAATGCCTTTTTTTTCCACATAATTTGAGTAAGTCCCAGTGTGGACATAGCCTGGGCCATGGAGCCTGGTGTTCATTACAGAGGTGAAAAAGGAGCCTTAGCTTAAGCAGGTATTACCAAATTTTGTCAAGAGGCATCCTGCTGAGGGTCCTGCTCGGTCTTGTGAGATGTTGGGCCATCAGGCCTGGGACACTTCTTTTGTGATACACGGTAGAGGAGGTTATGTAGCCACCATAGTCTGTTCCCCACTGTTGCACATGCATACTCCTGAAGGTAAAAGAAGAGAAGACGAGTGCTTCCCAATGGCTTTCAGTAAGCATCCCATTTTCATGTAGGGTGCCTGACCCTGAAAACTTTTCCTTCTCGCCATGTTGGATGGGGACCCTTGGATTATTGTTGGTATTCCAGTTTCTGCCACTACAGATGTGGCCATTTGGAACTTCTTCAGGTTTCTGTTTGAGGAAGAAAGAATGCCCATTAACTGGAATTTTCCTTGGCATTCTGCAAGGACCTATGTAATGAATCAAGTGGGGTTAGCAGAGAAACACAGTGACCTCTCCAATTTTCACATGGGCTCGTGCAAGGAGATGCAGAATAAATCAGTATTACTTGGTGTGTTTTCACAGGGTTCCTGATGTCAGAGGACGTCGCAGAAAGTACTCAGTTGGATACCAACAGATGTCCAGGTATCTCAGGGCTCAGGCCCAGGCCACTGATGAGGTCCCGTCCAATCCTTGTGTATGGGTGAATCAGGAAGGTGCCTTGCCCTTCCCGGGCTCCTCCTTGACATTAAGGTTGGATTATTTCCCGTGTATGGGTAAGTGAGAACAGTTTCCCTTGGCATTCCCATTCCCTTTCTTGATGGAAAGATGGTCTGCTCAGAAAGGATGGAGTCCTCAGTGTTGTTGCTAACGGTGAAGGGACACTTGGCATGGGTGAGGTCAAATGAATGGTAAAAGCCAGAGGTGAGGAAGTTATTCTATCCAGGTTTTGTTCTTGCTGTGGTCCTGTCTTGGGACTAGGAGGCACAGGAGAGTTTATGGATGAGCACTTAGAAGACGTTCTTTGACTCTAGGGACAGGACTGTTTCCATGGCAACCATTCCATCCTGGTAAGTTTCCAGTGCCACTGAATGGTTTTTGGGTGCACCTAAATGCTCATCAGGCCCACCCTGATACACTCTTCTCAATGTGGTTTCCAGGTTCTCTTCAGTAGAGGAGAGCGATGGTGAGAAGATCGTGGCCTGAATCTCCTGCAAATGCCTGGTATGAATCAGGGTGTTGGTATTTCCTTGGGAGTGTGGAATCTTTCGTGTACTGGTGGAAGTGAGGAGCTGTTGCATAGCAAGATGTTCTCATGTTTCCTGAGGGGGAATGTGCTGATGGTTTTGGATAGTGTAGCACTGAGGCCGGTGTCATATTCACCCTCAGAGCCTTTTTTTTTTAGTATAGGTTTGAGTACTGATGCAGAACTGGTGAAGTTTTCCTTTTTACTTGGCGAGTATGTTGTGCATTGCCTCCTTGCTCTTGTGCAGGATCACAAGATGCTTTTGAATTCCAGCTATTACTGGGTGTGGGATAGAAGGGTCCAGGATAGGTAAGAGCAAGATGAATGGTAAATGACAGTTTGTGGTGCACCTTTTGAGTTAATAGAAGTGAACAATTAAAGGAGTTTGCTGAAGAAACCTTGAACAATCCAAGGAAAAAAGGAATTATAGCCCATTGCCTCCCATCTAACCTTCAATATTCAGGTGACTGTCATAAGGGTATGCTTAATGACTTGTCGTCTTGTACTGGATTCTTATGATGGGAAGGCGATGGTGACTGTAGAGTGCTGAATTGACCCCACATTTGCAGTTGAGAGACCTTATTTCAGATGTAGTTTTCTTTGTCCATAGTGAAATACTGAAGTATCCTCATTTATTTGGCAAGTGTGAGGAGAAGGACTTCATTCCTATCAGAGCATAGTATCAGGTGGTAATGAATCCAGGCAGAGAGTGCACATTTAAAGTGGACATGGTAGAGAAAAGGCAGGGACCATGATAACTAACCTGGAGTGGTTTCGTGAGATACAGATTGTAGGAGTTTGGCAGGTGTCTGCTCAAAAGTGTCCATTTTCTCCTCCTTGGATTTCTTTGGACATAAATGAGGATCCTTGTGGTTGTGATGGACCCCTGGATGATATCATGACACAGGGATTGTGCAGGTGGACTAAGGAGGGGGACAAGTACATGGTACGTTCTTCTGGGTGTTTTTGCTAGAGACAGGGCCAGACCTCACAGTGAGCCAGGAAGGCCGTCCCCTTGAACACCACCAGGATGGAGATTACAGCAAGTCTGGGCCTCCATCACAGCACAGGTAATGGGATCTTCTTGAATCTCAGTGAAGGATGTCAGGGCCCCTGCGTGTTGCTGACACCATTTTTTGTGTGAATAAAACCATGTATGAAGAAGCTTAGAGAATCAGAAATTTAATCTGAGCAAATTTCCTTTTTGTAGATGGTAGAGAAAAGACTGTTCAAAATCCCTGTCTCTCGGGATTGCTTTCTCACTATACATAATGACATGCTTGAGTCAAAATGGTGAAAAAGAAGCCCAGGTAACTTGCAGGTGTAAATTGATGAGGATTAGAGCCTCTGCATAATACTCTTACCCTCAGCTATAATCTGGTATGCAGGTGGATTAGAAGTCTCCTGTACCAGTGGTGGTTGTCAATGAATACAGAAAGTATGCTTGCAGAACATGCTGCATCTTGAAATGCATGATTTTAAGATAGTATTTTTCCCTTTCCTTTCATGAATATAGTGTAAATCAAGAAACATGGGTGAATGTAGCCTTGTGGAAGGCCAAGTAAGTAGTACCATGGACATAAGCCAACCACTAGGCCAGATGTCCTTTTTGAGGTCAAAAGGAGCCTCTGCCAAACCTGGTATTGCCATGTTTCATAACCAGGTATCCTGCCAAAAGACTGGCTGCTGACCAGGTCTTGGGGGATGTAGCTACCTTCAGCCCTGTGACACCTTCTTCTTTCCTGACATGCATTGTAGATGGGCACTTTGGCACCCTTTGCTTTTCCCCAGTTTCACCTGTATGCAAACTCAAGTGAACTGCTCCGAATCACAACCTGTAGCGAAGCTAATCCATAAAAGAGTTTCATGTTGCCTAGGTAGGTGGAGCAGCCAGGATTCCTGTTAATATCCACTATGAATATAGACCCTGGCAACTTATTCAGGTTTCCCTTCAAAGGAGAAAAATCTCTTAGTAGACTTTCTCCAAGGATCACCTCCTGGACTCAGGTATCTAAGGCCCCCAACAGTCAAACACAGAGACTTCCAAAGTATTTATGTGTCCTGATGGGCATATACTAAGTCAGTATTTTCTGGTGTAATTTTCACAGGGATACTCATGTCACAGTGAGCAGCATAGTGTGTTCAGGTGGATGCATATGGACATCCAGGTAGGTATGACCATGTGCCTCCATCACCAAGGAGGTCCTGCCACTTCCACATGCATGGGTAAGTGACAAAGTTGTTCCTTCACTATCTAAGACCACTTCTTATTTGAAGTTGCTCAGGTGAAAATGGTTTTAATCCAAATCAGTGCTAGTGTCAGTGTGGGGACACAAGGCATGGGTGAATTGAAATGGATGCTGAAATAGTGAGCAATGAAGGAGAGGTAGTATTCATGTTTTCGTGCTTGATGTGTCCCTCCCTGGGGAGCAACAAGCACATTATTGCTTGTAGATGTCCACAAAGGAGAGGTTTGACCTTGCGAATGGGACTGTTTTCATGCAGGCAGGTACATTTTCAGTGTCATTTGATTATTTCAGGAGAATTAAAATGCTCATTGAGTACACCCTGATGTTGTCCTCCTCATGTTTTCTGCAGGTTCCTTGAAGAGAGAATGAGAAGACTGCAGCTTGAACCTCATGCAAGTGTCATTAAGAAACTGGGTGCCAGTACCACATTGGCCACCACATGATGGTCCGTGTTCTGATGTATGTGAGGAAGCTGTGCATAAGATGTTGTCATATATCCTAGACATGCATCCTGTAAGGTCTTGACTCGTGTGTTGTTCAGAGCTTATGCCACATTTATAATCAGATATTCCTTTTTTTTCTCTTACAGATCAAGTATCGACACTGAACCTCTGATATGTCCCTCTTCATTTCACTAATGATGTGCTCAATTACATTTTGCTATCACAAGGAAGCACAGAAGCTATATCTTCTCTGCTAGGAAATCACATGTATTTCATACTGTCTCACTAGGGTAATAAGCATGGCATGAGGTCACAGTCACAGGGAGTGTCCCTGAGGTAGGGATTGGATAAGATTGGGAGGTACCTCCTCAAGCGTGTACATTTACCATTTCATGGCTGGTTTCTTACCATGAAGGAGGAGCTTGGTAGTTTAGATGGACCCTGAATAATAGGATGACATGGGAGTTGTACAGGTAAACATGAGAAAGAAAGCATGAAGTGTAGGATCTCTTACATTTCTTTTTCAGTGTGGGAGTTCACAAATCACAGTGAACCCTGAGAGGTCATGTGGCTGAAGGACACCAGGATCCAGGTAAGGACAACATGGTCATTCATTATGCCATGGACAGGTGATGTCCAAGGCCTTCAGGAAGTGATAGTGTGGTCCCTGTGGGTTGTGGTGGTTTTGAACTTGCTTTAGATGCAGTATCCCAGAATAGGAGGTGTGACTCTGGGAACAGAACTGTTCCTCTGGTAATGGTCCGAGCATCTTGGTAGATGTCCTTGGCACTCAGTGGTTTTCTTGTGCACCAAAACGCGTGTCGACTCTACACTGACACCATCTTCTCCATCATTTTTCTAGGTTCCCGTCATGGGAAGACAGTGAAGCCTTTGATAACTGTGGCTGGAATCTCATCCAAATCTCAGTTAGGAACCAGTGTTTTCTTAAGTTACTGGGGATCATGTGATGGTCTAGATTCAGGTGGCTCTCAGGAGGGTGTGCACAAAAGACTTTTTCATGTTTCTTGGGGCTTATCATCTAAACACATTAGCTAGTGCAGGATTCAGGGCTGATGCCACATTTTACCTTGATGCCTTTTTTTTCCACATAGATTTGAGTAAGTCCCAACATATACATACCCTGCACCATGGAGCCTGTTGTTCATTGCAGGGGTGAAAAAGGAGCCTTTACCTAAGCAGGTATTGCCAAATTTTATCAACAGGCATCCTTCTGAGGGCCTTGTTGGTGATTAGGTCTTGTGAGATGTTGTGCCATCAGCCCTGGGACACTTCTTATCTGATACACGGTAGAGGAGGATACATGGCCACAATAGTCTTTTCCCCAGTGTTGCATGTGCATACTCCTGAAGGTAAAAGAAGAAAAGAAGAGAGCTTCCCAATGGTTCTCAGTAATTCTCCCATTTTCATGTAGGGTGCCTGACCCTGATACATCTTTCCTTCTCTCCGCATTGGATGGGGACTTTTGGATGATTGTTGGTATTTCAGTTTCCACTACTATGAATATGGACCTTTGGAACTTCTTCAGGTTTCTGTTCAAGGAAGAAAGCATGCCCATTAACCGGCATTTTTCTTGGCATTCTGAAAGGACCTATGTAATGAATCAAATGCGCTTAGCAAACACACACAGTGACCTCTGCAATTTTTACATGGGCTGTTGCAAGGAGATGTGGACTAAATCAGTATTTCCTGATGTGTTTTTCAGAGGGATCCTGATGTCAGAGGACCTCACAGAAAGTAGTCATTTGGATACCAATAGATGTCCCGGTATCTCCGGCTCAGGCCCAGACCACTGACAAGTTCTCCTCAACTTGATGTGCATGAGTGAATAAGGTAGGTGCCTTGCCCTTCCTGGGCTCCTTCTTGCCTTGAAGTTTTCATCACTTCACCTATATTGGTAAGCGAGAATGTTTTCCCTTGGCATTCGCATTTCCTTTCTTATGGGACGATGGTCTGCTCAGAAAGGATGGAGTCCTCCGTGTTGTTACTAAGTGCGAGGAGACACTTGGCATGGGTGAATTCAAATGAAAGGCAAAAGAGAACAGTGAAGAAGTTATTATATCCAGGTTTTGTTCCTGTTGTGGTCCTGTCTTGGGACTAGGAGGCACAGGAGAGTTTGCTGATGGTGCACTTTGAGGAGGTTCTTTGACTCTAGGGACAGGACTGTTTCCATGGCAACTACTCCATTACCCATGTAAGTTTCCGGTACCACTCAATGGTTTCTGGGTACACCTAAATGCTTATCAGGATCACCCTGACACACACTTCTCCACGTTGATTCCAGGTTCTCTTCAGGAGAGGAGAGCGATGGTGAGAAGATCATGGCCTGAACCTCCTGCAAACATGTGGTATGAGTCGGGGTGTTGGTACCTCCTTGGGATCAGGGAATCTTTCGTGTCCTGGTGGATGTCAGGAGCTGGTGTGTAGCAAGATGTTCTCATGTTTCCTGAGGGTGAATGTACTGAGGGTTTTGGATAGTGTAGCACTCAGGCTGGTGTCAAATTCACCCTCAGACTCCTCTAGGTATAGATTTGAGTAGTGATGTAGAACACGTGATGATTTCCTTTTTACTTGGCAAGTGTGGTGTGCAGTGCCTCATTGCTCTTGCACAGCATCACAAGATGCTTTTGTTTTCCAGGTATTGCTGGGTGAGGAACAGAACTCTGATCCATGATATGGAAGAGCAAGATGAATAGTAAATGACAGTTTGTTGTAGGCCTTTCAAGTTAATGGAAAAGAACAATTGAAGGAGTGTGTTGAACAAATCTTGAATAATCCAAGGAAAAATAGGATTATAGCCCACTGCCCCCATCCAACCTTCAATATCCAGGTGGCTGTCATAAGGGTTTGCTTAATGAGTTGTCATCGTGTACTGGATTCTTATCATGGGAAGGTGATGACTGTAAAATACTGAGTTGACCCCACATTGACAGTTCAGAGACCTTATTGGAGATGTTTTTGTTTTCGTCGATAGTGAAGCTCTTATGTATCCCTGTTTATGTGGCAAGTGTGAGGATAAGTTCCTCACTCGTATCAGAGTATAGTATCAGGTGGTAATGAATCCAGGCAGAGAGTATGCATTTAAACTGAACATGGTAGAGAAAAAGCACAGACCTTGATAATTAACCTGAGTGGTGTCCTGAGATACAGATTGTAGCATTGGCAGGTGTCTGCTCAATAGTGTCCATGTTCCCTTCTGTAGGTTTCTTTGGACTTAAATGAGGATACTTGTAGTGGTGAGGGACACCTGAATGATACCATGATATGGGGATTGTGCAGGTGGAGTACCAGAAGGGCATGAATACAGGATAGGTTGTTCTGGGTGTTTTTGCTAGTAACAGGGCCAGACATCACAGTAAGCCAGGAAAGGCCATCCCCTTGAACATCACCAGGATCCAGATCACAGCAAGTCTTAGCCTCCATCACAGTATAGGTAGTGGGATCTTCTTGAACCTCAGTAAAGGATGTTGAGGCCCCTTAGTGTTGCTGACACCATTTTTTGTATGAAAAATCCTGGGTAAGAAGAAGCATAGAGGGACCGGTGAGATGGCTGAGCGGTGTAAGCGCCTGCCTGGCAAGCGCGAGGGCCTGAGTTCGACTCCCGGAACCTACATATGACAAAAGGGCCTGTGATATCGCTCAGTGGCACAGACGCCTGCTGGTGCGTGAGGTCCTGAGGTTGACCCACGGTACCCCTCCCCCCAAAAAAGAAGAAGCATAGAGAATCAGAAATCTAATCTACATGAATTTCCTTTTGTAGATGGTAGAGAAAAGACTATTCAAGATCCCTGTGTCTTGGGATTGCTTTTTTCACTATACGCAATGACATGCTGCAGTCACAATGCTGTAGCTTGCAAGTGTAAACTGATGAGCATTAGAGACTCTGGATAATACTCTTACCTTCAGCTACAATCTGGTATGGAGGTGGATTAGAAGTCTCCCATAACAGTGGTGGTTGTCAATGAATACAGAAATTATGCTTGCACTCCATGCTGCATCTTGAAATGTATAGTTTTAACAGAGTAGTTTTCCTTTCTTTTCGGGAATATAGAATGATCAAGAAAAGTCAGTGAGTGTAGGCTTGTGGAAGGCCAGGTAAGTAGTGCCATGGCCATAAACCAATAACTAGGCCAGATGTCCTTTTTGAGGTCAAAAGGAGCCTCTGCCAAACCTGGTATTGCCATATTTCATCACGAGGTATCCTGCCAAGAGACGGGCTGGTGAGCAGGTATTGGGAGATGTTGCTACCTCAGCCCTGTTGTGCGATGTAGGTGGGCACTTTGGCACACTTTGCTTTTCGCCACAATACAGCAGCATGGCTCTTGGTAAACATCACGTCCTGTAGCAAAGCTAAACCATAGAGTTTTCATGTTGCAAGGTAGAAGGCGCAACCAGGAGTCTTGTTAATATCCACTAAAAATACTGGCCCTGAGAACTTCTTCAGGTTTCCCTTCAAAGGACAAAAAGTCTCCTACCAGACTTTCTCCAAGGAACACTCCCAGGACTCAGGCATGAAAGCAAAGGACCCTAACAATAGAACACAGAGACTTCCGAAGTACTCATATGTGTTGTTGGACATAGACTAAATCAGTATTTTCCTGTGTAATTTTCACAGGGATATTCATGTCACAGTGAGCAGCAGTGTGTGTTCAGGTGGAAGCATACAGACATTCAGGTAGGTGTGAGCATGTGCCTCAGTCACCAAGGAGTCCTACCACTTCCATATGCATGGGTAAGTGACAGGTGTTCTTTCACATTCCCAGTCCCCTTCTTGATTTGAAGTTTCTCAGGTGAGAAAGGATGGAATCCAAATCAATGCTAGTGTCTGTGTGGGGACACTTAGCATGGGTGAGGTGAAATGGATGGTGAAATAGCGAGCAATGAAGGAGAGATGATATTCATGTTTTTGTGCTTGATGTGTCCCTCCCTGGGGAGCAACAAGCCCATGAGGGTTTGCAGATGTCCTCATAGGAGAGGTTTGACTGTGGGGACAAGACGGTTTTCATGCAGGCATGTGAGCATCCAGGTACATTTTCAGTGTCATTCAAAGGTTTTCAGGGGAACTGAAATGCTTTTTGTGTCTACCCTGACGTTGTCCTCTGCATGTTTTCTGCAGGTTCCTTGAAGAGAGGATTAGAAGACTGTGGCTTGAACCTCATGCAAGTGTCAGTTAAAAAACTGGGTGCCAGTACCTCATTGGACACCATATAATGGTCCATGTCTAGATGTATGTGAGGAGGCTGTGCATAAGATGTTGTCATATTTCCTAGACATGCATCATCTAAGATATTGACTCGTGTGTTGTTCAGAGCTTATGCCACTTTCATGATCAGATATTCTTTTTTTTTTCTGTTACAGAGTGAATATCGATTCTGAACCTCTAGTATGCCTCTCTTCATTTCACAAATATTATGTTCAGTGCCTTTTCACTGTCACAAGGAAGCAGCAGATGCTATTGCTTCCTGTAGGAGATAGCATGTGTTTCATAGTGTTCCACTAGGGTAATAAGTATGGCATGATGTCACAGTCACAGGGAGTGTCCCTGAGGTAGGGAGTGGAGTGGATTGGGAGGTACCTCCTCAAGAGTGTGCATTTACATTTCATGGCTGGTTGATTAACATGAAGGAGGAGCCTGACATTTTAGATGGACCCTGAATGATAGGTTGACATGGGAGTTGTAAAGGTTGATATGGAGAAGGAGATCATGAAGTGTAGCATCTCTTGTGTTTCTTTTCCAGTGAGGAAGTTCTCAAATTACAGTGAACCTGGAGAGTTCATGTGGCCGAACATCACAGGATCCAGCTAAGGACAGCCATGGGCCTTCACTGTGGCATGGAAAGGTGATGTCCATTGCCTTCAGTAAGTGATAGCGTGGTCCCTGTGAGTTGTGATTGTTCTGAACTTGATTTAGATGTAGTAGCCCAGGATAATAAGTGGGACTCTGGGGACAGGACTTGTTTTCTGCCAATGATCCGAGCAATGGGTAAATGTCCTGTGTCACTCAGTGGTATTTCTGTTCACCAAAATGCGCATCGACTCTACACTGACACCATTTTCTCCGTGTTTTCTCTAGGTTCCCTTCATAGGAAGGCAGCAAAGTCTTGATGACTGTGGCTGGAATCTCATCCAAATCTCAGGATCCAGTGTCTTCCTACGTTATTGGGGACCGTGTAATGTTCTAGATTCAGGTGGCTGACAGGAGGGCGTGCAGAAAAGAAACTCTCATGTTACTTGTGGCTCATTCTCCCAGTATATTAGCTAATGCAGGATTCAAGGCTGATGCCACCTTTAACCTTGATGCCTTTTTTTCCACAGAGATTTGAGAAAGTCCAAGCATGGACCTAGCCTGCACCATGGAGCCTGTTATTCATTACAGAGGTGAAATGGCATTCTTCTGAGGGCTCTGCTGGTTATTACATCTTGTGAGATGTTGTATCAGGTCTGGGATACTTCTTTTCTGAAATGGGGTAGAGGAGGTTATGTGGCCACTGTAGTCTTTTCCCTACTGTTGCACTTGCATACTCCTGAAGGTAAAAGTAGGGAAGAAGAGTGGTTCCCATTGGCTCTCCATAAGCATCCCATTTTCATGTAGGGTGCCTGACCCTGAAACACTTTTCCTTCTCCCCTCATTTGATGGGGACACTTGGATGATCGTTGGTATTCCAGTTTGCACCACTACGAATGTGGACCTTTAGAACTTATTCAGGTTTCTGTTAGAAGAATAAAGAATGCCCATTGACTGGCATTTTCCTTGGCATTCTGCAAGGACCTACGTAATGAATCAAGTGGGCTTAGCAAACAAAAACAGTGATATTTACAGTTTACATGTGGTCTGGTGCAAAGAGATGCAGACCAAATCAGTATTTCTTGATGTGTTTTTCAGAGGGATCCTGATGTCAGAGGACCTTGCAGAAAGTACTCTGTTGGATACAGATGTCAAGGTAACTCTGGTCTCAGGCCCAGGCCACTGAGGAGGTCCCATCAACTCAATGTGCACGGATGAATCAGGAAGGCACCTTGCCCTTCCAGGCTCCTCGTTGACTTGAAGGTTTCATCACCACATGTGTATGGGTAAGTGAGAACAGTTTCCCTTGGCATTCCCATTCCCTTTCTTGATGGAAAGATGGTCTGGGCCAGTGAGATGGCTCAGCAGCTTAAGCGCATGCCCGGCAAGCGCGAGGGCCTGAGTTCAACTCCTGGAACCCACATACGAAAAAGGGGCTGGTGATATCAATCAGTGGCACGGGCACCTGCTGGCACGTGAGGTCCTGAGGTCGACTCCCCGGTACCCACAAAAAAAAAAAAAGATGGTCTGCTCAGAAAGGATGGAGTCCTCAGTGTTTTTACTAACCTTGAGGAGACAATGGTATGGGTGAGGTCAAATGAATGCAAAGGCGAGCGGTGAAGGAGTTATTCTATCTAGGTTTTTTCTTGCTGTGGTTCTGTCTTGGGACTAGGAGGCCCAGGAGGGTTTGCAAATGTGCACTTAGAAGAGGTTCTTTGACTCCAACTATTCCATAACCCAGGTAAGATTCCAGCACTACTCAGTGTTTTTTTGGTGCACCTAAATGCACATCATGCTCACCCTGACACACACTTCTCCACCTTGTTTCCAGGTTCTCTTCAGGAGAAGAGAGTGATAGTGAGAAGATCGTGGCCTGAACCTCCTGGAAATGCCTATTAAGATTCAGTGTGTTGGTACCTCCTTGGGATCAGGGAATCTTTCGTGTCCTGGTGGATGTCAGGACCTGGTGCATAGCAAGATGTTCTCATGTTTCCTGAGGGTGAATGTACGAAGGGTTTTGGATAGTGTAGTATTCAGGATGGTGTCAAAATCACCCTCAGAGCTTTTTTCTAGGTATAGATTTGAGTACTGATGGACAACCTGTGATGCTTTCCTTCTTACTTGGCAAGTGTGGTGTGCAGTGACTTCTTGCTCTTGTTCAGGATCACAAGATGACTTTGAATTTCAACTATTGCTGGGTGAGGGACAGAAGGGTCCAGAATATGGAAGTGCAAGATGAATGGTAAATGACATTTTGTTGTAGGACTCTCAAGTTAATAGAAGTGAACAGTTGAAGAGTGTATTAAAGAAACCTTGAACAATCAAAGGAAAAGGATTATTGCCCTCTGTCTTTCATCCAAGTTTCAATATCCAGGTTGCAGTCATAAGGGTATGCTTAATGAGTTGTCGTCATGTACTGGATTCTTTTGACAGTTCAGAGGCCTTATTTCAGATGGAGTTTTCTTGATAGTGAAACTCTGATGTATGCCCATTTATTTGGCAAGTGTGAGGATAAGGATTTCATTTCTATCAAAGCGTAGTATCAGGTGGTAATGAATCCAGGCAGAGAGTGTGCATTTAAACTGGACATGGTAGAGAGAAAGCAGGGACCTTGAATAACTAACCTAGAGTGGTTTCCTGTGGTACAGATTTTAGGAATTTGGCAGGTGTCTCCTCAAGAGTTTCCATTTTGTCTTCTGTGGATTTCTTTGGACAGAAATGATCCATGTAGTGGTGATGGACCCCTGAATGGTACCGTGACATGGGGATTGTGCAGATGGAGCAAAAGAAGGGCACTAGTACAGGATAGGTTCTTCTGGGTGTTTTTGCTAGTAACGGGGCCAGACCTCACAGTGAGCCAGGAAAGGCCATCCCCTTAAACATCACCAGGATCCAGATCACAGCAAGTCTTGGCCTCCATCACAGCACAGGTAATGGTATCTTCTTGAACCTCAGTGAAGGATGTTGAGGCCCCTGAGTGTTGCTGACACCATTTTATTATGAGAATAAACCCATATATGAAAAAGCCTAGAGAATCATAATTCTAATCCGCATGAATTTTGTTTTTGTAGATGGTAAAGACATGACTGTTCAAGAATCCTGATTCTTGGGATTGATTTCTTACTCTATGAAATGACATGCTTGAGTCAGAATGATGGGTAAGAAGCACAGGTAAATTGCTGGTATCAAATGATGAGGATTAGAGGCTATGCATAATAGTGTTACCCTCAGCTACAATGTAGTATGCAAGTGGATTAGAAGTCTATACTACTGATGGTTGTCAATGAATACAGAAAGTATGCTTGCAGAACATGCTGCATCATGAAATACGTGGTTTTAATAGAATATTTTTCCCTTTCTTTTTATAAATATAGTGTAAATCAAGAAACATGGGTGAATGTAGGCTTGTGGAAAGCCAGGTAAGTAGTATCATAAGCCAATCACTAGGCCAGATGTCCTTTTTCAGGTCACAAGGAGATGCTGCCTAACCTGGTATAGCCTTGTTTCAAAACCAGGTATTGTGCCAAAAGACTGGCTGCTGACCAGGTATTGGGAGGTGTTGCTATCTTCAGCCACGTGACACCTTTGTCTTTCGTGATATGCATTGTAGGTGGGCACTTGGGCACCCTTTGATTTTCCCCACAATTTCACCTGTGTGCGAATGCAGGTAAGCTGCTCCCAATGGCTCTTGGTAAACATCACGTCCTGTAGTGAAGGTAACGCGTAATAGAGTTTTCATGAGGCTGAGGTACATGGAGTAGCCAGGATTCTTGTTAATTTCCACTATGAATATTGACCCTGGGAACTTCTTCAGGTTTCCCTTCAAAGGAGAAAAAGACTCTTACCAGACATTCTCCAAGAAACACCTCCAGGACTCAGGTATTGAAGCAAAGGCCCCCAACAGTCAGACACAGTGACTTCCAAAGTATTCATAGGTGATGTTGGATACAGACTAAATCAGTATTCTCTGATGTAACTTTCTCAGGGATACTCATGTCACAGCAACAGAGTGTATGCAGGTGGAAGCATACACACATCCAGGTAGGTTCATCATGTGACTCAGTCACCAAGGAAGTCCTGCCACTTGCACATGTATAGGTAAGGGACAAAGGTGTCCATTCATATTCCCAGTTTCCCTCTTGATTTGAAGTTGCTCAGGAGAGAAAGCATGGATACCAAGTCAATGCTAGTGTCTGTGTGGGGACACTTAGCATGGGTTAATTCAAAGGGATGGTGAAATACTGAGCAATGAAGGAGAGATTGTATTCATATTTTCATGCTTGATGTGTCCCTCCCTGGGGAGCACCAATCACATGACAGTTTGAAGATGTCCACATAAGAGAGGTTTGACTATGGGGATGGGACTGTCTTCATGCAGGCATGCCAGCATCCAGGTATATTTTCAGTGCCAGTTGATGGTTTTCAGGGGAATTTAAATGCTCGTTGAGTCTACCCTGATGTTGTCTTCTGCATGTTTTCTGCAGGTTCCTTGAAGAGAGGATGAGAAGACTGTGGCTTGATCCTCATTCAAGTATCAGTTAAGAAACTGAGTGACAGTATCTCATTGGGTATTATGTGATGGTCCATATCTAGATGTATGTGAGGAGGTTGTGAATAAGATCTTTTCCTATTTCCTACACATGCGTCCTCTGAGGTCTTGACTCATGTGTTGTTCAGAGCTTATGCCACATTCAAAATTAGATAATTTTTTTTCTGTTAGAGAGTGAGTATTGATACTGAACCTCTGATATGCCCTTCTTCATTTCAGAAATGTACTCAGAGCGTATTTGCTATCATGAAGAAGCACCAGATGCTATTGCTTCTCTGCTGGGAGATAAATGTATTTCAGCTGTCCCGCGAGGGTAATAAGCAGGGCATGAGGTCCATGTCACAGTGTGGGTCCATGAGCTAGGGAGTGGAGTGGATTGGGAGGTACCTCCCAAGAATGTCCATTTAGAATTTCATGGCTGGTTGGTTAAGATGAAGGTGGAGCCTGATAGTTCAGGTGGACCATATATACTAGGATTACATGGGAGTTGTACAGGTAGACATGGAGAGCATGAAGTGTAGGATCTCTTGCATTTCTGTTCCAGTGAGGGAGTTCACAAATCACAGTGAACCCTGAGAGGTCATGTGGCTGAACACCAACAGGATCCAGGGAAGGACAGGTATGGGCCTTCATTGCAGCTTGGACAGGTAATGTCCATGGCGTTCAGTAAGTGATAGTGTGGTCCCTGTGGCTTGTGGTTGTTCTGGCCTTGCTTTAGATGCAGTAGCCCAGGGTAGGAGGTGGACTCTGGAAACAGGACTGTTTTTCTGGCAATGATCCAAGCATCTTGGTAGATGTCCTGTGTCACTCAGTGGTTTTCTTGTGCACCAAAATATGCATTGACACCATACTCTGATAACATTTTCTCCAAGTTTTCTCTTGGTTCCCTTAATGGGAAGACAGTGAAGCCTTTAATGACTGTGCCTGGAATCTCATCCAAATCTCAGTTAGGAACCAGTGTTTTCATAAGTTACTGGGGATCATGTGATGGTCTAGATTCAGGCAGCTGTGAGGGGGTGTGCACAAAAGATATTCTCATGTTTCTTGGGGCTCATCCTCCAAACACATTAGCTATTGCAGCATTCAGGGCTGATGCAACATTTAACCTTGATGCCTTTTTTTTCCACATAGATTGGAGTAAGTCCCAACGTGGACATAGCCTGCAACACAGCTTGTTGTTCATTACGGAGGTGAAAAAGGAGTCTTTGCCTAAGCAGGTATTACCAAACTTTACCAACAGGCATCCTTCTGAGGGCTTTGCTGGTGATTAGGTCTTGTGAGATGTTGTGCCATCAGGCCTGGAACAATCTTGTGTGATACACGGTAGAGGAGTTTACGTGGCCAACATAGTCATTTCCCCACTGTTGCACATGCATACTCCTGAAGGTAAAAGAAGAAAAGAAGACAGCTCACCAATAGCTCTTGGTAAGCATCCTATTTTTGTGTAGTGTGCCTGACCCTGAAGAACTTTTCCTTCTCCCTTTTGGATGGGGACGCTTGGATGATTGTTGGTATTCCAGTTTCCACTGCTACGGATCTGGCCCTTTGGAACTTCTTCAGGTTTCTGTTTGAGAAAGAAAGAATGCCAATCAACTGGCATTTTCCTTGGCATTCTGCAAGTACCTATGTAATAAATCAAGTGGGCTTAGCACACAAACACAGTGACCTCTACAATTTTCATATGGGCTTGGGCAAGGAGATACCGACCAAATCAGTATTTCTTGATTGTTTTTTTACAGGGTTCCTGATGTCAGAGGACCTTGCAGAAAGTACTCCTTGGGTACCAACAGATGTCCAGGTAACTCTGGGTTCAGGCCCAAGCCACTGACGAGGTCCCATCAACTCCATGTGCACGGGTGAATCAGGAAGGCGCCTTGCCCTTCCCGGGCTCCTCCTTGATTGAAGGTTTCATCACTTCATCTGTATGCATGAGTGAGAACAGTTTCCCTTGGCATTCCCATTCCCTTTCCTGATGGAAACATGGTCTGCTCAGAAAGGATGGAGTTCCTCAGTGTTATTACTAACCGTGAGGAGACCCTTGGCATGGGTGAGGTCAAATGAATGGCAAAAGAGAGCAGTGAATAAGTTATTCTATCCAGGTATTGTTCATGTTGTGGTCCTGTCTTGGGACTAGGAGACACAGGAGAGTTTGCAGATGTGCACTTGGAAGACATGCTTTGACTCTAGGACAGGACTGTCTGCATGGCAACCATTCCATTGCCCAGGTAAGTTTCCAGTCCAACTCAGTGGCTTTTGGCTGCACCTAAATGCACATCAGGGCCACCCTGACACACACTTCTCCACATTGTTTCCAGGTTCTCTTCAGGAGGGGGGAGCAATTGTGAGAAGGTAATGGCCTGAACCTCCTGCAAATGTCTGGTATGAATCAGGGTGTTGGTTCCTCCTTGGTAGCATGGAATCTTTCATGTCCTGGTGGATGTCAGTAGGTGGTGCATAGCAAGATGTTTTTGTGTTTTCTTATTAGGAATGTACTGATGGTTTTGGATAGTGTAGCACTGAGGCCGGTGTCATATTCATGCTCAGAGCCTTTTTTCTAGGTATAGATTTGAGTACTGATGCAGAACCTGTGATGTTTTCCTTTTTATTTGGCAAGTATGGTGTGCAGTGCCTCCTTGCTCTTGTGCAGGGTCACAAGATGCTTTTGAATTCCAGCTATTGCTGGGTGAGGAACAAAAGGTTTCAGGATATGTAAGAGCAAGATGAATGGTAAATGACAGTTTGTTGTAGGACTTTCAAGTTAATGGAAGTGAATATTTGAAAGAGTGTGTTGGAGAAACCTTGAACAATCCAAGGAAAAACAGGATTATAGCCCTCTGTCTCCCATCCAAGTTTCAATATCCAGGTAGCTGTCATAAGGATATTCTTAATGAGCTGTCATTATGTACTGGATTCTTATGACAGGTTAGAGACCTTATTTCAGATGTAGATTTCTTGTTGATAGTGCAACTGTGATGTATGCCTGTTTATTTCTCAAGTGTGAGGATAAGGACCTCATTCCTATCTGATCGTAGTATCAGGTGGTGATGAGTCCAGGCAGAGAGTGTGCATTTAAACTGCACATGGTAGAGAAAAATCAGGGACCTTGAATAACTAACCTAGAGTGGTTTCCAGAGATATAGAGTGTAGGAATCTGGCAGATGTCTGCTCGAGAGTGTCCATTTTGTCTTCTGTGAGTTTATTTGGACCTAAATGAGGATCCCTGTAGTGGTGATGGTCCTCGTGATGTGGGGATTGTGCAGGCAAACTAAGGGCATGAGTACAGTATAGTTTCTTCTGGGTGTTCTTGCTTGTGACAGAGCCAGACCTCACAGAGAGCCAGGAATGACCATTCCCTTGAATATCACCAGGATTGAGATCACAGCAAGTGTGGGCCTTCTTCACAGCACAGGATATGGGGTGTTTTAAACTTCTGGGAAGGATGTTGTGCACCTGAGTGTTGCTGACGCCATTTAAGTGAGAAAAAAGCCTGTGTATGAAAAAGCACAGAGAAACAGAAACCTAATCTGCACAAATTTTCTTTTTGTAGATGGTGGATTAAAGACTGTTCAAGATCCCTGTGTCTTAGTATTGCTTTCTCACTATATGCAATGGCATGCTTGAGTCAGAATGCTGAGAAAGAAGCACAGGTAGCTTGAAGGTATCAATTTATGAGGATTAGAGCCTGTGGATAATACTCCTACCCTCAGCTACAATCTCGTGTGAAGGTGAATTAGAAGTCTCACATACCAGTGGTGGTTTTCAATGAATGCAGAAAGTATGCTTGCAGAACATGATGCATTTTGAAAGATATGGTTTTGACAGAGTATTTTCACTTTCTTTTCATGGATATTGAGTGCTCAAATACATAGGTGAAATTAGGCTTGTGGAAGGCCAGGTAAGTAGTGCCAGGACATAAGCCAATAACTAGGCCAGATGTCCTTTTTGAGGTCAAAAGGAGACTCTGCCTAATCTGGTATTGCCATGTATTGTCACGAGGTATCCTGCCAAAAGAGTGGCTGCTCACCAGGTCTTCAGAGATGTTGCTACCTTAAGCTCTGTGGCACCTTTGTCTTTCCTGACATGCATTGTAGGTGGGCACTTTTTTTTTTTTTTGTGGGTACCGGGGGTCGAACTCAGGACCACGATCTACAGGAGGCGCCCATGCCGCTGAGCGGTATCACTGGCCCTTTCTTTCGTATGTGGGTACCGGGAGTCAAACTCAGGACCTTGTGCTTGCCAGGCAAGCGCTTAATGCTGCTGAGCCATCTCACCAGCCCATAGGTGGGCACTTTTGCACCATTTGCATTTCTCACAGTTTCACCTGTGTGCCAACGCAGGTGAGCTGTACCAAATGGCTATTATTAAACATCACATCCTGTAGCGAATTTCAACCATAACAGAGTTTTCATGTTGCCGAGGTAGATGAAACGGTCAGGATTCTTGTTAATATCCACTGTGAATATTGATCCTGGGAACTTTTTCAGGTTCCCCTTCGAAGGACAAAAAGTCTCCTACCAGACTTTCTCCAAGGAACACTCCCAGGACTCAGGTATCAAAGCAAAGGCCCCCAACAATCAAACACAGAGACTTCCGAAGTATTCATATGTGTTGTTGGACATATACTAAATCAGTATTCTCTTATGTAATTTTCACGGGGATTCTCATGTCACAGTGAGCAGCAGAGTGTGTTCAGGTGGAAGCATACAGACATCCAGGTAGGTGTGAGCATGTGCCTCAGTCATCAAGGAGGTGCTGCCACTTCCACATGCATGGGTAAGTGACAGGTGTTCCTTCACATTCCCGGTCCCCTTCTTGATTTGAAGTTTCTCAGATGCGAAAGGGTGGAATCCAAATCAGTGCTAGTGTCTTTGTAGGGACACTTAGCATAGGTGAAGTCAAATGGATGGTGAGATAGTGAGCAATGAAGGAGAGATGGTATTCATGTTTTCGTGCTTGATGTGTCCCTCCCTGGGGAGCACCAAGCACATGAGACTTTGCAGATGTCCATATAGGAGAGGTTTGACTATGGGGATGGGACAGTTTTCATGCAGGCACGTGAGCATCCAGGTACATTTTCAGTGTCATTCTAAGATTTTCAGGGGAACTGAAGTGCTCATTGAGTCTACCCTGACATCTTCTGCATGTTTTCTGCATGTTCCTTGAAGAGAGGATTAGAAGACTGTGGCTTGAACCTCATGCAAGTGTCAGTTAAGAAACTGAGTGACAGTATCTCACTGGGCACCACGTGATGCTCTGTATTTGAGGAGGCTGTGCATAAGATATTTTTGTATTTCCTAGCCATGTTTCCTCCAAGGTCTTGACTTGTGTGTTGTTCAGATCTTATGTCACATTCAAAATCAGATTTTTTTTTCTGTTAGCGATCAAGTATTGATACTGAACCTCTGATATGCCTCTCTTCATTTCATAAGTGTTGTGCTCAGCGCCTTTTTGCTTTCATGAGGAAGCACCAGATGCTATTGCTTCCCTGCTGGGAGATCACATGTATTTCATACTGTCCCACTAGGGTAATAAGCAGGGCATGAGATCACGGTCGCAGGGTGGGTCCCTGAGGTAGGGATGGGAGTGGATTGGGAGGTACCTTCTCAAAAGTGTCCGTTTAACATTTTTTGGCTGGTTTGTTAACATGAAGGAGGAGCATGGCAGTTTAGATGGACCTTGAACACTAGGATGACATGGGAGTTGTACAGGTAGACATGGAGAAGGAGAGTATGAAGTGTAGGATCTCTTGTGTTTCTTTTACAGTGAGGGAATTCACAAATCACAGTTAATCCTGAGATGTCATGTGGCCGAACATCAAGAGGATCTAGGTAAGAACAGGTATGGACCTTCATTGCAGCTTGGACAGATGATGTCCATGGTCTTCAGTAAGTGATAGTGTGGTCCCTGTGGATTGTGGTTGTTCTAACCTTGCTTTAGCTGCAGTAGCCCTGGATAGGAGGTGGACTCTGGGAATGTTCATCGACTTTATGCTCACACCATCTTCTCCATGTTTTCTCTACATTCCCTTCATGGGAAGACAGTGAAGCCTTTGAAAACTGTAGCTGGAATCTCATCCAAATCTCAGTTAAGAACCAGTGTCTTTATACCTTACTGTGGACCATGTGATGGTCTAGATTCAGGGGGCTATCAGGAGGGTGTGCACAAAAGATGTCCTCATCCTTCTTTGGGCTCATCCTCTGAACACATTAGCTAGGTCAGGATTCAGGGCTGATGCCACATTTAATCTTGAGGCCTTTTTTTTTCCACATAGGTGTGAGTATGTGCCCATTTGGACATAGCCTGCACTGCGGAGCCTGTTGTTCATGACAGAGGTGAAATAGGAACCTTTACGTAAGCAGGTATTGCCAAATTTTATCAACAGGCATCCTTCTGAGGGCCCTGTGCATGATTAAGACTCGTGAGATGGTATGCTATGAGGACTAGGACACTTCTTTTGTGATACATGGTACAGGAGGCCACCATAGTCTTTTCCCCACTATTGCACATGCATACTCCTGAAGGTAAAAGAAGAAAAGGAAAGTGCTTCCCAGTGGCTCTCAGTAAGCATCCCATTTTCGTATAGGATTCCTGACCCTGAAACACTTTTCCTTCTCCTTGCTTTGGATGGGGAGGCTTGGATAATTGTTGGTATTCCAGTTTCCACCACTACTAATGTCAACCTTTGGAACTTCTTCAGGTTTCTGTTTGAGGAAGAAAGAATGCCCATTACCTGGCATTTTCCTTGGCATTCTGAGGGACCTATGTAATGAATCAAGTGGGCTTAGCAAACAAACACAGTGACCTCTGCCATTTTCACATGGGCTGCTGCAAGAAGATGCGGATTAAATCAATATTTCTTGATGTGTTATTCACAGTGTTCCTGACGTCAGAGGACCTGGCAGAAAATACTCAGTTGGATACCAACAGCATCCAGGTGACTCTTGGCTCAGGCCCAGGCCACTGACGAGGTCCCATCAACTCTATGTGCATGGGTGAATCAGGAAGGTGCCTTGCCCTTCCCGGACTCCTCCTTGACTTGAAGGTTTCATCACTTCATCTTTATGCGTAAGTGAGAACGATTTCCCTTGGCATTCCCATTCCCTTTCTTGATGGAAAGATGGTCTGCTCAGAAAGGATGGAGTCTTCAGTGTTGTTACTAGCCATGAGGAGACACTTGGCATGGGTGAGGTCAAATGAATGGCAAAAGCAAGGTTGAAGAAGTTATTCTATCCAAGTTTTGTTCTTATTGTGGTTTGTCTTGGGACTAGGAGGCATGGAAGATTTTGCAGAGGTGCACTTAGAAGATGTGCTTTGACTCTAGGGACAGGACTGTTTCCATGGCAAGCATTCCATCACCCAGGTATGTTTTCAGTGCCACTCAGTGGTTTTTGGGTGCACCTAAATGCTCATCAGCTCTACATTGACGCACTCTTCTCCATGGTGTTTCCAGGCTCTCTTTAGGAGAGGAGAGCGATGGTGAGAAGATAATTTCCTGAACCTCCTGCAAATGTCTGGTATGAATCAGGGTGTTTTTACCTCCTGGGGACCAGGGAATCGTTTGTGTCCTGTTGGATGTCAGGAGTTGGTGCATAGCAAGATGTTCTCATGTTTCCTGAGAGTGAATGTACTTAGGGTTTTGGATAGTGTGGCACTCAGGCTGGTGTCAAATTCACCCTCAGAGCCTTTTTTCTAGGTATAAATTTGAGTACTGTTGGAGAACCTGTGATGTTTTCTTTTTTAATTGGCAAGTGTGGTGTGCAGTGGCTCCTTGTTCTTGTGCAGGATCACAAGATGCTTTTGAATTCCAGGTATTGCTGGGTGAGAGACAGAAGGTCTAGGTTATGGAAGAGCAAGATTAGTAGCAAATGACATTTTCTTGTAGGGCTTCCATGTAAATGGAAGTGAACAATTGAAGGAGTGTGTTGAAGAAAACCTGAACAATACAAGGATAAACAGGATTATAGCCCAGTGCTTCCCATCCAAGTTTCAATATCCAGGTGGCAGGCATAAAGGTATGCTTAATGAGTTGTCGTCATGTACTGGATTCTTATCATGGTAAGGTGACTGTGACCTTAGAGTACTGAGTTGACCATACACTGACAGTTCAGAGACCTTATTTCATAGGTAATTTTCTTTGTTGACAGTGAAACTGAGATGTGTGCCCATTTATTTGTCAAGTGTGAGGATAGGGACCTCATTCCTATCAGAACGTAGTATCAGGTGGTAATGAATCCAGGTAGAGAGTGTGCATTTAAACTGAACATGGTAGAGAAAAAGCAGGGACCTTGATAACTAATTTAGAGTGGTTTCCTGAGATAGAGATTATAGGAATTTGGCAGGTGTCTGCTCGAGAGTGTCCATTTTGTATTCCGTGGGTTTCTGTGGACATAAATGAGGATCCTTGTAGTGGTGATGGACCCCTGAATGATACCATGACATGTTGATTGTGCCAGTGGAGTAAAAGAAGGACACAATTACAGGACAGGTTCTTCTGGGAGTTTTTGCTAGTGAAAGGGCCAGACCTAAAGTGAGGCAGGAAAGGCCATTCCCTGGAACATGACTTCCATTACAGCACAGGAAATGGGATCTTCTTGAACTTCAGTGAAGGATGTTGGGGCCCCTGAGTGTTGCTGACACCATTATTTGTGTGAATAAATCCATGCATTGAAAAGCCTAGAGAATCAGGAATATAATCTGTGTGAATTTTCTTTTTGTAGATGGTAGAGAAATGACTGTTAAAGATCCTTGTGTCTTGGGATTGCTTTTTCAGTATCTGCAATGACATGCTTGAGTCAGAATGCTGAGAAAGAAGCACAGGTAGCTTGCAGGTGTCAATTGATAAGGATTAGAGCCTCTGCATAATACAGCTACAATCTGGTATGCAGGTGGATTAGAAGTCTCCCATACCAGTGGAGGTTGTCAATGAATACAGAAGGTATGCTTGGAGAACATGCTGCATCTTGAAATACATGGTTTTAACAGAGTATTTTTCCCTTTGTTTTCATGAATATAGAGTGATCAAGAAGCGTGGGTGAATGTAGGCTTGTGGAAGGCCAGGTAAGTATTATCATGGACATAAGCCAATTACTCGGCCAGATGTCCTTTTTCAGGTCAAAAGGAGCCTCTGCCTAACCTGCTATTGCCATGTATCATGACCAGGTATCCTGCGAAAAGACTGGCTGGTGACCAGGTCTTGGGAGATATTGCTATCTTCAGCCCTGTGACAACTTCGTCTTTCCTGATATGCATTGTAGATTGGCACTTTGTCAGCCTGTGTTTTCCCCATAGTATTACCTGTGTGCCAACGCAGGTGTGCTGTGCACAATGGCTATTGATAAGCAACACATCCTGTAGTAAAGCTAACCCATAATAGAGTTTTCATGTTGCTGAGGTAGATGGAGTGGCTGGGATTGTTGTTAATATCCACTATGAATATCAACCCTGCAGACTTCTTCAGGTTTCCCTTCAAAGGTGAAAAAGTCTCTTACCAGACTTTCTCCAAGTATCACTCTCAGGACTCAGGTATCAAAGCAAAGGCCCTGAAAGATCAATCTCATTGATTTCTGAAGTATTCCTATATGTTTCTGGACATAGACTAAATCAGTATTCTCAGATGTAAATTTCATGGGGATTCTCATGTCACAGTGAGCAGTAGAGTGGTTTCAGATGGATGCATACGAACATCCAGGTAGGCGTGAGCATGTGCCTCAGTCATCAAGGAGGTGCTGCCACTTCCACATGCATGGATAAATGACAAATGTGTTCCTTCATATTGCTAGTCCCCTTCTTGATTTGAAGTTGCTCAGGTGAGAAAGGACGGAATCCAAATCAATGCTAGTGTCTGCATGGGGACACTTAGCATGGGTTAAGTCCAATGGATGGTGAAATAGTGAGCAATGAAGGAGAGGTGTTTAGGTTTTCATGCTTGATGTGTCCCTCCCTGGGGAGCAACAAGCACATGAGATTTGCAGATGTCCACATAGAAGAGGTTTGACTATGGGGATGGCACTGAATTCATGCAGGCATGCCAGGGAGCAGACACTTTTTCAGTGTCATTCAAAGGCTTTCAGGGAAACTGAGATGCTCATTGAGTCTACCCTGATGTCTTCTGCATGTTTTCTGCAGATACCTTGAAGAGAGGATGAGAAGGCTGTGATTTGGACCTCACGCAAGCGTCAGGTAAGAAACTGGGTGCCAGTGCCTCATTGGGCACCACGTGATGGTCCATATCTAGATGTATGTGAGGAGGTTGTGCATAAGATGTTGTCATATTTCCTAGACATGCATCCTCTAAGGTCTTGACTTGTGTGTTCTTCAGAGCTTATGCCGCATTCATAATCAGATATTCTTTTTTTTTTCTGTTACAGATCAAGCATCAATTCCTAACCTCTGATATTTCCCTCTTCATTTCACAAATATTGTGCTCAGTGCCTTTTTGCTATCACCAGGAAGCACCAGATGCTATTGCTTCCCTACTTGGAGATCACATGTATTTCATACTATTGCAGTAGGGTAATAAGCAGAGCATGAGGTCACTGTCACAGGGTGGGTCCCTGAGGTAGGGATTGGAGTGGATTGGGAGGTACCTCCTCAAGAGTGTAGAGTTACATTTCATGGCCAGTTTTTTAACATAAAGGAGGAGCCTGGTAGTTTAGATGGACCTCAAATGCTGGGATGACATGGGACTTGTACAGGTAGACATAGAGAAGGAGATCATGAAGTGTGGAATCTCTTGTGTTTCTTTTCCAGTGAGGAAGTTCTCAAATTACAGTGAACCCAGAGAGTTCACATGGCTGAACATCACCAGGATCCAGCTAAGGACAGCCGTGGGCCTTCACTGTGGCATGGAAAGGTGATGTCCATTGCCTTCAGTAAGTGATAGTGTGGTCCCTGTGGGTTGTGATTGTTCTGAACTTGATTTAGATGTAGTAGCCCAGGATAGGAGGTGGGGCTCTTGGAACAGGACTTTTTCTGGTAATGATCTGAGCATCTTGGTAGGAGTCCTGTGTCACTCAGTGGTTTTCTTGTGCACCAAAACTTGCATAGACTCTACAATGACACCATCTTCTGCATGCTTTCTCTTGGTTCCCTTCATGGGAAAACAGAGAAGCCTTCTTTTCTCATACACAGTTGAGGAGGCTATGTGGCCACCTTAGTCTTTTCCCCACTGTTGCTCATGCATACTCCTAGAGGTGAAAGAAGAGAAGAAGAGTGCTTCCCAATGGCTCTTGATAAGCATCCCATTTTCATGTAGGGTTCCTGACTCTGAAATTCTTTTCCTTTGCCCCGCTTTGGATGGGGACGCTTGCATGATTGTTTGTATTCCATTTTCCACCACTATGGATCTGGACCTTTGGAACTTCTTCAGGTTTCTGTTTGAGGAAGAAAGAATGCCCATTAACTGACATTTTCCTTGGCATTCTGCAAGGACCAATGTAATGAATCAAGTGGGCTTAGCAAACAAACACAGTGACCTCTGCAATTTTCACAGGGACTGGTGCAAGGAGATGCGGACTAAATAAGTATTTCTTGATGTGTTTTTCAGAGGGATCCTGATGTCAGAGGACCTCACAGAAAGTACTCTGTTGGATACCAACAGGCGTCAAGGTAACTGTGGGCTCAGATGCAGGCCACTGACGAAGTCCCGTCAACTCCATGTGCACAGGTGGATCAGGAAGGCACCTTGTTGACGTGTAGGTTTCATCACTTCATGTGTATGGGTAAGTTAGAACATTTTCCCTTGGCATTCCCATTCCCTTTCTTGATGGAAAGATGGTCTTCTCAGAAAGGGTGGAGTCCTCAGTGTTGCTACTAACTGTGAGGAGACACTTGGCATTGGTGAGGTCAAATGAATCACGAAGTGAGTGGTGAAGAAGTTTTTCTACCCAGATTTTGTTCTTGTTGTGGTCCTGTCTTGGGACTAGGAGGCACAGGAGAGTTTGCAGATGTGCACTTATAAGAAAAGGTTCTTTGACTCTAGGGACAGGACTGTTCCATGGCAATCATTCCATCACCCCAGTAAGTTTGCAGTGCCACTGAATGGTTTTTGGGTGCACCTAAATGCTCATCAGGGCCACCCTGACACACACTTCTCCGCGTTGTTTCCAGGTTCTCTTTAGGAGAATAGAGTGATGGTGAGAATTTTGTGGCCTGAACCTCCTGCAAATGTCTGATGTGAATCAGGATGTTGGTACCTCCTTGTCACCATGGAACCTTTTGTGTCCTGGTGGAAGTGAGGAGCTGGCACATAGCAAGATGTGCTCATGTTTTCTGAGGAAGAACGTACTGATGGTTTTGGATAGTGTAGCACTCAGGCCGGTGTCAAATTCACCCTCAGGGCATTTTTTTTCTAGGTATTGGTTTGAGTACTGATGGAAAACCCGTGATGTTTTCCTTTTTATTTGGCAATTGTGATGTGCCTTGCCTCCTTGCTCTTGTGCAGGATCACAAGATACTTTTGAATTCCAGCTATTGCTGGGTGAGGGGCACAAGGTTCCAGGATATGGAAGAGCATGATGAATGGCAATGACATTTTGTTGTAGGCTTTTCAAGTTATTGGAAGTGAACAGTTGAAGGAGTGTGTTGAAGAAACCTTGAACAATCGAAGGAAAAGCAGAATTTTAGCCCATCACCTCCCATCCAAGTTTCAGTATCCAGGTGGCTGTCACAAAGTTATGCTTAATGAATGGTCGTAATATACTGGATTCTTGTGAGGGGAAGGTGATAATGACTTTATTTTTTCTATTTTTTTTTTGTGTGTGTGGGTACTGGGGGTCGACCTCAGGACCTTGCACACCAGCAGGCGCCCATGCCGCTGAGCGATATCACTGGCCCTTTTTTTGTGTGTGGGTTCCGGGAGTCGAACTCGGGCCCTCTCGCTTGCCAGGCAGGCACTTACGCCGCTAAGCCATCTCACCGGCCTGACGATGACTTTAGAGTACTGAGTTGACCATACACTGACAGTTCAGAGACCTTATTTCATAGGTAATTTTCTTTGTTGACAGTGAAACTGAGATGTGTGCCCATTTATTTGTCAAGTGTGAGGATAGGGACCTCATTCCTATCAGAGTAATATCAGGTGGTAATGAATCCAGGCAGTGAGTGTGCATTTAAAGTGGACATGGTAGAGAAAAAAGCAGGGACCTTGATAACTAACCTAGAGTGGTTTCCTGAGATAGAGGTTATAGGAATTTGGCAGGTGTCCGCTTGAGACCATGCATTCTGTCTTCCATGGCTTTCTTTGGACATAAACGAAGATCCTTATAGTGGTGATGGATCCCTGAATGATACCATGATTTGAGGATTGGGCAGTTGGAGTAAAAGAAGGGCACGAGTACAGGATATGTTCTTCTGGGTGTTTTTGCTAGTGACAGAGGCAGACCTCACAGTGAGCCAGGAAAGGCCATCCCCTTGAACACCACCAGGATGGAGATCACAGCAAGTCTGGGCCTCCATCAAAGCACAGGAAGTGGGATCTTCTTGAACTTCAGTGAAGGATGTTGGGGCCCCTGAATGTTGCTGACACCATTTTTCGTGTGAGTAAATCCGGGTATAAAAAAGAAATCTAAACTGCTTGAATTTTCTGTTTGTAGATGATTCAGAAAGACTGTCAAGGTCCTTGTGTCCTGCGATTGCTTTCTCACTATACTCAATGACATCCTTGAGTCAGAATGCTGAGAAAGAAGTACAGGTAGCTTGCCTATATCTATTGATGAGGATTAGAGCCTCTGGATAACACCCTTACCCTCAGCTACAATCTGGTATGCAGCTGGATTAGAAGTGTCCCATACCAGTGGAGGTTGTCAATGAATACAGAAAGTATGCTTGCAGTACATGCTGTGCTTTGAAATACATGGTTTAAACAGAGTATTTTCCCCTTTCTTTTAATGAATATACATCGAGAAACTTGCATTAATGTAGGCTTGTGGAAGCCCAGGTAAGTGGTACCATGGACATAAGCCAATCACTAGGCCAGATGTCCTTTTTCAGGTCAAAAGGAGCCTCTTCCTAACCTGGTATTGCCATGTTTCTTCGCCAGGTATCCTGCCAAAAGACTGGCTGGTGAGCAGGTCTTGGGAGATGTTGCTACCTTCAGACCTGTGTCACCTTCATCTTTTCTGATATGTGTTGTAAGTGGGCACTTTAGCATCCTTTGCTTTTCCGTACTGTTTCACCTGTGTGCCAACACAGGTGAGCTGTTCCCAATGGCTATTAGTAAACATCATGATCTGTAGTGAAGCTAACCCATAATAGAGTTTTCGTGTTGCCAATGTACATGGAGCACCAAGGATTCTTATTAATAGGAACTGTGAATATCGACCCTGGGAAATTCTTCAGGTTTCCCTTCAAAGGAGAAAAAGTCTCTTCCCAGACTTTCTCCAAGGATAACCCTTAGGATTCAGGTATAAAAGCAAAGCCCCCAACAATCAGACACAGAGACTTCCAAAGTATTCATATCTGTTGTTGGACATACACTAAATCAGTATTCTCTGATGTAATTTTCACAGGGATACTCATGTCACGGTGATCAGCAGTGTTTTCAGGTTGATGCATACAGACTTCCAGGTAGGTGAGAGCATGTGCCTCAGTTACCAAGGAGTCCCGCCACTTCCACCTGCATGGGTAAGTGACAAAGGTGTTCTTCACATTCGCAGTCCCCTTCTTGATTTGAAGTTTCTCTGGTGAGAAAGGATGGAATCCAAATCAATGCTAGTGTCTGCATGGGGACACTTAGCATGGGTTAAGTCCAATGGATGGTGAAATAGTGAGCAATGAAGGAGAGGTGGTGTTCATGTTTTCATGCTTGACATGTCCCTCCCTGGGGAGCAACAAGCACATGAGAGTTTGCATATGTCCTCAGAGAAGTTTGACTGTGGGGACGGGACTGTTTTCATGCAGGCATGACAGCATCCAGGTACATTTCCAGTATCATTCAGTGGTTTTCAGGGGAATTGAAATTCTTTTTTTTTTTTTTTTATTTTAAAGAGAAGAAAAAACAAAACAAATCAAAAGAAGAACAAATTTTCAAACAAACATAATAGGAGGGTAACAATGGTTAATACATTACGTATTACTATCTTTAAGTTAGTTATTCAGGGCACCAGACATTAGCATTCAATTGTCCAAACATTATTGGCACAAACCTTACTCTTCAATGAACTAAGTAAAAATGGTAGTGTATCTATCTTAACCATCTTATATATATATATATATACAATTTTTTTCCCTTTCCCTTCTTTCTTTTCCCTATTCCAGTCTCTCTTTCCTTTTGACCAGTTTCTTTTTGATTCACCATGTCTATTGTACATTTTGGATCTTATTTACTCTTTCAGTTTCTCATACTAGAGAGATAATACGATGCTTACACATGTGCTTCTGGTTTATTTCACTTACGAGTATTTTCTCGAGTTGCATCCATTTACCTATAAAAGTCTCCAGTTTATCCTTCTTTATGGCTGAATAGTACTCCATTGTATAAAAATACCACATCTTTCTTATCCATTCCTCAGTTGATGGGCATTTGGGTTGTTTCCAAGATCTGGCTATTACAAATTGTGCTGCTATAAACATGGGTGCACATATATCGCTGTGGTACGATGTTTTTAATTCTTCTGGGAAGATGCCCAGAAGGGGAATAGCTGGGTCAAATGGGACCTCCAACCCTAGTTTTCTGAGGAATCTCCACACTGACTTCCACAGTGGCTGTACCAGTCGACACTCCCACCAACAGTGAAGAAGGGTTCCTTTTTCCCCACAGCCCCTCCAGCATTTGTTATTAGTTGATTTCTTAATAGTAGCCATTCTTTCTGGGGTGAGATGGTATCTCAGTGTTGTTTTAATTTGCATCTCTCGAATGACTAGTGATGTTGCACATTTTTTTGTATATTTATTTGCCATTAGTATTTCTTCATCTGAGAAATGTGTATTCATCTCAGATGCCCATTTTTGGAGTGGGTCTTTAAATTTGGGAGGTCTGATTTTTTTGAGTTCTTTATATGTTCTCGATAGTAATCCTTTGTCTGAGGAACAGCTGGCAAACATTTTTTCCCACATTGTGGGTTGTCTCTTCACTCTGTTGGTGGTTTCTCTTGCTGTGCAAAAGCTTTTTAATAAGATGAGATCCCAGTTATTGATTCTTTGGGATAGTTCCCGTGCGGTTGAGTTTTTATTCATAAAGTCTTTGCCTACACCAATGTCTCCAAGGGTTTTACCTATCCTACCTTCCAGCAGATTTAAGGTTTCTGTTTTAATATTTAGATCTCTGATCCATTTTGAATTTAGTTTAGTGCATGGTGAAAGATATGGATCTAGTTTTAATCTTCGGCATGTGTAGAGCCAGTTTTTCCAGCACCATTTATTAAAGAGGCTATCTTTCTTCCAGCGAATGTGTTTGGCACCTTTGTCAAAGATAAGGTAGCTTAGTATGTCTGGGGTTGTTTCAGCATCTTCTAATCTGTTCCATTGATCTTCAGGTCTGTTTTTTTGCCAGTACCACACTGTTTTTATCACAGTAGCTTTATAGTATAATTTCAAGTCGGGGATAGTGATGCCCCCTGCCTTGCCTTTGTTGCCCAGAATTGCCTTTGCTATTCTAGGTCTCTTCTGATTCCAAATGAATTTTAGGATTGTTTTCTCTAATTCTGTGAGATATGCTGTTGGAATTTTGATTGGAATTGCATTAAATCTGTATAACAATTTTGGAAGTATGGCCATTTTCACTATATTGGTTCTTCCTATCCAGGAGCAAGGGATATCTTTCCATTTTCTGATATCCTCTTCAATCTCCTTTTTCAGAGTACTGTAGTTTTCAGTATAGAGGTCTTTTACATCCTTCGTGAGGTTGATTCCTAGGTATTTCATTTTTTTGGATGTTATTATGAAAGGTATTGTTTCCCTAATTTCTCTTTCAGTAAGTTTGTTATTTGTGTACAGGAAGGCTATTGACTTTTGAGTATTGACTTTGTATCCAGCTACACTACTGAATTTGCTTATTAAATCTAGCAGTTTTTTAGTGGAGTTTTTGGGGTCTTCTGTGTAGAGTATCATGTCATCTGCAAATAATGATAATTTAACTTCTTCCTTTCCAATCATTATTCCTTTTATTTCTTTCTCTTGTCTAATCGCTCTGGCTAAAGTTTCCAGAACTATGTTGAATAAGAGTGGGGACAGTGGACATCCTTGTCTTGTTCCTGATTTTAGAGGGAAGGCTTTCAGTTTTTGGCCATTTAGTATAATATTGGCTGTTGGTTTGTCATAGATAGCTTTTACCAGATTGAGATAAAGACCCTCTATTCCAATTTTCTGTAGGGTTTTTATCATGAAAAGGTGCTGGACTTTGTCAAAAGCTTTTTCTGCATCTATTGAGATGATCATGTGATTTTTGTCTTTGGTTCTGTTAATATGCTGTATTACATTTATTGATTTACGTATGTTGAACCATCCCTGCATCCCTGGGATGAATCCAACTTGGTCATGGTGTATAATCTTCTTGATGATTTGTTGGATTCTGTTTGCCAGTATCTTATTAAGGATTTTTGCATCTATGTTCATTAGGGAGATTGGCCTGTAGTTCTCTTTCTTAGTTGGGTCCTTCTCTGGTTTTGGTATCAGGGTAATGCTTGCTTCCAGGAATGAATTTGGGAGTATTGCTTCCCTTTCAATTTCATTGAAAAGTTTGAGAAGTAGGGGCGTTAGGTCTTCTCTAAATTTCTTGTAGAATTCGGCAGTGAATCCATCAGGGCCTGGGCTTTTCTTTGTTGGGAGGATTTTAATTACATCTTCAATTTCATTGGCTGATATTGGTTTATTTAGGATTTTTAAATCTTCTTGATTCAGCTTTGGTAATTCATACGAATCTAGGAATCTGTCCATTTCTTCTGCATTTTCCATCTTAGTAGAATATAAATTTTCAAAATAGGTATAGATGATCTTCTGGATTTCTGCAGGGTCTGTCGTGATATCACCCTTTTCATTTTCAATTGCATGGATTTGAGTCTTTTCTTTTCTTTTCTTTTTTTTTTTTTTTTTTTTTTTTTTTTTTTTGTGGGTACCGGGGGGACGACCTCAGGACCTCGCGCGCCAACAGGCGCCCGTGCCGCTGAGCGATATCACCGGCCCCTTTTTCGTATGTGGGATCCGGGAGTCGAACTCGGGCCTTCGCGCTTGCAAGGCAGGCGCTTAAGCCGCTGAGCCGTCTCACCGGCCCTTCTTTTCTTTTTTTAATAAGGTTGGATAAGGGTTTGTCAATCTTATTTATTCTTTCAAAGAACCAACTTTTTGCTTCATTGATTCTTTGTATTGTTTTTTTATTCTCCAATACGTTAATTTCTGCTCTGATCTTTATAATTTCCTCCCTTGTACGGGCTTTTGGCTTAACCTGCTCTTCTTTTTCTAGAAGCTCGAGGTTCACCCTTAAGTTGTTTATTTGCGCTTGCTCTATTTTCCTGATATAAGTTGAAATTCTTGTTGAGTCTTCCCTGATGTCTTCTTCATGTTTTCTGCAGGTTCTTTGAAGAGTGAATGAGAAGACTGTGGCTTGAACCTCATGCAAGTGTCAGGTAAGAAACTGGGTGCCAGTACCTTATTGGGCACCACGTGATGCTCCGTATGTAGAGGTATGTGAGGAGGTTGTGCATAAGATGTTGTCATATTTCCTAGACATGCATCCTCTAAGGTCTTTACTCCTGTGTTGTTCAGAGCTTATGCCACATTCAAAATCAGATATATTTTTCTTTCTGTTAGAGATTGAGTATTGATACTGAACCTCTGATACACCTCTCTTCATTTCACAAATGTACTCAGTGCCTTTTTGATATCACGAGGAAGCACCAGATGCTATTGCATCCCTGCTTGGAGATCACATGTATATCATACTGTCCCACTAGGGTAGTAAGCATGGCATGAAGTCACAGTCAGAGGGATTGTCCCTGAGGTAGGCAGTGGAGTAGATTGGGAGGTACCTTCTCAAGAGTGTCCGTTTACCATTTCATGGCTGATTTCTTAACATGAAGGGGGAGCCTGGTATCTTAGATGAACCACTTGGGAGTGGTACGGGTAGACAAGGAGAAGGAGGCCATGAAGCGTATGATGTCTTGTGTTTCTTTTTCAGTGAGGGAGTTCGCAAATCAAAGTGAAACCTGGGAAGCCATCTGACTGAACTTCACCAGGATCCAGGAAAGGACAGCATGGGCCTTTATTGCAGCATGGACAGGTGATATCCATTGCCTTCAGGAAGTGATGGTGTGGTTCCTGTGGTTTGTGGTTGTTCTAACCTTGCTGTAGATACAGTAGCCCAGGATAGGTGGTGGGACCTCTGGGAACAGAACTGTTTTTCTGCCAATGATTCGAGCATCTTGGTAGACGTCCTGTGTCAATGGTTTTCTTGTGCACCAAAATGTGCCTCAACTCTACACTGATACCATCTTCTCCATGTTTTCTCTAGATTCCTTTCACGGGAAGATAGTGAAGCCTTTGATAACTGTGGCTGGAATCTCATCCAAATCTCAGTTAGGAACCAGTGTCTTCATACCTTACTGGGGACCATGTGATGTTCTAGATTCAGGTGGCTGTCAGGAGTGTGTGCACAAAAGATGTTCTCATGTTTCTTGTGGCTCATGCTCCAAACACATTAGCTAGTGCAGGATTCAGGGCTGATGCCACACTTAACCTTGATGCCTTTTTTTCCTCACATAGATTTGAGTAAGTCCCAATGTGGACATAGCCTGAATCATGGAGCCTGTTGTTCATTACAGAGGTGAAAAAGGAGGCTTTGCACAAGCAGGTATTGCCAAATTTTATCAACAGGCATCCTTCTGAGGTCCTTGCTGGTGATTACGTCTTGTGAGATGTTGTACCATCAGGGCTTGGACACTTCTTTTCTCATATACAGTGGAGGAAGTTACTTGGCCACCATAGTGTTTTCCCCACTGGTACACATGCATACTCTTGAAGGTAAAAGAAGAGAAGAAGAGGGCTTCTCAACAGTCCTCGGTAAGCATCCCATATTCATGTAGCATGCCTAATACTGAAACACTTTTCTTTCTATCAGCATTGGATGGGGATGCTTGGATGAATGTTTGTATTCAAGTTTCCACCAGTACAGATCTGGATCCTTGGAAGTTCTTCAGGTTTCTGTTTGAGGAAGAAAGAATGCCCATTAACCAGCATTATCCCTGGCATTCTGTAAGCACCTGTTTAATGAATCAAGTGGGCTTAGCAAACTAACACAGTGACCTCTGCAATTTTCACATGGACTGGTGCAAGGAGATGTGAACTAAATCAGTATTTCTTGATGTGTTTTTCAGAGGGATCCTGATGTCAGAGGACCTCGCAGAAAGTACTCTGTTGGATACCAACAGAAGTCGAGGTAACTCTGGGCTCAGGCCCAGGCCACTGACAAGGTGCCATCAACTTCATGCGCTTGGGTAAATTAGGAATGTACCTTGCCCTCCTGGTCCAATCCTTGATTTGAAGGTTTCACTACATCATATGTAAGGGTAAGTGAGAACAGTTTCTGTTGGCATTCCCATTCCCTTTCTTGATTTAAAGATGGTCTGCTCAGAAATGATTGAGTCCTCAGTGATGTTACTAACTGGGAGGAGACTGGTGTGAGTGAGGTCAAATGAATGCCAAAATAGAGCCTTAAAGAAGTTATTCTGTGCAGCTTTTGTTCTTGTTGAAGTCCTGCATTGGGACTAGGAAGCACAGAAAAGTTTGCAGATGTGCACTTTGAAGAGGTTCTTTGACTCCAGGGATAGGACTGTTTCCATGGCAATTATTCCACCATCTAAGTATGTTTCCAGTGCAACTCAGTGGTTTTTGGGTGCACCAAAATGCTCATCAGGGCCCCACTGACACACTTTTCTCCATGGTGTTTCAAGGTTCTCTTCAGGAGAGGAGAGCAATGGTGAGAATTTCATGGCCTGACCCTCCTGCTAATGTCTGGTATGAATCAGGGTATTGGTACCTCTTTGGGACCATGGAATGTTTCAGTCCTGGTGGATGTCGAGCTGGTGCATAGCAAGATGTTCTCATGTTTCCTGAGGTGGAATGTACTGATGGTTTTGGATAGTGCAGCACTCAGGCCAGTGTCAAATTCATCCTCAGAGCCTTTCTTCTAGGTATAGATTTGAGTACTGATGGAGAGTGTGTGATGTTTCTCTTTTTACTTGGCAAGTGTGGTGTGCAGTTCTTCCTTGATCTTAGGTAGGAGCACCAGATGCTTTTGATTTCCAGCCTGCTGATGTCCTACATTTCATAGTGGTTCCACTTGGTGAATTTCCCAGGCAATTTTTCATTGTCATAGGGCGGGTCCATGATATTAGACATCTTGGTAGTTATCTCCTTAGGAGTTTACACTGACCATTGCCTGGCTAGTGTGTGGCACATAGGAGGAATCTGTCAGTGTTAATGGAACCCAACTGACACAATAACATGGATATTGTGCTGGTGAACATGGAAAAGTGGACCAGTAGAACACAGATTTTCTTGTGCATGTTTTCCAGTGTGGGTCTGGTTCTCATGCTGGGCCATGAGAGGCTGTCCCATTGCATATTCACAAGTTCAGGTTAACTCTTAAGTGTGGGCTTCCATCATTACACCAGACAGGTGATTGCCATGGACTTTGGTAAGATATTGTCAGGTCCTTTTGGTTTGTCGGGGCTCTGCTTCTGGTGCAGTGCCTCAGAAAAGCGATGAAGTGGTACTAAACCAATCCAGTGACTGTGAGTTTGACTTCTGTATGGGTGGATGAACATGAATGTTGAGGTATACATGTGTTCTGGGTGTCCTTTTTCCCTGTCCCAGTGTATCATGGTGGATCAGAGTTCCGAACAGAAATCGAGGAATCTTGACAGGGAAGCAGATGATGAAGTTGAGTGTCTCATGATGTCAGTATTCCCCTGGGATTAGTTCTGGTGTTAGTGTGTCTGTGCTAGTAGCAATGGCCCCAGAAAGGGCCAACTGTACTTGTAGAGCCAAGTGCATGCTGAGTGACATGGTTTTGCATGGTATGGTTGGACTCCCCTTCCATGCATAGTGGTTAAGAGAATTTCTTGGAGTCAAGTTGCTGATGGTCAGGCAAGTGCTAATGTGGCCATAGCCCAGTTCTTGGGTCCTGATGTTTCTTAATTCCAAAAGGATCCTAACATGTTGCTGTCATGTTTTGTCAGCAGGTAGTCTGTGAAGCTTATGGATGGTGATCATGTCTTGTGAGACATGCAGCCTTCATCCATGTGGCATCTTTTTTTTCTCATAAATATTGGACATGGGCCCATAGGGAGCTGTGTCTGTTCTATGCAGTTTGACATGTGTGACAAGGAAGGTAAAACAGTGGACTCTTCCCAGTGTATACGTGTAACCATCACATTTTCATGTAAGATGGTGGCCCATTAGGCAGTTTTCCATTCTCTCTGTCCTTTATGGAGTGACACAGCTTCATTTAATATCAAGGTTTCTACCACTATGGATAATATTGCTGAATCTTCAGCAGTTTTCCATTTTGGGAGAATGATTTCTCTTACCTTACTTTCTCCATGGAAATGTTCAAGGTCCCAGTTCGTTTTAAGTGAGGTCTCCAAAAACATGGTGACCTCTGTAGTCGTTACATGTGCTGGTTCAAGGACAAATGGACTAACAGTATTTGAGATGTGTTTTTCACAGGGATCCTGCTGTCACAGTAAGGCATACATCTTACTCATTCAGATCCATACAGACATCTGGTAAGTGTGGCCTTGGTGCAAGGTCACCAACTAGATCTTGAATCCTCCATATGTACAGGAAAGTGATGAAAGTGTCTTTAGCCATTTGTGGTTCCCTCCCAGATTTCCCAGTACTCAGGTTAGAAAGCATGGCATCCTTGGTGATGCTAGTGTCTGTGAGGGGCGATACTTGGCATATGTGAGCTATAATGTCTGTCAAAATGGTGCCCATTGAAGACTTGACTCTGTCCATGTTTTTACGCTTATTGTGCCATGGAGCAGTAAACATGGGAAATTTCATAGGTGTCCACTTAAGAGTTTGGCTTCAGAGGAATGGATTGTTTTGCTTGCAATCATCCCAGCATGCTGATATGATTTGTGTCTCGCTATATTTTCCAGAGGACCAAAATGCTCATAAACTCTACACTGACAATCTCTTCTCCAGATTCCCTTGAAGAGAGTGGGCAGAGATGCTGAGAAATCTGTGGCCAGGACCTCATACTAATATGAGGTAAGATGGGTCTGGTACCTTGTCGGGGCCTTGCGACCTTCCAGATATAGGTGGTTGTCAGGAGCGTGTGCCTAATGACATGTTCTCATGTTTCCTGGGCTCATATCCGCTGAAGGCCTTGGCTAGTGTATGGTTGAGAACTAGTGCCACATTCACCCTCAGAGCCTTTTTTTTTTGATATAGATTTGACTATCAATGACAAATCTATTATTTCCCCAATTATTTCACAATTTTTTTGTTCATTTCCTTCTTGCCTTGTGAGGGACCTGCAGGTGCTATGAATCCCAGCCTGCAGATCTTGTACTTTTCATACTTGAGTGAGTAGGGAGATATGTGGAAAAACAGGCATTGTCATAGGGTGGGTTGCTCTGTTATGAATTGGAGCATTTTGATAGGTTATGTGGTTAAGAGTATCCTTTGATGTTGCACACCTTATTCATGGGCATATAGGAGGAATCTGGCTGAATGTGGCAACACTTAAGACAACCTGGTCACCAGCTGGCCCTTAGAAAGATACCTGTTGACAAAACATGGCAACACTAGATTAGGCACAGGCTTTTTTACCACTTCCCTAATGAACAACAGGCTTGTAATTCAGGCCATCCCCATTGGATCTGACCATCTTAACCATCTTGAATCTCAGGCTTTTTTATATCCCTGTAAAGGCAAGGCCACAAACCATCCTAAAACCATGTAATTCAGCACACACTTTCCTCTGCAAAATCAATTGCTTTTTCCTTTGACTGTTACAACTGACATAAAAGGCGATAGACCCTAGATGGTATGGTGGCATGCAGACTGTCCTGGTGTACACGGAAAACTCTCTGGTAATTGAAAGGTGTTCCTGGTCTTCCTTTCCAGTGAGAGTTCCAGAACTCATTGTGAGTCATGAGAGACCATGTTGTTGAACATCACCAGGTTCCTGGTAAGAGCCAGGAGTGGCCTGCTTTGTAGCACCAGACAGGTGATCTCCAATACTTTGGTATGTGACGGTTGAGTGATTTTTGGTTATCACGTCTGTGCTTTGGGTGCAGGTGACCAAGGAAACAATGAACTGTGAACCAACCATTCTAGATACCATGAATTTGCCTGTGGTGTATGGTATGTGATCATGAATATTGAGGGATCCATGGCATTGCTTTTTGCCTGGTGCAGTGACTTTGTGGTGGACCACATATCTGAGTAGGAAGCACAGGAATCATGGAGGTGACCTGTCGATGGGAATTGTTGTGTTCCCCTCATATTTTTCTGGTGTAAGGATGTAGTAAAGCCTTTTATGTCAGTTGTAACAGTCAAAGGAAAAAGCAATTGATTTTGCAGAGGAAAGTGTGTGCTGAATTACATGGTTTTAGGATGGTTTGTGGCCTTGCCTTTACAGGGATATAAAAAAGCCTGAGATTCAAGATGGTTAAGATGGTCAGATCCAATGGGGATGGCCTGAATTACAAGCCTGTTGTTCATTAGGGAAGTGGTAAAAAAGCCTGTGCCTAATCTAGTGTTGCCATGTTTTGTCAACAGGTATCTTTCTAAGGGCCAGCTGGTGACCAGGTTGTCTTAAGTGTTGCCACATTCAGCCATGAACACCTACTTCTCTACATATGTACATTAGAGAAGGGCCCTTGCTCTCTTGTCTTTTCCCTGCTATTTGTCATGTGTGCCAAACAAAGGTAAATCAAGAGACACGATGCAGTTCCCTCCATGAAACATCCCATTTCATGTAAGATACTTGTCCCATAGTGTAATTTTCTTGCTTGCCATCCTCGAATGTATGTCATGGATTCATTTTCTAATCCATGCTTCCACCCTTATCGATATTGACCCTGTATCTTCTACAGGTTTGCATTCAAGTGAGAAAGAATTCTCTTGCTAGACATTCTCCTTGAAGTTTCTCAAGGACCTGGGACACATGTCCAGGCAGTGAAGCAAGTAGACTCCAAAAAATAACAGTGACCTCTGCAGTAGCCACAATGGCCAGTGGAAGGGCTCGTGGACTAAATCGGTATTCCTGCTGTGTTTTTTACAGGGATTGTCATGTCATACATCGGGAAGCAATGTACGCTTGAGCATTTCTACATGCATTCGCTAAGTGTAGGCTTGGGCCCAAGCTACCAGTGATGACCCACATCCTTCAAATTCATAGGTAGGTGAGAAGGTGTCCCTTGGCATTCTCAGCCCCATCCTTCTTTTGAAGCTGCTCAGGTCAGAGAGCTTGGGGTGCTCAGGAATGCTGCTCTCTGTGAATGGCTTTGTTGAAGTCAAATGGATGCTAAACGGTGAGCATTGAAGGAGTGATTCTGTTCAGGTTTTTGTTCCTGTGAGGCCCAACCTAGGGTTAGTAAGCACAGGAGAGTTTGCAGTCTTCCGCCTGGGAGAGGTTTGATTCTGCTGTGTGATTCTTCCTCTGGCAAACATCCCATCACCCAGGTAAGTGTCAAGTACGATTAAGTGATTTACAGGGGCACCAACATACTCATGGTTTCTGCTTCCACCATTTTCTTCATGTTTTTACCAGGTTTGACAAGAGCATAGGGATGCTCAGGAGGCTCTTTTTGGAACCTCGTGGAAATGTCAGGTAAAAGCAGGGGCTGTTATATCTTTCAAGACCAAGTGCTCTTCCATATTCTTGTGGATGTCAATTATATGTGCATAATTTGTTATACCTCATGTTTCCATGGTGCACATTAGACCATGGTTCCTGTAGGCTAAAGAGTTTGGGCCCCATTCACCCTCAGAGCCTTTTGTGCCAGTATACATTTGACCAGTGTACGTGGTGCAACTCTCATGGTTCCCATATTATTTGTCCAGTGTGGTATTCTGTGCATGTTTGCTCTCATGAGTGCACGACAGGTGCTCTGGAAGCCCTGCAGTGAGATCTCTGCATTTCATACTAATCCAAGTAGAGGAGCTAGTTGGGCAAGAGTTCTTTGCCATAGGATGAGTTCCAGAGATATGGGCTATAGCGGTTTGTCAGGTATCTCCTTAAGAGCATCCATTTACTATTGCAGGGTTAGTCTGTGGTCATTTAAGACAAGTCTAGTATTGGAGATAGACCACAAATGATAGGCCAAAGAGGAGATTCTACATGTTAACACAGAAATCAGGATTCATAAAGGATATGTGTTTTCCTGTGTGGGTTCAGGAGCTCCCTGTGAGACATTGACTATTGGAGATCCCACTGACCATCCTCAGATTCCTGGTAAGTGCAGATGTAGGACTCCCTGGTAGCACCAGAGAGGGGATCTCTGGGGTTTGGTAAGTGATGACAGAGCCCTTCTGTGTTGGCATGGCCATGCTTTTAGTACAGGTGCCTGGGTAATGGATGAATGAAGTACTCAGCCTATACAGTGGACATAAGTTTACCCTTGTATATGTTGTGTGAAGGATAATGCATGTTGAGGTATCCATGTGTATTGAGATTCCTGGTCCAATGATATTGTGGTGGAGCAGCCTTCTGATCAGGAAGCCTAGGAATCTTGGGAGGTGACCAGTTGATGAGACAAAGTGTCTAGGCATGTTAGTGTTCCCCTGGATGGGTTTTGGTATGATGGTGGAGTGAAAGCCTTTTGTTCCACTACCGATAGGCCAAAGGAAGAGCCACGCTTCCTGAAGAGCAAAGTGTGTGCTGAATGATGTGTTTTTTCACATGGTGTTGTTGGACGTGCCTTCATGTAGTTATATACAGCTTTATATTAATGTTTTTGAGTCAAGATTTTAGGAACTCAAGTAAGTGCTGATGTGCACATAGCCCAACTTCAGGCCTGAATTTCCTTTGTGACACTGATAAGGAGCCTCTGTGTAACATGGTATAGCCATGATTTGTCCTCATTTATCTTTGGAAGGCCTCAGCTGGTGAGCAGGTCTTGTGAGATGTTACCTTCAGCCATGGAACATCTTCTATCCACATGAACATTGGAAGCAGGCCCTGTGTTACCCTTGTGTTTCCCTGCTGTGTGACTTGTATGAAAATGAAGGTGACCCAAGAGTCTTTTCCAAAGGGAACCAGTAAATAGCACATTAGCATATGGGATGTCTGCCCACAGGCATTTTCCAGGCTTGTTGTCTGATATGCAGAGGCAGGGATCCTTGTTGATATTGAGGTTTCCACCACTCTTGATATTGGTCCTTGGAACGTCTCCAGATTTCTTTTGAAGGGAATAATATTTCTCTTTCTAGGCTTTGTGTGTTCATTTCCACATGGACCCAGGTAGTGAAACAATTGGGCTATGAAAAAAAGACGGAAATTCCTTAAATTCTCACACTTGTAGGTACAAGGAGATGTGTCATAACACGGTATTCCTGTTGTGTTTTACAGAGGAATCCCGAGGTCACCGAAGCTTCCAAGGTTTTCATGCACATCTGTAGAGACATCAGTAAGTGTTAGCTTAGGCCTAGGCCACCAACCAAGACTCACCACCTTCTTGTGCACAGGGAGGTGATGAAGGTGTCCCTCCACATTCCTGGGCCCCTGTTTGATTTGAAGGTGCTTAATTCAGGAAGGAAGATGTTCTCAGAGGTGCTGCTGTATGTGAGAGTATCGGGGAGATCAAATGGATGCTGAAACTTGAGTACTGAAGGATGGATTCTGTCCAGGTTTTGTGCTTGTTGATGTCGAGTTGGGAGTAGAAGCATAGGAGAGCTTGCAGATATCCAGGTAGGAGATGCTCAACTTTGGGAAGTGTAATGTTATCCTCCCAATCATCTCAGCATCCAGGTAAGTTTCCAGTGTCATTCAGTGGCTTATGGAGGCAGTGACATGCTTATGACTCCACACTCACAACGTCTTCTCCATATTTATTCCAGGTTCCCTTGGTAGGGACCCCAGGGACATTTTAGGCTGTGGCCAGAACAAAAGAAATGTCAGGTAAGAATCAGTGTGCCTGTACCTCGTTGTGGACTATGTAGTCTTTCATATGTAGGTAGGTGTCAGGATTGTGTGCATAATGAGATATTTTCCATGTTCCCTGGGTCCACATCTACTTTACAACTTCCTAATGTCTTGCTTAGAGCTTATTCCCAATTCACCCTTAGAGCCATTTTCTAGCATACATTTGAGTACTGATGGTGAAACTCTTATGGTTCCCCCTTCATTTGGGACATGTGGTGTTCAGTGCCTTCTTGCTCTCATCAGGGAGTATCTGGTGGTGTGGAATCCCTGCAGGTAGACCTCATGCATTTCACACTAGTCAAAGTAGAGGAATAAATGGGACCTGGGTCATTTTCTTAGGGTGGGTTACTGCGACATGGATTAGAGCAGTGTGTCAGATATCTCCTGAGGAACATCCATTTCCTGTAGCACGCGAAGTCAGTGGTCATAATGATGAATCTGGTATTGGTAATGGATCCCTAGTGATGAGATGATGTGGAGATTGTGTAGGTGGATGTGTGAACGGGGATACATTTTCTTGTGCATCTTTTCCAGGGAGTGGTCTGGAAGTCATTGTGAGCCATTGAAAATCAGTGATCCCATGGCACACACTCAGATTCCAAGTAAGTGCAGGTGTGGGCCTCCCTTGTAGCACCAGCAAAGAATCTCAACCGATTTTGGTAAGTCCTGATGGGGACATCGGGTGTTGCTGTAGCCATGCTTTGGATGATGTTGCCCGGTAATGTGATGAAGGGGATATTATGCCTATGCACTTCCCATGAGTTTAACCTTGTGTAGGATGCAGGATAATAAAAATTGAGTGAACCCTATTTCTGGAGATTTCTTTCCCCTGGTCTGATTATATTGTGATTTCTAAGCATAAGACACAGGAATCTTTGCAGGTACAAGGTGGTGAGAATGAGTGGCTCAAGATGATAGGGTTCCCCTCAGATTGGTTGTGGTATCAGGACTGAATGAAAATCATCTGTGCCAGTGGTTATGGGCAAGGCAGAGTCAGCTGATTTTGATGAAATTGCTTTCTGAAGGAAGTATTCAGATGGTGTGTTTGGACATAGCTTCAGGTAGGTGTAAGCAGCCACGTAGAAATGATTTTGCAGTTACAATTGCAGATGTTCAGGCAATTCCTAATGTCGACATAGCCTGGTCTTCAGGGTCTGATCTTCATTAGCGAAGTCGAGTAAGAACCTCTGCCTAACTGGGTGTTGCCATGTTTTTATCACCATATATTTGGGTAGGGGCTTGGCTGGTGATAAATTCTTGTGATACATTTGCACTATCAGCTATAGGACACATATTCTTCTACACAAATGAACATCGTAGGAAGGCACATGGGCAAGTGGCTCTTTTCCCTGCTGTTTGACACATGTGCCTGTGAAGGTAACACAGTTGACTCTTCCCAATGCCTAGTGGTAAGCATTCCATTTTCATGTAGCATTGCTGGCCCATAATGCTTTGTCATGCTCATGGCTATAGAAGGAGAGGCAGAGATTCCTGTTAACCTCCAGATATTTATCTCAGTGGGTAGTTGAGAAATATCAGTTTCTATAAAAGTAAGGCAGTTTCTATGCTCACGGTTGTATAAGGAGAGGCAGGGATTCTTATAAATATCCTGGTGTCCACCACCAATGATAGTGATCCTGGAAGGTCAGATTTCCATTGATGGGAGAAAGATTTCTCTTACCAGGCTTTGCACGTGGAGTTCTTCCAAAGACTCGGGTAGTCAAGCAAGTGGGATCCTAAAAACATTGACCTCTGCACATCTAACATGTAGTGCTGTAAGGAGCCATCGAATAAGTCAGTATTCTTGATGTGTTTTTAACAGGGGTTCTGCTGTCACAGTGTGGCCTGCAACATACCCCTGTGGATCACTAGAGAAATCAGTTAAGTGTGGGCTGGGTCCAGGCCACCAACCAGATTTCACCAACACCACCTGCATGAGTAAATAAAAAAAGTGACCCTGGGCATTCCCACCCCCTCCATGATTAGGTTAGTCAGGTTGCCGACCACGGTGATGCTACTGACTGTGAGTGGACGCTTGGCACGGACGAGGTCAAATGGATGCCAACATAATAAGAATTGAAGAATGATTCTGTGAAGGATTTCTTGCTTTTTAGCCAAACCCAAGAATCAGGCTCTTATGTTTCCCTGTTTAATGGGAAGTGTGGTGTTCTGTGCCTTCTTGCTATCCTTAAGAAGCACCAGGTGTTGTTGAATGCAAGCCAGGAGATCTGTATTTCACACTGGTTACAGTAGGGGCATAAACCGAACAACCAATCATTGTCATAGAATTGGTTCCAGAGATATGCAGTGGAGCAGTTGGCCAGGTATCACCCCGAGAACCTCCATTTCTTTTTGCAGGGCTAATCTGTGGGCATGTAGGTAGAGTCTCATAGTGGCCATAGACTTCAAATTATAGGATGACAGGGAGATTTTGCAGGTGGCTAATAAAAAGGGTTCCAGTAAAGAATGTATTGCCTTGCATGTCTCTTCCAGTGAGTGGTCCAGAACTCACAGTGAGCCTTGAAATGCCATCCTGTTGAACATCTCCATGTTCCTGGTAAGTGCTTTAGCATGCCTCCCTCCTAGCAGCACATAGGAGATCTCCATGACTTTGGTAAGTGATAGTGGGGTCCCTGTGGATTGTGGGGGGCTGAGCTTAGTGTTCTGGTGACCAAGAAATCAACCAGGATAGACCTAAACCCATGCAGTGGATATGACTGTGCTCTTGGTGTAGGGTTCAGGAACATGAATGTTGATGAATCTCTGTGTCTTTGATTGCTTTGCCCTGGTCCAGTGAACTTTCAGTGGAGCAGACCACTGAACATGAGGCATGAGCTTTTTCTTTACTTAGTAACATTGGAAGAAGCCCTTTAGGCAAACCTGTCTTTTACCTGTTGTTGACATGTGTGAAAATGAAGGTAAAACAAAAGGTGATGCTCAGTGGCTACCAATAAGCATCACAAAATCATGTAGGATGGCCCATTTACATGGTGTTCCCCATGCTTACTATAGTATTTGGAGAGGCAAGGATTCTTGTTCTTTTGTTTTATAGCACAACGGCTTGAATGTTTCCATGCAGAGGAGAAAGTTTTTTCCTACATGGCTTTGTTAATGGAGTTCCCCAGGTAATGAATCAAGTGGGCTCTGCAAACAAATACAGCAATCTCTAGAATTCTCACATGTGCTAGGGCATGGAGACATGGACTAAAGCTCTATTTTCAATGTGATTTTCATGGGGATCCTGATGTTACAGTGAGGTGCACGTCATCTTCTTGGGGATCCATACAGATATCTGGTAGGTTGGGCTTGGGTTAACAGGTTACCAACCATGTCCTTCCACTTCCACATGCACAGATAAGTGAGGACTGGGTCCCTCAGAATTTCCTGCTCTCTTCTAGACTTGGTGGTGCTCAGATCAGGAGGGATGAAGACCTCGGTGAATCTTCTGGCTGGAGGGGTCACTAGGCATGGTGAGGTTAAATGGATGCCAAAACCATAAGCAGTGAAGGAGTGATTCTGTCTTACTTCCTAGGCATGCATGCATCTGATTATTTTGCTTCCACATTCAACAACTGAGTCTTTTTTTTTTTGCACTATAAATTGACTATGGGAGGTGACTCTCTTATATTTCTCCCTTTATTTGTCAAGTGTGATGCTCAGTGCCATCTTGCTATTATGACCATCCCTTCAGGCAGATCTTGTACATTTCCTATTAGTCCCAGTAGGCCAGCAAGCCTGGTGAGAGTTCATTGACACAGGGATGGTCCTTGTGACCAGAATTAGAGCAGTTTGGCAGGTGTCTCCTAAAGCATGCACATTTTATGGTTACCCTGTAATTCCTTGGGAAGTTAGGAGGAGCTTGGTAGTGGCAGTGGACCCTGAGTGATAGAACCATCTGAAGACTATGCAGGTGGACATGGAAAAAGGCACTGATAAAGGATAGGTTTTTGCCTTGATTACTTTTCTCATTGCTGACACAAAATACCTGACACACAAAGTTGAAAAGGAAATGTTTATTTCAGATCACAGTTTGTCGAGGTTTCCGTCCATGATGGCTGGCTCCCAGGGAGGGTGGCATGGTGGCATGGCTGAGCTTTATCTAGAGAGTAAACAGTTCACGTCAGGCAGAATGCAGCAAAGACAGCAAGCAGTAAGTGAGAAGCACAAGGCGACAAGCAGTAACTCTTGTTTTGTCCCTTATATTCTATCAAGGGTACCTTCCCTTAGTGTTGGAAGCACTTTAGACCCAGGGTTGGCCTTCCCTTTATCTACACCCAGAACGTTGCCAAAGCAATCAGTGGACTCATTTAGTAATCATAATCCATTAGTCGTAGCATCACACAACTTAAACCCAGAATTACACACGTCAGATCCAGCTACCTCTGAAATGCCCCATCTGTGGCCTCAAGAGGCTCTGGGGGGACATCTAGACACAAGTCATAACACTTCTCTTGTTCATCTTTTCTAGAGAGGGGTCCAGAGCACACGTTAAGCCATGATAGGGCATCATTTAAACATCACCAGAATCCAGGCAATGGTAGTTGTGGGCAGGTTAAGGATTGCAGTGGTCATGTGGGTAGTTGTGATCATCTTTGAGTGCAAGTGCCCAAGGAAGCAATGAAGGTCAATTGAGACAATCCAGTGAATGTGAGTTTGTTCTAGGCTGTGGAAAAAAAAAAAGGAATATGCAGAGTTTGTGTTTCCTGGAATTACTTGTTCCCTTTTCTGGTGATATTGTGTTGGACCAACCTGTCAAGAGTGAAACAAGGGAATTGTTAGAGTTGAGTAGTTGATGAGGATTACTGTCTCAGAATGATTGTTTTCCTTGCCAATTTTTTCTGGAATCAGGATATAGTGAATGTCTTTTGTTCACTGGTCATGGACAAAATGAAAGGCTATGCGTACTTGCAGAGCAAACTGTATGTTGATTTACAATGGATTTGGCGTGGTGTGGTTGACCTTCCATTCAGGTATATGCAGTGCTGAGGAAAATTTTGTTGAGGTGAGATTGCAAATGATCTGGTAAGAATGTGGACATAGCCTGGTTATCAGGGACTGAAGTTCCTTACAAGGTCGAAAAGGAGTCTTGCTGTGTTTTTTCACCGGGTATTCTTCTAGGGACCCAGATGGTGATCGGGTTTTGTGTGATGTTGACACCCTCAGATACGGGACACTTCAATACAAATGCATATTGTAGGAAAGCACATTGGCAATTGGCTATTTTTCCTGTTTTGGCGAATTTTTCTTGTAGAGCAAGATGTATGAGGAAGTATGTGATGTTTGCATGATGTAGTTGGACTTCACTATAGGGAGTTATAAGCAGAGACAAAATATTTTTGAGTCAAGATTGCTGATGGTCATGAACATAGCCTGACATGAACTAGCCTGATTCTCTAAGGCTCATGTTTCTTAGGAAGGTCAAAAAGGAGGCTGTGTCTAACATGTTTCCCGTGTCAGGCTTTGTCTATGGGGTTCCCCAAGAAGCTATCTAGTAAAATTAAGTGGGCTTTTCAGACAAACACAGTGACCTTCACAATTCTCACATGAACTATGGGAAGGAGATATGAACTAATGCAGTATTCCCCATGCCTTTTTCAGAGACCCTGATGGAAGTATGAGGGGAGCAATATACTCATGAGGATCCTGGAGACATCAGGTAAGTTTGGGCCTGAGATACAGATTGTAGGAATTTGGCAGGTGTCTGCTCAGGTATGTCCATTTCCTCTTCCTTGGCTTTCTTGGACATAAATGAGGATCCTTGTGGTGATGATGGACCCCTGAAAAATACCATGATGTGGGGAATTTGAAGGTAGAGTAAAAGAAGGGCATGAGTACAGGATAGTTTTTCTGGATGTTTTTGCTAGTGACAGGGCCAGACCTCACAGTGAGCCAGGAAAGGTCATCCCCTTGAACATCACCAGGATGCAGATCACAGCAAGTTTGGGCCTCCATCACAGCATAGGAAATGGGATCTTCTTGAATTTCTGTGAAGGATGTTGGGGCCCCCTAGTGTTGCTGACCCCATTTTTGTGTGAATAAAGCCGGTGTATGAAAAAGCCTAGAGAATCAGAAATCTAATCTGCATGAATATTCTTTTTGTAGATGGTAGAGAAAAGACTGTTCAAGATCCCTGTGTGTTGGGATGGCTTTCTCACTATATGCAATTACATGCTTGAGTCAGAATGCTCAGAACAAAGCCCAGGTAACTTGCAGGTGTCAGTTGATGAGGATTAGAGCCCCTGGATAATACTCTTACCCTCAGCTCCAATCTGGTATGCAGGTGGATTAGAAGTCTCCCATACCAGTGGTGGTTGTCAATGAGTACAGAAAGTATGCTTACAGAACATGCTACATCTTGAAATATGGTTTTGACAGAGTATTTTTCCCTTTCTTTTCATGAATATGGAGCGATCAAAAAACGTTGTTTAATATAGGCTTATGGAATGCCAAGTTAGTACTGCCATGGATAAGCCAATCACTAGGCCAGATGTCCTTATTCAGGTTGAAAGGAGCCTCTGCTAAACCTGCTCTTGCATGTTTCATCACCAGGTATCCTACCAAAAGACTGGCTGGTGAGCAGGTCTTGGGAGATGTTCCTACCTTCACCTCAGTGACACTGTCCTCTTTGCTGTTATACATTGTAGGAGGGCACTTAGGCACCCTTTGTCTTTCCCCACAGTTTCACCTCTGTGCCGATGGAGGTGCGGTCTTCCCAATGGCTATTGGTCAGCATGCCATCATCATGTGGCAAAGCTGACCCATAATACAGTTTTCATGTTGCTAAGGTAGATGGAGTGGCCAGGATTCTTGTTAATATCCACTATGAATATTGACCCTGGGAACAACTTCTTTCCCTTTAAGAGGGAAAGTGTCTCTTACCAGACTTTCTCCAGGGAACACACCCAGGACTCAGAAATTAGAGCAAATGCCCCAACAATCAAACACAATGACTTCCACAGTACTCATATATGGTGGTGGAAGGAGATATAGACTAAATCAGTAGACTCTGATGTAATTTTCATAGGGATACTCATGTCATAGTGCACAGCACAGTGTGTTCATTTGGATGCATACATACATCCAGGTAGGTGTGGGCTTAGGCCTCTGTCAAAAACGTGGTCCTGCCACTTCCACTTGCATGGGTATGTGACAAAGGTGTGCCTTGGTATTTGCAGCCCCCTTCTTGATGTGTAGTTGCTCAAGTGAGAAAGCATCCACAGCAATGCTTCTCTATGTGAGGGGACTCGTAGCACAGGTGAGATCAAATGGATGGTGTTGTAGTGAGCACTAAAAGATTCTGTCCATGTTTTTGTGCTTGATGTGGCCCTGCCTGGGGAGCAACAAGACAGGAAAATTTGCAGGTGTCCACGGAGGAGAGGTTTAACTGTGGGGATGAGACTGTATTCATGCAAACATCCCAGCATCCAGGTACATTTTCAGTGTCATTCAATGATTCTCATGGGAATTGAAATGCTCATTGACTCTACCATGATGTTGTCTTCTGCATGTTTTCTGAAGGTCTCCTCGAAATGAGAAGACTGTGGCTTGAACCTCATGAAAATTTCAGTTAAGTAACTGTGTTAGTACCTCATTGGTTACCATGTGATTGTCCATATCTAGGTGTATGTGAGGGGGCTGTGCATAAGATGTTGTCATATTTTCTAGACATGCATCTTATAAGGTTTTGAATAGGGTGTTGTTCAGAGCTTATGCCACATTCAACATCAGATTTTTTTTTTCTGTTACAGATTGGCTATTGATATGAACCTCTGATATTTCCCTCTTCATTTCACAAATGTTGTGCTTGGTGCCTTCTTGCTACCACTGGGAAGCATCAGATGCTATTGCTTCTCTGCCAGGAGATCCCAAGTATTTCATACTATCCCACTAGGGTAATGAGCAGGGTATGAAGTCACTGTAACAGGGTGGGTCCCTGAGACAGGAATTGGAGTGGATTGGGAGGTACCTCCTCAAGAGTGTCCATTTACCATTTCTTGGCTGGTTTGTTAACATGAAGGAGCAGCCTGCTAGTTTAGATGGACCCTGAATGCTAGGATGACATGGGAGTTGTACAGGTAGACACAGAGAAGGAGAGCATGAAGTGTATGATGTCTGTTGTTTCTTTTCCAGTGAGAGAGTTCACTAATCACAGTGAACCCTGAGAGGCCATCTGGCTGAACATCACCAGAAACCAGGTAAGGACAGCCATGGGCCTTCATTACAGCATGGACGGGGTTGTCCATGGCCTTCAGGAAGTGATAGTGTGGTCCCTGTGGGTTGTGGTTGTTCTGACCTTGCTTTAGATGCAGGAGCCCAGGATAGGAGGTGGGACTCTGGGAACAGGACTGTTCTTCAGGCAGTGATCCCAGCATTTTGGTAAATTTCCTATGTCTCTCAATGGTTTTCTTGTGCACCAAAACGCTCTTCGACAATACACTGACACCATCTTCTCCATGTTCTCTCTAGGTTCCCTACATGGGAAGATAGGGAAGCCTTTGACAACTATGGCTTTAATCTCATCCAAATCTCAGGTAGGAATCAGTGTCTTCATACCTCACTGGTGCCATGTGATGTTCCTGATTCAGGTAGCTGTCAGGAGTGTGTGCATATGAGATATTCTCATGTTCTTGGGGCTCATCCTCTGAACACATTAGCTAGTGCAAGATTCAGGGCTGATGCCACATTGAAACTTGATGCCTTTTTTTCTACATAGATTTGAATAAGTCCCAACATGGACATAGCCTGCACCACAGAGCCTCTTGTTCATTACGGAGGTGAAAGAGGAGTCTTTGCCTAAGCAGGTATTACCAAACTTTATCAACAGGCATCCTTATGAGGGGCGTGCTGGTGATTAGGTCTTGTGAGATGTGGTGCCATCAGGCCTGGTACATTTCTTTTCTGATACATGGTGGAGGAGTTTACTTGGGCACCATAGTCTTTTTCCCCACTGTTGCACATGCATACTCCTGAAGGCAAAAGAAGTGAAGAAGAATGCTTTCCAATAGCTGGGTAAGCATCCCATTTTCATGCAGGATACCTGACTCTGAAACAATTTTCATGCTCCCCACAGTTGATGAGGAGGCTTGGATTATTGTTTATATTCTGGATTCAACCAGTACAGATTTGCACCTTTTGAACTTCTTCAGGCTTCTGTTCGAGGAAGAAAGAATGCCCATTAACTGTCATTATCCTTGGCATTCTGCAAAGACCTATGTAGTGAATCCAGTGGGCTTAACAAATAAACACAGTGACTTCTGCAATTTTCACTTGTGGACTAAATCAGTATTCTGGATGTGTTATTCACAGAGCTCCTGATGTCAGATACCTGTTGGATACTCTGTTGGATACCTGTAGACGTCCAAGTAACTCTGGGCTTTGACCCAGGCCACTGATGAGGTCCCATCAACTCCACGTGCATGGCTAAGTTAGGAAGGTGTCTTGACCTTCCCAGCCCCCTCCTTCATTTGAAGGTTCTTGGGACAGAGGATGGAGTTTTTGGCTAGGCAAGTACCTGTGAGGGGACACCTTGCATGGGCTGGGTACTAATGATGCTGAACCTATGAGTACCGAAAGAATGATTCTATCCTGTTTAGGAGAGGTTAGGATCTGGTGACAGAACTGTATCACTAGCAATCATCCTAGCATCCTAGCATTAGGTTTTCAGTGACACTCATTTTTTCAGTGGCACCGAAAAGCACTTCAACTCTACACCAACACCCTCCTATATGTTTTCTAGTTTCCCTTCAAGAGTGGATAGGAATGTATAGAAGTCTCTTAGCAAAACCATATGTGAATGTCAGGTAACAATCAGGGTGCTAGTACCTGGTTGGACATCATGTGGTCATCTGGATCAGATGGATGTCTGCAGCATGTAAACAAACAGAAGTTCTTCCACATCCTAGGTGTGCATGCTCTGAAGATCTCTCTTCCACATTAAGCAACAAAACCTTTTTTTTTCTTTTGCACTATGAATTGACTACTGAAGGTGAATCTTTTATGTTTCCCCCTTTATTTGTCAAGTGTGCTGCTCAGTGCCATCTTGCTATCATGAGCATCCCTTCAGGCAGATCTCATGCATTTCCTATTAGTCCCAGTAGGTGAATAAGCAGGATGAGTGGTCACTGACATAGAGTTGGTCCCTGTGACCAGAATTAGAGCAGTTTGGTAGGTGTTTCCTAAAGCGTGCACATTCTGTGGTTGCCCTGTTAGTCCTTGGAAAGTTAGGAGGAGCGTGGTAGTGGCAATGGACCGTGAGTGATACAGTGATGTGAAGAGTATGCAGATGGTCATGGAAAAAGGCACCAGTAAAAGATAGGTTCTTGTTTTGGTTATCTCCTCACTGACACGAAATACCTGACAGACAAAGATTAAAAGGAAATGTTTATATCAGCATACAGTTTGTTGAGGTTTCAGTCCATGATGGCTGGCTCCCAGGCAAGGTGCCATGGCAAAGGTGTGTCTCAGAGAGGAAACCATTCATGTAAGACAGAAGGCAGTAAAAGCAACAAGCTATAAGTGACCAGCAGAAAGCACAAGAAGTGGCCCTCATTTTGTCCCTTACATTCTATCGAGGCTACTCTTCCCTAAGGGCTGGTAGCACTCCACACGCAGGGTTGACCTTCCCATTATCCACGCCCAGAACTTTTCCAAACCAATCAGTGGACTAATTTAGTAATCATAATCCATTCGTTGTTGCATCACACAATTTTAATTCAGAATTACACAATTTAGATGCAGGTACCTCTGAAATGCCCCACCTGTGACCTTATGAGGCTTTGGGGGACATTTAAATACAAGCCATAGCACTTCTCTTGGTCATATTTTCCAGAGAGGGATCCAGAGCACATGGTAAGCCATGATAGGGCATTATTTAAACATCACCAGAATCCAGGTAAGGGTGGTTGTGGACAGGTTAAGGATTGCTGTGGTCATGTGGGTAGTTGTGGTCATCTTTGAGTGCAGGTGTGCAGGGAAGAAATGAAGGGCAACTGAGCCAATCCACTGAGCATGAGTTTCCTCTAGGCTTGTAGTCAGAAAAATGAATATCCAGAGTTTGTGTGTCCTGGGATTTTTTTCCCCCTTGTCCAGTGATATTGTGGTATACCAGCCATCAAAGACCAAAACAAGATAATCATTACAGGTGAGTAGTTGATAAGGAGTAGTGTCGCAGGATGATTATTTTCCATGCAGATTTTTCCTGGAATTAGGGTATGGTGAAAGTCTTTTGTGTCACTGGTAATGGCCAATGAAAGGCCAGGTGTTCTTGCACAGCAAACTGTATGTTGAAGTACCTGCATTGGGCATGGTGTGGTTGGCCATCCATTCAGGTATATGAAGTGCTGAAGAAAACTTTGTTGAGGTGACATTGCAAATGGTCTGGTAAGAATGTGGACATAGCCTGGTTTTCAGGGCCTGCTGTTCCTTAGCAAGGTCAAAAAGGAGTCTTGCCATGTTTTTTCCCCAGGTGTTCTTCTAGGGGCCTGGATGGTGATCGGGTCTTGTGCGATGTTGACACCCTCAGACATGGGACACTTCTATACAAATGTGCATTGTAGGAAGGCACATGGCAACTGACTGTTTATCCTGTTTGGCCAGGTTTTCTTATAGAGCAAGATATATGAGTAAGTACCTGATGTTTGTATGGTGTAGTTGGACTTCACTTAAGGGAGTTATATGCAGAAACAGAAATAATTTTTGAGTCAACATTACGAATGGTTAGGCTATTCCTAACATGAACATAGCCTGATTGTCTGAGTGTCGTTTCTTAGGAAGGTCAAAAAGGTGTCTATGTCTAACATGTTGCTGCCAGTTTCGTTATCTGGTATCCTGTGATGGACCCACTGCTCATCAGGTCTTATGAAGTGATACCATGTTCAGATATGGGACACCTTTATTTTCTGGATATACATCATGGGAAGCCACTTTGGCAATCTCTTTCGTGTGATGTTTAGCATGTGTGACATGAAGGTAAAATAAGAGACTCTTGGCAGTGTCCACTGGTATCTCATTTTCACATAGAATTGTAGATCCAAAAGTCAGTTTCCTTCCTCATTGTGGTGCATTGAGAGGCATGGATTCTTGTTAATATCCAGGTTCCACCACCAGTGATACTCACCCTGGAGGTTCTCCAGGTTTTCGTTGAAGGCAGAAAGGTTTTTCTTCCAGGTTTAATCCATAGAGTTCCAGAAGGACCCAGGTAGTCAAGCAAGAGGGTTCCTCTAATACATTGACCCTAACACTTCTCATATGCAGTGGTGCAAGGAGACGTGGACTAAACCAATATTCCTGATATGTTTTTAACATGGGTCCTGATGTTACAATGTGCCCTGAAACATACTCCTGTGCCTCACTTGAGACATCAGGCCAGTGTGGGTTTGGCCCAGGCCAGCAACGAGGTTTCACCAACACCAATGTATGGATAAGTGAGGAAGATTACTCTGGGCATTCCCACCCATTCCTTGATGAAGTCAGATAGGCTGGCATCCTCAGTCGTGCTACTGTCTTTGAGGGGACACTTAGCATGGGTGTGGTCAAACGGATGCCAAAATGGTGGGCATTGCAGAAGTGATTCTGTGGAAGTATTTTATGGTGGCTTTGGCTATGCTTGGGGAATAGTAAGCATAGGAGAGTTCACAGTTGTCCACTTAGAAGTTCAACCTTGTGGACAGGACACTCTCTGGTAATCATCCCAGCTTCCAGGTACATTTCCAGTGTCACTCAGTGGTTTTGTGGGGCACTGAAGTGCTCAAAGTCTCTACAGTGACACTGTTCTGTCCAAGTATTTTCCTGGTTCCATTCAGGAGAGGCTTGGGAAGCCAAGAAGTTTTCTGATGATGATGTTGGACATCCCTGTATGTAGTTACGGACCGCAATGTAGAGAAAGTTTTGAGTTGAGAATGCTTGTGTGCATGTCAGCCCTAATGTGGACGTAACTACCTTCTAGGGTCCTGATCTTCCCTGTGAGGTTGAAAAGAAGCCTCTGCCTAACCTGCTGTTGCCGTGTATTGCCCCCAGGTATCCTGCAAAGGGCCCAGCCACTGTTCAGGTTTGAGAGATGTTGCCACCATTAGCCTGGTGCAAACTTATGTTTTCCCTGTCGTTTAAAATGTGTGACAAAGATGTAAAACAAGGGTTTTCAAAGTGGCAATTTGCAAGCACTGCATTTTTATGTAGGATTGCAGCCCCTTAAGGTGGTTTCCATGCATACTACCCTATATAACAAAAGGCAGCTATTCTTGTGAATATAGAGTTTTGTACCACTATGGATATTGACCCTTGGAAGTATTATTGGTTCCCATTAAAGGGAGAAACCTCTCCCTTCCCTGGCTTTATCCATGGAGTTCCCCAAGAAGCTATGTAGTAAAGTAAGTGGGCTCCTCAGATAAACAGTTTCCTTCGCAATTCTCACATGAACTGGTGGTGGACATGTGGACTAAAGTTGTATTCCCCATGCCTTTTTCAGAATTCCTGATGGCAGTATGAGGGGAACAGTATACTCATGAGGATCTTACCTACACCAGGTAAGATTGGGCCTAGGACCAGTCCATCAAAGCAGTTTCACCACTTCACATGTATGGGTAAATGAGAACAGTTTCCCTTGGCATTCCCATTGCCCTTCTTGATTTAAAGATGGTCTGCTCAGAAATGATGGAGTCTTCAGTGATATTACTAACCATGAGGAGAGACTTGGCATGGGTGAGGTCAAATGAATGCCAAAAGGGAGCAGTGAAGAAATTATTCTATCCAGGTTTTGTTCTTATTGAAGTCCTGCCTTGGGACTAGGAGGCACAGGAGAATTTGCAGATGTCCACTTACAAGAGGTTCTTTGACTCTAGGAACAGGACTGTTTCCATGGCAATCATTCTATCATCCAAATAAGTTTCCAGTGCCACTCAATGGTTTTTGGTCACATCTACATGGTCATTGGCTTCACATTGACACACTCTTCTCCATATTGTTTCCAGGTTCTCTTCAGGAGAGGAGAACAATGGACAGTCATGTCTTTTCCCTGCAGCTTGACATGTGTGACAACAAAGGTAAAACAGTGGACACTTCCCAGTGTCTACAGGTAAGCATTGTATTTTCATGTAAGATGGAGGCCCATTAGGCAGTTTTACATTCTTGCTGTCAAGTATGGAGATGCAGGGCTTCTTGATAATATCTAGGTGTCTACCACTCTGGATAATAATGCTTGAACTTCAGCAGTTTTCCATTTTAGGAGAATGATTTTTCTTACCTGGCTTCTCCATGGAAATCTTTAAGGTCCCAATTTGACATAAATGGGGTGTCCAAGAAACATGGTGATCTCTGCAACTGTCACATGTGCTGGGGCAAGGAATCATGGACTAACTCAGTGTTTGCGTTGTGTTCTTCACAGGGATCCTACTGTCACAATGAGGCATATATCGTACTCGTTCAGACACCTACAGACATCTGGTAAGTGTAGTCTTGGTGCAAGGTCACCAACTAGATGTTGACTGCTCCATGTGCACAGGGAATTGATGAAGATGTGCCTAGAAATTCCTGGATCCCTCCCAGATTTCACAGTACTCAGGTTAGAAAGCAAGGCATCCTTGGTGATGCTAATGACTGTGAGTGGACACTTGGCACATGTGAGCTATAATGGTTGCCAAAGTGGTGGCCATTGAAGGCATGACTCTGTCTAGATTTTGTGTTTATTGTGCCATCGAGCAGTAAACATGGGAAATATTGCAGGTGTCCACTTAGGAGATTTTGGCTTCCAGGGAAAGGACTGTTTTGCTGGCAATCATCCCAGCATCCAGGTATGTTTCTTGTGTCGCTATGTTTTCCAGAGGTTCAAAATGCTCATAAACTCTACACTGACAATCTCTTCTCCATGCTTTCTCTAGGTTCCCTTGAAGAGAGAGGGCTGAGATGCTGAAAAATCTGTGGCCAGAACCTCATTCTTATATGAGGTAAGATGGTGCTGGTAACTTGTTGGGGCCTTGTGACCTTCCAGTTGACCTGACAGGTGGTTGTCAGGAGCATGTGCCTAATGACACGTTCTCATGTTTCCTGGGCTCATATCCACTGAAGGTTTTGCTTGTGTAGGGTTGAGAGCTAGTGCCACATTCACCCTCAGAGCCTTTTTTTCTGCTAAAGGTTTGACTACCAATGGCAAATCTGATAGTTCCTTTTTTTATTTAGCAATTTTGTTCTTTAGTTCCTTCTTGCTTCTGTGAGGGACCTGCAGGTATGAATTGTGCTTTTCATACCTGAGTGAGTTGCAGGATATGTGGGGCAACAGGTCATTGTCATAGGTTGGGTCCCTTTGGTATGAATTGGAGAATTTTGGAATGTTATATCATTAAGAGTTTCCGTTCATGTTGTACACCTCATTCATGGGCACAGAGGAGGAATCTGGCGGTGGCAAAATACCCTAAATGATATGGTGGCATGCAGATTGTCCTGGTGTACATGGAAAACTGTCTGGTAATTGAAAGGTTTTCTTGGTTATCCTTTCCAGTGAGGGGTTCAGAACTCACAGTGAGTCATGAGAGACCGTCTTGTTGAAGATCACCAGGTTCTTGGTGAGTGCCAGGGGTTGCCTCCCTTGTTAGCACCAGACAGTTGACACCAATACTTTGCTATGTGATTGTTGCTTGTGAAGTCTGTGCTTTGGGTACAGGGGAAGAAGGAAACAATGAATTGGGAACCAACCATTCCAGATACCATGAATTTGCCTATGTGATATGGTGCAGGAAAATGAATTTTCAAGGATTCATATTTTTGGCATTGCTTTTTCCCTGGTGCAATGACTTTGTGGTATACCAGATATCTGAACAGGAAGCACAGGAATCCTGCAGATGACCTGTTGGTGAGAATTCTCATGTTCCCCTAAGATTGGTTCTGGTGTCAGAGGTGGAGTAAAGCCTTTTGTGCCAATTGTAAAGGTGAAATAAAAAACCAGTTTATTGTGCAGAGGAAAGTGTGTGCTGAATTGCATGGTTTTAGGGTGGTTTGTGGCCTTCCCTTTACAGGGATGAAAAAAAAGCTTGTTGAGAGGAGATTCAAAGTGGTCAAGACACTGGGCGTGGTGGGGCTTGCCTGTAATCACAGCACTTGGGAGGCTAAGGCAGGAGTATTGTCATGAGTTTGAGGCCAGCCTAGGCTACATAGCGAGTTCAAAGCCAGTCTGAACTACATACCGAGACCCTATCTCAAAACAAAAACAAAAAAAAAGCTAACAAAACAAAATGGTCAAGATGGTCAGATCCCATGGGGATATCCTGGGTTGTGAACCTGTCATTCATTAGGGAGGTAGTAGAAAAGCCTCTACCTAACCTACTGTTGCCATGTTTTGTCATCAGGTATACTTCTAAGGGGTGGCTAGTGACCAGGTCTTGTGAATTCTTGCTACTTTCAGCCATGGGACACCTACATCTCCACATATGTACATTGGAGTAGAGCCCTTGCTCCCTTGTCTTTCCCTGCTATTTGGCATGTGTGCCCAACAGAGGTATATCAGGAGGCTCTATGCAATCACCTCAGTTAAACATCCCAATTCATGTAGGATGCTTTGCTGTTAGTCCGGTTTTCTTTTTTCTTTTTTTTCTTTATGTGGGTACCGGGAACAGAACTCAGGACCTTGTGCTTGCCAGGCAGGCACTTATGCTGCTGAGCTATATCACTGGCCCCATTGGTCCAGTACTCATGCTCGCCACTATGGATGGTATGCCGTAGATTCAATACGCTTCCACGCATATTGTTATTGACCGGACCTTCTGCAGGTTTCCATTCAAGTGAGAAAGAATTCCCTTGCTAGACTTTCTCCTTGAAGTTTCTCAAGGACCCAGGATACATACCCAGACAGTGAAGCAATTTGGGCTCCACAACAATAACAGTGACCTCCACAATGTGCACATTGGCAATTGGAAGGTCACATGGATTAAATTAGTATTCCTGCTGTGTATTTCACAGAGACCCTGATGTCACAGTGAGACAACATGCTCTTGCACATCTCTAGATGCATCAGCTAAGTGTGGGCTTGGGCCCAAACTACCAGTGATGTCCCACACTCTTCAGGTTCACAGGTAGGTAAGAAGGTGTCCCTTGGCATTCTCAGCCCCATCCTTGAGTTGAAGGTGCTCAGGTCAGAGAGCTAGGCACGCTCAAGAATGTGGCTGTCTGTGAGTGGACACTTATCTTTGTTGAGGTCAAATGGATGCTGAAACAGTGTGTTCAGGTTTTGTTCTTATGAGGCCAAGCCCAGGAGAAGTAAGCATAGGGGAATTTGCAGGCATCCACCTCAGAGAGGTTCGATTCTGGCAATGGGACTCTTACCCTGGCAATCATCCCAGCATCCAGGTAAGTGTCAAGTGTCCCTGAATGGTTTACAGGGGCAGCAAAATGCTCTTGGGTTCCTCTTCCACCATCTTCTCCATGTTTTTTTCAGGTTCCTTTGAAGAGTGCATAAGGATGCCCAAATGACTATTTTGGAACCTCAATGAAATATCAGGTAAAAACATGGGCTGGTACCTTTTTTGGTCACTAAGTGGTCTTCCATATTTCTGCGGGTGTAAATAACGTGTGTGCATAACGCGATATGCCTCATGTTCCAACATGAATTTTAGACCTTGTTTCCTGTTGGCTTCAGACCCTGGGCCCCATTCACCCTCAGAGCCTTTTTTTTCCAAAACAGATTTGACCACTGATGACACAACTCTCATGGTTCCCCTATTATTTGTCTACTGTGGTGTTCTGTTCCTTTTTGCTCTCATGAGTGAGCAGCAGATTCTCTTGAATCACTGCAGGCAGATCTCTCTGTTTCATACTAGTCTGAGTAGGTGAACAAGTGGGGCAAAAGTTGCCATATGGTGAGTTCCAGAGATATGGGTTATAATAGTTTTCCAGGTGTCTCCTTAAGAGAATCCATTTACCATTGCACGGTTAGTCTGTGGGCATTTAGGACAAATCTAGTATTTGAGATAAATTCCAAATGATAGTCCGATGAGAAGATTTTACATATTGACATGGAAACTGGGATTCATAAAGAATATGATTTCTTGGGTGTGTTTTCTAGTGAAAGGTCAGGAACTCCCTGTGAGCCATTGTACATCAATGATTCCATTGACCATTTTGAAATTCCAGATAAGTGCATATGTGGGCCTCCCTCATAGCATCAGAGGAGGGGATCTCTATGGATTTGGTAAGTGATGACAGGGTCTATCTCTATTGTCATGGCCATGCTTTGGTTGTAGATGCCTGGGGAAGTGATGAATGAGGTATTCAGCTTATCCAGTGGCCAAGAGTTTGGCCTTGTGTCTGTACTGTATAGGATAATGAATGTTGAGGGATCCACGTGTATTGAGATTCCTTTATCCCTGGTCCAGCAATATTGCGGTGGAGCAGCATTCTGATCAGGAAGCCTAGGAATCTTGGGAGGTGACCAATTGATAAGGATGAGTTTCTCGGCACATTATCATTTCCCTAGATGTTTTGCAGCATTAGGTTGCAGTGACAGCCTTTTGTGCCAGTGCTGATGGCCAAGAAAAGGACCAGGTCTTCCCACAGAGCAAAATGTGTACTGAATGACTTAGTTTTCAAATCATGTTGTAGGACTTCCCTTCAGGTAGTTATATGCAGCTGTGTATTAAAATTTTTTGAGTCAAGATTGGAGATGGTCAAGGAAGTGCTAACGTGCACATAGCCCGGTTTCTTGGCCTCATTTTCCTTTGTGACATTGACAAGGAGCCTCTGCTAACCTGGTAGAGGGATGGTTTGTCTCCAGTTATCCTTGGAAGGGTTTGGACGATGAACAGGTCTTGTTAGTTGTTGTTACCTTCAGCCATGGAATATCTTCTATGCACAGGAATGTTGGAAGGTGCCTTTGGGTATGCTTGCCTTGTCCCTGCTGCATGACATGTGACAATGAAGGTAAAGGAAAATCTCTTCCTTGGAGCTATTGGTAAGCAACATATTTGCATGTAGGATGTCTGGCCCATTTTCCCTGCTTACTGTCATATATGGAGAGGCAGGGGTCTTTGTTAATATCCAGGTTTCCATCATTATCGATGTTGGTCCTTGGAACTTCTGCAGATTTCTCTTACTAGGTTTTTATGTTGATTTTTACATGGACTCAGGTAGTGAAGCATCTGGACTCTGAAAAAAATGACAGCAACCTCTTAAATTCTCACACTTGTAGGTATAAGATGTGGCATAATGCTGTATTCCTGATGTATTTTACACAGGAATCCTGAGATCAGTGAGGCTTCCAAGGTTCTCATGCAGTTCTCTAGAGACGTCAATAAGTGTGGGCTTGGACCGAAGGCAGCACCAAAACCCCACCACCTACAGGTTCACAAGTAAGTGATGAAGGTGTTCCTTCGCATTCTTGTGCCCCTGTTTGATCTAAAGGTGTTTAGTTCAGAAAGGATGGTGTCCTTGGGGATGCCGCTGTCTGTGAGGGGGTACTTGTCATGGGTGAGGTCCTATGGATCCTGAAACAGTGAGCATTGAAGGATTGATTCGGTCCAGGTTATGTGAGTATTGAGGACCAGCTGGGGCATAGGAGATTTTGCAGGTATCCAGGTAGGAGATGTTCAACTCTGGGGATAGGACTGTTTACCTGTTTACTGTAATTTTCCACTGTCATTCTATGTTTTATGGAGGCAGCGACGTGTTCACTGGCTCTTCACTGACACAGTCTTCTCCATGTTTATTCCAGGTTCCCTTAAAGAGACCTTAGGGATGTCCATTAGGCTGTGACTAGAACAAAAGCAAATGTCAGGTAAGAATCAAGGTCCTGGTACCTCTTTGGAGACATGCAGTCCTCTATATGTAGGTAGCTGTTGGGGGTGTGTGCATAATGAAATATTTTCCGTATTCCCTGGGTCCACATGTACTTTCCAACTTCCTAGTGTATTGTTTAGAGCTTATTCCCAATTCACTCTCAGATCCTTTTTTCTAGTATACATTTGAGTTCTGATGGTGAAACTTTCATGCTTCCCCCTTTATTTGGGGAGTGTAGTGTTCAGTGCCTTCGTGTTCTCATCAAGGAACACCTGGTGCTGTGGAATCCCTGTAGGCACATCTCATGCATTTCATGATAGTCAAAGTAGAGGAATAAATGGGGCAAGAGTTCCTTGTCATAGGGTGGGTTCCTGTGATATGGATTGGAGCATTTTGTCAGGGACCTCCTAAAGAGCATCCATTTCATATAGCATGGGTAGTCCATGGTTATATATGATGAGTCTGTTATTGCTGATGTTGAGTGATAAAATGATGTTGAGATTGTGTAGGTGGGAGTAGTAAGTGATGCATTCTCATATGCATCTTTTCCAGGAAGTGGTCTGGAAGTCAGTGTGAGCCATTGAACATCAGTGATCCCATTGCACATACTCATATTCCAGGTAAGTGCAAGTGTGGGCCTCCCTTGTGGGAGGGACCAGACAAGGGATCTCCATGGAGTTCAGCAAGTTATGATGGAGAAGTCGTGTGTTGCTGTGGCCGTGCTTTGGGTGAAGTTTCCTGGGGATGTGATGAAGGGGGTACAATGCCTATCCAGTTGCCATGAGTTTTCCCTTGTGTAGGATGCAGGATAATGAATATTGTGTGATCTCTGTTTCTGGATGTTGCTTTCCCCCCCGTCTGATGATATTGTGATTCCTGAGCATAAGGCACAGGAATCTACACATGGGACAAGGTGGTGAGGATGAGTGTATCAGGATGATAGTATCCCCTCAGATTGGTTCTAAAATCAGGCTTGATTCAAAGCCTTTTGTGCCAGTGGTGATGGCCCAGGAATTGGCCAGGTTTTCTTGCAGAGCAATGTATATGAAGAATTACATGATATTTGTACGGTGCTTTGATCTTCCCTTGAAGGATATACACAGAGACAGAAAAAATTTTTTGAGTTAAGATTACTGATGGTCAGTTCATTCCTAACATGAACATAACCTGATTCTCAGAGGCTCATTTTTCTTAGTGAGGCTCTCCCTAACATATTTTTTTTTTTTTTTTTTTGTGGGTACCGGGGGGACGACCTCAGGACCTCACGCGCCAACAGGCACCCGTGCCGCTGAGCGATATCACCGGCCCCTTTTTCGTATGTGGGTTCCGGGAGTCGAACTCGGGCCTTCGCGCTTGCAAGGCAGGCGCTTAAGCCGCTGAGCCGTCTCACCGGCCCTCCCTAACATATTTTTGCCAGTTTTGTCAGCAGGTATCCTGTGATGGGCCCTCTGCTCTTCAAGTCTATGCAGTGTTACCATGTTCAGATATGGGACACCTTTATTTTCTGGATATATATTGGAAGGGCCCACTTTGGCAGTCTTGTCTTTTGCTTGCTGTTTGCCATGTGTGACATGAAGGTAAAACAAGAGACACTTCCAAATGTCCACCAGTAAGCATCTCATTTTCATATAAGATTGCAGGTCGCTAGGGCAGTTTCCATGTTCACTGTTGTGTACTGAGAGGCAAGGATTCTTGTTAATATCTAGGTGTCCATCACCAATAATAGTGACCCTGGAAGTCTCCAGGTTTCCATTCATGGGAGAAAGGTCTCTCTTAACAAGCTTTGTGAATGGAGTTCTTGAAGGACCCAGGTAGTCAAGCAAGTGGGATCCTCAAAAACATTGACCTATGTACTTCTCACCTGTAGTGCTGCAAGGAGCCATAGACTAAGTCATTATTTTCGATGTGTTTTTAACAGGGGTTCTGATGTCACAGTGTGGCCTGCAACATAGTCCTGTGGATCACTCCTGTGGTAAGTGTTGGCTTGGCCTAGTCCACAGACCAGAGTTTGCAAACACCACCTGCATGGGTAAGTGACAAAAGTGACTGTGGGCATTCCCACCCCCTCCTTGATCAGGTCAGTTAGGATGGTGACCTTGGTTTAACTACTGACTGTCAGTAAACACTTGGCATGGATGAGGTCAAATGAAGGCCAAAATGGTAATCATTGAAGAAGTGATTCTGTGAAGGAATTTATGCTTTTTGGCCAAACCTGAGGATCAGAAAGCATAGGATTATTTTCAGAAGTCTACTTAGGAGAAGTTCAGCCTGTAGTCAGGACTCTCCCTGTTAATCATATCAACATCCAGGTACCTTTACCGTGCATTCAGTGCTTCTGGGCGGCACCAAATTTCTCAGAGCCTCTATATGGACACCTTTCTGTTCATAGTGTTTTCCAGGTTCCCTTCAGCAGGTTTCACCACCTCATGTGTATGGGTAAGTGAGGATGGTGTCCCTTGGTCTTTCCAGCCCCCTTCTTGGTTTAAAGATGATCCACTCAGAAAGAATGGAGTCCTCAGTGATGTTACTGTGAGGAGACACTTGGCGTGGGTGAGGTCAAATGAATGCCAAAAGATAGCAGTGAAGAAGTTATTCTTTCTGGGTTTTGTTCATGATGGAGTTACTGGAGAACCAGTAAGCACAGGAAGAGTTTAGAGATGTCCACTTAGGAGAGGTTCTTGGACTCTAGGGACAGGACTGTTCCCATGGCAAACATTCCAGCATCCAAGTAAGTTTCCAGTGCCACTCAATGGTTTTTAGGTGCACCAAAATACTCATTGGCTCCACACTAACACACTTTTCTCCATGTTGTTTCCAGGTTCCCATCAGGAGAGAAGGGGGATCCTGAGAAGTTCCTGGCCAGAACTTCTTGCAAATGTCAGGTATGAATCAGGGTGTTGGGACCATAGAATCTTTAGTATCCTGGTGGATTTCAGGAGCTGGTGCCAAAGAAGGTATTTTTATGTTTCTTTGGCATACACCCACTAAAAGTCTTAGATATTGTAGCATTCAGGCACATGTCACATTCACACTCAGCCTTTTTTTCTAGGAACAGATTTGAGTATTGATGGAGAACCTGACATGTTTTCTGCTTTATTTGACATATGTGGTGTTCACTACCTCTGTGCTCTTATGTAGGAGCACCACACACTTTTGATTCCAGCCTGAAGATGTCCTACATTTCATACTGGTTCCACTTGGTGAATAACCTAGGCAACAGTTCATTGCCATAGGGTGAGTCCCAGAGATGTGTTTTGAACATTTTGGTTGTTATCTTCTCAGCAGTGTACATTTCTTGTGAATGGCTAGTGTGTCAGCATGCAGAAGGAATCTAGTAGTGTTAATGGACACTAAGTGAGACAATAATGTGGAGATTGTGGAGGTGGACACGGAAAAGTGAGCCAGTAGAACAAATATGCATCTTGTGCATCTTTTTAAGTGTGGGTCTGGTTCTCATGGTCAGCTCTGAGAGGCCATCCCATTGCACATCCCAGAGTACCAGGTATAAAGCACCACTGCGGATCCCTACAGACAAGTAAGTGTGGGTTTGGTTCAAGGCCAACAACAAGTTCTGCCCCATCCATGTGCATGGGGAAGTGAGGAAAGTGTTCCCAAGATTCCTGGCCCTTCTACTGATTTGAACATGCTCTGATCAGAAAGGATGGAATCCTTGGCAATGCTACAGTCTGTGTTGAGATATTTGGCCTGAGCGAGGTCAGGTGGATGACAGGATGATTAGCATTGAAGATTGATTTTTGTGCAAGTTTATTTGCTTGTTTCTGTCCTTCCTGGGAATCAGTAAGCATAGTAGTGTCTGCAGGAGTCCACTTAGTGGAATTTCTTTGATACTGGGCACAGGACCGTTTGCCTGGCAATAATCCCAACATCCAGATAGGTCTCTAGTGTCTCTCAATGGTTTTGGGTGCACCAAAATGCTACTCAGTTACACACAGACATCCACTTCATTATGTTTTTGCAGGTTGCCTTCAAAAGATTACGGTGATGCCAAGAAGTGTGTGGCCAGAACCTTATGCAAATGTCAGGTAATAATCATGTTGGTGCTTCATCCTTGGGGCCATATGATATTCTACATCTGTGTGAGTGAGAGGAATGTGCACATGATGAGGGATTCCTGTTTCCTAGATACACATTCAAGGAAAGTCTTGGCTAGTATAGGTTTCAGGATGGGACTGCATTCATCTTCAGAACCTCATTTTCTGGTACATATTTGACTACTAGTGGCAAAGCTGTGATGGTTCCCTATTTATTTGATTAGTGTGTTCATTGCATTCTTGCTATCCTGAGGGGAACCAGGTGCTTTTGAATCCCTGCAGGCAGATGTCATACATTTCATACTCATCACAGTAGAAGAATATGTGGGCAACAAGTTAGTATCATAGGGTGCCTCCATGAGAGGCTTGGCAGGTATTTTCTCGGGACTATTTACTGTTGCCTCACTGGTCCATGGGCGCATAGGAAGAGTTTGGCAATGGCAGTGGACCCCAAATGATAGGACATGGTGGAGATTGTTCAAGGAGACACAAAGGGGAACATTAAGCACAGAATCTTTTGGGTGTCTTTTCCAGTGTAAGGTCCAGAACACAGTGAGCCATGAGAGGCCATCCCGTTGAACACCACCAGTTTCCAGCCAATGCATGTGTGGCCTTCTGTCCTAAAACCACAGAATGATCTACCTGGAGTTTTGTAAATGAATGCTTGGTCTCTATGTGTTGTGGTGGCTGTGATTTGGGTGCACAGCCTTGGTAAGTTGTGAAAGGTGGACTAAGTCAGTGCAGTGACAAAGTGTATGCCCCTAGTGTGGGATGCAGGATGTCATGTTTGGGGATCCATGTATCATGTGATTAGATTGCTCTTTCCCTGTCTTACTGACTTTGAGCAGGTAGTACAGGAGTCTTGACTGTTGACCAGTTGTTAAGCACGGGTTTCTTGGGGTGATAGTGTGTTCCCTTCCAAGGAGTTCTATTGTCAAGGTGCAGGGAAATCCTTTCTGCCAGTGCCGACAGACAAGGAAATAGCTAGCTGTTCTTGCTGATAAAGTAGAGGCAAAATTGCATGGTTTCGGCGTGGTATTGTTGGACTTCTCTTCAGGTAGGTATACAGAGTCGTGAAGCAAACTTTCTCTAGTCGAGATTGAAGATGATCAGGTAAGTCTTAGCTTGGACACAGTTTGGTTCTTGGGGGCTGGTGGTCCTTAGCGAGATCAAAATGAATCTCTGCTTCACCTGGTGTTGCCGTGTTTTGTCACCAGGTAGTCTGTGAAGCTCCTAGATGGTGATCAAGTCTTGTGAGACATGCAACCTTCACGCATGCAACACCTCCTTCTAATCCCATGAACGTTGGACATGGCCCATGGGCAACTGTACTGTGTCTTTTTCTTGGTGTTTGACATGTGTGACAATGAAGGTACAACAGTAAATTCTTCCCAGTGTCTACAGGTAGTCATTGCATTTTCATGTAAGATGGTGGCCCATTAGGCGGTTTTCGATTCTCGCTATTGTATATTGAGGGGTAGGTCTTGTTAATATCCAGTTTTCCACTACTACGGATGTTAACTCTTGAACTTCAGCAGGTTTCCATTTTAGGGAGAAAGATTTCTCTTACCTGGCTTTCTCCAAAACGTTCTTCAAGGTCCCTGTTTAACATAAGTGGGGTCTCCAAAAATCATGATGACCTCTACAATTGTCACATGTGATGGGGCAAGGATTCATGGACTAACTCAATATTTGTGACATGTTTTCCAAGGGATCCTGCTGTCACAATGAGGCATACATCATGCTTATTCAGCTCCCTACAGACTTCTGGTAATTGTGGCCTTGGTGCAGTCACCAACTGGATCTTGACTCCTCCATGTGCACAGGAAATTGATGAAGATATTCCTACGTATTTCTGGCTCCCTCCCAGATTTCACATTGCTGAGGTCAGAAAGCATGGCATCCTGGGTGATGCTAGTGTCTGTGAGGGGACCTGTGGCACATGTAAGCTATAATGGCTAGCAAAATGGTAGCCATTGAAGGCATGACTCTGTCTAGGTTTTTGTGCTTATTTTGGGGGATTTTGGGGGGTTTTGTTGGTGTCCACTTTCTAGGGAAAGGATTGTTTTGCTGGCAATCATCCTAGCATCCAGGGTTGCTTCAAGTGTCACTGTGTTTTCCGGTAGACCAAAATGCTCATAACCTCTACACAGACACCCTCTTCTCCACGTTTTCCCCAGGCTCCCCTGAAGAGAGAGGGCAGAGATACTGAGAAGTCTGTGAACAGAAACTCATGGTAATATAAGGTAAGAATCAGAGTGCTGGTACCCCTTCAGGACCTTATAATCTTCCAGATCCAGGTGGATATCAGGAGCATGTGCCTAATGCCATGCTGTCATGTTTCCTGGGTTCATAGCCACTGAAGGCTTTGGCTAGTGTATTGTTGAGAGCTAGTGCCACTTTATCCCTCAGAGCCTTTTTTCTGGTATAAATTTGATTGCCAATGGCAAATCTGATATTTCCCCTTCTATTTAGCAAAATTTTTTTACTGCCTTCTTGCTCTTCTTAGGGTCCTGCAGGTGCTGTCAAATCCCAGCCTGCAGATCTTGTGCTTTTTATACTTGAGTGAGTTGCTGGATATGTGGGGCAATAGGTAATTGTCATAGGGTTGGTCCCCAAGTTACGAATTGAGTGTTTTGGCAGGTTATATCGTTAACAATTTCCTTTCATGTTGAGCGCTTCATTCGTGGGCACAGAAGAGGAATCTGGTAGTGGCAGTGGATCATAAATGGTAAAGTGGCATATAGACTGTCCCGGTGTACATGGAAAACTGTGTGGTAATTGATAGGATTTCTTAGTTGTCCTTTCCAGTGAGGGGTCCAGAACTCATGAGAAAACATCTCAATGAACATCACCACGTTTCTGGTAAGTGCCAGGGGTGGCCTCCTTTGTAGCACCACATGGGTGATATTTAATACTTTGGTATGTGATGGTTGAGTTATTTTTGGTTGTCAGGTCTGTGCTTTAGATGCATGTGAGCAAGGAAACAATGAAGTGGGAACCAACCATTCTAGATACCATGTGTTTGCCTGTGGGATATGGCATGGGAACATAAATGTTGAGGGATCCATGGCATTACTTTTTCCCTGGTTCAAGGACTTTGTGGTGGACCAGATATCTCAGCAAGAAGCACAGAAATCTTTGTGGTGACCTGTTGGTGAGAATTATTGTGTTCCCCTCAATTTGGTTTTGGTGTCAGAGTGGAGTAAAGCCTTTTGTGCTAGTTGTAGATGTCAAAGAAAAGACCAGTTGATTGTGCATAGGAAAGTCTGTGCTGAATTACATGGTTTTGGGATGGTTTGTGGCCTTCTCTTCATAGGAATGAAAAAAAGCTTGTTGAGAGGAGATTCAAGATGTCCAAGATGGTCAGATCCCATGGGGATAGTGGGGGTTGCATGCATGTTGTTCATTAGGGAGGTAGTAAAAAAGCCTATGCCTAACCTAGCATTGGGATGTTTTGTCATCAGGCAGCCTTCTAAGGGCCGGCTGGTTTCCAGGTTTTCTGAGGTGTCACCACATTCAGCATGGACCACCTACTTTTCTACGTATGTACATTTGAGAAGGGCCCTTGCTTTCTTGTCTTTTCCCTGCTACTTGTCATGTGTGCTGAGCAAAGGTAAATCAAGAGACTCTGTGCAATCACTTCAGTTAAGCATCCCATTTCATTTAGGATACTTGCCCATAGTGAGGTTTTCATGCTTGCCATCATAGATGATATTTCATGGGTTCATTTTATAATCTATGTTTCCACCCCTATCGATACCCTGGAGCTTCTGGTGGTTTCCATTCAAGAGACAAAGAATTATCTTGCTATACTTTCTCTTTGAAGTTTCTGAAGGACATATGTCCAGGCAGTGTAGCAAGTAGATTCTGCAAAAATAGCAGTGACCTCTGCAATAACCACAGTGGCCACTGCAAGGACATCTGGATTAAATCAGTATTCCTCATGTGTTTTTTACAGGGATCCTGATGTCACAATGATGCAAACAATGTACTGTTGCACATCTCTAGATGCATCAGCTAAGTGTGGGCTTGGGCCCAAGCTACCAGAGATGTCCCATACCCTTTAAGTTCACAGGTAGGTAAGAAGGTGTCCCTTGGCATTCTCAGCCCCATCCTTCATTTGAAGGAGCTCAGGAAAGCGTCTGTCTGTGAATCAACACTTGGCTTAGCTGAGGTCAAATGGATGCTGAAACAGTGAGCACTGAAGGAGTGATTCTGTTTAGGTTTTGTTCTAGTGAGGCCCAGCCCAGGGGGAGTAAGCGTAGGAGAGTTTGCAGGAGTCCTCCTTGGAGAGGTTCAATTCTAGCAGTGAGGTTCTTCCTCTGACAAACATCCCAGCATCTAGGTAAGTGTCAAGTGTGACTGAGTGATTTACAGGGGCCCCAAGATGCTCATGGTTTCTGCTTCCACCATCTTCTGCATGTTTTTTCTAGGTTTCTTTGATGAGAGCATAGACATGCCCAGAAGGCTGTTTTTGGAACCTCATGGAAATGTTAGGTAAAAGCAGGGTCTTTTATCTCTTTCATAACCCAAGTGGTCTTTCATATTCCTGTGGATGTCAATTGTATGTGCATAATGTAATATGCCTCATGTTTCCATAGTGCACTTTAGATCTTGGCTCTGGTAGCCTTCACTGCCTGGGCCCCATTCACCCTCAGAACCTTTTGTGTCAGTATAGATTTGACCACTGATGGCACAACCCTCATGGATCTCCTATTATTTGTCCAGTGTGGTATTCTGTGCCTTTTTGCTCTTATGAGGAAGCAGCAGGTGTGGAAGCCCTGCAGTCAGATCTCTGCATTTCATACTAATCCAAGTAGGGGAGCTATTTGGGCAGGAGTTCTTTGCCATAGGATGAGTTGCAGAGATATAGGTTATAGAGGTTGTCAGGGATCTCCTTAAGAGCATCCATTTACTATTGCATGGTTAGTATGTGAGCATTTAGGACGAGCCTAGTATTGGAGATAGATCCCAAGTGATAGGCCACTGTGGAGATTCTACATGTTGACACGGAAATCAGAACTCATAAAGGATGTGATTTGTTGGATGTCTTTTCCCCTGTGGGGCCAGAAACTCCCTGTGAACAATTGAACATTGGTGATCCCATTGATCATTGTCAGATTCCAAGCAGTGCCGATGTGGGTAACCCCAGAGAACCAGAGAGTGGATCTCTGTGTATTCTGTAAGTGATGACAGAGCCTATCTGTGTTGTCATGGCCATGCTTTTGGTGCAGGTGCCTGGGGAATGGATGAATGAGCTACTTAGCCAATCCAGTGTCCATAGTTTTGCCCTTGTATGTGTACTGTGAAGGATAATGAATGTTGAGAGATCCATGTACATTGAAATTCCTGAAGCAATGATATTGTGGTGGAGCAGCCTTCTGATTAGGAAGCCTAGGAATCTTCTGAGGTGACCAGTTGATAAGAATGAGTGTTTCAGCATGTTAGTGTTCCCTTGGATGGGTTCTGGTATTAGGGTGGAATTAAAGCCTTTTGTGCCAGTGCTGACGGCCAAAGAAAGGGACAGGTTTTTCCTGCAGAGCAAAGTGTGTGCTAAGTGATATGGTTTTCACATGGTTTTGTTGGACTTCCCTTCAGGTAGTTATATGCAGCTATGTATTAAATTTTTTGAGTCAGGATTAGAGATGGACAAGTAAGTGCTAACGTGCACACAACCCAGTCTCAGCATAATTTTCCTTCTTGAGGTTGAGAAGGAGCCTCTATCTAACCTGACATAGCCCTAGTTTGTCCTCAAAATTGGAAAGTCTCAGCTGGTGAACAGCTCTTCTGAGACATTGTTACCTTCCGCCACGGAACATCTTCTATCCATGTGATGATTGGAAGGGGACCCTCGGGTACCCTTGTGTTTTCCCTGCTGTGTGACGTATGAAAACAGAAGTGAAATAAGAAAGTTTTCTCAGGGACAACTGGTAAACAACACATTTGTATGTAGGATGTCTGGCCACGGGCATATTCCATGTGTACTGTCTTATACGGAGAGGCAGTAATCCTTATTGATATCTGGGTTCCCACCACTATGGATATTGGCCCTGAGAACTTCTGAAAATTCCTTTTCAAGGAAATAAGATTTCTCTTAGTAGGCTTTGTTTGTTGATTTCCACTTGGACTTAGGTAGTGAAGCAAATGAGCTCTGAAAAAAATGAGAGCATCCTCTTAAATTCTCACACTTGTAAGTGAAGAAGTCAAAGCATAAAGTAGGATTCCTGATGTGCTTTATGCAGGAATCCTGAGGTCACTGAGGCTTCCAAGGTTCTCATGCAGATCTCTAGAGACAGTGTGGGCTTGGGCCTAGGCCACCAAAGAAGACGCACCACCTTCCTGTGCACAAGTAAGTGATGAACGTGTCCCTCAGGATTCCTGGGCCCCTGTTTGATCTGAAGGTGCTTAGTTCAGAAAGATTGGTGTCCTTGGGGATGCCACTTTCTGTGAAAACATGGGCAAGGCCATATGTATGCTGAAACTGTGAGCATTGAAGGATGGATTCTGTCCAGGTTTTGTGCTTATTGAAGTCCAGCAGGGGAGTAAGGAGCATAGAAGAATTTGCAGTGGTCCAGGTGGGCGATGTTCGACTCGGGATAGGAATGTTTCCTTGGCAATCATCTCAACATCCAGGTAAGTTTCCAGTGTCATTCGGTGGTTTATGGAGCTGACAACGTGCTCATTGTCTCTACACTGACTCCATCTTCTCCGTGTTTGTTCCAGGCCCACTGGAAGAGACCTCAGGGATGCCCATTAGGCTGTGGCCAGAACAAAAACAAATATCAGGTAAGAATCAGGGTGCTGGGCCGGTGAGATGGCTCAGCGGCGTAAGCACCTGCCTTGCAAGCGCGAGGGCCCGAGTTCGACTCCCGGATCCCAGATACGAAAAAAGGGGCCAGTGATATCACTCAGTGGCATGGGTGCCTGTTGGCGCGTGAGGTCCTGAGGTCGACCCCCCGGTACCCACAGAAAAAAAAAGAATCAGGGTGCTGGTACCTCAATGGGGGGGACCATGTGGTCCTCCATATAGGTAGATGTCGGGAATGTGTGCATAATGAGATATTTTCCATCTTTCCTGGGTCCACATCTACTTTACCACTTCCTAGTGTGTTGTTCAGAGCTTACTCCCAATTCACTCTCAGAGCCTTTTTTCTATTATACATTTGTGTACTGATGGGAATTTTGATGTTCAGTACCTTGTTGCTCTTATCAGGGAGCACCTAGTACTGTGGAATCTCTGCAGGGAGATCTCCTGCATTTCCTACTAGTCATAGTAGAGAAATAAATGGGACCAGGGTTCGTTGTCTTAGAGTGTACTCCTGTGATATGGATTGGAGCAGGTTTGTCAGATATTTCCTGAAGAACATCTATTTCCTATAGCATGGGTAGTCCATGGCCATATCTGACAAATCATATTCGTAATAGAACACCAGTGATAAAATGATGTGGAGATTGTGTAGGTGGATGTGTGAAAGGGGAGTGGTAAAGGATACATTTTCTCATGCATCTTTTCCAGGGAGTGGTCTGGAAGTCAGTGTGAGCCACTGAAAATCAGTGATCCTTTTGCACATACTCAGATTCCAGGTAAGTGTAGATGTAGGCCTCTTTCATAGCACCAGACAAGGGATCTCCATGGACTTTGGTAGGTGATGATGGGGACATTGTGTGTTGCTGTGGCCATGCTTTGGGTGAAGTTACCTGGGGATGTGACCCAGTTACCATGAGTATGCCTTTATGTAGGGTGCAGGGTAATGAATGTTGAGTGATCCCTGTTTTTGGAGATTGCTTTTCCCCCATTCTGATGATACTGTGATTCCTGAGCAGAAAGAATAGGAATCTTCACAGGTGACATTGTGGTGAGGATGAGTGGCTCAGGATGATAGTGTTCCCCAAAGATTGGTTCTGATATCGTGATCGAATAAAAGCATTTTGTGCCAGGGGTGATGAGCAAGGAAATGTCCAGTTGATCTTGCAGATCAAAGTACATGCTGAACGATGTAGTCATATGGTACATTTGAAAATACCTTCAGGTAGGTATAAGCAGCCACATAGGAAAATTTTTTCAGTTGAGATTGCTGATACTCAGACGATTCCTAATGTGGGTATAGCCTGGTCCTCAGGGTGTGATCTACGTTAGCTAGGTCAAATAGCCTCTACCTGAGTGTTGCCATGTTTTTTTCACCATGTATTCAGTTAAGGGCTTCGCTGGTGATACGTTCTTGTGAGTCATTTGCACTGTCAGCTATGGGACACATTTTTCTACAAAAATGAACGTTGTAGAAAGGCACACGGGCAACTGGCGCTTTTCCCTGCTGTTTGACATGTGTGCCTGTGAAGGTAACACAGTTCACTCTTTTCAATGCCAATTGGTAAGCATCCTGTTTTCATGTAATATCGCTGGCCCATAATGTATTTTTCACCCTCATGGCTATAGAAGGAGAGGCAGGGATTCCTGTTAACATCCAGGTATCTATCACTATAGAAAAATATCTACAAAGTTCAGAACTTTGTAGCTTCTGTTTATTTTCCTTTAAGAGAGCCAGAAGTCTCTTACCAGACTTTGTCCCTGGGGTTCTGAAAGGAGCCAGGTCATTAAGCAGTTGGGCTGCTCCCACCTCAACACACTGACCTCTGCAATTCTTGCCTGTGGTAGTGCGAGGTGATATGGATTAAATCAATGTTCTCCAATGTCATGTTTATAGGTACCAGAGTGAGTCACCCAAAATACAGACTTAGATCCCTACAGTCCTCAGGATAAGTATGTGCTTAGGCATAGCCCACTGATGAGGGCCCACGACCTCTAATTGCATACCTAAGGGACAAAGATTTCCCTTGGCCTTCTATGAAATAATAGTGACCCTGAACATACTCCAAGTTTCCATTCATGGGAAAATGTTTTCTCTTACCAGGCTTTGTGCATGTAGTTCTTACAGGGACCTAGGAAGTTAAATAAGTGGGATCCTGAAACACATTGACCTCTGCTTTCTCTCACATAGTGGTGCAAGGAGCCATGGACTAAGTCAGTATTCTGGATGTGTTTTTAACAGGGCTTCTAATGTCACAATGTGGCCTACAACGTATTTTTGTGGATCACTGGAGGCATCAGGTAAGTGTGGCCTTGGCCCAGGGCACCAATGAGATTTTTTCCAACCATATGCATGGGTAAGTGACAAAAGTGACACTGGGCATTCCCAGCCCCTCCTTGATCAGGTCAGTTAGGATGGTGGCTATGGTGATGCTACTCCCTGCAAGTGGACACTTGGCACAGATGAAGTCAAATGGATGCCAAAATGGTAAGCATCAAAGAAGTGATTCTCTGGAGGATTTTATGCTTGTTTTGGCCAAGCCCAAAGAGCAGTAAGCATAGGCATGTTTACAGGAGTCCACTTAGAAGTTTGACCTGGCGTCAAAACTCTCCCTGTTAATCATCCCAACATCCAGGTACATTTCCAGTGCACTTGGTGGTTTTCAGTGATATCAAATTTTTCAGAGGCTCTACATTGACAGCTTCCTCTTCATGGTGTTTTCTAGGTTCTTTTCAGGAGACAAGAGTGATGCTGAGAATTAGGTGATCAGAACTTTGTATAAATGTCAGGTAAGAATCAGGGAGCTGGTTCCTGGATGGTGACTACGTGACCCTCAGTATTCCAGTGGATATCAGGAGCCTATTCATAAGGAGATGTTATCATTTTCATAGACTTGGTCATAGAATTGGTTCCAGAGATATGCAGTGGAGCAGTTGGTGAGATATCACCCTGAGAACGCCCATTCACTTTTGCAAGGCTAATTCGTGGACATGTAGGTAGGGTCTGGTAGTGGCCATAGACTTCAAATTATAGGATGACAGGGAGATTGCATAGGTGGACAATGAAAAGGGCTCCGGTAAAGAATGGGTTTTCTTGCACATCTCTTCCAGTGAGTGGTCTGGAACTTCCAGTGAGCCTTGAAATGCCATCCTGTTATGACTTTGGTAAGTGATGGTAGGGTCCCTGTGCGTGTTGTGGCCATGCTTTGTGTTCAGGTAACCAAGGAATCAACAAGGGTAGAACTAAGCCCATGAACTAGGGATGACTGTGCCCTTGGTGTAGGATTGAGAAACATGAATGTTGAGGAATCTGTGAGTCTTTGATTGCTGTGACCTTTGGGTGGAGCAGACATCTGAGCGTGAGGCCCAGGAATCCTGGCAGGTGACCACCTCTTGAGGATGAATGGGGATGATAGTGTTCCCTTCAGATTAGTTCTGGTACCAGAGTGAAGTGAAAGTCTTCTGTGCCAGTGATGATGGCAAAGAAAATGGCTGGGTTTGCAAAGCAAAATGTGAGCTGAATCACATGGTTTTCACATGGTGTTGTAGGACTTCCCTTCAGGTAGGCATGGGCTTTGACAGAGAAATTTTTGAGTTGAGATTGCAGATCACCAGGGAAGTCCTAATGTGGATGTAGCCTGGTTCTAGGCTCCTGATATTCCTGGTGAGGTCAAAAAGGAGCCTCTGCCTAATCTGTTGTTGCCATGTATTGTCCCCTGGTATCCTGCAGAGGGCCTGGCTGGTGATCAGGTCTCATGAGATGCTGCCAACATTAGCTGGGGGCAAACTTGTCTTTTCCCTGTTGTTTAACCTACGTAACAACAACATGACACAAGGTTTAGAATGGCTATTGTCAAGCATTGCAGGCCTCTATGGTGGTTTACGTGCTCCCTGTCCTATATAACAAGAGGCTGGTATTCTTGTGAATATCCAGCTTTGTACTATTATGGATATTGGCCCTTGGAACTATTGTCAGTTCCCATTCAAGCACGAGGAATTTCCCTTTGCAGGCTTTGTCCATGGAGTTTCCCAAGGAGCTATGTGTGGTAAAGCAAGTGGGCTGCTCAGACAAACACAATGACCTTCACAGTTCTCACATTCCAGTGGGAGTAGATGTGGCTTAATGCATATTCCCGATGTCGTTCTCACAGAGCTCCTGATGTCAGTATGAGGGCGACAGTATACTCATGAGGATCCTGCAGACATCAGGTAAGTTTGGGCTCAGGGCAAGGCCACCAATGAGGTGCCACCAGCTCACGTGATGGGTAAGTGAGAACAGTTTCCCTTGGCATTCCCTGCCCTCTTCTTGAGTTAAGGTGGTCTGTTCAGAAAGGATGGAGTCCTCAGTGATGTTACTATCTGTGAGGAAACACTTGACATGGGTGAGGTGAAATGAATGCCAAAAGGAAGCAGTGAAGATGTTATTCTGTCCAGGTTTTATTTTAGTTGATGTCCTGCCATGGGACCAGTAAGCATGGAAGAGTTTACGGATGTCCAATTAAGAGAGGTTCTTTGACTCTATGGACAGGACTGTTTCCATGGCAACCATTTGAGCATCCAAGTAAGTTTCCAGTGCCACTCAATTGTTTTTTGGTGGACCCAAGTGCTCATTGGCTCCACACTGACACATTCTTCTCCATGTTGTTTCCAGGTTCTCTTCAGGAGAGGAAAGTGATGGTGAGAAGTTCGTGGCCTGAACCTCCTGCAAAAGACTGGTATGAATCAGGTATTGATACCTTTGTGGGACCCTGGAATGTTTTGTATCCTGGTGGATGTTGGGAGCTGGTGTATAACAAAATATTCTCATGTTTCTTGAGTGGGCATGCACTGAAGTCTTTAATAATGTAGCATTCATGCCGGTGTCAAATTCACCCTCACAGCCTTTTTTCTAGCTGTAGGTTTGAGTACTGATAGAGAAGCTGTAATGTTTTCCTTTTTATTTGGCAAGTGTGGTCTTCAGTGCCTCCTTGATCTTGTGAGGGAGCACCAGGTGCTGTTGAATTCCAGCTTTCAGGTCTCCCACATTTCATACTGGTTACACTTGGTGAATAACCCAGGCAATAGTTCATTGTCATAGGGTGGGTTCCTGAGATATTACTGGACATTTTTGTAGGTATCTGGACAGCAATGTACATTTCCTGTTACATGGCTAGTGTGTGCCTACGGAGGAATTGGTGGTGGTAATGGACCCCAAGTGACAATAATGTAGAGATTATGCAGGTGGACATGGAAACATAGACCAGTAGAATATAGATCTTCTTGGGTATCTTTTTCATTGAGGGATCTGATTTTCATGGTGAGCCATGAGAGGTCATCCCATTGCACATCCCCAGGTTCAGGATGACTCTTAAATGTGGTCTTCCATCACCACACCAGACAGGTGAGTGCTTTGGAATTTGGTAAGTTATGGTCAGGTCTCTGTGGGTTGTAGTGGCCATGCTTTTGGTGTATTTGCTCAGGGAAGTGATGAAGGGGGAATTAAGCCAATCCAGGGACTACAAGGTTGCCCTTGGTGTATGTGGAGGAACAGGAATATGCATGTGTTCTGGGACTGCTTTTTCCCAGTCCCAAGACATTGTGGTGGACCAGACTTCTGAGCAGAAAGCATGGAATCCTGACAGGGGACCAGTTGATGAGGACGAGTGTCTTGCAAAGTTGTTCTTCTCAGATTGTTTCTTGCACCAGTGTGTGATATAAGCCTTCAGTGCCAGTGGACATGGCCAAGGAAGGGCCAGCTGTTCTTGCAGAACAAAGTGGTTGCTTAGTTGCATGGTTTTCCATGGTATGGTTGGACTTCCTTAAAGTAGGCATACACAGTGATGAACCAATTTTTTGGAGTTGAGGTTGCTCATGGTCATGTTAGTGGTAACATTGACATACCCTGGTTCTTGGGACCTGACAATTGTAGTGAGTTTAAAAAGGAACCTCTCCTGAACATGGTGTTCCCATGTTTTATTACCAGGTATCTTGCAAATTGATTGCCTGGTGATCAGATCTTGTGTTTCCACCTTCAGCCATGGGTATCCTTGTTTTCTACCTGTTATTTATTCTGTGTGACAATGAAGGTAAAACAAGAGTTTTTAAGTGGCTACTGATAACAGCTACATTTCCATTGGGAACTTTGTGCCATAAGGAGGTTTCCATGCTGTTGTCCTGTATAACATGAGGCAGGGATTCTTGTGAATATACAGGTTTCTACTATTGCAAATATTGAGTCTTAGAAATTTTGTAGGTTTCCATTCAAGGGAGCTAGATTTCTCATACCAGCCTTTGTTCACGGAGCTCCACATGAAGCCAGGTAGTGAAGCAAGTGGGCTCCACAAGTGGGCTCCACAGGGTTCTGGGGACCCTGAAATGCTCTTCGGCTCAACACTGTCACCCTCTGCATTATATTTTTGCAGGTTGCTTTCAAAGAGTATAGCAATGCCGAGAAGTCTGTCCATAGAACCTCATATAAATGTCAAATAACAATCATTTTGCTGGTGTTATGTTGGAACCACATGTTCTTCCATATCCATGTGGATATCAGGAATGTGTACATAATGAAGTATTCACATTTCCTGGACATGCATCCACTGAAGGACTTAGCTAGTGTAGGGTTCAGGCAAGGGCCACATTTACCTTCAGGGCCTCATTTTCTAGCACAGATTTGACTACTGATGGTAGCCAGTGTGTTCAGTGCCCTCTTGCAATCATGAGGGGACACAAGGTACTGACGAATTCCTGCAGGCAGATCTCAAGCATTTCATACAGGTCCCAATAGGGGAATGTGTGGGGTAACAAGTTATTGTGGTAGGGTCCTTCCCTGAAATAGGGATTTGGGCTTTTCAGCAGGTATCTTCTTGGGAGTGTCCATTTGCGTCCATTTATTGTTGCTGACTAGTTCATGGGTGCATAGGAGGAGCCTGGCAGTGGTGATGGAACCCAGATGATAGGACGAGATAGGGACTGTGCAAGTGGACACAGAAAAGTGGAATAATAAAGAATAGATTTTCTTGGGTGTCTTTTTCAGTGTGAGGTCTGGAATTCACTGTGAGCCACGAGAAGCCATCACATTGAACATCTGCAGTTTCCATGCAAATGCACCTGTAGGCCTCCCTCCTAACACCACATAGCGATCTCTTTGGCTTTGGTAAGTGAATGTATGGTCCCTGTATGTTGTCATGGTTGTGATTTAGGTGAACAGCCTAGGGAAACACTGAAGAGGGGAATAAGTCAATCCAGTGACCACAAGTGTGCCCTTACTGTAGGTTGCAGGAAGTCATGTTGAGGTAGTTTAGGGATCTGGGTTTCTTGGGATTGCTTTTACTCCATCCTAAGGACATTGTATGGGACCATCCCTTGAGCAGGAGGCACAGGAATCTTGACAGGTGACCAGGTCTTGTCAGGTATTGCCACCTTCAGCTATGGGACACCTACTTCTTTTCATACGTACACTGAAGGAGGGCCTTAGCTCTCTTGTCTTTTCCCTGGTATTTGGCATGTGTGCTGAATGAACTTAAAACAAGAGACTCTAAACAGTCACTGCAGATCAGTTTCCCATTATATGTAGGATGCTTGGACCATAGTGTAGTTTTCATGCTCGCCATCATAAATTCTGTGTCCTATATTCATTTCATAATCCATGTTTCCATCACTATGGATATTGACCCTTGTAGTTTCTGCAGGTTTCTGTTCAAGTGAAAAAGAATTCTCTTGGTAGACTTTCTCCTCGAAGATTCTCAAGGAACCAGGCAGTAAAGCAAGTGGGCTTCACAAACAAACTTAATGACTTCTGCACTTCCTACGTTGGCCACTGCAAGGAGACATGGACTAGATCACTATTCCCAATGTGTTTTTCATAGGGATCCTTATGTCACATAGATATACACAGTGTGCCCTTGTGCATCTCAAGACATATCAGCTAAGTTTGGGCTTTGACCCAGGCTCCCAGTGATGTTCTGCAAACTCAAAGTTCACAAGTAAGTGAGGAAGTATCTTTGGACGTTCTTGGCCCCATCCTTGACTTGAAGGTGCTCAGGTCACATATCTTGGCATTCTCAGTAGGGATGCTGTCTGTGAGTGGACACTTGGTTTTTTCGTGGTCAAATGGATGCAGAAACAGCATTGGAGGAGTGATTCTGTCCATGTTTTTGTGCTTCTAAGGCCAGGGCCAGGCATAGTAAGCACAGGAGACTTCATAAGTTTCTTACCAGGGTAGGTTTGATTCTGTGGATGAGACTCTCACCCTGGCAATCATCCCATCATCCAGGTAAGTTTCAAGTGTCATTGAATGGTTTACAGAGACACCAAAATGCCCATGGGCTCTCCTTCCAAATTCTTTTCCATGTTTTTTCAGGTTCCTTTGAAGAGAGAATAGCAATGGTCAGAATTTTGTGTTTGGAACCTCATGGAAATGTCAGGTACGTATTTGAGTACCATGTGGTCTTCCATATCTACATAGAAGTCAACTGTGTGCATAAAATGATATACCTCATGTTCCTTGGGTACACATCCACATTGGATCTTGTCTTATGTATGCTTCAGAGCCTGGGTCCCATTCATCCACAAAGCTTTTTTTTTTCCTACTATAGTATATTTGACTACTAATGGTGAAATTCTGATGGTTTCCCCTTTATTTGTTAAGTGTAATGTTCAGTGCCTGCTTATACTCATGAGGGAGCAGCAAGTGCTATAGAACCTCTGTAGAAGAGCATGTTCATTTCATACTAGTCCCAGTAGGGGAACAAGCAGGGCAAGAGTTCACTGCCATAGAGTGGGTACCAGAGATATGGATTGCAGCAATTTTTTCAGGTATCTCCTGAAAAACATCCATTTGCTATTGCATGGTTATTCCATGGCCCTGTAAGACGAGTCTAGTATTTGTAATAGACTCCTCAAGTGATAGGCTAAGGAAGAGACAGTGCAAATGGACTCAGAAATGAGCATCAGCAAAGGATATGTTTTCTTGGGCATCTTTTGCTATGAGTGGTCTAGAATTCACTGTAGGGATTGAACCTCAGTGATCCCATTGGCCATCCTCATATTCAAGGTAAGTTCAAGTGTGGGCCACCCTCATAGTACCAGACAGGAGACTTCTCTGGATTTGGTTCCCTGTGTGTTGCTGTGTCTGTGCTTTGAGTTCAGGGAAGCAGAGAATGTGGTACTAAGCCTTCCCGTGACCTGAAGTTTGTCCTTGGATGTTGAGGAATGTATGTGTATTAAGATTGCTTTTGCCTTGGTCCAGTGACATTGAGGTGGAGCAGCCTTCTGATCAGGAAGCGTAAGAAACTTGGCAGTTGACCATCAATGATGGTGGGTGTCTCAGCATGATAGTGTTCCCCTGGACAGGTTCTAGTATCAAGGTTGAGTGAAAGCTTTTTTTGCCAGTGCTAATGGCCAAGGAAAGGGCCAGGTGTTCCTGCAGAATAAAGTGTGTGCTGAGTGATGTAGTTTTCATCTAGTGTTTCTGGACTTCCCTTCTAGGAAGGTATGCATAGCTATATGGAAAAGTTTTTTTATTCAAGATTGCAGATGGTCAGCTTAGTGCCAACCTGCGCCTAGCCTGGCTCTTGAGGCCTGATGCTTCTTACTGAGGTTAAAAAGGAGCCTCTGCCTAACCTGTGGTTGCCATGTTTTGTCACCAGGTATCCTTTGAAAGTCTTGTTTGGTGATCAGGCCTTTGATTTGTTTCCATCTTCAGCCATGGGCCATCTTCTTTTCTTTTTTTCTTTTTTTTTTTTTTCATTATTCCTATTGCCATGAATCAGCTTCGTTACCCATGTGACTGAGGTGTGGTGGGAAGCTACTTCCTTGTTGCAGGTGCGGCGGCCCCTCCCACCCTACTGCTTCCTGAAGCATGGCAGCGGCAGCGCCGGCAGAGGAAATAAGGGACAGGGCGCTGTTTGGGGTATGAATGGGGTGACACCACCAGTGTCCTCACTATACCAACCAGGCAGAGACGTTCCATCTTCTTTTCATATGAACATTGAAAAGGGGCTCTTGGGTACCCTTGTCTTTTCCCTCCTGTGCGACATATGTGAAAATGAAGATCAAATAAGAGCCATTTCCCAGTAGCTACTGGTAAACAATGCATTTTCATGTATGATGTGTGGCCCATGATGTATTTCCCATGCTCATTATCATTCATGGAGAGGCAGGGATTCTTGGTACTAGCCACGTTTCCACCACTATGGATATTGACCCTTGGAACTTCTACAGGTTTCCTGTGAAGGGAGTAAGACTTCTTTTAGTAGGTTGTATGTATTGATTGCCACATGGGCTCAGGTAGCAAAGCAACTGTGTTTTTTTTTTTTTTTTTGGGTACCGGGGATCGACCTCAGGACCTTGCGTGCCAGCAGGTGCCCATGCCGCTGAGCCATCTCACCGGCCCAGCAACTGTGTTTTGAAGAAAACGTAGTGATCTCTTAAATTCTCATCCTTGTAGATACAAGGAGATGTGGCTTAAAGCAGGATTGCCAGAATGTTTTACACAGGAATCCTGAGGTCACTGAAGCTTACAAGGTTTTCATGCAGATCTCTGGAGACATTAGTAAGTATAGGCTTGGGCTTAGGCCACCAAACAAGACCCATCACCTACCCATGCACAGGTATGAATGTGTCCCTCAGCATTCCTGGGATTCTCCTTGACTTGACAATGCTTAGTTCAGGAAGGATGGTGTCCTTGGTGATACTACTGTGTTTGAGGGGACACTTGTCACAGGGGAGGCCAAATGGATGCTGAAAGAGTGCACATTGAAGGATTGATTCTGTACAGATTTTTTTTCCTCGTTGAGGCCTAACCCGAGGTGAGGAAGCATAATAGAGTTTCCAGGTGTCCAGGTAAGTGATATAAAACACTGGACATGACTGTTTCCCTAGCATTCATCTCAGCATCCAGGTAAGTTTCCAGGGCTATTCAATTTTTTCATGGAACATCCACAGTCTTATCAGCTCTTCACTGATACCATCTTCTCCATGTTTCTTGTAGGTTCCCTTAAAGAGAGCACAGGGATGCCCATTAGGCTGTGGCCAAAACAAAAGCAAATGTCAAGTAACAATCAGATGCTGGTGTCTCCTTGGAGACCTGGTGGTCCTCCATATATAAGTAGCTGTGAGATATTCCTCAGGTTTTCTTGGTGCACATCCACTCTAAGACTGGGTTAGTGAAGACTTTAAAGTTCATTCACAATTCACCCTTAAACCCCTTTTATACAGTATAGATTTGAATACTGATGGCAAACTTCTTATTATTCCCCCTTTATTTGTCATGTGTGTTCAGTGCCTTTTTGCTCTCATGAGGCACACCAGGTGCTGTGTATTCCCAGCAGGCAGCTCTCTCTGCATTTCATAGTAGCCCCAGTATAGGAACCAGTTGAGAAGAGGTCACTGTCAAGGGATGGTTCCTGAGGTATGGATGGGAGCAGTTTGTCAGGTATCTCCTGAAGAGCATCCATTTACTGTTGCATGGTTTGTACTTGAGCATGTAGGACCAGACTGATATTGGCAATGGTCCCCTAGGGATAAAATGATACAGAAATTGCACAGGTGGGCACAGAAAAGGGGACTGGTAAAGAATAATTTTCTTGGGCATTTTTTCCAGTGAGTGGTCCAGAACTCAAAAGTAAGCCATTAAACATCAGTGATCCCATTGAACATCCTCAGATTCCATGTAAGTAGGGATGTAGGCCTCACTTATAGCACCAGACAGGGGCTCTCCATGTACTTCTGTAAGTATTGATGAGCTCCCTATGTGTGGTTTTGGCCATGCTTTGTGTGCAGGTGCCCTGGAAAGTTATAAGTGTGGCACTAAGCCTATCCACTGATCATGAGTTTGCCCTTGGTGTAGTGTGGAGGACAATGAATGTTGAGGGATCCATGTGTCTTGAGATTGCTTTTACTCTGGCTTGATGATATTGTGATGCATCAGCCTTCTGAGCATGGGGCACAGGAAACTTCACAGGTGACCATTTGCTGTGGATGAGGGTTTCACGATGATAGTGTTCCCCTCAGATTGGATCTGGTATCAGCACTGAATGAAAGCCTTTTTTGACAGTGCTAATGACAAAGGAACGGTCTACTTGATCTTTCAGAGCACAGTGCATGCTGAATGACATAGTGTTCACATGGTATATTTGTACTTCCCTTCAGTTAGGTATCAGCAGTGAAGTAGAAAAGTTTTGTCAATTGACATTGTAGATGTTCAGACAAATCCTAAAGTGGACACAGCCTGGTCCTTAGGGCCTGACATTTGTTCATGAGGTTGAATAGGAGCCTCTACCTAACCTGGTGTTTGCCATATTTTGACACTAAGTATCCTGTGACAGATTTAGCTGGTGATCAGTTCTTGTGAAATGCTTCCACCCTCAGCCATGAAATACCTTTTTCCTTTCTTATGAACATTGGAAGAGGGCCCCTAGGCACACCAGTCTTTTTCCTGCTGTTGACATGGGCGAAAATGAAGATAAAACAAGACATGGCTCTCAGTGGCTACCAGTAAACATCACATTTTCATGTAGGATGGCCGGTTCATATGGTGCTTCCCATGCTTGCTATAGTATTTGCAGAGGCAAGGATTCTTGTCCATGTAGGTTTCCACCACTATGGCATTGACTCTTGGAACTTGTGCAGGTTTCCATTCAGGGGAGAAAGATTTTTCTTCCATGGATTTGTTAACAAAGTTCCCCAGGTAATGAATCAAGTGGGCTCTGCAAACAAATACAGTGATCTCCAGAATTCTCACATGTGCTAGGGCACAGAGACATGGACTAAAATCTGTATTCTCAATGTGATTTTCATAGGGATCCTGATGTTACAGTGAGGCATACAACATACTCTTGAGGATCCATACAGACATCAGGGAAGTGTGGGCTTGGGCCCAGGCTACCAACAATGTCCTGCCACCTCCACATGCACAGGTAAGTGAGGAATGTGTCCCTCACCATTCCGTGATATCTCCTTGATTTGAAGGTGCTCAGATCAGGAAAGATTAAGACCTCACTGATGCTGCTGGCTGTGAGGGGCCACTTGGCATGGTAAGCTCAAATGGATGCTGAAACCTTGAGCAGTGAAGGAGTGATTCTGTCCTGATTTTGTGCTTGGTTTGGCCCTGCCCAGAAGTAGTAAGCATAGGAGAGTTTGCAGTTGTCCACTTAGGAGATGTTTGGCTCAGTGCACAGGACTGTTTCTCTGGCAATCATCTCGGTTCACATAGTTTTCCTGTGATTCTCTGTGTTTTTCAGGGGCTTTACACTGACACCCACTCCTCCCAAGCTAAAAGAAGGAAGTACTATACACTGCTTCAACCTGAACCTGGTTTTGTTTTACTTCCCTGGAATATCTTCTTCACAGAATGTCCAAGAAGGAGGAATGTCCATCTTTTGGGAGGATGGTGGAAATCCTATATTTACATCATAGTTTACACACGATAATCACTGTTGTGGGGAGTATATTTTCACAAGTTTCATTTACACACTTATAAAATTACCTCATTGCACTAACAAATTGTGCTTCAGTGAGAAACTATGCACTGGCTAGTGTAGAGAACTTATCATTGTGTTATCTGATTCTAGCGGAGTTGTTTTACAGCTTTGTAAATGATTGATAGCAGTTATCAATGCCAAACACTTATTGTTTATAAACATCAAATTATTTCCTGTCCAAACAAGAGAAGATGGTATAACGCTTCCCTGACTTTGAAGTTCTAAAGATTTAGGTATTTTGGATAGTTCCCCTGATGATGGAAGTGACCAAGATTTTTGAAGTTGTCCTTCTTTTCTCCCCCCACCACCCCAAATGTGCTGTCTAAGATTCCGACAGTGACGAAATCACAGTGAGGAAACCTAACAATAGTAACTAATGGAATCTTCTGACTAACCTGGTAAGAAATTGGCCCTACCAAGAGGCAGATGTGCTAACCTTCAGATTTCTTAGTAAGAGTGGTTGGGATCCCTAACACAATGTTACCTTGGCTTTTGAGCAGATATTCCAGTAAGTTCTTCCCTTGTGTACAGGTTTTCTGGCTTTAACTCATTAGAGACATTTCTTATTTTTATATATTATGAGAAGAATGATGTTTTTGAAATTGTGTGGTAACTGCTGGTCAGAACACAGTTTAAAAAGTGATTTACCACTAATGGTGCTATTAATAAATATGAGATTGTACTATTGACTTTGTGAGATTATCATAGATTATTGTGCAGGGATCCAGTATATTGTTCATACTGCCTATCCCTCGGTATTTACCGTGGGGAATTTGCTAGTATATCATCCGGAGAAGATGGTATTTCTTAGTGGGCTTTTACCTTGGTGTTCAGCTTTAGCTGTGTAATTGTGAGGAGTGACAAAATGAATGCTGCAACTAAGGGAATTTGTCAGTGTCTTGCTTGAATGCCACATGTACCAAAACCACTTTTCACAATTTGATTTTCAGGTTCCCCTGAAGACATTATGGTTCTCTTACATGATAGATGTTAAAGAGCATAGCAGATATTAAGGTAAGTGCTGATGTGGCCTAAACCAGATCTTCATCTATAGAGGGAAAGAATGAGGATGTTTCTACTATTACCAAATTTAGTGGTCACTGCCTAGAAAAGAAATAATTTTGTCCTTTGCAATTCTAGTAGACTTGAGCTTATCCTTTTTATGTCATAGGGGAAATTGATGTTTTAGCAAGGACTGTTGAAGGAGTGATGTACTAAGTCAGTATTACTCAGTATGATGTTGAGAGGCTTACACATGTCAGAGTGAGCCACACAAAATATTCAAGGGGATCCTTAAGACTGATAGTAAGTGTGTGCTTAGACCCAGCCCACCTAAGAGGTGAGAAAGTGACAAAGGTGTCCTTAGGCATTCCAGGCCCCCTCCTTGAAATACAGGTGCTTAGATCAGAAAGAATGGGGTCTTTGTCTATGGTAGTGGTTTTCAGGGGATACTTTGCATGAACAGGGAAAAATTGATGCTCAACTGGTGAGCATTGGATATGTGATTCTATCTAGGGTTGGAACTTGTTGCATCACTGCCCAGGGAGCAATAAGCATAGGAAAGTTTGCAACTGTCCCATTAAGAGAGGTTTGACCCTGGGGACAGGACTGTATTCCTGGCAAGAATCCCAGCATCCAGGTTGATTTCCTATGTCACTCAGTGGTTTTCTTGTGTACTGAAATGTTCATCAGTTCTGTGCATAAACCCTCTTCCTCATGTTTTATCCGGGTTCCTTTTAAGAGAGGATAGTGAAGTCTAGAAGACTGTGGCCAGAACTCATGCAAGGGTAAGAAACAGGGTCCTCATATCTCATTGTGGACCATGTGATCTGGATCCAGATGGATGTCAGGAAGGAATCCATGAGATGGCTTCATGCTTCCTGGAAATGCCTCCGCTGAACATTTTGGCTAGTGTATGGTTGAGAGCTGATGCCACATTCAACATCAGAGCCTTTTTATGTATAGATGTGACTCTATTTGGCACACCACCAATGTTTACTCCTTTGCTTTTCAAGTATGGTGCTCAGTGCCTTCTTGGTTTTGTGAGGAAGCATTAGGTGTTATTGCTTCTCTGCCTACCATCCATTTTATACTTTTCCCAGCAGAGGAATAAATGGGGCAACAGGTCATTGTCATAGGGTGAGTCTTTGGGTAGAGAATGGAGCAATTGGGCAGATATCTCCTGGGGAGGGTTCATTAACTGTTAACAGCTAGTCCATGGGCCTGTAGGAGCAGTGTATTAGAGGTAATGTACCTTGAGTGAGAGGATGACATGGAGATTGTGCAAGCAGACATGGAAAGGGGACTGGTAAAGAGTAGGATTCTTGGGCATCTTTTCCGCTGAGCAGGCCTGAACAGATGGTGACCCAGGAGAGACCAACCTTTTGAGTAGTGCCAGGATCCAGCTAAGGGTAGATGTGGGCCTGCATCTCAGTACAGGACAGGGAGTTTCCATGAACCTTGATAAGTGATGGTGGGGCCAATGAGGGTTGTTGAAGCCATGTTTTGGGTACAGGTGCCCAGGGAAGCAATGAATACAGAACTGAGCCAATCCAGTGATCAGGAGTTTGTGCTTGGTGTATGGTGCAGGAAAATGAATGTTAAGGACCTGTGTGTCCTGGGATTGCTTGTACCCTTGTCCAGTGACATTGTGATGGACTATCTTGCAGAACAGGAATGACAGGAATCTTTGCAGGACCAGTTGGTGAAGATTAGTTTCTTGGAATGATACGGTTCCCCTCAGATTGATTCTGGTATGTGGGTGAAGTGAAAGCCTTTTATTCAAGGAATGAGAGGGCCAATTATTCTTGCAGAGCAAACTGCATGCTGAATTACATGGTTTTAGCACAGCATGGCTGGCCTTTGCTTCAGGTAAATGAGTCAATTAAGAAAAGTGTGTTCGGGCAAGATTGCAGATGGTCAGGTAACTCCTAATGTGGACATAGCCTGCTTCACAAGGCCTGTTATTCATTAAAGAGGTCAAAAGGAGCCTCTGCTTAATCTGGTTGTGCCATATTTTATCACCAGGCATCCTGCTGAGGGCTCAGCTGGTGATCAGGTATTGTGAGGCGTTGCTCCCATCATCTATAGAACATCTTTCTTTTCTTATGAATATTGGAGAGGAGACCTAGGCATCCTCGTTTTTCCACCATATTTGGACATTTGTGTTACTGAAGGTAAAAATGAGACTTTTCCCAATGGTTATGGGTAAGCATTCAATTTTCGTGTAGGATGGCTGGTCTATATACAGTTTTCATGTTCTCCATCCTTGATGGAGTTGCATGGATACTTGTTCATATCCCGTGGACCATTGGAACTCCTTCAGATTCCTGTACAGGGAGAAAGAATTCTTTTACCAGGCATTATCTGTGGACTTCTGCAAGGGTGCAGGTCATGAATCAAGTGGGTTTGGCAAACAAACACAGTAACCTCTGCAATTCTCATATGTGCTGGTGCAAGATGTGGACTAACTCATTATTCTCTGATGTGTTTTCCACAGGGTTCCTGATGTCAGAGTGAGACACACAAAGTACTCAGGGTGATCCCTACACACCTCCATGTAAGTGTGAGCTTGGGCCCAGGCCATCAACAAGGTTGCTTGAACTCCATATGCACAGGTAAGAGATGAAGGTACCCCTCATTCTTCTGTCCCCTGTGTTGATTTGCAGGTTTTCAGGTCAGATAAGAGGGAATCCTCAGTCAGTCTACTGGCTATGAGGGGACACTGGGCATGGATAGGTCAAATGGATACCAAACCAATGAGCACTGAAGGTGTATTTCTGTCCAGGTTTTGTTGCTTATTGTCCTGCCCTGGGAGTGACAAGCATAGGAGAGTTTGCAGGTGTCCACTTAGGAGAGTTTGGACTCTGGGGACAGGAGTATTTTCTTGGCAGTCATTCCGGTGTACAGGTGGGTTTCTAGTGTCACTCAGAGTTTTTCTTGTGCACGGAAATGCTCATTGACTCTACACTGACACGCTCTTTTCCATGTTTTCTCAGGTTCCCCTCAAAAGAAGATAATGAAGTGTAGATGACTCTGGCTGGAACCTCATGCAGATCTCGGGTAAGAATCATGGTCCTTGTACCTCACTGGAGACCCTCACTGGAGATCTTCTGTATCCAGGTGGATATCAGGAGTGTGTGCATAAGGTGTTATTTCCTGGACATGTATCCTCTGAAGGTCTGGACTAGTGTAGGATTCTGAGCTGATTCCATATTCAACATCAGAGACATTATTTCTGGTATAGATTATTGATTGCGAAGCTCTGATGTATCCCACTCTATTTGGCAATTGGATGTTCAGTGCCTTTTTGCTATCATGTGTGAGCATCAAGTGCTATTGCATACCTGCTGTCAGTTATACCCTGCATTTCCTACTAGTCACACTAGGGATAAAATGGGGCAATAGGAAATTTTCATAGGGTGTGTCCCTGAAATAGGGATTAGTGTACTTTGGCAGGTATCTTTGGAAAACATCCTTTACTGTTTTCTGGCTATTTTGTTGACATGAGGGAGGAACCAGGTAGTGGTGATGGACCTTGAATGTAGGATGACATAGGACTTGTAAAGGTGGACATGGAGAGGGGTATGAGTAAAAGGTAGTTTCTACTGGGCTTCTTATCCAGTGAGATGTGCAGATCTCATGGTGAGCCAGGAGAGGGCATCCCATTGAACATCACCAGGATCTTGGTAAGGGTAAGTAGGGGGCTCATCACACCAGACAGGATCTCTGTAGACCTTGGTAAGTGATAGTAGGGCCTCTATTGGTTGTTGTGGCCAGGCTTTGGTGCAGGTGCCCAGGGAAACAATGAAGGGCAAACAGCCAACTCAATAAATATGAGTTTGTCCTTAGTGCAGGGTGCAGGAAAATGAATGTTGGGGGTCTTTGTGTCTTTGGTCAATGACATTGTGGTGGGCCTGCCTCCTAAGAAGAAGCATGGGGTTCTTTGCAGTTGACCACCTGATGAGGATTAGTGCCTCAGAGTGATAGTGATCCCCTTGGATTGGTTCTTATATTTATCCAGGGGAAGTGAGAGCCTTTTGTGTCGGTAGTGATGGCAAATGGAAAGGCCTGGTGTTCCTTCAAAACAAAGTGTATGCAGAATTTTGTGGTTTTAGCATGGTGTGATTGGCCTTCTCTTTATATATAGCTATGAAGAATAGGTTGTTGAGGCAAGATTGTAGATTGTTAGGTAAGTGCTAACATGGACATAGCCTATTCACAGGATCTGATGTTCCTTAGGGAGCTCACAAAGGAGCCTCTGGCTAATCTGGTGTTGCCATGATTTGTCAGTAGGTATCATGCTATTGAAATCAGATCTTGTGAGGTGTGGCAACCTTCAACCTTAGGACACTCTTTTTTTTAGATGAATATTGTAGGAGACAACTTGGGCACCCTTCTGTTTTTCCTGCTGTTTGGCATGTGTGCCAGTGAAGGTAAAACAAGGGACTGTTCCTGATGGCCACTGGTACACTTCCCACTTCATGTAGATCAGCTGGCCCATAATGATATTTTCATACTAAGAAGTATAGAGGAAGAAGCAGGGATTCTTGTTAACATCTAAGTGTCTGGGCCAATGGATATTGACCCTCAGAATATCTGCAGGTTTCCCTTTAAGGGAAGAATTCTCTGACCAGCCTTTGTCCTTGGAGTTCCACAGGAACCCGGGTCATCAAGCAACTGGGGTACACAAACCAACACGGTTACCTCTGCAGTTCTCATATGTGCTGGTGTAAGGAGATATAGATGAAGTCAATATTCACAGAATTGTTTTATCCTGGGCTCCCAGTGTCACAGGGAGCCACACAAAGTACCCTGGTGGATACCTACAGACATCCAGGTAAGTGTGGGCTTAGGCCATTTGCATAAGTGACAAAGGTGTCTCTTGGCCTTCCAGGCTCCTTGCTAGAAATGCAGGTACTCAGATAAGAAAGGAAGGGGTCGGGCCGGTGAGATGGCTCAGCGGCTTAAGTGCCTGCCCGGCAAGCGCAAGGGCCCGAGTTCGACTCCCGGATCCCACATACGAAAAAGGGGCCGGTGATATCGCTCAGTGGCACGGGCGCCTGCTGGCGCGCGAGGTCCTGAGGTCGACCCCCCGGTACCCACAAAAAAAAAAAAAAAAGAAAGGAAGGGGTCCTCAACCATGCTAGTGGTTGTATGGGACACGTAGCATGGGTGGGCTCAAATGGATGCTCAACTGGTGAGTGCTGAATGTGTGATTCTGACCAGGATTTGTGCTTGTGAGGGCCCTGGCCAGGGAACTGTAAGAATAAGAGTTTTTAGTTATCCACTTGGAAAGGTTGGACTCTGGAGACAGAACTGTTTCTCTGGTAATCATTCCAGTGTCCAACTTGGTTTCCTTTGTCACTCAAGGACATGTGTGATACCCAAGGTAAAACAACAGACTATCCCCAGTGGCTATGGGTGAGCATCAATTTTCATGTAGGATGACTAGTACCTAATATTGCTTTCAGGCTTGATGTGATTAATGAGAGGCATAGATCCTGTTAGTATACATGTTTCTACCACTACAGATATCAGGTTCTTCAGGTTTTTTTCAAGGGAGAAAGATTTCTCTCACCAGACACTGCAAAGACCCAGGTCATGAACCACATGGGATTTACAAACAAGTGACCTCAACACGTGCTTGCATAAGGAGTCGTTAACTAAGTCTATATTCCCTGTTGTGTTTTTCACAGGACTCTGGATGTCAGGGTGCCCCATACAAAGTACTCAGGTGGATCTCTACAGATACCCACATAAATCTGGGCTTCAACCCAGGCCACTGACAAAGTCTTGATCTCCAGGTGCATAGGTATGTGAGGAAGGTGTCTCTTGGCTTTCCTAACCCTCTCCTTGATTTAAAGGTTCTTATGTCAGAAAGGATGGAGTTCTCCGCCGTGGCAGTGCCTGTGAGGAGACACCTTGCATGGGTGAGATAACAGTAATGCCAAACCTGTGACTACTCGAGGAGTGATTCAGTTTAGGGTTTTGTCCTTGTTGTGGCCTTGGCCTGTAAGCAGTAAGTACAGGGAAGTTTGCAGGTGTCCACTTAGGAGAGGCTGGACTCAGGACAGGACAGTTTCCCTAGCAATCATCTCAGCATCCAGGTAAGTTTCCAGTGTCACTCGATGGTTTTTTATGGGCACTGAAATGCTTATTGGCTCTACATTGACATCCTTTTCTTAACATTTTTCCAGGTTGCCTTCACGATAGGGCTGGCAAGAAGACTATAGCTGGAACCTCATGGGAATGTGAAGTTGATCAGGGTGCCATTACCTCGTTGGGGAGCATATCATCTTCCATATGTAGGTGGATGTCAGGAGCATGTGCATAATGAGATATTTCTCGTGTTTCCTGGGTACACATTCACTTTTGGACTTAGCAAGTTTAGGCTTCAGAGTTTATGTCCCATTCACCCTCAGAACCAAAAATGTCTGGTGTAGATTTGACTATGGATGGAAAACCTCTGATGCTTTGCCTTTTTGGGGACAAATACAGTGTTCAGTGTTTCCTCGCTATCATGATGTAGCACCAGGTGCTATTGAGTCCCTGTCAACAAACTTGTGCACTTCATAAGAGTCCTGGTAAAAGAATAAGTGGAGGTGAAGCAAGAGTTCCTTTTTATAGGGTTGGTTTCTAGAATAGGTATTTGAGCAGTATGGCGGGTATCCCAAGACTGTCCATTTACTATTGCATGGTTAGTCTGTGGTAGTTGTGATGGACCCAAAAAAGATATGATGACATGTATACTGTGCAGGTGGAAACAAGAAATGGGACCATAAAGGATAGGTTTCTTTAGCATCTTTTTCAATGAGGGGTCTGGAACTGACTGTGAATCATTGAACACTGAATATCCTGTTTAATGTTCCAAGGTACCATGTAAGTTCAAGCGTGAGCTTCCTTTATTCCAGCAGATAGGGCATCTCCATGGACTTCATTAAATAATGGAAGGGTCCTTGTGGGTTATCCCAGCTGTTCTTGGGTGCAGGTGCCCAGGAAATGATGAAGGGGGAACTAAGCCAATCCAGTGACCATGAGTTTGCTCTTGTTGTAGGGTGCAGGAACATGAATATTGAGGGATCTGTCTGTCTTGGGATTTCTTTTTCCCATCTCCAATGACAAGCCACCCTCTGATCAAGAAGCACAGGAATCTTGGCATGTGATCCCTTGATGAGGATCAGTATCTTGGGATGGTAGTCTTTCCTCAGATTGGTTCTGATATCTGCATGGAGTGAAAGCCTTTTGCGGCAGTGGTGGTGGCCAAGGAGAGGGTCAGATGTTCTTGCAGACCAAGGTGCATGCTGAATGACATGGTTTTTACATGGTGTTGTTGGATTTCCTTTCAGGCAGGTTTATTCAGATATGTAAAGTTTTCTGAGTCGAGATTGCAGATGATCAGGTATAGCCCAGATTGGGGGGCCTGATAATCCTTATAGAGGTTGAATAGGAGCCTCTGCCTAACCTGGTGTTGCTGTGTTTTGTCACCAGGTATCTTGAGAAGGCTCCAACTGGTGACCAGATCTTGTGAGATATTGCCAGTTTTAGTCATTGGACACCTTTCTCTTTTCCTATGAACTTCAGAAGAGGGTTCTTGGGCACCCTTCTCTTTTTTCTGCTGTTTGACATACTTGTGACAATGAAGGTAAAACAAGAGAGTCTTCCCACTAGCTACCAGTAAGTGGTGCATTTTTATGTAGGGCAGCTGGCCCATGAGGCATTTTCCATTATCAGTGTCATATATGGAGAGGCAGGGCTTCATGTTAATATCCAGGATTCCACCACTAAGGATATTGACTATTGCAATTTCTGCACATTTCCAATCATGGGAGTAAGTTTTCTCTTACATGGCTCTTTCCATGGAGTTCCCCAATGATCTAGGTAGTGAAACAAGTTGGCTCTGCATACAAACACAGTGACCTTCACAATTCTCACACTTGCTGGTAGAAGGAGGTATGGTCTAAATCACTATTGCCAAAGTGTTTTTCATAGAGATCCTGATTTTACAGTGATACAGACGATGTTCTCGTGTGGATCTTAGAGACATCCCACCATGAGATCCTGCTGTCTCCCTGTGCACAGGTAAGTGACAAAGGTTCCCCTTGGCATTCCAGGGCCACTTCTCACTTTGAAGGTGCCCAAGACAGAAAGGATGGCAAGGCATTGTCTGTGATGGGGCACTTAGCATGGGTGAGGTCAAATGGATGCTGAAATGGTGAGCATTGAAGGAGTGATTTTGTCCAGGCTTTTGTGCTTGTTGAGGGCCAATGTGGGGAGCATTAACGTAGGGCAGTTTGCAGGTGTCCAGGTAGGAGAGGTTGGACGCTGAGGGTAGGACTGTTTCCCTGGCAGTCATCCCAGCATCTAGGTAAGTTTAGTGTCTTTCAGTGGTTTATGGGCAAGAAAATGCTCAGCGGCTATCCAATGACACCTTCTTCTTTTTTCCAGGTTCCCTTAAAGAGAGGTTAGGAACGCCCATTAGGCTGTGGCTAGAACTTTGTGAAAATATCAGGTAAGAATCAGGATGCTGGTACCTCCTTGTGGACTACATGGTTTTCTGTATCCAGGCAGTATTCAAAAGCATGTGTATAATGAGATATTTCTCATTTCCTGGGTCCGCATTCACCTTAGGACTTGGCAAGTGTAGGCTTCACAGCTTATACTCCATTAACCCTCAGAGCTTTGTTGTCTGGAATAGAATGGACTACCGATTGTAAAACTCTGATGCTTCACCCTTTACTTGGCAAGTGTGGTGTTTAGTGCCTTTTTGCTATCTTGAGGGAGCACAGGTGTTGTTCATTCCCTGCTGGCAGACCTTGTGCATTTCATACTAGTCCCCATAAAGGAATAAGAAGGAGAAAAGGTCATTTTTATAGGTTGGGTTCCCAAGATATGGATTAGAGCAGTTTGGTAGGTGTCTCCTCAAGCATGTTCATTTAGTATTGACTAGCTAGTCTGAGAGCATGTAAGAGGGTTGTTAGTGCTGATGAACCCAAATGATACAATGACTTGGAGATTTTGCAGGTGGTCTCATTAAAGGGGATTAGTAATGGATAGGTTTTCTTGGGCATCTCTTTTAGTGATGGGTCCAGAAGTCAGTCCACTGAATATCACCAGGCATAACACCAGACAGGATATTTCCATGGTCTTTGATAAGTGATGGTGGGGTCCTAGGATGTTGTTGTGGCTGTGCTTTGGGTGCAGATGCCCAGGAAACTGATAATGGGAAAACTAAGTCAATCCATTGACCATGAGTTTGCCATTGGTGTAGAGTGCTATGGTAACATGAATGTCAAGGGATCTGTAGGTCTTGGGATTGCTTTTCCCCTTATCCAATGGTGATGTGCTCAGGCAGTCTTCTGAGCAGGAAGCACAGGTATCTTGGCAGGTGACCAGTTGATGAAGATAAGTGACCAAGGGAAGGGTTTTTGTTCTTTTTTTTTTTTTTTTGTGGGTACTGGGGGTCGACCTCAGGACCTCGCGCACCAGCCGGCGCCTATGCCGCTGAGCAATATCACTGGCCTTTTCTTTGTATGTGGGTTCCGGGAGTTGAACTCAGGCCCTCGCGCTTGCCAGGCAGGTGCTTATGCTGCTGAGCCATCTCACTGGCCCAGGGTCTTTGTTCTTGCAGAGCAAAGTGTGTGCTGATTACACAGTGTTCTCATGTTGTTGGACTTCTCACATGTAGGTTATATGCAGCAATGAAGAAAAGGATTTTGAGTCTAGATTGCAGTTGGTCAGATAGGTCCTAATGTGGACATAGCCCTTGATTCTAGGTGTAACATTACTTAGCAAGGTGGAAAAGGATCCTCTGTCTAACCTGGTGTTGCAACATTTTGTCCACAGGTATTCTAAGAAGGGCCCAGTTGCAGACTAGGTCTTGTGAGATGTTGTCACCTTCAGCCATATGGGTCAACTTCTTTATTTACATGTTCATTGGAACCTTTTGGTAAACCTTGTATTTTTCCTGCCGTTTGACATGTTACTGAGGTAAAACAAGAGACTCTTCCCAGTGGCCACCAGTAAGTATTGCGTCTTCACATAAGATGACTGGCCCATAAGGCAGTTTCTATGTTCACTGTCTGTTGTAGTCAGGGTTTGCAAGGGAGTAGATTTAATTCAGGACATGCAATTTAGAGGGTTATTTTATAATATTCACCCAAAAAGTCAAATACAAAAGAGTGCAAGAGATCTGTCCACGTGCTAGAGACCCAAAGAATCCAGCCCAGGGCCTAGATTCCACAGCAATGTCCAACATGAGTCCAGCTGGAGACCTAGAGCCCATGCCAATGTCTCAGGCAAGTCTGTATCAAGGATATGCACCAAGAAGGCCCAAAGGCCAGTGGTTGAAGCTAGAAAGTCTGAGCCAGAGGGGTGAAGGGTCTGTGCCAGCAGGCTGAGGGATCTGCACTGGAGCCAGGAAAAGACACTCAAGGGAAAGATCCAAGCTCCCCCTAAGAAAATAGCCATCCCCAGTGACAGCAACAATCAGAGCTCTGATGATGAGAACAGCTGAGCTGGTATCAGGAAAGACAGCCACAACAAAGCTTCTTCTGGGAAATCAGCAGCATGCAATCTTCCCTTCCCATTCTCCATTTATGCCATTCTGGCAATAATCCTCAGGTGGGTTTTCCACACCCAGAACCATGCTGACTCAGTTCAGCTGGGTGTTCCCACTTTAATTAATTAGTCCACCACACTGTTCTATGTAGAGGGGCACAGATTCTTATTAATATCAAGATTTCCATCACTATGGATATTGAGCTTCTGCATGTTTCCATTTAAGGAAAGAGATTTCTCTTACCTTGCTTTGTTCATGAAGCTCCATAAATCCATGATAGTGAGACAAGTGGGCTCTGCAAGCAAATACAGTGGCCTCTGCAATTCTCACATGTGCAGTTGCAAGGAGACATGGTCTAAATCAAACACAGTGACCTCTGCAATTCTCACATGTGCGGTTGCAAGGAGATATGGTCTAAATCGGTTTTCATGTTGTGTTTTTCACAGGGATACTGATGTCCCAGTGAAGTATTCGACTTACGGAGTTCCCTACAGACATCACGTAAATATGGTCTTCAGCCCAGGCCACCAACGAGGTCCTGCTACCTCTACATACACAAGTAATTGAGGAAGGTGTCCCTCAGCATTCCTGGGCTCCTTCATTGATTTGAAGGGTTTCAGATCAGACAGGATGGCATCCTCAATGATGCTACAATCTGTGAAGGGACACTTGGCATGGGTGAGGTCAAATAGATGCCAAAATGGTGAGCATTGAAGGAGTGATTCTGTACACATTTTTGTGCTTGGGGAATCCCTACCTGGGGTGCAGTAAGCATTGGAGAGTTTGCAGGTGTCCACTTAGGAGAGGTTGGACTCTGGGGACAGGAATGTTTCCCTGGCAATCATCCTGTTTCATTCGTTGCTTTACTGGGGAACTGATTGGCTCATTGGCTTTAAAATGATACTGTCTTCTCCATGTGTTTTTACATTTCCTCTGAAGTGAGGATAGGAATGTCCAGAAGCCTGTGGCCATGACCTCATGCAAAAATCAGGTAAAGATCAGGATACTGTTATTTCATTGAATACACTATGGTCTTCCATATTCAGTTGGATTTCAACAACTTGGGTATAATGAGATATTTCTCATGTTTCTTGAGCATGAATCCACTTTTGGACTTGCCTGGTGTAGAGTTCAGAATCTATGCACCGTTCACTATCCGAGCCTTTTTTCTGGTATATATTTGACTACTTGTGTGGTATATCTCCAGTGTTTCTCCCATCACTTGGTAATATGTGTTCAGTGCCTTCTTGTCATTGTGAGGAGCATCAGGTAGTTTTGAGTCAAAGTCAGCAGATTGTGTGCATTTCATACTGGTTCCAGTAAGGGAATAAGCCAGGCAAGTGGTTATTATGATGGGTTGGATTCCTGAGGTAAGGATTGGAGTGATTTTGCAGATATCTCCTCAGGACTCTCCATTTACTGTTGCATGGCTAGTCCATGGGCTTTTAGAAGGAATCTCGTAGTGGCTGCAGACCATAAATGATGCAATGATTGGTGATTTCACAGGTTGAACTGGAAAGAGGACTGATAAAGTATAGGTTTTCTTGTACATCTTTTCTAGTGATAGGTCCAGAACTCAAGGTGAGCCACAAGAGGCCATTCCATTGGACATTGCCAAGTTTCAGGTAATTGCAGCTTGGGCCTCCCTCATAGCAGCAGAGTGTATCTCTGTGGACTTCGGTAAGTGATGGTGGGGTCCCTGTGGGTGGTCATAGCTAGGCTTTAAGTGGATGTACTCAGGGAAGTAATGAGAGTGAAACAAATCCAATCCAATTATCAAGAATTTCCCCTATGAGGGTGCAGGAAAATGAATGTTAAGGGATCTGTGTGTCTTGGGATTGATTTTCGCCTGCTTGGGTTTGACCAGCCTTTTGATCTGGAAGCACAGGAATCTTGGTAGGTGACCAGTTGATGAGGATGCATGTCTGGGGATGATAGAGTTCCCCTCAGATTGGTTATGGTATCAGGGTGGAGTGAAAGCCTATGTACCACTGGAAAGGACCAGGTAGTCTGGCAGAGGAATGTGAATGCTGAATGATGTGGTTTTTGTATGGTGTTATTGAACTTCCCTCCAGAAAGTTACAGGCAGCAATGAGAAAAAGATTGGGGACTGAGGTTGCAAAAGATCAGGTAAGTCCTTATGTGCACATAACCCAGTTCTTGCAGCTGATGTTCCTTATCAAGGTCAGAAAGAACCTCTGCCTAAATGGTGTTGCCATGTTTTGTCACCAGCTATCCTGTAAAGGGCCTGGCTACTGATCATGTCTTGTGAGATGTTGCCACCTTCACCCATGGAGCGCTTTCTATTGCCATGTACATTGGAAGAGGGTCCTTGGACACCCTTGTCTTTTCCCTGCTGTTTTACATGTGTGGTAGCAAATGTAAAACAGGTGACTCTTCCTGATGGCAACCAATAAGCTTCACATTTTCATGGGGGATGGTGGCTGCTAAGGCTGTTTCCATGCTTGCTATAGTATGTGAATGTCAGGGATTCTTGTTAATATCCAGGTTTCTACCACTAGGGATATTGACCCTTGGAATTTCTGTGGGTTTCTGTTTAAGGGAGCAAGGATTCTCTTATCAGCCTTTGTCAGTGGAGATTCAGAGGATCCAGTTAGTAAATCAAGTGGGTTCCACAACCAAACACAATGATGTTCACAATTCTCACACCTGCTGGACTCACACTTCTAGTCCTGCAAGGACTAAAGCTTGCTTTACGCAGGGATCCTGATGTCACAGTGAGGCATACAATGTACTCATGCAGATCCCTAGAGACATCCCAGAAGTGCGGGCTTGAGCCCAAGGTTCCAAAGAGGCCCTGCCACCTCCAAGTGCACAGGTAAATGACTAAGATATCCCTCAGCATTCCAAGCCCCCTCTTGATATTTTGGTGTACAGGTCAGAAAGCATAGAGTCTCTATGAAGGGTCACTTGGCATGGTTGAGTTCAAATGGGTGCCAAAATGGTGAGCATTGAAAGAGTGATTCTGTCCAGGTTCCTGTGCTTTTTGTAGTCCTGCCTGGGGAGCAATAAATATAAGAGAGTTTGCAGTTGTCCACTTAGGAGAGGTCAGCTCTGGGGAAAGGACTGTTTCACTGGCTAACATTTCAGCATCCAGGTAGGTTTCCAGTGTCACTCAGTGGTTTCCTTGGGCACTGAAATTCTCAATGACTCTACACCATCACCCTCTACTCTATGATTTTTCCAGATTACCTTCAAGAGAGGATCGGGTTGCAGAGAACCCTATGATCAGAAACTCATTCAAATGTCAGGTAAGAGTCAGGTTGCTGGTACTTCACTGGGGCCATGTGATCCTCCATATCCAGGTAAATGTCAGGTGCATATGCGTAATGAGGTGTTCTCATGTTTCCTGGGCACGTGTCCAGTAAAACTCTTGGGTTCTTTTCAGCACCTGTGCCACATTCACTCTCAGAGCCTTTACTTCTGGTATAGATTTGACTACTAATGGTGAAGCTCTGATGTTTCTCCTCTTATTTGGCAAGTGTGGTGTTCAGTGTGTTCTTGCTTTGGTGAGGGAGCACCAGGTGCTGTTCGATCTCCACCAGTAGATCTCATGCATTTCATATAGGTTCCATTCGGGGAATAAGTAGGGAAACAGCTCATTGTCATAGGGTGGGTTCCTGAGATACAGACGGAAGCAGCTTGGCAGATATTTCCTTAAGAGTGTCCATTTACTGCTATTTGTGTAGGCTGTGGGCACTTAGGAGTTGGTAGTGGTGTTGAACCCAAATGACTTGGAGATTGTGCAGGTGGACATGGAAATGGGGGCCAGTAAAGGGTAAGTTTCCTTGGATGTCATTTCTAGTGAGGGATCTCAAACTCATGTTGGATCATGAGTGGCCATCCTGTTGAACATTGCCAGGTTCCAGGTAAGTGCAGATGTAGGCCTCCCTTGTAGCACCAGCCTTCAGTAAGTGATGGTGGGGTCTCTGTGAGTTGTAGCTGTGCTTAGGATGCAGGTGCCCAAGAAAATGATGAATGGGGTGCTGTACTAAACCAATTCAATGACTATGAATGTGCTGTTGGTGTAGTGTGCAGGATAATAAATGTTGTGGGATCTGTGAGGCTTTGGATTGCTTTTTCCCTGGTTCAGTGACATTGTGGTGGAGCAGCCTTCTGAGCAGGAAGCACGGGAATCTTGGCAGGTGACCAGTTGATGAGGATAAGTGTCTTGGCATGATAGAGTTCTCCTCAGATTGATTCAGGTATCAGGGTGGAATGAAATCCTTTTATACCACTGGTGATGGCTAAGGAAAGGGCCAGATGTTCTTGCAGAGCAAAGGGCATGCTGAATGATGTGGTTTTCACATGGTGTTGTTTGACTTCCCTTCAGGTAGGTATGCCCAGTGATGTAAAAAATGGTCTTGAGTCAAGATTGCAGATGATGAGGTAAGTCCTAATGTGGGCATAGCCTATTTTCCGGGGCCTGATATTCCTTAGCAAGGTTGAAAATGTGCCTCTGAATAACCTGATGTTGCCATGTTTTTTCATCAGAGTCCTGCTGTTGATGAGGTCTTGTGAGATGTTGCCACCTTCAACTATGGGACACCTTCTTTCTGCATAAACATTGGAAGAGTGCTCTTGGAACCCTCTGTCTCTTCTCTGCTGTTTGACCAGTGTGACAGCGAAGGTAAAACAAGAGACTCTTCCTAATTACTACTGGTAAGCATCACATTTTCTTGTAGGATGACTGGCCCATGGGTAGATTTTATGCTTGCTGTCTCATAAGGATTCTTAAGATTATCCATGTTTCTAGACTACAGATACTGACTTTTGCAACTTCTGCAGGTTTCCATTCAAGAGAAGAGATTTTCCTTACCAGACTGTGTCTGTGAATTCCACCAACACAGGTAGTAAAGCAAATGGGATTCACAAATAAACACAGTGATGACTGCATATCTCACATGTGCTGTTGCAAGAAGACATGCACTGAATCAGTTTTCCTGATGTGTTTTTTTCACAGAGATCTTGATGTTCCAGTGATGAGTACTCATGTGAATCACTAGAGACATCAGGTAAGTGTGGCCTTGAGCCCAGAACCATATCCTGCCACCTCATCGTACACCGTCAGGATTTCAAGGTTCTCACCTCAGAAAAGATAACATCCTTGAGGGTGCTACTGTCTGTGAGAGGGCTTTTGGCATCGGTGAAGTCAAATGGATGCTGAAACAGTGAGCATTGATGGAGTGATTCTGCCCAGGTTTTTATGCTTGCTGTGGCCCTGCCTGGGGAGTAGTGAGCATAAGAGACTTTGCAGGTGTCCTGGGAGGAGGGATTGGACTCTGGAGACAAGACTGTTTCCCTGGCCTCATCCCCACCTCCAGGTAGGTTTCCAGTGTCACTCAGTAGTTTTGAGGGGCATTGAAATGCTCATCAGCTCTACACTGACACCCCTTTCTCCCTAATTTAGAGAAAGAAGTTCTCCAAACCCTCTCAGTCTGAGCCTGGCTTTGTTTTACTGCCTTGGAATGTCTTCACAGAATGATTAGAAAGAGGGAATATCCATTCTTTGGGGAATATTGGAAGTCCTGTGATTGTTTCATATTTTACACAAGATAGTATTCACAATTTTGTGTGCTGTATATTTTCTAAGGTTTTGTTTATATACCCTTGTAGTTACCCCATTACAGACAAAATTTGCTATTACCTTTTCAGTGGGAAATTATGCACTGTCTAGAGTAGAGAACTCTCTATTGGATAAAGTTATCAATCATTTATCTCATTAGAGACATTTTTATTTTTACATATGTATGCCATGAATGATGTTTTTGAACACAGTAAATCATTTGTCACTCATGATATTATTATTATTATTTTCTTGGCACCGGGAATCGAACTCAGGACCTCGTACTTGCTAGCAGGCACTGTGCCACTGAGCTGTATCCCTGGCCCACTTGTGATATTATTAAATATGAAATTGTGGTTGAAATACAGGGACCCAGATCATTAATCACACAGTCTATCCCTTCCTATCCCTAGTATCTCTTCCAGAGAACACGGTATTTCTTAACTTGCTGTTAAGCTTTAGCCATGTAATTGTGATGAGTGGCAAAATGAATGCCATGACCAAAGGAATGTGTCAGTGTCTTCCTTGAATGTAACATGTACCAAAAACTTGGTTTTACAATTTGATGTGCAGGTTTTTCTGAAGACATTGTGCTTAGACTACCCATGGTAGTTATTAAAGTCCATAGCAGACATTGAGATAAGTATTGATATAGTCTAAACCAAATCTTCATCTATAGAGAGAAGGGATGAAAGTGACCCTACTATTAACAGATTTAATGGGTGGTGCTCAGATAAATAATTTGTCATTGCCAATTTTAGTAAACTTGAGAAAATTGGTATTTTAGCAAGGACGGTAGAAGGAGTAATTATGTACTGGTTAACTGTAACAGTTGAGGAACTTCCAGGACAGTAGTTAAGCTAGGATAATTTGCAGTATTGCATAACAATACTGTTAAGTTCAGATCAATTCAAGTATATCCTGTGGAGTTTAGCTGTCCTTTATCAATGGTCATGAGCAAGGGAATTGGCAGGTATCCTAATACAGCATGGTGTATCCTGAAACAGATTTTGTATTTTTTTTCAGATGCCCTTCAAGAGAACACAGTGATCCATCAAAGATTATTCTTGCAACTGCACCAATAACAACATAAGTGATAAGATGGTCATAGCCCAGTGAAGGCTGTCTGATCTTCTATAATCCCAGAAAGTTCCTAACTGGGTGTTTCAGATGTTAAGGTCTTGGCTAGTGTAGAGGTCTGGGATGATGTCTTACTCACTCACTAGTGACATTTTATTTTCAGCAATTCACTTTATGAATGTGTTAGGCTCTGTTATGTTGCCCTGTTTTTGGTGATATGTTTTAAAAATACTGATATCACCTCAATATTACAAGGAAAAATCAAATTTCATTGCGTCTTTTCTAGCATGTAATATATGCTAAATGCTTGTATTGCAACAGGCATAAAAGAGGCCCTTGTAATTTTCTTTGAGTCCATCTCTGTAATATTGTCCTTGAATTTTTTTCATGTATCATTCAAGACAGAAAAAACTCTCTTACAAAGCTTTATCCATGGAAGCCTGCAAATATTTAAATATTATAAGTGGATGCTAAAATGATGATGTGACATAGGGAATTTGGAGTTAAATAAGTGGAAATGAGACATGTACCAAATTGAGTGTCTGTGACAATGGTCCATAGGTAGGTGAATACACTGCAGTGAGCCAAAGAAGTTTGTAAAGTGGAGCACTGCTGATGTGTCCCTATAAGTGCTTGTGTTACTTTCAGGTGCTGAAACAAAATATCCAACAACCACAAGTTAAAAGAGGAAAGGTTTATTTTAGCACACAGTTTGTATAGAGGTTTTAGTCCATAGTCAGCTGTCTCCAAGGACAGTGCCGTGTGGCAGAAGGGAATGGAAGAGGAGAAACCGTCCATGGGTGTGGCACCCAGGCATCTAAACTTTCTTCTTTCTCTTTTTAGTCTACCCAGGATACAGATCTATTAGTTGTTGCCACTCACACCCAGAATAGGTTTTTCCTCTTCAATAATTCCATCACCCACATCTAGAAGTATGTCTAAACCAATCAGTGGACTAATCCAGTATCTCACACACAAGATCACATACCTGCCAAAAGCCCCATGAACCCTATGAGCATATGAAGCTTTGGGGGGGCAGGGCACCTAGATAAAAGCCGTAACAGTGCTAATGTGAGTGTTCATCACAGAACAAGAAATCAGATCTTTACAAGCATGAGTGATGAAGGTGTCCCTGAAATTTGATGTTACCATGCTTTTGTTACAAGTACTAATGGATGAAATGAGAAATCTGATAAAATCTAGTGAACATGATATTGTGCATTTTATATGACAGGGAAAATTAATATTGAACCTATATATTTTCAGGGATACAATATATCATTGTTTGGCATTAACATGGTAGCATTACAACATAAAAGCAAGCACAGGAAAATTTGCAAATGTCTAGATCAGTGATGGTGAACCTTTTAGAACTTTCAGTGATACAGCCTGTTGAGGCACGTGTGCCATAGGTTTACCACCACTGATCTAGGTGATACAGGATGAAAACTCTAAATAATACAGTTGACTTAAAATTGAGGACTATATCAACACATAGCTGAAGGATGCTTTCATATTTTTGGATGAGGGTAGAATGGGTCAGTGATATGGAAGAGCAAGACGAGTGCTAAATGACAGTTCGGTGCAAGTATTTTCAAGCTAATGGAAGTGATCAATTGAAGAAGTGTGTTGCAAAAACTTGAGTAATCCACAGAAAAGCATAAAAGAGTTATATCCCATTGCAGGCCATCTGACATTCAATGTCCAGGTGGCTGTCAGGAGGGCATGCCTAATGAGGAGTTGTCATGTACTGGACACCTGTGCTGGGAAGGTGATAGTGACTGTAGAATTCTGAGCTGACCCCACAATCATAAATCAGAGACTTTATTTTCAGATGTACTTTTCATTATTGATGGCAAATATCTGATGTATTCCCTTTATTTGACAAGTGTGAGGTTAAGGTCCTCATTCCTATCAGAAGGTAGAATCAGATACTGTTGAATCCATCCTGGGAGAAAATGTGCATTTAAACTGGATATGTTAGAGGAAAAGCCAGGGTGGTTATCCTAGAGTGGTTCCCATGATATGGATTGTAACAGTTGGCAGGTACCTGGTCATGAAGGTCTGCTTTCTCATCCCAGCTTTTGGTGGGTATAAACGAGTATCTTTGTAGCGATAATGGACCCCTGAATGGTATGATGACATGGGGATTGTGCAGGTGGAGAAAAAGAAGGGCGTAAGTACAGGATAGGTTCTTTTGGATATCTTTTCCAGAGATGGGGCCAGACCTCACAGTGAGCCAGGAAAGGCCATCCCCTTGGACATCACCAGGATGCAGATAACAGCAAGTATGGACCTCCACCACAGCACAGGAAATGGGATCTTCATGGACTTCAGTGAAGAATGTTGGAGCCCCTGAGTGTAGCTGACACCATTCTTGTGTGAATAAGCCTGGGTATGGAAAAGACTAGAAAATCAGAAATCTAGTCCTCATGAGTTTTCTTTTTGTATAGGGTAAAGAAACGTACTATTCATTCCCTGTGTCCTGTGATTGCTTTCTCACTATATGCAATGATGTGCTTGAGTGCCAGACTGCTGAGAGGGTAATGTGCAGGTGTCAACTGATGAGGATTAGAGCCTCAGGGTAATACTATTCCCCTCAGTTTCAATCTGGTACACAGGTGGAGTTAGAAGCCTCCCATACCAGTGATGGTTGTCAGTGAATAGAGCAGGTACACTTGCAGAACATGCTGTATCCTGAAGTACATGGTTTAGTATGGTATTATAGCTCTTCCCTTCCTGTATATGGAATGATCAAGAAAAATTGGTAAATGCAGGCTTGCAGAAGGCCAGGTAAGTATTACCATGGATATAGCCTGATCACAAGGCCAGATGTCTTTGTTGAGGTCAAAAGGAGCCTCAGTGTAACCTGTTATTACCATGTTTTATCACTAGGTATCCTGCCACGTGCTCAGCTGGTGATCAGGTCTGGGAAATGTTACTACCTTCAGCTGTGGGACACCTTCTTTACTGAGGTACATTGTAGAAGGGTACTCGCACACTTTGGATTTTCCTGCTGTTTCACATGTGTGTAAATGAAGGTAAAATGAGATCTTTCCAATGGCTGTAAGCATCCATTTTTTCGTGTAGGGTGGCTGGCCTATAATGTGTTTTTCATGTCACTGAGGTAGATGGAGAGGTAGGATTCCTGAATTATGTGGTTTTCAGATGATGTTGTTGACTTCCCTTCAGGTAGGTATACACAGCAATGAAGAAACAGTTGTTGACATAAGGTTGTAGATGGTCAAGTATCTACTGTGGTTGTAGATAGTCAAGTATCTAATGTGGACACAGCCCAGTTCTCAGGACCAGACAATGCTTAGTGAGGTAAAAAGGAGCCTCTACCTAACCTGGTGTTGCCATGTTTTGTCACCAGGTATTCTGTAAAGGGCCAGACTGGTGATCAGTCTTGTGGAATGTTGCCACCTTCAGCTGTGGGACACCTTCTTTTTGAATATATGTGGTGGAAGGCACTTGGGCACTCTTGTCTTTTCTCTGCTGTTTGACATATCTGCCAACAAAGGTAGAACAAGAAAGTCTTCCCAATGGCTACGTGTAAGCATCTTTAGGTTTCTATTCTAGGGAAAAACAATTCTCCTACCAGGTTTTCTTGTTAGAGTTCCTCAAAGGATCCACGTGATGAAGCAAGTAGGCTCTGCCAATAAACACAATGACCTTTGCATTTCTTACATGTCTGATACAAGGAGGCGTGGACTAAATCACTGTTCCCTGGTGTGTTTTTCACAGGACTTCTGATGTCAGTGTGAGTTGCACAGCATACTCAGATGAATCTCTATGGATTTCCAGGTAAGGCTGGGCTTTGGTCCAGGCCACCAACAAGGTTCTGTGACCTGCACCTGCATGCCCAAGTGACAAATGTGTCTCTGGGCTTTATGGGTCACTTCCTTGATTTCTATGTGCTCTGGTTGGGAAGGATGGAGTCTTGAGTTATGCTATTGGCTGTAAGAAGCTACTCGGCATGGGTAGGGTAAATGGATATTGAAATGGTGAGGATTTTAGGCATGATTTTGTCCAAGTTTTTCTTTTTGGTGCCCTGCCCAGGGATCAGTAAGCATAGGAGAGATTGCAGGTGTCCATTTGGGAGAGGTTGGGCTCTGGGGACAGGAATCTACCTGGAAATTTTACTGGCATCCAGATAGGTTTCCATTGTTACTGTGTATTTCTCTTTTGCACTGCAATGCTTATAGGTTCTATAGAGGTGTCTCTTTTCCATGTTATCTGTAGATTACCCTTCAAGTTAGGATAGTGTTGCATAGAGGAATGTGGCCTGAACCTCAGACAAATGTCAGGTAAGAATCTGGGTGCACTTTGCTCTCTAGGGCCATGTTATCATCTGTATGTAGCTGGATGTTGTGGGGGGGGTCATGCATAAAGACATGTTCTCATGTTTCAGGGGAGTATATCTTCTGAAAGACTTGGCTAGAGGAGGGTCCATAGCTGATGCCATTTTCAACATCAGAGCCTTTTTTTCTGGAATAGACTTGACTATTGATGATGAACATCAGATCTTTCTCTGTTTATTGACAAGAGTGATGGTCAGTGCCTTCTTGCCATCATGAGGGTGCATCAGGTGCTTTTACATCCTTGCTTGAAGATATCCCACATTTCATACTAGTGCCTGTAGAGGAATAAGCAGGGCAACATGTCTTTTTGTCATAGGGTGGGCCCCTGAGATGGAGATTGGTGCAGTTTTCCAGAAATCTCCTCACAAATGTCCATTGCACTTTTTTTTTTTTTTGCCTAGTCTAATTGCAAGTAGGAGGATGCTGGTAGTGTTGATGGACTGTGAATTACAGGATGACATTGGAAATGTGCAGGTAGACACTGAGAAGGGCACAAGTATGGGATAAATTTTCCTTGGTGTCTTTTCTAGTGAAAGGTCCAGAACTCATGGTGAACCATGGTATGCCAGTAGGTTGAACGTCACCAGCATCCATATAAGTGCACGTGTGGGCCTTCATGCCAGTACTGAACAGAGGATATCCCTGGGCTTCAGTAAGTGTGGGTGGGGCTCCTGTGTGTGGTGGCCATGCTTTGGGTGCGTGTGCCCAGGAAAGCAGTGAAGCAGGAGCTGAATGAATCCAGTGACCCTGATTGCCCTTGGTGTATGGTGCAGTAATATGAATGCTGAGGATCCTTGTGTCCTTGGAGTGGCTTGTTCCTTGGTTCACTGATATTGCAGCAGACCTGCTTTCTGGGGAGGAAGTCCATGAATCTTTACAGGAGACCATTTGATGAAGATTAGGGTCTCAGGAAGATAGCAATCTCCTTGGAATGGTTCCAGTATTTGGGTAGAGTAAAAGCCTTTTGTGCCAGTGGTGATGTCCGGTGGAAAGTTATGCTGAAATACTGATTCTAGCATGATGTTGTTGGCCTTCCCTTCACATATGCACAGTGGTGCAGAAAATTTGTTGTGACAAGATAGCAGATGGTCAGGTAAGTCCTAATGTTCATAGCCTATTTCATGGTGCCTGATTTTCTTAGGGAGGATAAAAAGGATCCTCTGCCTAACCTTTGTCACCAAGTGAAGGGCTCTGCTGGTGATCAGGTCTCCTGAGACATTGCCACCCTCAGTCATGGGACACCTTCTTCTTTTCTCATTAACATTGGAAAAGGGTCCTTGGGCATCCTTATCTTTTCCCTGCTCTTTGACATGTATGACAATGAAGATAAATCAAGACACTTTTCTCGATGGCTACCAGTGAGCATGCCATTGTATTGTTGGATGGCTGACACATAATGCATTTTTATGATGCCTGTTGTATATGGAGATACAGGGATTCTTGTTATACAGGTTCCCATCACTATAGATATTGACCCTTGAAACTTCTGCAAGTTTCCAGTCAAGTAGTAAAATTTCTCTTACCAGGCTTTGTCTGTGGAGTTCCACAAGGCCTGAGGTAGTGAAGTAAGTAGGGTCTGCAATAAGTAGAGCCACTCTGCAATTCTCAGTAGTGCTCATGCAAGGAGACGTGGCCTAAATCAGTATTCCTGATGGGATTTTAAGTGATCCTGACATCACAGTGAGTTGTACAATGTACTCATGAGGATCCATAGAAACATCAAGTAAGTGTGGGCTTGGGCCCAGGGCGCAAACAAGGTCCTGCCACCTCCATGTCCACGGTAAGTGAGGAAGTGTTTCTTGGCATTCCTGGTCTCCTCCTTTATTGGAAGGTGCTTGGATCAGAAAAGATTGCGTCCTTGGCAGTTGTACTGCCTGTGAGGGGACATTTGGCATAGGCTAGGTAAAATGCAGGATGAAAATGCGAGCATTGAAGGAGTGATTCTGTTCAGGTTTTAGTGCTGGATGAGGGAACAGTAAGTATAGGAAAGTTTGTAGGTGTCTAGGTTGGAGATGTTCAACTCTGGGACAGGACTGTTTCCCTCTCAATCATCCCAGCATCCAGGTAAGTTTGCAGTGTCATTCAGTGCCTTACAAGGGCACCAAAATTTTCATTGGCTCTACACTGACACCCACTTCTCCATGTTTTTCCTAAGTATCTTTGAAGAAATGATAGGGATGCCAAGAAGGCTGTGACCAGAACCTCATACAAAAGTCAGGCAAGAATCAGGGTGCTACAACCTCATTGGGAACCTTGTGGTTTTCTATATCCAGGAAGATGTCAGGAGTGTGTGCATAACAAGGTATTTCTCATGTTTCCTAAATGAACATCCACCAGGACTTGCCTGGTGTAGGGTTCAGAGACTGTACCCCATTCACCCTGAGACATTTTTCCATATAGATTGGTGTACTGATGAAGAACCTCTGATGGTTCCACCTTTATTTGGCAGTGTGGTGTTCAGTGCCTTCCTGCTTTCATGAGGGAACACCAGGGGCTTTTGAATTCCTGATAATAGGTCTTGTGCATTTCATATTAGTCCCAATAGGAGAATGAGTGAGGCAAGAGGACATTTTTGTAGGATGGGTTTCTGAGACATGGATTGGAGCACTTTGGCAGATAAGGGTCCATCTACTATTGCAGGGCTAGTATGCTGTCATGTAGGAAGAGCCTGGTAGTGGCCATGGACTCCAAATGATATGTTGATGTGGAGATTGTGCAGGTGGGCATGGGAAAGAGCATCTGTACAAATAGGTTTTCTTGGGTGTCTTTTCCAATGAGGGGACTGGAGCTCACCATGAACCCTTGAACATCAGTGATACCATTGATTGCCGGGTTCCAGTTAAGTACAGATGTGGGCATCCCTCATGGCATCAGATAGGGGGTCACCATGGACTTTGGTAAGTGATGATGAGTTCTCTATGTGTTGTTATGGCTGTGCTTTGGGAGAGGGTATGCTGGGGAAACAATGAGGGGTATTAAGCCAATCCAGTGACCACGAGTTTGCCATTGTTGTAGCGTGCAAGATAAGGAATGTTGAGGGATCCGTGTGTCTTGAGTTTGGTTTTTCTCTGTTCTAATGACATTGTGGTAGCACAACCTTCTGAGCAGAAAGCACAGGAATTTTGGCAGGTGACCAGTTGATGAGGATGAGTGTCTTTGCATGATAGAGTTTGTGTTGGATTGGTTTTAGTGTCAGGATGGAATTAAAGCCTTCTGTGTGAGTGGTGATATCAAAGGAGAGGGCCAGGTGTTCCTGCAGAGCAGAGTGCATGCCGAATGACATGCTTTTCTCTCAGTGTAGCAGAAATTCCCTTCAGGTAGGTATACTCAGTGATGGAGGAAAACAATTTTCTCATATACTGTTGCAAGGATGCATGGCTTAAATCAGTATTCCTTACGTGCTTTTTACAGGGATCCTAATGTCACATTGAGGCATACACTGTACTCATGTGGATCTCTAGACATTTTAAATATATGTGGGCTTGGTACCAGGGCATCAAAGAGGTCTTGCCACCTCCACATGCACAGGCAAGTGAAGAATGTGTGCCTCTATGTTTATGGCCCACTCCTTGAACTGAAGTGCTCAGGTCAGAAAGGATGGCATCTGTGGCAGTTTTACTGTCTGTGAGGGGACATTTGGTATGTACAAGGTTAAATGGATGAGTATTGAGGGAATTACTCTGTCCAAGTTTTTGTGCTTGTTGCAGTCCTGCCCAGGAACTAATAAGCTTAGGCGAGTCTGCCAGTATCCAGGTAGGAGAGATTCAACTCTGGTGACAGGACTATTTCCCTAGCAGTCATCCCAGCATCCAGGTAAGTCTTTATTGTCATTCAGTGGCTTACAAAGGGCATAGAAATGCTGATGGGCTCTTCAGTGATGGACTGTTTTCCATACTTTTTCCAGGTTCCCTTGTGAAAAGGGATAAGGATTCCCAGAAGGCTGTGGCCAGAACCTCATGCAAAAGTCAGGTAGGAATCAGGATGCTGGAACCTCAATAGAGACCATATGGTCTTCCTTGTCCAGGTGGATATTAAGAATGGCTGCATAGATAGATAGTTCCAATGTTTCTGCATGCATATCCACTCTAGTACTTGGCTATATGGACTTCAGTACTTATGCCCCAGTCACCTTCAGAGCCTTTCTCCCATATAGATTTGAGTAATAATGGTGAACCTCTGATAGTTGCATCTTTATTTGGCAAGTGTGTTCAGTGCCTTCTAGCTATGCTGAGGGACTACCTGGTTCTACTGAGTCCTTGCAGGTAGATTTTGTAAATATCATACTAGCTCCAGTAGGGGAATAAACAGGGCAGGAGGGCATTGTCATAGGGTGGGTTTCTGAGATATGGATTAGAGCAGTTAGGCAGGTATCTTCTCAAGGGGGTCCATTTATTGTTGCATGGTTGGTCCATGGGCACGTAGGAGTCTGGTAGTGGTGAAGGACTCCAAATGATATAATGACACGGAGATTATGCAGTCAGAGACAGATAAAGGCATCATTAAAGGGCAGGGTTTTTTGATGGTCTTTTCCAGTGAGTGATCTGGAATTCACAATGTGCCATTGAACTCTGGTGGTGGTGTTGAACAATGCTAGGGTCCAGGTAAATGCAGATGTGAGCCTCCCTCATAGCACTGGATGAGGGATCTCCATGGACTTAGGTAAGTGATGCTGGGTGCAGCAGTGTTTTTGGTGCAGGTACCTAGGGAAGCAGTGAAGGGGGAACTAAGACAATCTAGTGGCATGAGTTTGGCTTTGGTGTAGGGTGCTGGATAATGAATCCAGAGGGATCCTCATGTCTTGGGATTGATTTTTCCCAATGACATTCCCATGACATTTTTCCAATGACAGTGTGCTACAGTAGCCTTCTGAGCAGGAAGCACAGTATTCTTGGCAGTTGACCAATTGATGAGGATGGATGTCTTAGGTTGATACTGTTGCTATTGATTTGGTTCTGGATCAGTGGAGTGATAGTCTTTGTGCCGGTGGTGATGCCCAAGGAATGGCCTAGGTATTCTTGCAGAGTAAAGGGTGTGATGAATGCCATGGTTTTTTCACATGGTATTGTTTGACTTCCTTTCAGGTAGGTATTCAGAGTAACATGCAACCTTTTTTTGCCTACAGATTGCATATAGTCAGGTATGTCCAACATGGACATAGCCTGGTTCTTGGGTCCCGAATTTCCTTAGTGAGGTAAAAAAGGCGCCTCTGCCTAACCTGGTGCTGCCATGTTTTGTTACCAGGTATCCCCCAGAAGGCCTGACTGATGATCAGGGCTTGTCAGAAGTTGTCACTTTCAACCATGTGGCATGTTCTCCTTTTCACATGAATATTGGAAGAGGACTCTTAGGCACCCTTTATTCCCTCCTGTTTGACGTGTGTGACAATGAAGGTAAAACTCAAGACTTCTCAGCATGTGCCAGTAAGCATCGCATTTTCACGTAGGATGCTAGCCATAAGACATTTTCCATGTTCACTCTCATATATGGAAAGGCAGGGGTTCTTGTTAATACCCAGTGTTTCATACTATGAATATTGACCCTGGGAACTTCTGCAGGCTTCTGTTCAAGGGAGAAAGATGTCTGTTACCAGGCTTTGTCCACATGGACCTAGGTAGTGAGGCAGGTTGGCTCCACAAACGAACACAGTGACCTCCACAAATCTCACCTGTGCTGATTCACATAGATGTGGCCTAATGTAGTATTACTGATATATTTTCACAGGGAGTTTCCACAGGGATGTCACAGTTGCTGTGCAATACACTCTTGTAGACCCCTTGAGACATCAGGTAAATGTAGGCTTGGGCACAGGCCACCAATGAGGTCCTGACACCTCTAAGTAGATGAATCAGAAACCAAAATGTCCTTGGATTTCTAGGGTTCTCTCCTTGATTTTAAGGTGCTCAGGTCAGAAATACTGGCATTTATATTGATGCAACTATCTGTGAGGGGACACTTGGCAAGGTTAAATGGATGCTGAAAAGGTGAGCATTGAGGGAGTGATCCTGTCCATGTTTTTGTGCTTGTGAGGCCATGCATGGGAACAGCAAGTATATGCGAATTTGCAGGTGTCCACTTAGGAGAGGTTTGGCTCTGGGACATGACTCTGGATTCATCCCATCATCCAGGTAAGTTTCCAGTGTCATTCAGCGGTTTGCTGATGAATTGCTCATGGGCTCTACATCAATACCCTATTCTCCATGTTTCTTCCAGGTCCCCTTGAAGAGAGGACAGGGATGCTGAGAAGCCTGTGGCTGGAAGCTCATTCAAATGTCAGGTAAGAATCAGGGTGCTGGTACATTGTTGGAGACTATGTGGTCTTCTGTTTAAAGGCGCATGTCAGAAGCTTCTGCATAGCAAGACATTTCTCATGTTTCCATGGTACAGATCCACTTTAGGAGCTGGGAAATGTGGGGTTCAGGGCCTGTGCCCCATCCACTCTCAGAGCCCTTTTATTCCAGTATAGATTTGACTACACATGGCAAAGCTCTGAAACTCTGATGGTTCCCCCTTTATTTGGCAAATGTATTCAGTGCCTTCTTGCTATCTTGAGGGAGCACTAAGTGCTGTTGAATTACTGCCAGCAGATCTCATGCATTCCATACTGGTTCCAGTAGGGGAATAACCCAGCAAGAAGTCATTGTTATAGAGTGGGTTCCTGAGATATGGATTGTAGCAGTTCATCAGGTACCTCCTTAAGAGTTTCCACTTACTGTTGCATGGCTAGTTCTTGAGCACATAGGAGACTGGTAGTGTCCAGGGACCCCAAAAGATACAATGACATGGTGATTATTCAGGAAGACATAGAAAAGGGGACTGGTAATGGAAAGGTTTTCTTGAGTGTCTTTTCTAGTGAGGGTTCTGGAACTTACCATGAATCATTGAACAATGGTGATCCCACTGATAATCACCGGGTTCCAGGTAAGTGCATGTGTGATCCTCACTCAGCACCCCAGAGGGAATATCTGTGGACTTCGGTAAGTAATGATGGCATCCCTGTGGGTTGGCACTGCCTTGTTTTGAGTGCAGATGCTCAGGAAGTGATTAAGGGAGGACTAAGCCAATCTAGTGAGCATGAGTGTGCCTTTAGAATAAGGTGCAGGATAATGAATGTTGAGGAATCCATGTGTCTTGGAATGACATTGTGATAGAGCAGCCTTTTGATCAGGAAGTGTAGGAATCTTATCAGGTGACCCATTGATGAGAATGAGTGTCTCAGTTTGATATTGTTAACATCAGATTGGTTCCAGTATCACAGTGGAATGAAAGCCTTTGTGTCGATGGTGATAGCCAAGGAACAGGCCAGGTGTTCTTGCAAAGGAAAGTATGTGCCGAGAATTTGGTTTTTGATTGGTGTTGAGTTTCCCTTCAGGTAAGTGTATGTAGCAATGAAGAGAAGTGTTTTTAGTGAAGATTGCAGATGTTCGAGTAAGTCCTGATGTGGACATAACTTGGTTCTTGGTCCTGAATTTCCTTAGTGAGGTCAAAAAGGAGCCTCTGTCTAACCTGGGGTTGCCATGTTTTGTCACCAACTGTCCTTTGAAGGACCAGGCTGGTGATCAGGTCTCGTGAAAAGTAACCTCATTAAGCCATGGGATATCACCATCTTCCCTCATGAAGATTTGAAGAGGGTCCTTGGGCACCTTTATCTTTTCTCTGCTGTTTGACCCATGTGACAGTGAAGTAAAACAAAAGACTCTTCCCAGTGGTTGCAGGTAAGCATCATACTTGTAGGTTGCCTGGCACATTAGGTGTTTTCTATCCTCTGGTCATGTATGGCGATGCAGGGTTTCTGTTTATTATCCAGGTTTCCACCACTGTGGATACTGAGCCTTGGAGCTTCTGCAGGTTTTTGTTTAAGGGTGAAAGACTTCTCTTAATAGCTTGCCCATGGAGTCCTACAAGGACTCAGGCAATGAAGCAAGTGGCGTCCGCACACAGAGTGAGCTCCAGAGTTTTCACACATACTGGTGCAAGGAGATGTAGAGTAAATCATTATTCCCAATGTGCTTTTTACAGGGATCCTGATGTCACAGTTAGTGGACAACGTACTCTTGTGGATCTCTAGAAACATCAGGTAAGTGTGAGCTTAGACCCAGGCTACCAAAGAAGTCACACCACCTCGCCGTGCACAGATAAGTGATGAAGGTGACCCTAGGCATTCCTGGCCTCCTCCTTGACTTGAAGATGCTCAAGTCAGGAAGAATGACATCCTTGGCAGTGCTACTGTCTGTGAGGGGACACTTGGCACGGGCAAGGTCAAATGGATGCTGAAATAGGAAGCATTGAAGGAGTGATTCTGGTCAGGTTTCTTTTCTTATTGAGGCCCAGCCCAATAAGCAGGGAGAATATAGAGTTTACTGGTCTCCACTTAGGAGAATTTCAACTGTGAGGACAGCATTATGTCCTTGGCCAGGCAAGTTTCCAGTGTCATGCAGTGGTTTATGGCACATGAAATGCTCTTCAGCACCACACCGACAATGTCTTCTCCATATTTGTCCAGGTTCCCTTGAAGACAGGGATGCTGAGAAACTGTGGCCAGAACCTTAAGCAAATGTCAGGTGAGAATCAGGATGGTGGTGCATTATTGAACACCATGTAGTCCTCTGTATCCAGATGGGTGTCAAAAGCATGTGCATAACGAAATATTTCTCATATTTCCTGGTGGGAATTCACTTTAGGACTTGGCTAGTGTAGGGTTCACGCCTATGCCCCATTCAACCTCAGAGCCTTTTTTCTGGTATAGATTTGAGTACTGATGGTGAACTCTCATGGTTCCATCTTTTTTTTTTTTTTGTGGGTACTGGGGGTCGACCTCAGGACCTCGCGCACCAACAGGCGCCCGTGCCGCTGAGCGGTATCACGCACCCTTTTTTTTTTTTCATATGTGGGTTCCGGGAGTCGAACTCGGGCCCTCGCACTTATGAGGCAGGCACTTATGCTGCTGAGCCATCTCACCGGCTCTCCATCTTTTTTTTTGGAATTGTAGTGTTCAGTGCCTTCTTGCTATCATGAGGGAGCACCAATGCAGCAGATCTCATGCATTTCACACTAGTCCCATAAGGAAATAAGCAGGACAAGAAGTGATTGCCATGGGGTGGGTTCCTGAGATACGGATTGTAGCAGTTTGTCAGGTATCTCAAGAGTGTCCATTTATTGTTGCACAGCAAGTCCGTGGGCGTGTAGGAGGAGTCTGGTTGTGATGTACCTCACATGACATGATGACATGAAGTGTGTGCAGGTGGACACAGAAAAGAGGACCAGTAAGAGATAGGTTTTCTTGGATGTCTTTTCCAGTGAGATGTCTAGAACACAAGGAGAGCTATTGAACATTGGTGATCCTGGCACACACTGCTAGGTTCCAGGTAAGTGCAGATGTCGACTGCCCTCATAGCAGCAGACGGGACCTCCATAGACTTTGCTAAGTGATGGTGGGGTCCCTTTGCATTGTCATGGCTATGCTTTGAGTGCAGGTGCCCAGGGAAACAACAAAGAGGGAACTAAGCCAATCCAGTGACCTTGAGTTTGCCCTTAGAATAGGGTGCAGGAAGATGAATGTTGAAGGATACGTTTGTCTTGAGATTGCTTTTTCCCGGGTCCAGTGACGTTTTGATGGAGCAGCCTTAGAAAGAGGAAGCCTAGGAATCTTCGCAGGTAACCAGTTGATGAGAATGAGTGTCTTGGATTGACAGTGTTCCCCTCAAATTGGTTTTGGTATCAGGGTAGTGTGAAAGCTTTTTGTGCCAGTGATGATGGCCAAGGAAAGGGCCAGAAGTTCTTGCAAAGTGCATGCTTATTGACATGGTGTTTGCATGATGTTGTTGGACTTCCCTTTAGGTAGGAGTATGCAGTGCTGGAGAAAACTTTCTGAGTCTAGTTGCAGATGGTCTGGGAGATCATAGCTTGGGCTTAGCCTGGTTCTTGGGTCCTGATTTTCCTTAGTGAGGTAAAAAAGGAGTCTCTGCCTAACATGTGTTGCTATATATTGTCATCAGGTGTCATGTGAAGGGCCCAGCTGGTTCAGGTCTTGTGAGATGTTGCCACCTTCACCCATGGGACACCTTCCTCTTTTCAAATGTACATTAGAATAGTGCTTTGGGCACCTTGTCTTTTCCCTGCTGTTTGACATGTGTGGTACAAAGGTAGAACAAGACACTCTTCCCAATCAGTACTGGTAAGCCTCACATTTTCATGTAGAATGGCTGGCCTATAAGGCATTTTCCAGACTCTAGGCCAGTTAGGGTTCAGAGCCTATGACACATTCACCTTCACAGCCCTTTTTCAGTACACATTTGACTACTGATGGGAAGCTGGGGATGTTTCCCCCTTCATTTTGCAACTGTGGTATTCTGTGCCTTCTTGCAATTGTTAGGGAGCAACAAGTGCTATTGAATCTCTGCTGGTAGCTCTTCTGCATTTTGTATTGGTCCCAGTAAGGGAATAAGTGGAGCAAGACGTCATTGTCATAAGATGGGTTCCTGAGATATGGATTGGAGCAATTTGTTAGGTATTTCCTCAAAAATGTCCATACATATACTGTTGCATGTCTAGTTCTTGGGTACATAGGAGGAATCTAGTAGTGATAATGGACCTGAAATATGACATGGAGATTGTGCAGGTGGACATGGCAAAAATGAGCAATAAAGCATAGGATTTCTTGAGCCTATTCCTGTGAAGGGTCTGAAACTCATGGTGAGCCACAAGTGGCCATCCTATTGAACATCACCATGTTTTTGGCATGTGCGGGTCTCCCTGGTAGCATCAGATGGTGGATCTCCTTGGATTTTGGTACATGATGGTGGGATTCCTGTGAGTTATCATGGCTGTGCTGTGGGTGCAGGTGCCAAGGGAGGTGATAAAGGGGGAAATAAGCCAATCCAGTGAGCATGAGTTTCCCTTGGTGTATGGTGTAGTATAATGAATTTTGAGGGACCCATGTGTCTTCAGATTGTTTCTTTCCCTAGTCCAGTGACATTGGGGCCCAACCATGTTGAGCCAGAAGGACAGAAATCTTAGCAAGTGACCTGCTGATGAGTGTTAGTTTTTCAGGATGCAAGTGTTCTCCTCAGATTATTGTGGTGGGCAAGCGAAGTGAAAGCCTGTTGTGGAGTGGTGATGGACAATGTGAAGATCAGGTATTCTTGCAGAGCAAACTGTATGCTGAATTACATGATTTTAGCATGGTGTGGTTGGCATTTCCTTCAGGTATACACAGCTATAACAAATTTGTGGAGGCAAGATTCAAGGTGGTCGGGTAGGTCCTAACATGGGCAGAGCCTGCTTCATGGGGCCTGTTGTTCTTTAGAGAGGTTGAAAAGGAGCCTCTGTCTAACCGGTTGTTGCCTTATTTTATAACCAGATATCTTGCTCAGGACGGCTGGTGATCAGGTATTGTGAGACCTTTCCCCCATCACTTTCGGACACCTTCTTTTTTGATGAACATTGGAGAAAGTTACTTATGCACCCTAGTCTTTTCTTACTGTTGGACATTATGCTACTCAAGGTAAAAGAAGAGATTACTCCCAGTGGCTATGGGTAAGCCTCCCATTTTCATGTAGAATATCTGGCTATTACATGGTTTTTATGCTCTCAGTGGTTGACTGTGTGGCATGCATTCTTGTTAATATCCCAGTTTCCACCACTACACATATTGATCCTTGGAGCTTCTCCAGGTTTCTGTTCAAGAGAGAAAGAACTGTCTTGCCAGGCCTTTTCATTGGAGTTCTAAGGATCCAGGTCATGATCCAAGGAGGCTCCAAAAACAAACACAATTACCTCTACAGTTCTCACATGCGTTGGTATAAGGACCAGTGAACTCAATCTGTACCTTCTGATGTGTTTTCATAAGGCTCCTGATGTCAGAGTGACCCAAGCTTGCCTGCAATCGCCCAGATAACTCTTGGCTTAAGCCCAGGCCACCTACATGTCCTGCCACTCCATGTGGGTGGGTAAGTCAGGAAGGTATCCCTTGGCCTTCCCATCCCCTTACTTTCTTTGAAGGTTCTAAGGTAAGAAAAAATGAAGTCCTTTGCCATGCTAGTGCCTGTAAAGAGACCTTGTATGGGTTTGGTTAAAATGATTTCAAGCACGTGAGTACTGAAGGAGATTCAGTCCCAGTTTTTCTGTTTGCTGTTCCAGCCTAGGGAACAGTAAGCATAGGCGAGTTTGCAGTTGCCCACTTATGACAGGTTGGACTCTGGGGACAGGACTGTTTACCTGGAAATTGTCCCAGCATCCAGGTAGGGTTCTGTTGTCACTACATGGTTTTCATTGGCAACAAAATGCTCATCAGCTCTACTGATGTCCCCTTTTCAGTGTTTTCTCCAGGTTCCCTTCTAGAGAAGACAGTGAAGCCTAGAAGACTGGCTGGAACCTCATGCAGATCTCAGGTTCCACATACCTCATTAGAGCCCACATGATCTTCCAGATTTATGTAGAAGTTAGGAGGCTGTTCATAAGATGTTCTGTTGTTTTCTGGGTGCTCATTCTCCAAACATCTTGGCTAGTGTAAGGTTCAGTGCTGATTCTAAATTTAGTATCAAAACATTTTTTCCAGTTTACATTTGACTATTGATGGCACAACTCTGATGTTTCTTCCTTTGTCAAGTGTGTTCAGTACCTTCTTGCTCTTATGAGGGAACATCAGGTGCTATTGCATCCCTGCCTACAGATCTTGTGCATTTTTTTTGTGGGTACTGGGGATTGAACTCAGGACCTCGTGTGCCAGCAGGCGTCTGTGCCACTGAGCGATATCACTGGCCCTTTTTACGTATGTAGGTTCCGGGAGTCGAACTCAGGACCTCGCGCTTGCCAGGCAGGAGCTTATGCCGCTGAGCTATCTCACCGGTCCAGATCTTGTGCATTTTTATACTAATCCCAGCAGGGCAATAAACAGCAACAGTTCATTTTCATAGGATGTATCCGAGATAGGCATTGGAGCAATTCGGCAAGTATCTCCTCGGGATTGTCCATTCACTGTTGCATAGCTAGACCATGGGCCTGTAGGAGGAATGATGTGGAGATTGTGTAGGTGGATACAGAAAACAGGACCTGCAAGAAAAAGCTTATCTTAACAGCAGAGTCTGCAAGGTAGGGGGACTCAAGTGAGTTACCCAGTGTGGGGCTGGGATATGCTATACTTATAGGGGTAAACTGGGTGCTGACTGGTGTGGTCTAGGCCAATGAGGGTCTTAGCCTGTTTCTGGGTTGAGAAAAGGTCAGTGGGCTAGGGGCACACAGTAAGTGCATGTAATAGTTCCACAAGAGATAGCTTCCTCAAACACACAGTGCACAATAAGCATGTGGTAAATTTACAACCATCAGCCACCCAGGTCTTGCCCTAAATCCCTGCTTATCTCCCCTCTAGTCTGCCCCTACAATGGTGTTTTGTCACCAGGTATCCTGCTGAGGGCTCAGTTGCCCATCAGTTATTGTGAGATGTTGCCTGCCTCAGTCATGGGACACCTTTTCTGGTGAACATTGGAGGTTACCTGGACATCTTAGTCTATTCCCCATGTATGCTACTGAAAGTGAAAGAAGAGTGCTTGCCAATGGCTCTGGGTAGGCATCCCATTTTCATGCAGGATGGCTGGCCCATATTTGGTTTTTATGTTCACCCTGGTTGATAGATAGGCCTACATTGTTGTTCCTATCCTAGTTTCTACTACTGCACATATCGATCCTTGAAACTTCTTCAGATTTCTTTTTAATGGAGAAAGAATTCTCTTGCCAGGAATTATCCTTGGGGTTCTGCAAGGACCCATTTAGTGAACTAAGTGGAATCTAGGAACAAACGCAGTGACCCCTGCAATTCTCACATATTCTAGGGCAAGGAGGCATGGACTGCATCAGTATTCCATGAGGTGGTTTTCACATGGCTCCTGATATCAGAGTGTCCTACACAAAGTCCTCAGACCAATTCCTGTAGACACCCAGGTAAACCTGTGCTTGGTCCTGGCACCTCCATGTGCATGAGTAAGTGATGAATGTGTCCCTTGGCCTTCCTGGCCCCATCCTCTACTGAAGGTTCTCAGGTCAGAAAGCATGGAGTCCTCGGCAATGTTAGTAACTGGGAAGGGACACCTTGTATGGGCAAAGTCAAAATGGTGCCAAACCTGTAAGTACTGAAGGGGTGATTCAGTCCTGCTTTTGGAGCTTGTGGCATCCCTGCCCAGGGAGCAGTAAGCATAGGAGAGTTTGTAGGTGTCCACTTAGGAGATGTTGGACTCTGGGCCAGCATTGTTTTCCTGGCCATCATCCCAGCATCAGGTAAGTTTTCCATGTCTCTCCAAGTTTTTCTTGGGCAACAAAATGCTCATTGGCTCTGTACAGATACCCTTTTCTCCATATTTTCTCCAGGTTCCCCTCAAGAGAGGATAGTGAGGCCTCGAAGACTGGCACCTCAAACAAATCTCAGGTAAGAATCAGGGTCCACATACCTCACTGGGGAACACATGATTTTTCAGACCCAGGTGAATGTCAGCAGAGTGTGCATAACGAGGTTTTCTCGTGTTGCCTGGATCTACATTCTCTTAACCTTTTGGCTAGTTTAGGGTTCCAAGTGGTGCCACATTCATAGGAGCTTTTCTTTCTTTTTTTTTTTTCTGGTTATGTTGGATTATTGATGGCACAACTCTGATGTTTCTTCCTTTATTTGTCAAGTGTGGTGTTCAGTGCCTTCTTACTCTTGTGAGGGAGCATCAGGTGCTACTGCATCCTTGCTGGCAGATACTGTGCATTTTTTTCCACTAGTCCCAGCAAGGGAGTGAATGTTGGGGGGAGTGAATGTCATAGGGTAGGTCACTGAGATAGGGTTGGAGCTGTTTTGCATTTATCTCCTGAAGAATGTCTATGTTCCATTGCTAGGTTAGTCCTTGGTCAAGTCTGGGGAGCCCACAGAATGATAGACCCTGAGTGATAGGATGACAGAGATTGTATAGGTGGACATGGATAAGGGGACCCATGAAGGAGAGGTTCTTTTGGACATCTTTTCCAGTGAGTGGTCCTGAACTCACTGTGAGCTCCTGCTAGGAAGAGGTATGATCTGTATGGCAGCAGCAGACAGGATCTTCATGGACTTTGATAAGTGATTATAGGGCCCCTGTGGGTTGTTGTGCTAGTGCTTGGGGTATAGGTGCCTGTGGAACCAATGAATATGGAACTGAACCACTCCATTGACCATGAGTTTGTCCTTGGTGTGGTGTAGGAAAATGAATGTTTGGATACCGTGTGTCTAGAGATTGCTTAGACCTTGGTCCAGTGACACTGTGGCATGCCAGCCTGCAGAGCAGGAAGGACAGGAATCTTTGCAGGTGACCATCTGATAAGAATTACTTGGGGGGTGAGTATTTCCTTCTGACTGGTTTGGTATCCAGGTGGAGTGAAAGCCTTCTGTGTCAGTGTAATAGCTAATAGTATGTAGTTGCATCATGGGTATGGCCTTCCCTTTAGGTATACACAGCTTTGAAGAAAGTTTGTTGTGGCAAGATTGCAGATGGTCAGGTAATTCCTAACATGGACATAGCCTGCTTATGGGCCCCATTGTTCATTAGGGAGGTCAAAAAGCAGTCTCTACCTTACCTGCTGTTGACTTGTTTCATCAGCCTCCTCCTAGTAAGGGCCCTGGTGGTGATTAGGTTTTGTGAGATGTTGTCACCTTCAACCATGAATATCTTTGTCTTTTCCTATGTACAGTGGAGGAGGGCACTTGGGCACGCTTCTCCTTGACCTGCCCTTTGACATATATGCCAACAAAGATAAGACAAAAGACTTCTCAATGCCTATGGATAAGCATCTCATTTTTATGTAGGATAGCTGGCCCATAATGTAGTTTTCCTGCTTGCCATCCTAGTTGGTAAGGTAGGGATTCTTGTTAATATCTAGGTTTCCACCACTACAGATATTGACCCTTGGAACATCTGCAGTTTCCTTTCAAGCAAGAAAGAATTCTCTTACCAGACATTTTCCTTGGATTTTTGCAAAGACACGGGTTATGAAGGGTGTAGACTCAGCAATCAGTAACAATGACCTCTGCATTTCTCACATGTGCTGGTGCACAGAACCATGGACTAAATTAGCCTTAGCTGATGTGTTTTTCACAGGCCACCTGATGTTAGAGTGGGCCACACAGCACACTCATCTCCTTACAGACATCGAATACATGTGGGCTTGGTCCCTGGCCAAGCAAGTTCTTGTGACCTCGATGTACAAGTTATACTTTTGCCTTTGTGGCCCCTTCCTTGACGTGCAGGTTCTCAGGTGATAAAAGATGGAGTCTTTAGCCATGCTACTGGCTGTAAGGGGACACTTGTGAATGGCAAAGTCAAATGGATGCTGAACCTGTGAGGATTAAAGGAGTGAGTCTCTGCAGGTTTTTGTGGTTGTTTCAGTCCTTTCCAAGGAGCAGTAAGCATGGGAGAGTTTGCAGTCTGTCCACATAAGAAATGTTGGACTCTGGGGACAAGACCATTTCTCTGGAAATCATTCCAGCATCCCAGTAGGTTTCCTGTGCCACTCAGTGATTTTCTTGTTCACCGAAATGCTCGTTGGCTCTACACTGACACCCCTTATCCATGTTTTCCCCAAGTTCCCCGCAATAGAGTATAGTGAATCCCAGAAAGTGTGGCCAGTACCTCCTACAGACATTAGGTAAGAATCAAGATGTTTGTACCTCTTTGGTATACAGGTGGATGTCAGGAGGGTGTGCATAACAACATGTTCCCATGTGTCCTGGAAGTACAGCCCCTGATGGTCTTGATTAGTGTAGGCTTCAGAGCTGATGCTACATTCAACATCAGAGCCCCTTTTTCAGGATAGATTTGACTATACTGATGGGGAACTTCTGATGTTTCTCCCTTTATTTGGCAAGCGTGGTGTTCAGTGCATTCTCATTTTCATGAGGGAGTACCAGGTACAATTGCATCTCTTCTGGCAGATCTACTGCATTTCATGCTAGTCCCAGTAGGGGAAAAATGGGGGTAATAGGTCATTGTTATAGGGTGGGTGCCTGAAATACGGATTGTTGTGGTTTGGCAGGTATCTCCTCAAGAGTGTCCATTTACTGTTGCTCAGCAAGTCTATGGGCATGTAGAAGGAACCTTGTAGTGGTGATGGTGATGGATCCTAAATAATGGGATGACATGGGAATTGTGCAGATGGACATGAAAAAGGGACCAGTAAAGAACAGGTTCTAGTAGGAGTATTTTCTAGTTATGAGCCATGAAAGGCCTACCACTGAACATTGCTTGGATCCTGATAAGTGGAGTTGTGGGCTTCCATCATAGCACTACACAGGGAAAGTCCATGGAGTTGATTAAGTAATGGTGGGGCCCTTGTGGGTGGTTGTGTCTGTGCTTTGGGTGCAGGTACCTGGGGGAGCAGTGGAAGGTGAACTGAGTCAATCCAGTCACCATGAGTTTGCATTTGGTGTACAGCACAGGGAAATAAATTTTGATGGTCTGTGTCCTGAGACTGCTTATGCCTGGTCCAGTGACATTGTGGTGGAGCAGCTTCCCAAAAGGGAAGCACAGGAATCTTGGCAGGTGATAATTTAATGAGAGTTAGTGTCTCAGGATGATAACAAATCCTTCAGAGTGGTTCTAATATCTGAGTGGAGTGAAAGCCTTTTGTGTCAATGGTGAGGGCCAATGGAAAGGCCAAGTATTCTTGTAGAGCAAAGTGCATGTTGACTCTTGAGGTTTTAGAATGGTATGGTTGGCCTTTCATTCAAGTATGTGCAGCTATGAAGAAGACTTTATTGACTCAAGATTGCTGATGGTTAGGTAAGTCCTCATGTGGACATAGCCCATTTCATGGGGCTTGATGTTTTTAGGGAGGTCACAAAGGAGCCTTTACCTAATCTGGTGTTCTCATGTTTCATCACCAGGTATCCTGCTTAGGGCCTGGCTGTTGATCAGGTCTAGTGAGATGTTGCCTCCTTTAGCCATGGGACACCTTGTACATTAAAGGAGGGCACTTACCCACTCTGCTCTTTCCCTGCTGTTTGAGACGTGTGCCGATGAAGGTAAAACAAGAATCTCTTCCCAGCGGCTACCAGTAAACATCTCATTTTCATGTAGGATGGCTGGCCCATTAAGCATTTAGATGGGGAAGTAGGGATTCTGGTTAATATCCAGGTTTCCTCCACTACAGATATTGACATTTGGCACTTCTGCGGCTTTCCCTTTAAGGGAAAAAGCATTCTCCTATCAGCCTTTGTCTTTGGAGTTCTACAAAGATCCAAGTCATGAAGCAAGTGGGCTCCACAAAGCAACATGGTAACCTTCATAATTCTCAGTGTTCTGGTGCAAGGATAGGCCATAGCTCCTAGTCAGAGCTGGTTAGTGGCACTGGATCCTAAATGATAGGATGATATAGAGATTGTGTGGGTTGACTAGGAAATAGGGGCCAGGAAAGGATAGGTTTTCTTGGGGATCTTTTCCTGTGAAGGGCCCAGAACTCACAGTGAGCCATGAGATGTCATCCAGTTAGACACTGCCAGATTCCAAGTAATTGGAGATGCGGGATTCTGTCATAGCACCGGAAAGGGGATCTTCATTGGCTTAGGTAAATTTTGTTGGGCCCCTTGTTGGTTACTGTCACCCAGGCTTTGGGTACAGGTGCTCAGGGAAGCAATGAAGAGGGAAGTCAGCCTAACCACTGACAAAGAACTTTCCTTTGAGATTCTGTGCAGGAAAATTAATGTTGGGTCTGAGTGTCATGGGATTTCTTATTTCCTGGTTCAAGACTTTAGGGTGGTTCTGCCTGCCAACCTGGAAACACAGGCATGTTTGCAGGTGACCAGGTAGGTGATGAGGATGAGTATCTTGAGATGATAGTGTTCCCCTGTGATTGGTTCTGGTACCACATGGAGTGACACCCTGTTGTGCCAGTGATGATGAATAATGGAAATGCTAAGTGTTCCTGCATACCAAATTGATGATGAATTATGTGCTTTTAGTATCATGTTGTTGGCCTTCCATTCAGGTATAAGCAGGTTGAGGAAAAGTTTGTTGAGCCAAGATTACAGATGGTCAGCTAAGTACCAATGTGAAAGGCCTGATTTGTGCAACCTGATGTTCTTTTAGGGAGGTTAAAAAAGAACCTCTGCCTAAACAGGTGTTCCTGTGTTTTATTCCAGGTATCCCACTAAGGACCTGGCTGGTGATCAGGTTTTGTGAGGCATACTGATCAGCTGTGGGACCCCTTCTTTTATGATGAACATTGGAGGGCTGGACTTGGGCACACTTTTTGCCCCTGTTAGACATGTGTGCTACCCAAAGTAAAACAAGAGACTTCCCAATGGCTATGAGTAAGTATCCATTTTCGTGTCAGATGGCTGGCACATGATATGGTTTTCAGGCTTGCCATGATTAATGAGAGGCATGGATTCTTGTTAATATCCAGTTCTCCACCACTACAGATATTGATCCTAGGAACTTCTTCAGATTTTTTTCAAGGGAGAAAATTTTCTCTTACCTGGTGCTGTTCTTGGAGTTCTACAAGGACCCAGATCATGAATGAAGTGGACTTTACTAACGAACACAGTGACCTCCACAATTCTCACATGTGCTGATGCAAGGAGATGTGGACTAAATCTATATTCTCCATTGTGTTTTTCACAGACCCCTTGATGTCAGAGTGACCCACACAAAGTACTCAGGTGGATCCCTACAGAAACCCATGGAAATGTGGGCTTCAGTTCAGGCCACTGACAAGCTCCTGATCTCCACATGATTGGTAAATCAGGAAGGTATCTGTTAGCCTTCTAGACCCTCTCCTTAATTAAAGGTTCTCAGGTCAGGAAGGATGGGGTCCTCCACCATGGCTGTGCCTGTGAGGAGACATCTTGCATAGGCGAGATGTAACAGTGATACCAAAAGCATGAGTACTCAAGGAGTTATTCATTACAGGTTTTTATGCTTATTGGGCTTTTCCCAGGAGGAATAGGCATAGGAGAGAGTGAAGGTGTCCAATTAGGAAAGGTTGGACTCGGGACTGTACTGTTTTCCTAGCAATCATCTCAGCATCCAGGTAAGTTTCCAGTGTCAGTCAATGGTTTTCATGGGCGCCAAAATGCTCTTTGGCTCTACACTGATATCCTCTTCTCCGTGTTTTTTTCCAGGTTGCCTTCATGAAAAGATTGGGATGACAAGAAGTCTATAGATGGAGCTTTATGCAAATGTCAGGTAAGGAACAGGGTCTGGTACTTTGTTGGGGACCACATGATCCTGGTGGATGTCAGGACACTGTTCATAACAAGATATCCTCATGTTTCTTGGGCTCACATACTCTGAAGGACTTGGATAGTGTAGGGTTCAGAGCTCATGCAACATTCAATATCAGAGCCTTTTTTTCCAGTTTAGATTTAACTACTAATGGCAAGCTTCTGATATGTCCCATTTTATGTCTCTTGTGCAGTGTTAGTGCCTTCCTGGTATCATGAGTAAGTATCAAGTGATATAGCAACCATGCAGGCAGATCTCATGCATTTTATACTAGTCCCAGTTGGGGAATAAGCGGGGCAGAAGGTCATTGTCATATTGGCTCAGTTCTCCTCTTTGCCTCCCTGGACACCTGCACTCAAATACAAACATAACAACCCACAGGGACCACATGATCACTTACCTATGCCCATGGAGACTGCCTTTCTGGTACTGTGATGGATGGTCACACCAATGCCTACCTGAATCCAGGTGATTTTAAGTGGCATGGCCTCTTACGGCTCACCACATGCTCTGGAACAATCTCTGAAAAAAAAAAAACACAAGAGAATCTATCCTTTACTGGCCCGTTTCTGTGTCCGCCTGTTTAATCTCCAAGTCCTCTTATCATGCAGGGTCCATTACAAATACCAGGATCCTCCTATATGCCTTTGGACTAACAGAGCAACAGTAAATGGAAAACTCTTGAGGATATAAATGGGAAACTGTTCCCAACCCTGTCTCAGCAACAAGAGAAAATTAAGACAGGTGGCAAAATCTCACAAGACCTGGTCACCAGAAGGGCCGTTTTCAGGATACCTTGTGACAAAACATGACAACACCAGGTTACACAGAGGCCCCTTTTCAACTTTGCTAAAGAACATCAGGCACCTGAACTGAGATATGTCCAAATGAGAACAGCCCTGCTGCTGATCAGGTCTTGTGAGATGTTGCCACCTGTCTTACTTTTCTCTTGTTGCTGAGACAAAATACCCAACACCCAAAGTTAAAGGGGAAAGGTTTATTTGGCTCACAGTTTGTAGAGGTTTCAGTCCATATTTGGCTGGCACCATGACAGGTTGGCTTGGCAGAGGGCCATCACAGAGGAGAACAGTTCACAGCACCCACAGGTAGCAAAAGCAACAAGGGAGAAACGTTTTCATTGTGGCCAGAAGGTAGCAAAGCAACAAGGAAGGGAGACAAGCCTCTTTCTGTCCCTTACATTGTATGCAGGCTACCTGCCCTAGGGTGGGTGTAGTACTCACACTCTTAGTCCTAGCCAGAACTAAGCCAAACCAATCAGTGTAGTGATTTACTAATCAAACACCCTTAACCCTAGCATCACATACTCTAGATTGAGCCACTTCTGAAAAAGCCCTATGATTGCATCAGGCTTTGGGTGGACATCTAGACACAAACTGTAACACCACCTTAATCTATGGGACATGTTTTGTTTTTCAGATATATATTAGTGGCACCCTTGTTTTTTGCCTGATGTTTGACTTGAATGACACTAAAGGCAAAAGAAGAGATGCTTCCCAATGTCTACAGATAAGCACCTCATTTTCATCGAGAAAGACTAACCCATAATGCAGTTTTCATGGTCGCCAATGTAGTTGGAGAAGCAGAGATTCTTTTTTTTACCCAAAAGGAAATTCACCTTTGGAACTTCTGCAGGTTTCCACTCAGGGGAGAAAGCTTTCCTTCACCAGGCCTTGCCCAAGGATGGAGTACCATATGGACCCAGGTAGTAAAGTAAGTGTGTTCCTCAAAAACACAATGATTTACACAACTCACTTATGTGCTAGTATAAGAAGATGTGGACTAAATCAGTATTCCCAGTGTGATTTTCACAGGAATCCTGATGTTGCAGTGAGGCGTACAACATACTCATGCTGGTCCCTAGAGACATCAAATAAGTGTGGATTTGGGTCCACGTCACCCACAGTGTTCTGCCACGGTAAGTGGCTGAGGAATCCCTCAGCATTCCTGGTCCCCTTGATTTGAGGGTGCCCAGGTAGGAAAGGATGGAGTCCTTGGCTATGCTACTAGCTGTGAGTAGACACTTGGCATGGATATGGTCAAATGGATGGCCAAATGATGAGCATTTGAAGGAGTGATTCTGTCCAGGTTTTTGTGCTTGTTTGAGCCCTGCCTGGGAAACACTAGATAGAGGAGAGTTTGCTGGTGTCCACTTAGGAGAGGTTCAACTCTGGGGACAGAACTCCCTGGCAATCATCTAAGCATCCTGGTAATGTTCCAGTGTCACTCAAGGGTTTTGGGTGGCATTGAGATGCTCATTTGCTCTACGTGAACACCCTCTTCTCCATGTCTTTTCAGGGTTCTTACAAGTGAGTAGAGGGATGCCAAGAAGTCTATGGCCAGAAGTTCATGCAGATGGCCAATAAGAATCAGGATGCTGGTACCTCCTTAGGGACCATGTCATCTTTCATATCCAGGTGGATGTCAGGAGAGAGGATATAACAAGATGTTCTCATTTCCTAGAGGTACATTCACTAAAGATCTTGACCACTGTACAGTCCAGAGCCAATTCACCATTCAACCTCAGAGCATTTTTTGCCAGTACAAATTTGATCACTTATGGGGTACCTCTCGTATTTCCCCCTTTATCTGACAAGTGTGGTTTTCACTGCCTTTTTACTATCATGAAGGAGCATGAGGTGCTGTTGAATCCTTGTCAAGACATACCATACATTTCATACAGGTCCCAGTAGAGGAATAAGTAAGGTAACAGGTCATAGTCATAGGGTGAGTGCCAAGGTAGGACTTGGAGGAGATTGGCAGATATCTCTTCAAGAGTGTCCATTTAATGTTGCACAGCTGCTCACCAGGCGTGTAGGAGTCTAGTAGAGGCACTGAACCCTAAATGAGTCAATAATGTGGACATTGTGCAGGTAGACATGGAAAAGGGGACTGGTAAAGGATAGATTTTTGGGGGCATCTTTTTCAGTGAGGGTCTGGAACTCACAGTGAGCCATGAGATGCCATCCATTGAACATTGCCAGGTTCCAGGTAAGTACAGGCATGGGCCTCACTCGTAGTACAAGGCACAGGATCTCTATGGACTGCAGTAAGTGACAGTGGGTTCCCTGTGTGTTGTTGTGGCTATGCTTTGAGGGCAGGTACCCAGGGAAGTGATGAAGGGGGAACTAAGCCAATCCAGTGGCCAGGAGTTGCCCTTGGTGTAAATTGTAGAAACACGAATGTTAAAGGACCCATGTATGTTAGGATTTTGTTTTTCCTGGTCCAGTAGCATTGTGGTGGAGTAGCCGTCTGAGCAGGAAGCTCAGGAATCTTGGCAGGTGACCACTTGATGAGGATAAATGTCAGGATGATGAAATTCCCCTCAGATTGGTTCTGATATCAGTGTGGAGTGAAAGCCTTTTGTGCCAAGGTAAGGACCAGGTGTTCTTGCAGAACAAAGTGCATGATCAGTGATGTGCTTCTCACATGGTATTGTTGGACTGTGTGGTATTGTAGGTGTGTGCAGCAATGGAAAAAGTTTTCAAGCAAAAATGAAGATGTTCAGGTAAGTCCTAACATGGACGTAGCCTGGTTCTCAGGGCCTTATGTTCCTAGTGAGGGTGAAAAGGAGCCTCTACCTAATTGCTGTTGCCATGTTTGGTGACCAGGTATCCTGTGAAGGGCCAATCTGATGATCAGGAATGTAGGATGTTGCCACCTTCAGCCATAGGACACTTTCTCATTTTATCATTAGTAAAGCATCCTTAGCACCCTTATCTTTTCCCTGATCTTTGACACATGTGATAATAAAGGTAAAATGAGATTGTTACTAGTGGTAAGCACTCATTTTCATATAGGATGGCTGGTTCATAAAATGTTTTCTGTGCTCCCTGTCATATATAAAGGGGGAGGGATTCTTAATAACAACTAGGTTTCAGCACCTGCTTCTGCAGGTTTCTGTTTAAGGGAGTAAGATTTTTATTATCAGGATTTGTTATGGAGTTCTGCAAGGATCCAGGTAGTGAAGCAAGTGGGCTCCTCAAATACAGTGACCTCTGTGAATCTCACCAATGGTAGTACAAGGAGGTGTGGCCCAAAACAGCATTCCTGATGTCACAGTGATCCTGATGTCACAATGAGGTACTCAGAATGTACTTGTGGATTGCCAGAGACAGATAAGTATGGTCTTGAGCCCAAGGCACAAATGAGGTCCCATGCTCTCCCCATACACAGGCAAGTGACAAGTAACACTCTTGGGCCCCTCCTTGATTTCAAAGTGCTGAGGTCAGAAAGGATTGTGTCTCAGCAGTGCTACCGATTGTGAGTGGATGCTTGCCATGGATGAGGTTAAATGGAGGCCAATATGGTAAGGATTAAAAGAGTGATTCTGTCTGGATTTTTGTGCTTGTTGAGGCCCAGCCCGAGAAGCAGTAAGCGTAGGAGAGTTTGCACATGTCCAGTCTGGGAACAGGCTACTTTCCCTGCCAATTATCCTAGTGTCTAGGTAAATTACCAGTGTCATCCAGTGGTTTATGGGAGCACTGAAATGATTATAGGCTCTACACTAATGCCCTCTTCATGTTTTTTCCAGGTTCCCTTGAAGAGCGGATAAGGATACCAAGAAGGCTATGGCTATAAACTTCTGCAATATCAGGTAAGAATTAGGGTGCTACTACCTCTTTGGGGAACACATGGCCCTCCATATCCAGGTAGATGTCAGGAGTGTGTGCATAGTGAGATGTTCTCATGAGAATAAGAGGAGCAAGAAGTCTTTGTCATAGGACGGGTTTTTGAGACATGGATTGGAGTGGTTTGGCAGGTATCAGTTCAAGAGCGTCTACTTATTGTTGCATGGTTAATCTGTGGACATATTGGAGGAGTTCTGTAATGGCAGTGGACCCACGTGATATGATGATGCGAAGATTCTGCAGGTGGTCATTGAAAAGGGGACCTGTAAAGGATAGGTTTTCTTGGGCGTCTTTTGCATTGGGATTCTGGAATTCACCGTGAGCCCTTGAACATCAATAATACTATTGAACATCACCAGGATTCAGGTAAGTACAGATGTGCACCTCCCTCATAGCACCAGACAGGTGATATCCATGGACTTCGTAAGCAATGGTGGGGTCCCTGTGTGTTGTTTCTGCCACGCTTTTGGTGCAGCTTCCCAAGAAAGTGATGAATGGGGTGCTAAGCCAGTTCAGTGACCAGGAGTTTGCCCTTTGTGTAGTGTGCAAAATAATGAATACTGAGGGATCCATATGTTTTGGGATGACTTTTTTCCACTCCAATGACACTGTGATTGAGCAGCATTTTGAACAGGAAGCACAGGAATCTTGGCACATGACCAGTTGAAGAGGATGAGTGGGGATGATATAGTATTCCCTTTGGATTGGTTCTTGTATCACAGTGGAGCAAAACTCTTTTGTGCCAGTGGTGATGGCCAAGGGAAGGGCTAAACATTTCTGTAGAACAAAGTACATGTGGAATGACATGGTTTTTACATAGGGTTTTTGGACTCCCTTTCAGGTAAGTATACTATATTCAGACAGGTAGAAAAGATGTCTGAGGCAAGACTTCAGGTTGTCAGGTAACTCCTAGTGTGGATGTAGCCTGGTTCTTGGGGTCTTATGTTCCTTAGCAAGTTAGAAAAGGACACTTTGCCTAACCTGGTATTCACAAGAGCATCCTGTGAAGAGCCCAGCTGGTGATATATTGCCACCTTCAGCCATGGTACACCTTCTCCTTTTGGCATTAACATTGAAAAAGGGTCCTTGGGCCCCCTTGTCATTTTCCTACTGCTTGCCTTGTGTGACAACAAAGGTACAGCATGGACTGTTTTTGATGGTACAGGTAAGCATTGCATTTTTCTCTAGGATGGGTGGCATATAAGGTGTTTTCCATGCTCCTTATCAGATATGAATATACAGGGATTCTTGTTAATATCCACGTTTCCATCATTACAGATACTAACCCTTGCAACTTCTGCTGGTTTTCATTTAAGAGAGAGTAAGATTTCTCTTACCAGGCTTTGTTCATGGAGTTCCACGCAGACCCAGAAATGAAGCATGTGGTTTCCTCAAACACAGTGTCGATTGCATTTCTGACGCATGCTGACACAAGCAGATGTGGCCTAAATCAGAATTTTTGATGTGTTTTCACAGATATCCTAATGTCAAAATGAGGCATACAGTGTATTCATGCAGATTCCTACAGACGGTAGGTAAGTGTAGTCTTGGTTCCAGGGCATTGGGCATAGGCAAGTGAGAAGGTTGGCATCCCAGGCCTCTACATTTATTGGAAGGTGCTCAGGTCAGAAAAGAATGGAGTCCTGGGCAATTTTTCTGTCTGTGAGGGGCCCTTGGCATGGACGAGGTCAAAGGAATTATGAAAAGGTAACATTTGAAGGAACTATTCTGTCCGGGTTTCTGTGCTGCTTGTGGTCCTGGCTGGGGAACAGTAAGCAGATGACAGTCTGTAGTATCCAGTTAGAAGTCCGACTCTGGAGACAGGACTGTTTCCTCGCAAAAATCCCAGCCTCCAGGTAAGTTTCCAGTGTTATTCAGTGGTATATGGTGGCACAGAAATGTTCGCTGTCACTAAACCAACACCCTCTTCTCCATGTTTTTTCTAGGTTCCCTGGAAGAGAGGATAAGGATGCCAAGAAGTTTATGGCTAGAATCTTTTGGAAATCTCAGGTAGAATCAGGTGCTGGTACCTCACTGGGGACCACATGGCCCTCTATCCAGATGTATGCCAGGAGGGTGTGCATAATGAGATGTTCTCATGTGTTTTAAGTGCACATCCACTTTAGGATCTAGCTAATATAGGATTCAGAGCCTATGCTTCATTCATCCTCAGAGCCTTTTTGACTGGTACAGATTTGAATTCTGATGGTGAAACTCTTATGGTTCCACCTTTATTTAGCAATGCAGTGTTTGGTGCCTTCTGGATATCAAGAGAGAGCAAGAGGTGCTTTGAATACCTACCAGCAATCTTGTGCATTTAATAATAGCCCCAGTACAGGAAGAAGCAGGTCAAGAGGTCATTTTCATATAGTGGGTTCCTGAGAAACTGATTGGAGCAGTTTTGCAGGTATCTCCAAAGAGTGTCTATTTCCTGTTCCATGGCTAGTTCGTGGGCATGTGAGAGTAGTCTGGTATTGGTGTTAGAACCTAGATGATAAGATGACATGAACAGTGTGTAGGTGGATATGGAAAGGGGGAGCAGAAAAGGATAGGTTTTCTTGACTGCCTTTCCCAATGATGGATCTGGAACTCACTGTGTGCCCTTGAACATCAGTGATTCCATCACCAGGTTACAGGTAAGTACAGATGTGGGCCTCCCATGTAGACAGGATCTCCATGGATTTTGGTAAGTGATGGTGAGGTTTCTGTGTATTGTAGTGGATGTGCTTTGGGTGCAGATGCCCAGGGAAGCAATGAATGGGTTACTAAGTGAATCCAGTGGCCATGAGTTTGCCCATGGTGTATTGTGCAGGTTAATGAATGTTGAGGGATCAGTGTGTCTTGGGGTTGCTTTTTCCCTCATCCAATGACATTGTGGTAGAGCAGCCTTCTGAGCAGGAAGCACAGGCATCTTGGGAGGCTGTTAGTTGATTAGGATGAGTGTCTCAGCCAGATAGAATTCTCCATGGATGAGGAGTACATGCTGAATTATATAAATTTATGCATGGTGTTCTTGGACTTCCCTTCAGGTAGGTATGTGAAATGGTGTAGAAAATGTTTTCAATTGATGTTGCAAATCATCGGGTAAGTCGAATATAGGAAGGACAGATCTTGTTTCCTGTGTCCTGATGTTCCCTAGCAAGGTTTAAAAAGAGCCTTTGCCAAACCTGGCCTTGGCATATTTTGTCACCAAATATCCTATGAAGGGCCCTGCTGGTGTTGTGAGAATGCCTCTTTCAGTCATTGAGCACCTTTTTCTTTTTCCATGAACATTGGAAGAGCAGTTTTGGGCATCTTTCCCTTTTTCTTGCTATTTGACCTCTGTGACAAAATAAGTAGAAAAGAGGCTGTTTGCAGTAGCTACCAGTAAGAATCACATTTTCCTGTAGGATAGCTGGCTCATAAGGCATTTTCTATGCTTGCCCTCCTATATGGAGAGTCAGGGATTCTTTTAATATCTAGGTCCCACCATTTTAGACATTGACCCTTGCAACTTGTGTAGGTTTCCATTAAGGGAATAAGATTTCTTACTAGGCTTTTCAGTGGAGTGCATCAAGGACCCAGGTAGAAAAGCAAGTCAGCTGTGCAAACAGTGAGCCCACAATTCTCACACATGCTGGTGCAAGGAGTCATATCCTAAAACAGTATTTCTGATGTATTTTTCATAGCGATACTGGTGTTACTGTGAATTGTATAACATATTCATGTGGAACCCTAGAGATTTCAGCTATATATGGGAGATCCCACCATCTCCCTCAGCACAGTTAAGTAACAAAGGTGTCCTTAGGCATCCCTAATCCCTCTTTGATTTGAAGTTTCTCAGGTTAGAAAGAGTTGAGACCTTACTAATGCTGCCATTTTTAAGGGGCCACTTGGCATGGGAGAGGTCAAATGGTTGCAAAAATGGTGAGTATTGGGCCGGTGAGATGGCTCAGCGACATACGCGCCTGCCTGGCAAGCGTGAGGGCCTGAGTTCGACTCCCGGAACCCACATACGAAAAAAGGGCCAGTGATATCGCTCAGCAGCACGGGTGCCTGCTGGCGTGTGAGGTCCTGAGGTCGACCCCCGGTACCCACACACAAAAAAAATAGTGAGTATTGAAGGGGGGTTCTATCCAGGGTTTTTGTACTTGTTGGGACACTGCCTGGGAAACAATAAGCATAGGAGATTTGGTAGGTGTTCAGGTAGGAAAGGTTGGACTCTGCGGGGAGGATTGTTTCCCTGGCAGTCATCCCAGCATCGAGGTAAGTTTCCAATGTCACTCAGAGCTTAACAGTGGCACTGAAATGCTCATCGCATCTACACCTACACCCTCTTCTCCATGTTTTTTTCTAGGTTCCCTTGAAGAGACAGATGTTGAGAAGGCTGTGCATGGAATGTTATGTAAATGTCAGGTAAGAATAAAGGTGGTGGCATATCACTGGAAACCACATAACCTTCCATTTCCAGGTGGATGGCAACAGCATATGTGCAATGTGGTATTTCTCATATTTCTTGGGTGCACATCCACTTTAGGTTTTGGCTAGTGTGGGTTTCAGGGCCTATGCTCCATTAACCCTCAGAGCCTTTTTTCTGGTATGCATTTGACTACTGATGGCAAACTTCTCATGCTTCCCCCTTTATTTTGTAAGTTGGAGTTCAGTGCCTTTTTTCTATCTTGAGGAAACATCAGGTGGTACTGAATCCCTTTCAGCAGACCTTGTGCATTTTTTTTATATGTGGGTACTGGGAGTTGAACTCAGGACCTCGCACTTGCCAGGAAGGCACTTATGCCGTTGAGCTGTATCACTAGCCCAGACCTTGTGCATTTTATTCTGCTCCCCCATGGGGGAATAATTTGGGTAGCAGGTCATTGTTGTAGGATGGGTTCCTATAATACGGCTTGAGCAGTTTGGCAACTGTCTCCTCAAGAGTATCTATTTGTTCTAGCACAATTACTCTGTGAGCATGTAGAAGTCTTGTTTTGGTTTTGGACCGTACAGGTGACAATGACATGGAGATTGTACAGATGGACACAGAATAGGGCCCAGTAAAGGACAGAATTTCTGGGAGATCTTTTCCAGGGAGGGGTACAGAACTCACAGTGAGCCATGACGTACCATGCTGGTGAGTATCTCCAGGATCCAGGTAAGTTCAGGTGTGGACCTCACATGCAGCACGAAACCGGATCTCCATGGACTTTAGTAAGTGATGGTGGGTTTCTGTTGTGTTGTGTGGTCCATAGTTTGTGTGCAAGTGCCTGAGGAAGTGATAAAGGGGGAATTAAGTCATTCCAGTTACCAGGAGTTCCCCCTTGTTGTAAGTTGCAGAAACATGAATGATGTGGGATTCTTGTGCCTTGGGATCACTTTTTCCCTGGTTCTGTGACATTGTGGTGGAGCAGCCATCTGAGCAGGAAGCACAGAAATCCTGGCAGGTGGCCAGCTAATGATAGTGAGTGTCTTGGATTATAGTGTTCACCTCAGAATTGTTCTGATGTCAGTGTGGATTGAAAGTCTTTTTTGCCAGGAGTGATGACCAAGGAAAGAGTCAGTTCTTTTTGCCAAGCAAAATGCATGATTAGTGGTGTGCTTTTCACATAGTATTGTTGGACTTTCCTTCAAGTAGGCGCATGCAACAATGTGGAAAAATTTTTTGCATAGAGATAACAGATGTTCCAGTAAGTACTAATATGGATATAGGCTGGTTCTCAGCACCCGATGTTCCTCAGCAAAGTTGAAAAGGAGCCTGTGCCTAACCTGATGTTACTAATCTGATGTTACTATGTTTTGTCACCAGGTATCCTGGCAAGGGCTTGTTTGGTGATCAGGTTGTGAGTTCTTCCCACCTTCAGCCATGGGACATCATCTTTCCATATGAACATTTGAAGAGGGCTATTAGTTATCCTTTTCCCTCATGTTTGACATGTGTGACAATGAAGGTAAAACAAGAGCCTCTTCCCAATTTCAACTAGTAAGCATCACAGTTTTACGAAGGATGTCTGGGCCTTAAAGTGGTTTCCATGCTTACTGTTGTGTATGGAGAGGCATGGATTCTTGTTAATATCCAGGTTTCTACCACTAGTGATTTTGTCTGATGCAACTTCTGCCAGTTTCAGTTCAGGGAGTAAGATTTCTCTTACCATGCTTTGCCCATGGAGTAACACGAAAATCCAGATAGAGAATCTGGCCTTTCCAAAGAAACACAGTGACCTTTGTAATTCTCACCTGTGCTGATGCAAGGAGATATGGCCTAAAGCAGTATTCCTGATGTTCACATGGATCCTGATGTCACAGTGATGAGTACAACATACTTACACTGATCTCACAGACATCAGGTAAGTGTGGGCCTTGGACCAGGCCAACAAGCAGGTCCTGCAAACTCCCCATTCACAAGTAAATGACAAAGGAGTCCATCCTTGATTTCATGGGGCTCAGGTGAGACATGTTGGAGTCTTCGGCAATGTGACTGTCACTGAGGGCACACTTGGCATGGGTGAAGTCAAATGGATGCCAAAACCATGAGCATGAAAGGAGTGATTCTATCCAGGCTTTTTTCCTATTGAGGCCCAGCCCCTGTAGCTGTAAGGATTGGGGGATTTGCAGTGGCCAGGTTCAGAGGTTGGACTCTGAGGACAGGATTCATTCCCTGACAATCATCCTAGTGTCCACTTTAGTTTTCAGTGTCTTTTGGTGGTTTTCAGGGACAACAAAACGTTCATCACTCTGCACCAACACCATCTTCTCCATGTTTTTTCCAGGCTCCCTTGAAGAATGCAGGATGCCAAGGAGGCTGTTGATGGAACCTCTTCCAATGTCAGGTAAGAATTAGGTTGCTCATATGCCATTGTGGACCACATGGTCCTCAGTATCCAGGTGGATGTCATGAGCATGTGCCTAAGTAGATGTTCTTAACTTTTCTGGGTGCACATCCACTATAGGACTTGGCTACAGTAGAGTTGAGAGTGTGCCTTTGGTCTGGCATGTCTTCATTGACAGAAGGTGAACTGATGGTTCTGCCTTCATTTTGCATGTGTGGTGTTCAGTGCATTTTTCCTATCATGAGAGAGCATGAGGTGCTTTTGAATTCCAGCCTGTACATCTCATGCATTTTATCCTAGACCCAGTAGGAGATTATGCAGGGCAAGAGTTCATTTTCCTCCACTGGGTTTTGGTGACACGGATTAGAGCAGTTAGGCAGGTATCTACTCAAGAAGTCCCAATTACTGTTGCAGGGCTTGTCTGTGGTGATGGACCCCTAATGATACAAGGACATGGATACTGTGCAGGTATACACAGAAAAGCAGTCCATAACAGGACAAGTTTTCCAGTGCCTCTTTTTCACAATGAGGTTCAGAACTCACTGTGAGCCATGAACACCAGTGTTTGGGTTGAACAACGCCAGATTCCAGGTAAGTGCAGATGTGGGCCTCCATCGTAGCACTAACTAGAGAATCGCCATGGACTTTAGTAAGTGATGGTGGGGTCACTGTGTATTGTCATGGCTGTTTTGGCTGCAGGTGCCCAGGAAAAGAATGAATGGACTATTAAGCCAGTCTAGTGACCAGGGGAGTGCTCTTTCTGTAGTACACAATATAATGAATGTTGAGGGATCCTTGTGTTTTGGCATTGCTTTTTTCCTGTTCTGGTGACATTGTGATGTGGCAGCATTCTGAGTGGGAAGCACAGGAATCCTGGCAGTTGACCAGTTGATAAAGATGACTGTTCAGCATGATAGAGTTCACCTCAGATTGGTTCTAGTATCAAGACAGAACACATGCCTTTTGTGCCAGTGGTGATGTCCAAGGAGAGGTCCAGGAGTTTCTCCAGAGCAAACTCTGTGCTGAATTCTGTGGGATTCTTTTCATGGTGTTGTTGGACTTCCCTTCAGGTTGGTATATGCAGCAATGTAGAAATGTTATATGACTAGAGGTTGCTGATGGTCAGGTTAAGTCCTAACATTGATAGACTGGTTCTCTAGGACCGATGTTCCTTAATGAGATTGAAATGGAGCTTCTGTGTCATTTGGTGTTGCATATTTTGTCCACACATATCCTGGAAAGGGCCCAGCTGGTGAATAGAGCAGCTGGTGAATAAGATGTTGTCACCTTAAGCAAGGGCACAACTTCTTTGCACATGAATGTTGCCAAAGGACACTGGGCATTGTTGGTTTTGTCCTGCTGTTTCTTTCACCTGTGTGAAAACAAAGTTATAACCTGAGACTCTTCCTGATGGCTAGAGAGAAGCATTGCATTTTCTTCATGGATGGCTGACTCACAAGGCATTTTCCATGTTTCAGTTGGATGTGGAGATGCAAGGATTTGCTTTAATATCCAGGATTCCACCCATATGGGTAGTGCAGCAAGGGGGCTCAACAAACAAACACAGTAATCTCTGCTATTCTTTTGCACTTTGCTATTGCAAGGTGTGGTAGCCTAAATCATTGTTCCTGATATGTTTTCACGGGGATCCTATAGTCACAGGGAGGCTTATAATGTACCCATGGGGATTTCTAGAGACATCAAGTAAGTGTGTTCTTGGGCCCATAGTAGCAATGAGGTTCCACTACCTCTACATGCATGGGTAAATAAGAGTCTATCCCTGGGCCTTTCAGGCACTTGCCTTATTTGAAAGTGCTAAGGTCAGAAAGGATAATTTCTTTGACTGATTACTGTCTGTGAAGGGATAATGGAATGGGCGAAGTCAACTGGATATGGAATAGGTGAGCATTGAAGAAGTTATTCTGTGCAGGTTTTGTGCTTCTTGAGGTCCTGCCTTGGGACCACAGTACACAGGAGGGTTTGCAGGTGTCCATGTAGGGGATGTTGAACTCTGGAGCCGGGGTGGTTTTCCTGGCAATCATCTCAGAATCCAGGTAAATTACGTGTCATTCAGTGGTTTACAGGGGCAACTAAATACGCATGATTCTACACTGAAATCGTGTTCTCTGTGTATTTTTCAGGTGTCCCAGAAGAGAGTGGGATGCTAAGAATGCTGTGTAAAAAAGCACTTGCAGTTGTCAGGTAAGAATCAGACTGCTAGGACCTAGTTGGGGACCATGTGGACATCCGTGTCCAGGGACATATCAGGAGCATGTGCAGAGAATGATGCTCTGCCTTTACTGGAAGGACAGTCGTTAGGACCTCGCTAGTGTATGGTTCATAGCCAACACCCAGTTCACCCTCAGAGCACTTTTACAGTATGGATCTGAATACTCATAGTGAACTTTTCATGGTTCTGCCTTTTTTTTTCCATCAAGTGTGGTGTTCAGTGCCTTCTTGCTACTATCAGGGAGCACAGGGGGCTTTTGAATGCCTTTCAGCAGATACTGTGCATGTCATACTGTTCCTAGTAGGAAAATAAGCTGGGGAGCACGTCATTGTCATGAGGTGGGCTCCTCAATAATTTCTTAGTGAAGTTTGGCAAGTATGTCCTGAAATGTGTCCATTTTCTCTGCACAGCTACTGCCTCAGTACCTGGGAGTCTCATCGTGGCAATGGACAATAAATGATAGGACAGCATGGAGATTGCACGGGTGGAAACAAAAAGTAGACAGGTTATAGATAGAAGACATGGGGCATCTGTTCCAGTGAAAGGTCTGAACTGCACACTTAGCCATAAGAGGCCATCCTGTTAAACATCATCAGGTTCCAGGTAAGTGCATACATGGTACTGCCTTGTAACACCAGTCAGGTGATTTCCATAAACTTTGGTAAGTGATGGTGCAGTCCCTGTGCATTACTGTGGGTGTGGTTTGGGTGCAGGTATCAAGAGAAGCAATGAAGGTAGAACTAAGCTAATGTAGTAACCAGGAGACTGCCCTTGGTGTAACATGCAGAAACCCAAAATTCAAGGGATCCCTGTGTGTTGTGATAGCTTTTTCCCTGGTACAGTGACATTATGGTGGAGGAGCCTTCTGAGCAGGAAGCACAGGAATCTGTGGCAAGTGGCCAGTTGATGACGATGAGTGTCTTGGATGATAGTGTTCACCTTGGACTTGTTCTGATATCAGCATGGAGTGAAAGCCTTTTGTGTCCATGGTGATGGCCAAGGAAAGGACAAGTTGTTCTTGCTGAGCAAAGCACATGATCAGTGACATGATTTTCCCATGGTGTTTTGGACTTTCCTTCAAGTAGGTATATGTAGCAATACAGAACACATTTTGGGATTATTTTTTGCATTTTAAATTATTATTTGTATATGTTTGCAGTTCGTATAGTTTACAATCCTCTTGGAGAATGGCTTCATGTACATATTACAGAACATTTCTTTCTTTTAGATAAAGAAAATGTGGTATGTGTATAGAATGGAATACTACTTGGAAGAAAAGTTTTTGCTAGAGATCGTTGTAACTTAGGTAAGTCCTAATGTGGACAGAGGGTAGTTCTCAGGGCCGGATGTTCCTCAACAAGATTGAAAAGGAGGCTGCACCTAACCTGGTGTTGTCTTGTCTCCAGATATCCTGAGAAGGACTCAGCTGGTGATCAGGTCTTGTAAGCCGTTGACACCTTCAGCCATGGGACATGTTCTTTTTCCATTTTGCAGGTCAGTGGGAAGATGTTCCTCAGCATTCTTGGCCCCTTCTTAATTTGGAGGTGCTCAGGTTAGAAAGGATGGCATCCTTGACACTGACCTCTCTTGAGGGGGCTCTTGGTATGAGTGAAGTCACATGGATGCTGAAAGCATGAGCGTGGAAGGAGTTATTCTGTGCAGGTTTTTGTGATTATGAGGCCCTGTCTAGGACATAAGCATAGGAGTGTTTGCAGGTGTGTGGGAGGCAGAGCTTCAACTCTGGAGACAGGATTGTTGTCCTATATTTATCCCATCAGCCAGCTAAGTTTCCAGCATCATTCACTGGTTTATGGGGGCACCAAAACTCTCACTGACTCTTTGCTGACACCCTCTTTTCCATGTTTTTTTTACAAGTTGCTCTGAAGAAAGGATAGGGATGCTAAGAAGGCTGGTGCTGGAACCTCATTCAAATGTCAGGTAAGGATCAGGGTGCTATTACTTCATTGGGACCACATGATCTTATGTATCCAGGTGGATTTTTGAAGCATGTGCAAAATGAGATATTTCTCATATTTCCTGTGTGTACATCCACTCTAGGACTTTGGATAGTGTAGGATTCAAGGCCTATGCCACACTGACAACACATAGCAAAACTCTAATGTTTCCCCCTTCATTTGGCAAGTGTTGAGATCAGTGCCTTTGTCCTGTCATGAGTGAGAAGTGGTGCTTTTGAACCATGATCTAGGAATCTCGTACATTTTATACTAGTCCATTAAGCAATAAGTGGGGCAGGAGGTCACTGTCATAGGATGAGTTCCTGAGACATGGAATGCAACAGTTTGGCAGGTTCTTCTCAAGTGTATCCATTTATTCTTCTACAGCTACTCTGTGGCAACATAGTAGGGTCTGGGAGTGGCGATGGAACTCAAATGATACGATGATGTGCAGATTGTGCAGGTGACAGAAGGAGGGAATTGGTAGATGATAGTTGTTCTGGGGTGTCTCAATCACCATGAGTCCTTGAACATCAGTGATCCCTTTCCACATGATGAAGTTCCAGTAATTGCACATGTTGTCCTCCCTCGTAGCAATTGACGGGGGTTCTCCATGTTTCACTAAGTGATGCTGGGGTCTCTGTTCATATTACTGCGGGTGCCCCAGGAAATGTTGAAGGGGCAACTAAGCCAATTCAGGACCATGAGGTTGTTTTGGTGTAGCATACAGGATAATGAACTTTGAGGAATTCATGTGTCTTCACACTGCATTTTCCCTGGTTCTATCACATTGCAGAGGCGCAGCCTTCTGGGCAGGAAGCACAGGAATGTTGGCACATGAACAGTTGATGAGGGTGAGTGTCTCAGGATAAAACTGTTCCCATGGGACTGGTTTGGATATCAGGGTGAAATGAGAGCCTTTTGTGCTAGCCACTAAGGGCAAGTGGCACATGTCAGAAAGGATGGAAAGCTCAGGGATGGTACTGGAAGTGAGGGAAAACTTCACATGGATGACGTCAAATCAATACCAGGAGTGATTCTGTCAGGGTTTTTAGTTTTAGTTTTTGCTGGTTGAGGCCCGGCCCAGGTAGCAGTAGGCACTGGAGTGTTTGCAGTGTCCATGTTAAGAGGTTGGACTCTGGGGACAGACCATTTCCTTGGCATTCATCCCAGCATGCAGGTAAGTTTTCAGTGTCCTTTGGTGGTTTTCAGGGATACTGAAATGCTCATATGCTCTACACAGATACCATCTACTCCATGCTTTTTCTAACCTTCCTTGAAGAAGGGTGCAGAATGTAAGGAAGTCTTTGGGCAGAACCTATTATAAATGTCACTTAAGAATCAGTGTGCTGTAAGCCACCTTATCTTTGACAAAGGTGCCAAACACATTCGCTGGAAGAAAGATAGCCTCTTTAATAAATGGTGCTGGAAAAACTGGCTCTACACATGCCGAAGATTAAAACTAGACCCATATCTTTCACCATGCACTAAACTAAATTCAAAATGGATCAGAGATCTAAATATTAAAACAGAAACATTAAATCTGCTGGAAGGTAGGATAGGTAAAACCCTTGGAGACATTGGTGTAGGCAAAGACTTTATGAATAAAAACTCAACCACACGGGAACTATCCCAAAGAATCAATAACTGGGATCTCATCTTATTAAAAAGCTTTTGCACAGCAAGAGAAACCACCAACAGAGTGAAGAGACAACCCACAATGTGGGAAAAAATGTTTGCCAGCTGTTCCTCAGACAAAGGATTACTATCGAGAACATATAAAGAACTCAAAAAAATCAGACCTCCCAAATTTAAAGACCCACTCCAAAAATGGGCATCTGAGATGAATACACATTTCTCAGATGAAGAAATACTAATGGCAAATAAATATACAAAAAAATGTGCAACATCACTAGTCATTCGAGAGATGCAAATTAAAACAACACTGAGATACCATCTCACCCCAGAAAGAATGGCTACTATAAAGAAATCAACTAATAACAAATGCTGGAGGGGCTGTGGGGAAAAAGGAACCCTTCTCCACTGTTGGTGGGAGTGTCGACTGGTACAGCCACTGTGGAAGTCAGTGTGGAGATTCCTCAAAAAACTAGGGTTGGAGGTCCCATTTGACCCAGCTATTCCCCTTCTGGGCATCGTCCCAGAAGAATTAAAAACATCGTACCACAGCGATATATGTGCACCCATGTTTATAGCAGCACAATTTGTAATAGCCAGATCTTGGAAACAACCCAAATGCCCATCAACTGAGGAATGGATAAGAAAGATGTGGTATTTTTATACAATGGAGTACTATTCAGCCATAAAGAAGGATAAACTGGAGACTTTTATAGGTAAATGGATGCAACTCCAGAAAATACTCATAAGTGAAATAAACCAGAAGCACATGTGTAAGCATCGTATTGTCTCTCTAATATGAGAAACTGAAAGAGTAAATAAGAAACTGGTCAAAAGGAAAGAGAGACTGGAATAGGGAAAAGAAAGAAGGGAAAGGGAAAAAAAATTGTGTATATATATATATATATATATATATATATATATATATATATATATATATATATATATAAGATGGTTAAGATAGATACACTACCAATTTTACTTAGTTCATTGAAGAGTAAGGTTTGTGCCAATAATGTTTGGACAATTGAATGCTAATGTCTGGTATCCTAAATAACTAACTTAAAGATAGTAATACGTAATGTATTAACCATTGTTACCCTCCTATTATGTTGCTTTGAAAATTTGTTCTTCTTTTGATTTGTTTTGTTTTTTCTTCTCTTTAAAAAAAAATATTTCCAAATGTTGTCGTTCTCTTCTCAGATTTTCAATATCTTTATTTTCTCTTCTTAATTGCTCTAACTCTTGCTCTGAAGATGTAATTGACGACAGCATCTGCTTAATCGTCTCTTATGATTCATCAACCTGAACTTTCCATTTGTTTTCCTTTTGCTCCACACTTTTCTGTAGCTTCTGTAAAATTCCTTCTGTTTCTGCAAGGACTGATTTATACGTATCACACTCCAGCTGTAATAGTGTGCGTGTTTCATCAGCTTCTCTCAACTTATACTCTAAAACCTTCACTTCTTCTGAACCTGAAGTCCCAGTTATACATTCTTTTGCTTTCTTTTCAAATCCATGCAACCATTCACTGTAACTCATATTAGAAGGGACAGACACCTTTGGAAATAATTTTTTAAGAACTTCTTTAGCCTCCAACTCAACAGCTTCCACATACTGTTGTCTTTCATTGTTTTTCTTAAAACTGAACAAAGTGAAAGACAGAGGGTAGCTGGTGATTTGCATAAGGCCCAACAGTCACTGGATCTTATCCAGTCAAAAATAGTACAAGCTGGGCCGGTGAGATGGCTCAGCGGCTTAAGCGCCTGCCTTGCAAGCGCGAAGGCCCGAGTTCGACTCCCGGATCCCACATACGAAAAAGGGGCCGGTGATATCGCTCAGCGGCACGGGTGCCTGTTGGCGTGCGAGGTCCTGAGGTCGTCCCCCCGGTACCCACAAAAAAAAAAAAAATAGTACAAGCTGCTGGAGATACTGTTATTGAGAATAATGATGTTTCCCCAGAAATGGAGTCCTCTGAGAAGGCGACGATGTCTGTGAGTCTAAATCAGACGGTAGCACAGTTACAGCAGTTGCTTCAGGCTGTAAACAAGCAGCTCACGAAGGAGAAATGACACTACCAGGTTTGGAGTGAAGTAAATGGGAAACTGTTCAATTGAGGATAACAGAAGGCATTGTATTATATTTTGCCAAATTAAAGCCTTATTTATGTTTTCACCCTTTCTACTGTCAGAAACACTGAACAGAGTTTTGTCTTTTCTAATCCTTGTTAGACTACTGATTTAAAGAGAAAAATTTAAAAAGAAGCCAACTCTGTAGACACCTTCAGAGTTTAGTTTTATAATAAAAACTGTTTGAATAATTAGACCTTTACATTCCTGAAGATAAAATAAAAGTGTAATATTTTACCTTATTTTGCTCAATTCAGTTGTTCAGAAGATCAAAGTGGTAAAGACAATGTAAAATTTAACATTTTAATACTGATGTTGTACACCGTTTTACTTAACATTTTAGGGGAGTAACTGCCTCTGACATCAACTCAAGAAGACACTTTTGTTGCTGATGTAATCGGTTTTTGTAATGGCAGTCAGCAAATAAAGGGATGCTTATTATTCAAACTTTAAAAAAAAAATAGAATCAGTGTGCTGGTACCCCCTTGTGCACCACATGGCCCACAGTATCCAGGTAGATGTCATGAGCATGTACATAATTGGATGTTTTCATGTTTTCTGGGTGCACATCCACTATAGGTTTTGGCTAATGTAAGGTTCAGAGCCTGCCTTTTTTCTGGTACATATTTGTTGACCAAAGGTGACCTTCTGATGGTTCTGCCTTCATTTTGCAAGTGTGGTGCTCAGTGCCATTTTCCTATCATGTGGAGGCACCAGATGCTTTTGAATTCCAGCCTTCAGATGTCATGCATTTCATACTAGACCAAGTAGGAGAGTAATCAGGGCAAGAGGTCATTTTGGAGCATGGCTAGGAGCAGTTAGGGAGGTATCTACTTAAGAAATCTCATTTACTGTTACATGGCTAGTCTGTGGTGACATACCCCAAGTGATACAAGGATATGGGTGTTGTCCAGATGGACATGGAAAAGCAGGTCAGAAAAAGATAAGTTTTCCTAAGCTTCTTTTCCAGGAAGGACTTCAGAACTCAACATGAGCCATGAATGTCGGTGTTTCTGTTAAATGTCACCAGGTTCCAGGTAAGTGCCAATGTGGGCTTCCGTTGTAGCACTAGACAGAATCTCCATAAACTTTGGTAAGCGATGCTGATGTCCCTGTGTGCTATCATGGCTGTGTTTCTGGTGCACTGGCCCAGTGAAACAGTGAATGGACCACTAAGACAAACCAGTGACGACGAGATTGTTCTTGGTGTACTGCGCAAGACAATGAATTTTGAGGGATCAGTGTGCTTTTTCCCTGGCCCAAAGACATTGTGATGGAACAGCTTTCTGACCAAGAAGCATTGGAATCTTGTAGCTGAACAGTTGATGAGGATGATTGTCTTGGCATCATAGATTTCACCTTGGATTGGTTCTAGTATCAGAGCAGAACGTAAGCCTTTTATGCTAGTGGTGATGGCCAAGGAAACAGCCAGGTTTTGCTACACAGCAAAGTCCATGCTGAATGTTGTGGTTTTCTCATGTTGTTTTGGGGATTCCCTTTATGTAGTTGTATGCCATGATGTAGAGAATTTTTTGAGTTGAGATTGCTGGTGATCATGTCAGTCCTAACATAGATATAGGCTGGTTCTCAGGGCATGATAATCCTTAACCTGATTGAAATGGAGGCTCTGCCTAACCTGGTGCTGCATATTTTGTCCCTGGGTATCCTGCTAAGGGCCTAGCTGGTGAAGAGGTCCTGTGAGATGCTGCCACATTAAGCCATGGGACAACTTCTTTTCACATGAATATTGAAAAAGGAATTTGGGTATCCTGGGTTTACCCTCTGTTTCACATTTGTGACAACAAAGGTACAATAGGAGATTCTTCCTGATGGCTAGAGATAAGCATTGCGTTTTCTTCTTGGATGGCTGATTTACAAGGCATTTTCCATGCTCCGGTTGTGTGTGGAGATACAGGGAATTTTCTTAATATCCAGGATTTCACCAATATGGATATTGACTGTTGCAACTTCTGCAGTTTCTTTTCGCAGGCTTTGTGAAGTTCTGCAAGAAATCATGAGGTGAAGTGAGTCAGCACAGCAAACAAACACAATGACCTCTGCAGTTCTCACAGGTGCTTTTGCAATTGGCAGTGGGATAAATCAGCATTCCAGATGTGGTTTTTGCAGGGATCCTATAGTCACAGGGAGGCCTACAATATACTCTTGTGGATTTGTAGAGACATAAAGTAAGTGAGTTCTTTGGCCCAGGGCATCAATACGGTCCCATCACCTACATGTGCATGGATACATGAGAGTCTCTCCCTGGGCCTTTCAGGCTCTAGCATTATTTGAAGGTGCTAAGGTCAGAAAGGATGGCATCCTTTGAGTTACTACTGTCTGTGAAGGGGATTTGGAGTGGGCAAGGTCAAATGGATGTGGAATAGGTGAGCACTGAAGAAGTTATTCTGTGCAGGTTTTGTTCTTCTTGGGGTCTTGCCTTGGGGCCACAGTGCTCAGGTTCCAAGTATTCATGTAGGAGACACTGAACTCTGGGATCAGGAAGATTTCCCTAGAAATCATCTAAGTGTCCTGGTAAATTTCCATGTTATCCAGTGGTTTAAGGGGTACCAAAATGCTCATTGCCTCCACAATGACGGCATCATGTCTATGTTTTTTCCAGGATCCCTTGAAGAAAGTTGTGGGATGCCCAGAATGCTATGTACAGAAGCACTTGCAATTTTCAGGGAAGAATAACACTGCTGTGACCTCTGTGGGGACCACATGATCCTGGGTATCTAGGCATATAACAGGAGCATATGTGCATAGGGTGATGTTCTGTTTATTGGAAGTACAAACATCAGTACCTGACTAATGTATGCTTCATAACCTGTAAACATTCACCCTCAGAGACTTTTTTCCTGTATCGATCTGAGTATTGAATTTGAATCTTTCATGTTTCTGCCTTTGTTTTTTGCAAGTATGGTGCTCAGGGCCACCTTGCTACAGCCAAAGAGTACCAGGTACTTTTGAATCCCTTTCAGTAGATATGGTACATTTCATACTGTTATCAGTAAAATGAATAAGTCAGGGAACAGGTCATTGTCATAGGAAAGCATCCTGAGTAGTGTCTTGGAGCAGTTTAGCAAGTATCTACTCAAGCATGTCCCTTTACTCTGTCCAGTTACTCCTTCTGTATCTGGGAATCTGATTGTGGCAATGGACAATAAATGATAGGATTGTGCAGGTAGACATGGAAAAGTGGAAGAGTAATGGATAGAATATGTACAGTGTCTGTTCCAGTAAAAGGTCTGAATCTCACAGGTAGCCATAAGAAGCCATCCTGTTAAACATTGCCAAGTTGCAGGTAAGTGCAAATGCAGTACTGTATTGTATCCCCAGGCAGGGGATTTCCATGGACTTTGGTAAGTGATGGTGCAGTCTCTGTGTTATTGAGGCTATGGTTTGGGGCAGGTCCCAGAAAAAGCAATGAAGGTGGAACTAAGACAATGCAGTAACCAGGAGATTGACCTTAGTGTAACATGCAGAAACCTAGAATTTGAGGGATCCTCGTGTGTTGGGATTGGTTTTTTGCTGGTCCAGTGACATTGTGGTGGAGGAGCCTTTTGAGCAGGAAGCACAGGTTTCCTGGCAGGTGAGCAGTTGATGAGAATGAACAACTTGGATGACAGTTTTCACCTCAGATTAGTCTTTTTTTTTTGTGTGTGTGTGTGTGTGTACGGGGGTCAACCTCAGGACCTCATGCACCAGGAGGCGCCCGTGCCGCTGAGCAATATCACTGGCCCTTTTTTCATATGTGGGTTCCAGGAGTCGAACTCAGGCCCTCGCACTTGCCAGGGAGGCACTTACGCCGCTGAGCCATCTCACCAGCCCCTCAGATTAGTCTTGATATCAGCATGGAGTGCAAACCTTTTGTGCCAGTGATGATGGCCAAGGAAATGGCCATTTGTTCTTGCCAAGCAAAGTGCATGATCAATGACATGATTTTCCCATGGAATTGTTGGACTTTCCTTCATGTAGGTGTATGCAGCAATGCCAAAAAGATTTTGTGTTGAGATTGCAATGCAATATTAAGGTAAGTCTTTATGTGGACACAGGATGGTTCTCAGGGCCCTGATGTTCCTTGAGATCAAAAAGGAGCCTCTGCCTAACCTGGTTTTGCCACGTTTTTGTCACAAGGTATCCTAGGAAGGGTTCTGCTGGTATTCAGGTCTTGTGAGATGTTGCCATGCACATTTATGGGAACTTTCTTCTTTTCCCAGGAAGATTTGAAGAGGCCCCTTGGACACACTTTCCCTTGATGTTTGACATGTGTGAAAACAAAGGTAAAACAAGACATTTATCCCAATGGCCTTGGTAAACATAGCATCTTTTCTGGTGGCTGGTACATAAAGTGTTTTACATGTTCCCTGTCTTATATGGAGACCCAGGGATTCCTTTTAACATGACCTTTTCCACTTTTTGGATATTGACCCTTTTATCTTCTACAGAAGATAAAAGAGAAACACTTACCACTCTTACTAAGCTTTGTCTATGGAGTACTGTAAGAACCCAGATAGTGAAGCAAGTGGGCTTGTCAAACACAGTGACCTCCACAACTTTCATTTGTGCTGGTGTGAAGAAACATGGCCTGAAGTCATGTCTCTGATGTTGTTTTCACAGGGATCCTAATGTCAGAGTTGGCATCCAGTTTACTCAGGCGGATCCCTGGAGGCCTAAGTGCGGCTTGGGCTAAGGGAACCAAGGAGGTCCCGCTACCTCAGGAGGAAGGAAGAAGCTGTCCTTTGGCATTCTTGGCTCCCTCCTTGATTTGGAGGTGCTCAGAACACAAAGCATGTCATCCTTGACACTGCACTCTCTGAGGGGGCTTCTTGTCATGAGTGAGGTCAAACAGAAGCTGAAACTGTGAGCGTGGAAGGAGTGATTCTGTGCAGGTTTTTGTGATTATTGAGGCCCTGGCCAGGTCAGTAAGCATGGGACTGTTTTTAGGTATGTAAGAGGTAGAGCTTCAACTCTGGGGGCAGGACTGTCACTCTATATTGTTCTCAGCATCCAGATAGGTTTCCAGTGTCAGCCAGTAGTTTACAAGGGCCATGAAATGCTCATTGACTCTACAATGACACTCTTTTTTCCAGGTTCTCTTGAAGTAAGGATAGGGATGCTGTAAAGGCTAGGGATGGCACCTTATGCAAATGTCATGTAAATCGGTGCTGTCACTTCTCTGGGGACTGGGTGTTCATCTGTATCCATGTGGATTGTAGGAGAGTATGCATAATGAGATATTTCTCATGTTTCCTGAACGTGTATCCACTTAAGAACTGGGATAATGTAGGGTTCAGGGCCCATGCCATATTGATGTGTTTTTTCTTTTTTCTGATAGTCATTTGACTACAGATGGCAAAACTTTGAATGTTTCCCCCTTCCTCTGGCAAGTGTGGAGATCAGTGCCTCCGTGCCACCCTGTGTTAACACATGGTGCTTTTGGATCACTGTCTGCAGATCTCATAAATTTCATACTAGTCTAGTAGGCATTAAGAGGGCAGGGGGTCATTGTCATTGGGTGGGTTCCTAAGACATGGATTGGAGCAGTTTGAGAGATTTCTTCTCAAGCATGTCCATTTATTCTTGTACAGCTAATTCTTGGCATCATAGTAGGAGTCTGGGAGTGGCGATGGAGCTCAAGTAATATGATGATGTGCAGATTTTGAAGATCATGTGGAAGAAAGAATAAGTAAATGGTAGTTTTTCTTGGGTGCTTCTTCTAGTGAGGGTCAGGAATTCTCCCTGAGCCCTTGAACATCTGTGATCCTGTTCAACATGACCAGGTTCCAAGTAAGTCACATGTTGGCCTCCTTAGCAGCAGACTGGGTGTCTCCATATTTCAGTAAATGATGGTGGGTCGCTGTGGATTTTGATGGTCTTCTTTACGTGCAGGTGCTGAGTGAAGTTACGAAGGTGGATCTAAGCCAATTTAGGACACTCACTTTGGCCTTCATGTAGGGTGCAGGATAACGAATGTTGAGGGATTTGTGTGTCTTTGCAGTGCATTTTCCCAGGTCCTATCACATTGTGGTGAAGCAGCCTTCTAGAAGTGAAGCACAGGCATCTTGGCATGTGACCTGTTGAGGAGGATGTGTGCCCCAGCATGAAAGAGTTCACATTGGTTTGTTCTGATATCAGGGTGGAGTGAAAGCCTTTGTGTCACTGGTAATGTGGATGAAAGGGCTACATTTTCCTGCAGATCAATGTTCATTCTGAATGACATGATTTTCACATGGTGTTGTTGGACTTTCCTTCATGTAGGTACATTCAGTGACTGAGAAAAAATTTTGTCCAGATTGCTGATGGTCAGATAATTCCTAATGTGGACATAGCCTTCCCACATTGTGATGATCCAGTGAGGTCCAATACAAGCCACTGTATAATATAGTGTTGCTATGATTTGTTACCAGGTATCCTTGAAGGGCCCAGCTGGTGACCATGACTTGTGAGATGTTCCCACTTTCAGTTATGGGACAACGTTTTGCATGAACTTTGGAACAGGTGCTGTAGGATCCCTGGTGTTTTCCTGCTGTTTGACATGTGTGACAATGAAGGTAAAACAAGAGACTCTTCCCATATGAAACAGTAAGGATCATGTTTTCAGGAAGGCTATCTGGGCTTGAAGGTGCTTACTGTTGCATGTGGAGAGGCAAGGATTCTTGTTAATATCCAGGTTTCCACTGCTGGTAGTCTTGTCTCTTGCAATTTCATCTGGTTTCTGTTCAAGGGAGTAAGATATCTCTTACAAGAGAATGCCAGTGGAGTATTGCTAGGACCCAGGTAGAGAAGACAATGAGCTTCACAAAGAAACATGGTGACCTCTGTAATTGTCACCTGTGCTGGTACAAAAAGACATAACCTAAACCAATATTCCTGACTTTGTCTTCACAGGGATCCTGATGTCACAGTGAGGAGTACAGTGTACTCATGCAGATCAGTACAGACATAGGTAAGTGTGGGCCTTAGTCCAGGCCACCAACAAGGTCCTGCAAACTCCCTGTGCACAAGTAAGAGACAAAGGTTTTCCTTCACATTATCGGCTCTCCTTGATTTCAAGGTGCTCACATCAGAAAGCAATGAGACCTGGGTGACGCTCCTGCTATTGTTGGGATACTTGACCTGGGTGAGCTGAAATGGATGCCAAAAGCATGTGCATGGAAAGATTCTGTCCAGGGCTTTTTGCTGGTTGAGGCCATGTCTAGGAGTAGGTGAATAGGTGTCTGGGTGCACCTGCACAGGCAAAATTTTAGGTGACCAGGTAGAAAAGACTGGACTCTGGGGACAGGACTATTTCCCTGCAATCATTGCAGCACCCAGGTAGGCTTCATTCAGTCCTTTAGTGAGAGGCCCTAATGCACCTCGGCTCTACACCAATACATCTTCTCCAAGTGTTTCCCACGTTCACTTGAGGTGCTGGATGCCAGGAAAGCTGTCAACAGAATCTCTTGCAAATCTCAGGAAAGAATCAGGATGATGGTTCCCTATTGGGGACCATGTGTTCCTCAGTATCAAGGTGGATGTCAGGAGCATGTGCATAAAGAGATGTTATCATGTTTCCTGGGTGCACATCCACCATAGGACTTGGCTAGTGTAGGGTTCAGAGTCTGACTTTTGTCTGGTATAAATTTGAATACTTTTGATGAGTTTCCAGTGGTTCTGCCTTTATTTTGCATGCACGGTGTTCAGTGCTTTCTTGATATTATGTGGGAGGGCCAGCTGTTTTTGAATTTGGGCCTGTAGATATAGTTTATTTCTTAGTAGAATTGCTAGGGGAGTATATGGAGCAAGTGTTTATTTTCCTCTGTTGGATATTGGAGACATGGATTAGAGCAGTTATGCAGGTATCTACTCAAGAGGTCCCATTTTCTATTGCAGTGCTAATCTATTGACCTCTATGTCAAGTCTGGAGGTGGCAATGGAACCCAAGTGATATGATGACATGGAAAATGTGTATGTAAGTGGACACAAAGAGGGAAAAAGAAAAGGATAGGTTTTGCTGGCCCTCTTTTTCAGGAAGGGTTTGAAAACTCACAGTGAGTTAGTGAATGTTGGTAATGTAACTGAACATCACTAGGTTCCAGGTAAGTGCAGATGTGGGCCTCCCCCACATAGCACTAGATGGGCTTTCCGTGCATTTTGCTGCTGTACAGTGACACGCCCTTTTCCGTGTATTTTCCAGGTTCCTTTGAAGACAGAATAGTGATGCTGAGCAGACTGTGGATGGTACATTATGCAAATATCAGGTAAGACACAAGATGCTGGTACATCATGGGAGACCATGTAGCCCACCGTTTCAATGTGGAGGGCAACGCCATGTGCACAATGTGTAATTTCTCATATTTTTTGGGTATATATCCACTTTAGGTTTTGGCTAGTTTGGGGTTCAGTGCCTATGCCCCATTCATGCTGAGAGCACTGGCATAGCTTTTCCTGATGGTAAACCTCTCCTTGTTCCCCCTTTATTTTGCCAGCTTGAGTCAGTACCCTCCTGCTATCATGAGGAAGCACCAGGTACTGTTGAAACCCTTTAGGCAGATCTTATGCATTTCATTCTGTTTCCCATAAGGGAATAAGCTGAGTAATAGGTAAGTTCCTATGGTATGGCTTGAGCAGTATGCCAACCATCTCCTCAAGAGTATATATTTGCTCTGGCACAGCTATATCTTAGGCATGTGGGGAGTTTGGTAGTGTCTATGCAACAGATGTGTAATAATGACATGGACATTGTGCTGGTGGTCATGGGAAATGTTCCAGTAAAGGACAGAATTTCTGGGGCATCTTTTCCAGTGAGCCATGATGTGCCATCAGTTGAACATAGTATGCAGGTAAGTGCAGGTGTAGGCCTCACACGTAGCTCCAGACAGGGGACCTCCATGGACTTTCATAAGTGATGATGGGTTTCCTATGTGTTGTCTGGGTTGTGTTTTGTGTTCAAATGCCCAGAGAAGTGGTAAAGGGAGAACTTAGCCATTGCAGTTACCAGGAGTTCACCCTCGTTGTAAGTTGCAGAAACACGAATGTTGTGGGATTCTTATGTCTTGGGATTGCTTTTTCCCAGGTCCGGTGACATTGTGATGGAACAGCCATCTGAGCAGGAAGCACAGGAATCCTGTCAGGTGTCCAGCTGATGAGGATGAGTATCTTGGATGATAGTGTTCACTTTGGATTTGTTCTGATATCAGCATAGCATAAAAGCCCTGTTTTTTTTTTTTGAGTGGTGATGGCTAAGGAAAGGGCCAGTTGTCCTTGCAGACCAACATGCATGATCAGTCAGTCACATGCTTTTCACATGGTGGTGTTGGACTTTCCTTCAAGTAGGGAGTGTGTACAGCAAGGAAGAAAAGTGTTTTTTTTTTTTAATGGAGATTGCAGAAGCTCAGGTAAGTCCTCATGTGGACATAACCTGTTTTCAGTGCCTGATGTTCCTCAGCGAGGTTTAAAATGAGCCTGTGCCTAACCTGGTGTTGCCGTGTTTTGTCACCAGCTATTTTGGGAAGGGCTCAGCTGGTGATCAGTTCTTGTGACATGTTGCCTCCTTTATCCATAGGACACTGTCTTCTTTTCCCACAAAGATTCGAAGAGGGCCCTTTCTCATCCTTTTCTCTGATGTTTGACATGTGAGACAACAAAGGTAAAACAAGAGGCTTGTCCCAGTGGCTACTGGTAAGCATGGCTATTTCTTGTTAGATAGGCTGGTACACAAGGTATAATCCATGCTACCTCTCATATGTGGAGACCCTGGAATTCCTTTTAATATCCATGTTTCCATCACTGCAAGTATTGACTATTGCATTTTCTTCAGATTTCCATTCAATGGAGCAAGAGATCTCTTATCAGGCTTTGTCTTTGTCTGTAGAGTACTGCAAGGACCCAGGTAATGAAGCAAGTGGGCTCTGTAAACAACACAGTGACCAACATCTTTCACATGTGCCGGTGCAGAGATAGGCCCTAAAGCTATAACCTTGATTAGTTTTCATAGAGACCCTAATGTCACAGTTGGTTTTTAGTGGGATCATGCAGATCTTAGAGGCCTAAGGTAAGTGTAGTCTTGGTCCAAGGGAACCAAAGATGTCCTCCCACCTCCACGTGCCTAGGGATGGAAGAATCTGTCAGCATTCTTGGCCCCCTCTTTGATTTGAAGGTCCTCAGGTTAGAAAGGATGGCATCCTAGATGCTGTACTCTCTGAGCAGGCTCTTGGCATGTGTGAGTTCAAATGGATGCTGAAACTGTGAGCATGGAAGGAGTGACTCTGGGCTGTTTTTTGTGATTATTGAGGCCCTGCTCAGGAGAGTAAGGATAGAAGTGTTTACAGGTATGCAGGTGGCAGAGGTTCAACTCTGGGGACAGGACTGTTGCTGTATATTCATCCCAGCATCCAGTTAAGTTGGCAGTGTGATTCAGTGGTTTACAGGGGTACTGAAATGCTCATCAGCTCTACAGTGACATCACCTTTTCCATGTGTTTCCCAAGTAACTCTGAAGACAGTATAGGGATGCCAAGAAGGCTTTGGACAGAACTTTTTGCAAATGTCAGGTAAAAACCAGGGCACTGGTATCACATTGAGAACGACGTGGTCCTACGTATCATGGTGGATGTCAGAAGCGTGTGCACATGTTGATCTAATGTTTCCTGGTTGTACATCCGGTATTGGACTTGGCTAGTGCAGGGTTCAGAGCCTGCCTTTTGTCTGGTATAGATTTGAGTACTGACGGCAACCTTCTTATGGTTCTGCTTTATTTTGCATATGTTTTGTTCAGTGCATTTTTCCGATCATGAGGAAGCACCAGACGCTTTTAAATTCCACGTATCACATGCACTTCATAATAGGCCCGGTATGAGAGTAACCAAAGCAAGAGGTCATTTCCTTCACTGGGTTTTGGAGACATGGATTGGAGCAGTTACGTAGCTATCTACTCAAGTGGTCCCATTTGCTGTTCAACTGCAATTCCCTGGTGCTATAGGAGGAGTCTGAGGTAGTGATGGATCCCAGGTCATACAGTGATATGTATATTGTTCTGGTGAGCACGAAAAAATGGATGATAACAGGGTATCTTTTTCTGGGCCTGTTTTTCAAAAAGGGACTCCAAGCTCACTTTGAGCCCTTAAAATCAGAGAATCTGGTTGAATATTTCCAGGTTCCAGGTAAATGCAGATGTAGGTGTCTGTCATAGCATTAGACAGGAAATCCCCCCTGGAATTCCATAAGTGATGATGGGGTCCCTGTGTGTTGTCATGGCCATACTTCAGGTGTTGTGCCAGGGAATCAATGAATGGAGTATTAAGCCATTCCAGTGACCAGGAATGTGCCCTTGGTGTAGAGGGCAAGATAATGAATTTTAAAGGAGCTCTGTGTCTTGGGAGTGCCTTTTCCCTGTTCCAATGATGTTGTTGTGGAGTAGTCTTCTGAGCAGAAAGCACAAGAATCTTGACAGGTGACCAGTTCATGAGGATGGCATGGTAGAATTCGCCTTGGGTTGCTTCTAGTATTGGGGTAGAATGAAAGCCTTTTGTGCCAGTGCTGATGAGAAACAAAAGGTTCAGGTGTTCCTGCGGAGTAAAGTCCATAGTGAAAGCTTTCATTTTGTCATGGCATTGTTGGATTTCCCTTCCTGTAGGTATACAGCAAAATATAGAAATATTTTTTGCATCGAGATTGCTGATGGTCAGGTAAGTCCTATGATGGACATAGGCTGTTTCTCAGGGCCTGATGTTCTCTTACCAGGTTGAAATGTAGCCTCTGCCTAACCTGCTATTGCAGTATCCTCAGAAAGGCCAAACTGGTGAACAGGTCTTGTGAGCTGCTGCCACCTTAGGCCATGGGACAGCTTCTTCTTTTCACATGAAAATTGCAAGAGGACTGTTGGGCACCATTTTCTCTGCCTTACTGTTTGACATGTGTAACAACAACGGTACCACAGGAGACACTTCCTGATGGCTACAGGTGAGCATTGCATTTTCTTCTTGGATGGCTGGCTGACAAGGCATTTTCCATTCTCCATTTGTATATGGAGATGCAAGGATTCTTTTTAATATATTGGATTCCACTAGTAGAGATATTGCCCCTTGCAACTTCTGCAGGTTTTCATCACAGATCATAAGATTTCTCCCAGCGGGCTTTGTCCTTGGAGTTCATGAAGTGATCATGTAGTGAAGCAAGGGGGTTCATCAAACAAACACAGTGACCTTTGCATTTCTCACAGGTGCTTTTGTAAGATGCAGTGGCCTAAATTAGTATTCCTGATGTGTTTTTCATAGGTATCCCTTAGTCACAAGGAGATTAACAGTGTACTTGGGCAAATTTCTAGAGACATAAAGTAAGTGTGTTCTTGGGCCCAGGGCAACAATGAGGTTCCTCCAACTCCCTATGTACAGGTAAATGAGAGACTGTCCCTGGGCCTTTCATGCCCTGTCATAATTGCAAGTTTCTAATGTCAGAAAGGATGGCATCATTGGCAATTTTACTGTTTGTGAAAGGATATTGGAATGGGCAAGGACAAATGGACATGGAATAGGTGAACATCAAGGAAATTATTCTGTATAGATTTTGTACCAGAGCACACAGGTGAGTTTGCAGGAATTCAGGTAGGAAATGTTGAACTCTAGGGATAGAATGACAGGATTTTCACATGATGGTGTTAGACTTCCCCTCTGGTAGGTATATTCATTAAATGTGATTTTTTCCCCAGATATCAGATGGCCAGGTAATTCCTAAAAGGACATTCCCTAGTTCTCAGGGTGTGATGTTTCCAGCTACATTGAACAGGAGCCTCTGCCTAACCTAGTATTGCAATTTTTGTTATCAGGTGTCCTGCAAAGAGCTCAACTGGTGATCACATCATATGAGATGTTGCCACCTTTAGTCACGGGACAACAACTTCTTTTTTCATGAATATTGGAACAGGTCCCTTAGGATCCTTGTCATATCCCTGCTGTTTGACCTGTGTGGCAAAAAATGTAAAACAAGTGCTTCTTTCCAGTATCACCCAGTAAGCATCACATTTTCATGCTACCAGAAATTGCCAGTGGAGTACTGCAAGGTGCCAGTCAAGAAAAGAGTGGGCTTTAGAAAGAAACACAATGACCTCTACATTTCTAACCTGTGCTGGTGCAAGGAGACATAGCCTAAACAAGTATTCCTGAAATTTTCTTCACAGAGATACTGACGTCACAGTGAGGAGTACAGCGTACTCATGCACATGAGTACAGACATCAGGTAAGTGTGGTACTTAGCTCAGTCCAACAACCAGGTCTCGAAAACTCCCCTTTGCACACGTAAGTGATGAACATTTTCTTGAGCATTCCCATCCCTTCTCGAATTGAATTGTAGTATGCCAAGAAGGCTGTAAATGGAACGTCTTGCAAATGTCAGGTAAGAATCAGGGTGCTGTTTCCTTACTGGGGACCCTGTATTCCTCAGTATCAATGTGGATATCAGGAGCATGAGCATAAGGAGATGTTCTCATTTTTTTTTCTGGATGCACATCTACTCTAAGGCTTGGCTCATGTAGGGTTCAGAGTCTGCCTTTAGTCTGGTATAGATTTGAGTATTGCATCAAATTTCTGATGGTATTGCCTTCATTTTGCATGTGTGGTGTTCAGTGCCTTTTTCCTCTCATGCCTGAGCACTGGGTACTTTTTAATTACAGTCTGCAGATGTTGTGTATTTTATACTAGACTCAGTAGTTGTATAAGTGGGCCACGATTTCATTTTTTTCTTTTTGGGGTTTGGAATACATAGATTGGAGAAGTTACGGAGCTGTCTATTCAAGAGACCTCATTTTCTATTTCAGCGCTAATCCACTGACTTCTAGGAGTAGACTTGAAGTGGCAATGGACCCGAAGTGATACAATGATGTTGACAGTGTGCAGGTGAGCAAGAAAAAGGGAAAACAAAAGGTTGTAGATTTCTGTTCCTTTTTTTGAAGAAGTTGTTCATAGCTCGCTGTGAGTCAGTGAACATCAGTGATATGGTTGACTTTTCCAGGTTTCAGATAAGTGTGGATGTGGCCCTTTCACATAACAAAAGATATGGAATTTCTATGGATTTAAGTATGTGATGGGGAGGTTTCTGTGTACTCTAGTGGATGTTTTTGGGTGGAGATGACCAGGGAAACAATAAGTGGGGTAGCAAGACAATTCAGTGACTATGAGTTTGTCCTTGATGTACCATACAGGATAATGAATGTTCAGGAATCCACGTGTCTTATCATTGTTTTTTCCTTGGTCCCATGACATGGTGTTGTAGCAGCCTTCTGAGCAGGAAGCACAGGAATCTCAGCAGGTAACCACTTGTGTGGATGAGTGTCTTTGCAGGATAGAGTTCCCCTCAGATAGGTTCTGTTATCAAGGCGAAGTAAAAGCCTTGTGTGTCAATGGGCACAGTCAAGGAAAGTGTCAGGTGCCCTTGGATTTCCCTTTAGGTAGGCATATGTACTGATGTAGAAAATATTTTTGAGTCAAGAGTTCTGATGATTCAGTAAGTCCTAATGTGGAAATTGGCCATGTTTCAGTGTCTGGTATTCATAAACTAGGTAGAAAAGGACCCTCTACCCAACTCTGCTGTTGCCATGTTTGACCACCAGATATCCTGTGATGCGCTGGGCTGGTGGTCAGATCTTGTGAGATTTTTCCATTATCAGCCATGGAACATCTTCCCATTTAGTCATGAATATTGGAAATGGTCCAGTCTTTTCCTTGCTATTTCACATGTATGACAACAAAGGTACAACAAAAACTCCTCCCAATCACTCTGGTAAGAAATGCATTTTCTTGTAGGATGCTTTGCACAAAGGCTGTTTTCTATACTGTGTGTCATATATGGTGACACCAGGGATTCTTGTTAACTTCCAGGTTTCAACCACTATGGATATTTATCTGTGGAGCTTCTGCAGCTTTCTGTTCAAGAGAGCAAGATTTCTCTTACCAGGCTTGGGTTATGTAATTCCGCAGGGACAAAGATAGTGAAGCAAGTGGGCACTGCAAACAAAATTAACCACTGAAATTCTCACATGTATAGGTGAAACAAAAGGTGGAATAAATCAGTATTCCTGATGTGTCTTTCATAGTTACCGTGATGTCAAAGTGTGCATACAGTATTTTTTTTTGATACCTAGAGATAGGAAGTAAGTGTGGTCTTGGGTCTAAGGCATCGGTGAGGTCCCATCAATTCCACATGCACAGGTAAGTGAAAAGGTGTCCCTCTGCGTTCCGTGCCCTTTCAAGGATTTGAAGTGCTCAGTTCACAAAGGATGGTGTCCTGGGTAATATTAATATCTGTGAAGGGCACTTTGCTTAGGCAAGGTCAAAGGAATGAAGAAAGGTAAGCATTGAAGCAGTGATTCTGCCCAGGTTTTTGTCCTTCTGGAGGTCCTGCCTGAGGACCAGTAGGTACAGGAGATTTTTCAGATGTCCAGGTAGGAGATGTTCAACTCTGGAGATGGGAATATCCCCCTGGGAATCAACCAAGCATCCAGGTAAGTTTCCAGTGTCATTCAGCGATTTATAGTGGCATTGAAATTCTCATCAGCTCTATACTGACACCATCTTCTCCATGTTTTTTCCAGGTTCCTATGAAGAGTGGTACGGGATGCCAAGAAGGCTATAGCCAGAACTACATGCAAATGTCAGGTAAGGACCAGGGTTCTGTTTCCTCATTGGTGACCACGTAGTTCTCCATTTCCATGAAGAATGCAGAAGCATGTGCATCATGGGATATCCTTATGTCTTCTGGGTGCATGTCCATTTTAGGACAAGGCCATTTGTGGGTACAGAGCCTATGGCCCATCAACGCTCAGAGCCATTTTTTTTCTAGTACACTAAGTCCTGGACTTGTAAAGATTTGAGTTGCTAACTTTCAGAGGTGTACTGTATAAGATTCACAGTTGTACTGTGTAAGACTCACTTTGTGAGGTTTTTTCCAGGATCCCTTGAACAAATGATAGGGATGCTGAGAAGTCTAGTGCTGGAACTTCATGGGAAAATCAGGTAAAGGGGTGCTATCTCTTCACTGAAGACCAGGTGATTTTCTGTATCCAGGTGGATTGTAGAAGTATGTGAATAATGAGTTTTTTCTCATATTTCCTGGGTACACATCACTTTAGGCCTTGGATAGTGTAGAGTTCAAGGCTTAGGCCACATCAATCCTAAGATTCTTTTTTTTCAGGTACTCATTTGACCACAGATTGCAGAACTCTAAATTTTCCTCCCTTGTTTGTCAAGTCTGGTTAGTGTCTTGGTGGTATCATGAGTGTGCAGCAGATTCTTTTCAAACCCTGTCTGTACATCTCATATATTTCATACTAGTGCATTAGGCATTAAGTCCTTTTAATAAAGTTGGTTCCTTCGACATGGATTTTAGCAGTTAGGTAGGTATCTTCTCAAGCGTGTCCATTTATTCTTGGGATTGGGGAGTTTGCAGGACCTGGTTGTTGGCCTGGGTGAAAGCCCACACTTGCTTAATGTTTGTGGAGATTTGCATGAGTACATTGTACTCCTCACTGTGACATGAGGATGCCTGTAAAGAAAATATCAGGAATACTGCTTCAGGCCACATTTCCACTAGTCTGCAGAAACACAGTAGGAGTCTGTGAGTAGTGATGGTGCAAAATGATAATGATGATATGCAGATTGTGCAGGAGACAGGGGAGAAGAGATTGGTAAATGATAGTTTTTCTTCCAGTGAGTGGTCCAGAAGTCACCAATGGCACTTGAACATCAGTGATCCTGTTCAACATGGCCAGGTTCCAGTAAGTGCAGGTGTGGTCCTCTCTCCTAGCTGCAGACAGGGGATCTCCATACCTCAGAACGTGATGCTGGGTTCTATGTGGGTTTCCATGGTCACATTTAGGTGCAGGATCTCAGGGGAGTGATGAAGGGGGAACTAAGCCAGTTCAGGACTATGAGTTTGGCTTTGGTGTAGGTTGCAGGATAATGAATATTGAGGTATCCCTGTGTGTTTGCACTACATGTTCCCTGGTCCTATCACATTGTGGTTGAGCAGCCTTCTAGGAAGGAAGCACAGGAATCTTGGCACATGATTCATGGATGAGGATAAGTGCTCTACCATGATAGCGTTCCCTCAGATTGGTTCTGATATCACGGTGGAATTAAAGTCATTTGTGCTAGTGGTGATGGCCAAGGAGAGGTCCACACGTTGTGCTGATCGTGGTGTATCCCAAATGACAGAATTTTCTTGTGGTATTTTGTTGGACCTCCCTTGAGATAGGTATATTCAGTGATGGAGAAAATTTTTTTCATTGGGATTACAGATAGTGAGGTAATTCCTGAAGTGGACATAGCTTGGTTGTCAGGGCAGGATATTTCCAGCAACATGAAATAGGAGCCTCTGCTTAACCTCGTCTTGCCTATTTTGTCACTAGCGTCCTCCAAAGCGCCTAATTGGTGATCACATCTTGTGAGACATTGCCACATTCAGGCATGGGACATCTTCTTTTTACTTTAACACTGGAACTGGTTCCTTCAGCAGCATTGTGTTTTCCCTGCTGTTTGACATGTGTAATTGTAAAGATAAAACAAGAGATTCTTCCCGATATCAACTAGTAAGCATCACATTTTTGTGAAGGATGTCTGGGTTTTAAAGTTGTTACCATGCTTTATGTTGTATATTTTGAGGCAGGGATAGCTGTTAATATCCACATTCTGACCACTAATGATATTGTCCCTTGCAACATCTGCCACTTTCCATTTAGGAACTAAGATTTCTCTTAGTTGTCTTTGCCTGTGGAGTACTGCAGGGATCCATGTAGAGGAAGTGGGCTTCTCAAAGAAACACAGAGACCTTCATAATTCTCACCTGTGCTGATTCAAGGAGACCTGTGGCCTAAAGCAGTATTCCTGATGTTTTCTTTACAGTGATCCTGATGTCAGAGTGAGGAGTACAGTGTACTCATGCACATCCCACAGACATCAAGTAAGTATGGGTCTTCGCCTGGGCCCAGAACCAGGTCCCACAACTTCACCAAGAAGAAACTGACAAAGGTGTCCCTCCACATTCCTGGCTCATCCTTGATTTCTGAGGCTCAGGTGAGACAGGACGGAGTCCTCAGCGTTGTGACTGTCTTTGAGGGTACACTTGGCATGGGTGAGTTCAAATATGCCAAATTGTGAACATCAAACTAGTGATTTTGTCCAGGATTTTTTACTTGTTGAGGGCCAGTCTAAGGATCTTGAATGATAGAGTTCGTTGGTGTCCTGGTAGGAGAGGTTGGACTCTGGAGTCATGGATGTTTTCCTGGCAGTCAGCGTAGGGTCCACACCAGTTTCCAGTGTCATTCAGTGACTTATGGGCAAACCCTAATGCATTTATGCTCTACACTGATACAAGTCTTCTCAATGTAATTTCCAGGTCTCCCTGAACTCAGGTGTTGGAAGCCAAGAAGGAAGGCTGTCAGTGAAACTGCTTGCAAATCTCAGATGAGAAGAGGGTGCTGGCACTTCATTGGGGAACATGTGGTCCTCAATATCCAGGAATATGTCAGGAGCATGTGCAAAAGGAAATGGTGTCCTGTTTCGTGGGTGCACATCCATTTCCCTGGCAATCATCCCAACATCTAAGTAAATTTCCATAACATTCAGAGGTTTACAGAGACACTGAAATACTCATTGGCTCTATACAAACCTGCTCTTCCTATTTTTTTTTCAGGTTCCCTTGAAGAGAATTCCAAAAAAGCTGCATATGGAAGCATTTAAAATTGTTATTTAAGAATCAGACTTGGAAAAAGGAACCCTTCTCCACTGTTGGTGGGAGTGTCGACTGGTACAGCCACTGTGGAAGTCAGTGTGGAGATTCCTCAAAAAGCTAGGGTTGGAGGTCCCATTTGACCCAGCTATTCCCCTTCTGGGCATCTTCCCAGAAGAATTAAAAACATCATACCACAGCGATATATGTGCACCCATGTTTATAGCAGCACAATTTGTAATAGCCAGATCTTGGAAACAACCCAAATGCCCATCAACTGAGGAATGGATAAGAAAGATGTGGTATTTTTATACAATGGAGTACTATTCAGCCATTAAGAAGGATAAACTGGAGACTTTTATAGGTAAATGGATGCAACTCGAGAAAATACTCATAAGTGAAATAAACCAGAAGCACATGTGTAAGCATCGTATTGTCTCTCTAGTATGAGAAACTGAAAGAGTAAATAAGATCCAAAATGTACAATAGACATGGTGAATCAAAAAGAAACTGGTCAAAAGGAAAGAGAGACTGGAATAGGGAAAAGAAAGAAGGGAAAGGGAAAAAAAATTGTATATATATATATAAGATGGTTAAGATAGATACACTACGATTTTTACTTAGTTCATTGAAGACTAAGGTTTGTGCCAATAATGTTTGGATAATTAAATGCTAATGTCTGGTGTCCTGAATAACTAACTTAAAGATAGTAATACGCAATGTATTAACCATTGTTACCCTCCTATTATGTTGTTTTGAAAATTTGTTCTTCTTTTGATTTGTTTTATTTTTTCTTCTCTTTAAAATAAAATTAAAAAAAAAAAAAAAAAGAATCAGACTGCTGGGACCATGTGATTCTTGGTTCCCAGAAGCATGTCAGGAGCCTGCACATAAGGTGATGTTCTCTTGTTTCTTGGAAGCAAAAACATCCAGATGTAGCTTGTGTATGGTTCATAGCCTACACCTGATTCATGCTCAGAGCCATTAATAAAGTTTTTCCCTGTATCAATCTGAGTACTGCTGGTGAACCTTTCATATTACTTGGTTTTATTGCAAGTATGGTGTTCAGTGCCTTATTGTTCCCATCAGGGAGCTTTTGAATCCCTTTCAGCAGATCTGGTGCATTTCAAACTGTTCCCCTTAGGAGAATAAGTGGGGGAAAAAATCAATGTCATAGAGAGGGTTCCTGAGTAATTTCTTAGAACAGTTTGGCAAATATCTACTCGTGTGTCCATATAGTCTGCACAGCTACTCTCTCAGTACCTGGGAGTCTGATCATGACATGGAGGATAAATAATACTGATACATGGATATTGTGCAGGTGGACATGGAGAAAAGGATGGGTAATGCATAGACTGTGTGGGGCATCTCTACCAGAGAGGGGTCTGAACCATTCAGGTAGCCATAAGAGGCCATGCTGTTAAAAGTCGCCAGGTTTCCGGTAAGTGCAGAGGTGGTACTGCATTGTAGCACCCATCATGTAATTTCCATGGACTTTCGTGAGTGATGGTGCAGTCCCTGTGTGTTTTTGTGTGTGCACTTTGGGAGCAGGTTCCAAGGGAAGCAATGAAGGAAGAACTTAAGCCAATGACTAACCAGGAGTTTGCTGTTGATGTAATACGCAGACCCGACATTTGAGGGATCCGTGTCACTTTGCATTGCATTTTCTCTGCTCCTATCATACTTTGTGGAGCAGCCTTCTGAGCAGGAAGCACAGGAATGTTGGCTGGTGTCCCCTTGCTGAGTATGAGTATTAGATTATGGTGCTCACCTCGCAATTCTTGTGGTATCGGCTTGGAGAGAGCCTTTCGTGCCCATGATGACGGCCATGGAAACGGCCATTTGTTCTTGCTGAGAAAAATGTTGTTGGACTTTTACTCAAGTAGGTATGTGCAGCAATGCTGAAAATATTTTTGTGTGTTTTAAATTATTATATTATTTTATTAGTACATGATTGCATTTCATGTAGATAACAATCATCTTGAGATTTTGTATGATTAGGTAAAGGAAAGGTGGTATGTATATATCATGCAATACTACTCAGCAGAAACGTTTTGGCTCTGAGATTCCAGGATATGATTAGATACACAGGGTGGTTCTCAGTGTGGAATATTCCTCAGTGAGATGGAAAAGGAGCTTGTGCCTAAACTGGTATTTCCATGTTTTCTCCACAGGTTTCTTTGGAGGGGTTCCGTTGGTGATCAAGTCTTGTGAGATGTTGGCACCTTCACCCATGGACCACCACCTTCTTTGCACATGAAGATCTGAAGAGGGCCCTTGGTCACCCTTTTCCCTGCTGTTTGACATATGTGATGACGAAGTCAAAAAAAGAGATTCGTTGCAATGGTAATGTTAAGCATGGCATTTTCTTGTAGGTTGGATGGGGCATAAGGTGTTTTCCATGTTCACTGTCATATGGGGAGATCCAGGGATTCCTTTTAGTATGCATATTTCCATATCTGCTGATATGGCCCCTTGCATCTTCTACAGGTTTCAGTTAAATGTAGATGTACTCTCTTACCAGGCTTTGTTTGTGGAGTCCTGCAAGGATGCAGGCAGTGAACCAAGTGGGCTCCACAAACACAAACAGTGACCTCCAAAACTTTTATTTGTGCCTGTGCCAGGAGATGTTGCTTAAAGCAGCATTCCTGATGTTGTTTTCACTGGGATACTGATGTCAAACTTCGTGTGCATTGCAGTCATGTGGATTCTTAGAGATATAAGTTAAGTTTGGTCTTGTACCGAGGGAACCAAGGAGGTCCCACCAGCTCCAGTCAGAAGGTCAAAGAGGTGTCCCTCAGCTTTCTCAGTCTCCTCCTAATTTGGAGGTGCTCAGGTCAGGAAGGAAGGCATCCTAAGCACTGCACTCTCTGTGATTGGGCTTTTGACATGAGTGAGGTCCAATGGGTGATGAAACTGAGAGCACGGAAAGAATGATTCTTGCAGGTTTTTGTGATTATGGAGGCCACACCCAAGACAGTGAGCATAGGATTGTTTCAGGTGTGCAGGGGCAAAGGTTCAACTGTGGGAACAAGAATCTTGCCCTATATTAATCCCAGCATTCAGGTGAGTTTGTGGGGTCATTCATTGGCTTAGGGGGCACGAAAATGCTCATCAACTCTACCCTGACACCCTCTTTTCCGTGTTTTTTCCAGGTTCCTTTGAACAAGGGAGAGGAGGGATGCTGGGAAGCCTAGGGTTGGAACCTCATGCAAATGCCAGGTAACAGGGTTTTGTCGCTTCACTGGGGGCCAGGTAATCTTCTGTATCCATGTAGATTGTAGGAGTGTGTTTATAATGTGATATTTCTCATGTTTACTTTGTTCATCCAGTTTGGGACTTAAAGTAAGGGATGGGCACTATTCCATAATGACACTTTGTTTCTGGTACTCATTTGAGTACACATGACAATATCTAGCGATTCCCACATTATTTTGCAAGTGTGAAGATCAGTGCCTTTGTGCTACCGTGAATTAGCAGTAGGTGCTTTTGAATCACTGTCTACAGATCTTGTACCTTTCATACTATTCCATTAGGGCATTAAGTGGGGCAGTAGAGCATTTTCATATGGTGGGTTCCTGAGACATGGATTGGAGCAGTTTGTTGGATTTTTTCTCAAGTGTTTCCATTTCTTCTTGTACAGCTAGCCTGTGGCAACATCCTAGGAGTCTGGGAGTGGCGATGGAGCTCATATGATATGACAGTGTACAGTTTTCAGCGGTGACAGGTAAGATAGTATTGGTAAATGGTAGTTTTTCTTGGGTGTTTCTTTTAGTGCAGGGTGAAAAAGTCACCAAAACTTTGAATGTCATTGATCCCATTCTGTATTGCCAGGTTCCAGGTATGTACACATGTGGCCCTCCTTCATAGCTCCGCACTGGGTTCTGCATATTTCACTAAGTGATAATGGAGTCCCTGTGGTTGTTGTGGTCATATTTAGCTACACATGTCCAGGGAAATTATAAAGATGGAAACTAGATCAATTCAATACCATGAGTTTGCCCTAGATATAAGGTACAAGATAATGAATGTTGAGGGATCCCCATGTCTTTGCACTGCATTTTCCCTGGTTGTATGTCATTGTGGTGGAGCAGCCTTCTTGGCAGAAAGCACAGGAATCTTAGCACATGAGTCAGTGAAGAGGATGACTGTGTCCCCATGAACGACTTCCCATGGGATTGTTTCTGGTATCACAGTGGAAAGAAAGCCTTTTGTGCCAGTAGTGATGGCGAAGGAAAGGGCCAGGAGTTTTGCAGACCAAAGTCCATGCTGAATGACAGGATTTTCACATGATGGTGTTAGACTTCCTCTCTGGTAGTTATATTTATTAAATGAGATTTTATTTTCCAGATTGCAGATGGTCAGGTAATTCCTACAGTGGACATTCCCTAGTTCTCAGGATGTGATGTTTCCAGCTACATTGAGCAGGAACCTCTGCCTAAACTAGTGTTGCAATTTTTGTTACCAGATATCCAGCAAAGAGCCCAACTGGTGATAATGTCATATGAGATTTTGCCACCTTTAGTTATGGGACAACTTCTTCTTTTTGCATGAATATGGGAACAGGGTTCTTAGGATCCTTGTCATATCCCTTCTGTTTGACCTGTGTGACAATATATGTAAAACAAGGGCCTCTTCCCAGTATCACCCAGTAAGCATCACATTTTCATGTGGGATGTCTGTGCCTTAAGGTGCTCACTGTTTTATATGGAGAAGCAGGGATTCTTGTTAATGTCCACATTTCCTCCACTACTGATATTGTCCTTTGCAACTTCTACAGGTGTCTGCTCAAGGGAGTAAGATTTGCTACCAGAAATTGCCAGTGGAGTACTGCCAGGTCCCAGTCAAGAAGAGAGTGGGCCTTAGAAAGAAACACAATGACCTCTGCAGTTCTCACCTTTGCTGGTGCAAGGAGACTAAGCCTAAACCAGTATTCCTAAAATTGTCTTCACGGGGATCCTGACATCACAGTGTGGAGTACTGTGTGCTCATGCACATCAGGTAAGTGTGGGACTTAGCCCAGTCCAACAGTCAGGTCTCAAAAATTCCCCCTTGCACAAGTATGTGATGAGAGTTTTCTTCAGCATTCCCGCCCATTCTGGAAATGAACTGTACTATGCCAAGAAGGCTGTAAATGGAATGACTTGCAAATGTCAGGTAAGATTCAGGGTGCTGGTTACTTATTGGGGAGCCTGTATTCTTCATTATTGAGGTGGATATCAGGAGCGTGAGCATAAGATGTTCTCATTTTTTTCTTTATGCACATCTACTCTAAGCCTTGGCTCATATAAGGTTCATAGCTTGCCTTTTGTCTGGTATAGATTTGAGTATTGCATCAAATTTCTGATGGTATTGCCTTCATTTTGCATGTGGGGTGTTCAGTGCCTTTTTCCTCTCCTGAGTGAGCACCGGGTACTTTTTAATTACAGTCTGCAGGTGTCGTGCATTTCATACTAGACTCAGTACGGGCATAAGCGGGGCAAGATTTTATTTTTTTCTTTTTAGGGTTTGGAAGACATAGACTGGAGATATTATAGAGCTATCTATTCAAGAGATCTCATTTTCTCTTGCAGCGCTAATCCACTGACTTCTAGGAGGAGACTTGAGGTGGTGAAGGACCTGAAGTGATACAATGATGTTGACAGTGTGCAGGTGAGCAAGAAAAAGGGAAAACAAAAGGTTGTAGATTTTTGTCACTCTTTTTGAAGAAGTGGTTCATAGCTTGCTGTGAGTCAATGAACATCAGTGATACGGTTGAACTTTTCCAGGTTCCAGATAAGTGCAGATGTGGCCCTTCCACATAGCAAAAGACATGGAATTTCTATGGATTTTGGGAAGTGATGGGGAGGCTTCTGTGTACTGTAGTGGATGTGTTTGGGTGCAGATGCCCATGGAGACAATGAGTGGTGTATCAAGCCAATTCAGTGACTATGAGTTTGTCATTGATGTAGTGTACAGGATAATGAATGTTCTGGGATCCATGTGTCTTATCATTGCTCTTTCCTTGGTCCCATGAGATGGTGTTGGAGCAGTCTTCTGAGCAGGAAGCACAGGAATCTCAGCAGGTAACCATTTGTGAGGATGAGTGTCTTGGCAGGATAGAGTTCCCTTCAGGTTCTGTTATCAAGGCAAAGTAAAAGCCTTGTGTGTCAATGGGGTCAGTGAAGGAAAGGGTCAGGTGCCCTTGGAATTCCCTTCAAGAAGGTATATGTAATGATGTAGAAAAAAATTTTGTGTCAAGATTTCAGATGATCCAGTAAGTCCTAATGTGGAAATTGGCCAGGTCTGAGTGTCTGGTATTCCTAGGCTAGGGAGAAAAAGACCCTCTACCTAATCCTGCTGTTGCCCTGTGTGACCACCAGATATCCTGTGATGGGCCTGGCTGTAGGTCAGATCTTGTGGGATGTTTCCCTCTTCAGCCATGGAACACCTTCCCATTTTGTCACGAACATTGGAAGAGGTCCAGTCTTTCCTAGCTATTTCACGTGTGTGACAAAAAAGGTACAACAAAAACTCCTCCCAATCACTCTGGTAAGAAAAGCATTTTCTTGTAGGATACTTGGCTCGTAAGCTGTATTCTATGCTCTCTGTCATATATGGTGACACAGGGATTCTTGTTAACATCCAGTTTTCAACCACTATGGATATTTACCTTTAGAGCTTCTGCAACTTTCTGTTCAAGAGAGCAAGATTTCTCTTACCAGGTTTGGATTATAGACTTCTGCAGGGACCCAGATAGTGAACCAAGTGGGCACTGCAAATAAAATTAACCACTGCAATTCTCACAGGTACAAGTGAAAGGAAGGGTGGGATAAATCAGTATTCATGATGTGTCTTTCAGAGTACCCTGATGTCAAATTGAGCATACGGTATTTTTTTTGATAACTACAGACAGTAACTAAGTGTGGGCTTGGATCCAAGGCATTGATAAGGTCTCAGCACTTCCACATGCCTAAGCGATGAAAAGGTGTCCCTTAGTATTCCCTGTGCTATCAAGGATTTGAAATGCTCAATTCACAAAGGATGGTGTCCTGGGAAATAATACTATCTATGCAGGGCCCTTGGCTTAGGCAAGGTCAAAGGAATGAAGGAAGGTGAGCATTGAAGCAGTGATTCTGCCCAGATTTTTGTGCTTCTGGAGGTCCTGCCTGAGGACCAGTAAGTACAGGAGATTTTTCAGGTATCCAGATAGGATATGTTCAACTCCGGAGATGAGAATATCTCCATGGGAATCAACCCATCATCCAGGTAAGTTTCCAGTGTCATTCAGTGATTTATAGCAGCTTTGAAATGCTCATCAGCTCAGCTCTATACTGACACCACCTTCTCCATATTTTTCCAGTTTCCCATGAACAGAGGTATGGGATGCCAAGAAGGCTATAGCCAGAACCTCATGCAAATGTCAGGTAAGGACCAGGGTCCTGCTTCCTCTTTGGTGACCATGCAATTCTTTATATCCAGGTGGAATGCAGAAGTATATGCATCATGGTATAGCCCTTTGTCTCCTGGGTGCATGTCCATTTTAGGAAAAGGCCATTTGTGGGTTCAGAGCCTAGGCCACGTCAACCCCAAGAGCCTGTTTTTTGTAGTACAGTAAGTCCCTGACTTGTAAAGATTTGAGTTGCTAACTTTCACAGGTGTACTGTATAAGATTCAGAGTTGTACTATGTAAGACTCACTTTGTGAGGTTATGAATGAATGCAGTTTACTAATGCTCTAGTGTAGTGGAACTCATTGGTAAATTGGAGGCTTACAGTATACATTTGAATACTCATGCTGAAATGCTCGTGGTTCCATCTTTATTTTGCTAGTGTGATGTTCACAGCCTTTTTTGGTATTGTGAGGGAGCATGAGGTAATGTTGAATCCCTGCCAACCCATCCCATGCATTCCTACAAGTCCCCGGAGGGGAATAAGCAGGGCAAGTGCTCATTTTCGTAGGTAGGCAGCTGAGATATGGATTGGAATCATTAGAAAGGTGTCCCCTGAAGAAGGCCCAGTTCCTGTTGAATGGCTAAGTTGTGGGCACATGGAAGAAGTCCTGTAGTGGTGAGGTACCCTAAATGGTACAATAACAAGTATATGGTACAGATAGACTCATAACAGGGACCAGCAAATGGTAGATTTCCTTGGGTCTCTTTTCCAGCGAGGGATCTGGAACTCACCGTGAGCTCTTGAACATCAATGATCTTGTTGAATATCCTCAGGTAAGTGCAGATGTGGGCCTCCATCATAGCAACAGACAGGTGATTTCCACGGACTTTGGTAAGTGGTGGTGGGGTGTCTGTGTGTTCTCATGGCCATACTTTGGGTGCCTATGCCCAGGGAAGTGATGAATGGGGAGGTAAACTATTTCAGTGGCAGTGAGTTTACACTTGGTGTAGTGTGTAAGATAATGAATGTTGAAGGATCCCTGTTATTTGGGACTATGTTTTTTCTGGTTCAGTGGAGCGGCTTTCTAAAGCAGAAAGCACAGGAATCTTCACAGGTAACCATTTGATCAGGATGCTTTTCTCACCAGGATAGAATTCTCCAAAGATTGGTTCTGTTATCAAGTTGGAGTGAGAGCCATTTGTGCCAGTGGTGATAGCCGAGGAGAGGGCAGGTGCTCCTGCACAGCAAATTGCGTGCTGTATAATGTGGTTTATGCATGGTGTTCTTGGACTTCCTTTCGGGTGGGCATATGAAACAACGTAGAAAATATTTTCAGTCGATGTTGCAAATCAGCTAAATCATATGTAGGAAGGACATAGTCTGTTTTCTGGGTCCTGATGATCTCTAGCAAGGTCTAAAAGGAGACTCTGCCAAACCTGGTTTTTACATGTTTTGTCACCAAATATCCTGTGAACGGCCCTGCTGGTGATCATTTGTGGTGAGATGTTCCTCCTTCAGTCATAGAAAACCCTTTTCTTTTTCCATCAAGATAGGAATGGTGCTTTTGCATGACACTGGCTGTTTCTTGCTGTTTGATGTGTGTGACAAAATAAGTAAATAAAGAGGCTGTTCACACTAGCTACCACTAAGGATCACATTTTCTCGTAGGATGGCTGACTCATGAGGCATTTTCCTTGCTCATCCTCTTATACAGAGACGCAGGGATTGTTTTTAATCTTCAGGTCCCACATTAGCATGTTTTGATTTAATAACTAAGGTTTCTCTTCTCAGGGTTTTCTGTGGAATTCAGCAAGGACCCAGATAGTAAAGCAAATGGGCTATACAGACTAACACAGTGAGCTCATAATTCTCATGCATGCTGGTGCAAGGACTCATGTCCTAAAGCATGTATTCCTTCACATAGATGCTGATATTACCATGTGTTGCATAATATTCTCATGTCGAACCCTACAGACTACTACTAAGCATGGGACTATGCTTAGGGGTTGAACAAAGCTGAAATGCGATCCCACCACCTCCCTGAGCACAAGTAAGAAACACAGGTGTCAGTAGGCATTCCTGGTCCCTCCTTGATTTGAAGGTGCTCAGGTCAGAAAGAGTGGAATCCTCGTCCATGCTACTTTTTTTGAGGGGACACTTGGCATGGCAAGGATCAAATGGTTGCAGAAATTGTGTGTATCAAAGGGGGATTCTCTCCAGGATTTTGGTTCTTCTTGGGGCACTGACTGGGGAGCAGTAAGCATAGTAGATTTTGCAGGTGTCCAGGTAGGAGAGGTTGAACTTGGGACAGGAATATTTCCCTGGCTCCATCCTGGCATGCAGGTAGGTTTCCAGTGTCATTCATAGTTTTATGGTGGCACTGGAATGCTCATCGGCTCTATACTGACACCCTCTTCTCCACATTTCCTCCAGGTTCCCATGAAGAGATGACAGGGTTGCTGTGAAGGCTGTGGATGGAATCTCATGCAAATGTCAGGTAAGAACCAAGATGCTGGTACCATTGATGACCATGTCACCCTCCATATCCGGGTGGATGACAACAGCGTGTGCACAACTTGGTATTTGTCATATTATGTGTGTGGTCACCCACTTTAGATCTTGGCCAATGTGCTCTTCAGAGTTTAGCCCCATTTATCCTCAGAGCCTTTTTTCTGGTGTAGATTTCACTACTGAGGACAAACCTCTCACGAGTGCCTCTCTATTTTGCCAGTTGTAGTAAAATTTCCTTTCCTATGATGAGGGAGCATCAGGTGCTGCTGGGTCCCTTTCAACAGACCTTGTGCATTTCATTCTGTCACTGTCATAGGGTGGGTTCCTATGATAAGTTTGAGCAGTTCAGCAACTGTCTCCTCTAGTGTATCTGTTTGTTCTGCTATGGCTACTTTTTGGGCACATAGGAGTCTGGTAGTGGCTATAAACTGTACATGTAATGGTAACATGGACATTGTGCAGGTGGACATGGAATAGGAACCAGTAAAGGATAGAATTTTTACTGGGGCATCTTTTCCAGTGAGGGGTAGAGAACTCACAGTAAGCAATGATACACCATCTATTGAACATCATCAATATCCCGGTAAGTACAGATATGGGCCTCATACACAGCACCACACGGGGTCTCTACATTAGACTTAGGTAAGTGGTGGTGGGTTACCCATGTGTTGCATGTGCTGTGCTTTGTGTGCAAGTGCCAAGAAAAATGATAAAGGCAGAATTAAGCCATTTCAGTTACCAGCAGTTCACCCTTTCTATAAGTTGCAGAAACATGAATGTTACAAGATTCTTATGTCTTTGGATCATTTTTTCCCTGTCCTATGACTTTGGGGTGGAGCAGCCATCTGATCAGGAAGCACAGGAACTTGAGCAAGTGAACTGATGAGGATGTATGCCTTGGATGATACGTTTCCATTGGATTTGTTCTGATGTCAGTGTTGAGTGAAAGCCTTTTGTGTGAGTGGTGATGGCCAAGGAAAAGGCCAGTTGTTCTTGCAGACCAACATGCATGATCATTGATGTGCTTTTTGCATGGAGGTGTTGGACATTTCTAAAATTGATATAAATATAGCAATGAAAAACATTTTTCTTCATAGAGATTGCTGATGCTCAAGTAAGTCCTCAAGTGGACATAGGCCGGTTCTCAGGGCCTGAAGTTCCTCAGAGAGGTTTAAAAGCATCCTGTGGCTAACCCATCATTACCATGTTTTATCACTCGGTATCTTGGGAAAGGCTCAGCTGATGATGAGGTCTTATGAGATGTTGCTGCCTTAGGCCATGGGACACTATCTTCTTTTCAAAGGAGCATTTGAAGAGGGCCCTGGGTTACCCTTCTCCCTGCTGTTAGATATGGGTGACAACAAATATAAAACAAGTGCCTTGTCCCAGTGACTATTGGTAAGCATGGCATTTTTTTGTAGGTTCGCTGGTATATGAGGTGTTTTCCTTGTTTCCTGTCATACAGGGAGACCCAAGGATTACTGTTAATACCCACGTTTCCACCAGTGTGAATATTAACCCATGACTCTTCTACAGGTTTCCATTCAACACAGAAAGTTTTTTCTTACAACGCTTTTTCTGTAGAGTACTGCGAGGACCCAGGTACCGAAGAGAGTGGGCTCCTCCAACAAACACAGTGACCTCCATATTTTTCACCTGTGCCAGTGCAAGGAGTTGTGGCCTAAGACCATATGCCTGATCGTGTTTTGACAGGAATCCTGATGTCACAGTTGGTGTCTAGTGTCCTCATGCAGATCCCTAGAGACCTAATGTAAGTGTGGTCTTGGAACGAGGGTATTGAGGAACTCCTTCCACCTCCACATACATGGGTCAGTGAGAAGGTGTCCCTCAGCATTCTTGGTCTCTTCTTTGATTTGAAGTTGCTCAGATTGGAAAGCATGGCATTCCACGCACTGCACTCACTACAGAGAGTAGGAGAAAGAATTGATGCTAACACCCTGAGCATGGATGGAGTGATTCTGTGCAGGTTTTTGTGAATCCTGAGTCCCTGTCCAGAACAGTTAGCAGAGGAATGTTTGATGGTGCAGGAGGAAGAGATTCGATTCTGGGGACTCAACTGCTGCTCTGTACACATCCCAGCATCCAGGTAAGTTTGGAGAATCATTCAACGCTTTATGGGAGCACTAAAATACTCACTGACTCTATACTGACACCCTCTTTTGCATGTTTCTTCCAGGATCCCTTGAACAAATGATAGGGATGCTGAGAAGGCTAGTGCTGGAACTTCATGGGAATGTCAGGTAAAGGGGTGCTATCTCTTCATTAGAGACCAGGTGATCTTCTGTATCCAGGTGGATTGTAGAAGTGTGTGAATAATGAGGTTTTTATCATTTTTCCTAGGTACACATCACTTTAGTACTGGGACAGTGTAGAGTTCAGCGCTTATGCCACATTGACCTAAGACTCTCTTTTTCAGGTACTTGTTTGACTACAGATGGCAAAACTCTAACTTTTCCTCCCTTATTTGGCAAGTCTGGTTAGTGCCTTGGTGGTACCCTGAGTGTACAGCACATGCTTTTCAAACACTGTCTTTAGGTCTCATATATTACATACTTGCTCGTTAGGCATTAATTTTAGCAGAAGATCCTTTCTCTAAAGTGGGTTCCTTAGACATGGATTGGAGGAGTGTGGCAGGTATCTTCTCAAGTGTGTCCATTTATTCTTGGTAATGGGGAGTTTGCAGGACCTGGTTGTTGCTCTGGGCCAAGGCCCTCACTTACTTGATGTCTGTGAGGATTTGCATGAGTACATTGTACTCCTCACTGTGACATCAGGATGATTGTGAAGAAAACATGAATACTGCTTTAGCCCACATCTCCACTAGTCTGCAGAAGCATAGGCGGAGTCTGTGAGTAGTGATGGTGCAAAATGATGACGATGATGTGCTGATTGTGCAGGTGACAGGGAAGAAGGGATTGGTAAATGATAGTCTTCCAGTGAGTGGTCCAGAAGTGACCCATGGCACGTGAACATCAGTGATCCTGTTCAACATGGCCAGGTTCCAGTAAGTGCAGATGTGGGCCTTAGCTGTAGACAGGGGATCTCCATGAATCAGAACATGATGCTGGGTTCTCTGTGGGTTTTCATGGACACATTTAGGTGCATATCTCAGGGGATTGAAGAAGGGGGAGCTAAGTCAGTTCAAGACTATGATTTTAGGGGGCCAGTGAGATGGCTCAGTGGCTTAAGCGCCTGCCCAGCAAGCGCAAGGGCCCGAGTTTGACTCCCGGAACCCACATACGAAAAAGGGGCCGGTGATATCGCTTAGTGGCACGGGCGCCTGCTGGCGTGCGAGGTCCTGAGGTCGACCCCCTGGTACCCACAAAAAAAAAAAAGACTATGATTTTGCCTTTGGTGTAGGGTGCAGGATAATGACTATTGAGGTATCCCTGTGTGTTTGCACTACATGTTCCCTGGTCCTATCACATTCTGGTGGAGCACCCTTCTAGGAAGGAAGCACAGGAATCTTGGCACATGATTCATGGATGAGGATGAGTGCTCTACCATGATAGCGTCCCCTCAGATTGGTTCTGATATCAGGGTGGAATGAAAGCCTTTTGTGCCAGTGGTGATGGCCAAGGAGAGGTCCACATGTTGTGCTGACCGTAGTGTATCAAAAATGACAGGATTTTCTTGTGGTATTGTTGGACTTCCCTTCAGATAGGTATATGCGTGATGGAGAAAATTTTTGGTTGGGATTAGAGATGGTGAGGTAATTCCTGAAGTGAACATAGCCTGGTTGTCAGGGCAGGATATTTCCAGCGACATGAAATAACAGCCTCTGCCTAACCTGGTGTTGCCTGTTTTGTGACTAGTTTCCTCCAAGGGGCCTAGTTGGTGGTCACATCTTGTGAGATATTGCCACATTCAGGCATGGGACAACTTCTTTTTACTTTAACACTGGAACAGGTCCCTTGGGCAGTCTTGTCTTTTCCCTATTGTTTGGCATGTGTAATTGCAGAGATAAAACAAGAGATTCTTCAAGATATCAACTAGTACGCATAACGTTTTTGTGAAGGATGTCTGGGTTTTAAAGTGGTTTTCATGCTTTCTGTTGTATATGGTAAGGCAGGGATTTTTGTTAATATCTAGGTTCCCACCACTAGTGATATTGTCGCTTGCAGTGTCTGCCAGTTTCCATTTAGGCTTTGCCTGTGGAGTACTGCAAGGATCCAGATAGAGGGTGTGGGCTTCTCAAAGTAACACAGAGACCTTCATAATTCTCACCTGTGCCGATTCAAGGAGCTGTGGCCTAAAGCAATATTCCTGTAGATTTCTTTACAGTGATGCGGATGTCAGAGTGAGGAGTGCAGTGTACTCATGAAGATCCCACAAACATCAAGTAAAGTATGTGCCTTCGCCTGGGTCCACAACCAGTTCCCACAAATTCCCCACCAACAAGTAAGTGACAAAGGTGTCGCTCCATATTCAAGGCACATCCTTGATTTCAGGGGGCTCAGGTGAGACAGGATGGAGTCTTTAGCATTGTGACTGTCATTGTGGGGACAGTTGGCCATGGGTGAGTTCAAATAGATGCCAAATCATGAGCATCAAACTAGTGACTTTGTCCAGGATTTTTTGCTTGTTGAGGGCCAGTCTAAGGATCTGGAAGTATTGGAGAGTTCATTGGTGTCTGGGTAGGAGAGGTTGGACTCCTGATTTGGAGGTGCTCAGGTCAGGAAGGAAGGCATCCTAAGCGCTGTACTCTCTGTGATGGGGCTCTTGACATTAGTGAAGTCAAATGGGTGATGAAACTGAGAGCATGGAAAGAATGATTCTGTGCAGGTTTTCATGATTATTGAGGCTCCACCCAAGACAGTGAGCATAGGAGTGTTTCCAGGTGTGCAGGGGCAAAGTTTCAACTGTGGGGACAGGACTCTTACCTTACATTCATCCCAGCATTCAGGCGAGTTTGCAGGGTCATTCAGTGGCTTCTGGGGCTCCAAAATGCTCACTGACTCTACCCTGACACCCTCTTATCTGTGTTTTTTTCCAGGTTCCTTTGAAGAAAGGATAGGGATGCTGAGAACCCTAGGGCAGGAACCTCATGCAAATGCCAGGTAACAGGGTGCTGTTCCTTCGCTGGGGGCCAGGTAATCTTCTGTATCCATGTAGATTATAGGAGTGTGTGCATAATGTGATATTTATCATGGTTGCTAGGTGCACAACCAGTTTAGGACTGAAATACAGTAAGGTTTGGGGGCTATTCCATACTGACACTCAGATATAAGGTGCAAGACAATGAATGTTGAGGGATCCCTGTGTCCTTGCACTGCATTTTCCCCAGTCATATCACATTGTGGTGGGGCAGCCTTCTTGGGGGAAAGCACGGGAATCTTTTCACATGACTCCGTGAAGAGGATGAGTGTTTCCACATGAAAGAGTTCCCATGGGATTATTTCTTGTATCAGAGTGGAAGGAAAGCCTTCTCAGGATGTGATGATTCCAGCTACATTGAACAGGAACCTCTGCCTAACATAGTGTTGCAATTTTTGTTACCAGGTATCCTGTAAAGAACCCAACTGATGATCCCGTCATATGAAATATGGCCACCTTTAGTCATGGGACAACTTCTTCTTTTTGCATGAATATTGGAACAGGCCCTTTAGGATCCTTGTCATATCAGTGCTGTTTGACCTGTGTGACAATAAATGTAAAACAAGAGCCTCTTGCCAGTATCCCCCAGTAAGCATCACATTTTCATGCAGGATGTCTGGGACATAAGGTACTTACTGTTTTATATGGAGAAACAGGGATTCCTGTTAATGTCCACATTTCCACCACTACTGATATTGTCCTTTGCAGCTTCTACAGGTGTCTGCTCAAGGGAGGTAGATTTCTTACCAGAAATTGCCAGTGGAGTACGGCAAGTTCCCAGTCAAGAATAGGAAAACAATGACCTCTGCATTTCTCACCTGTGCTGGTGCAAGGAGACATAGCCTAAACACATATTGCTGAAATAGTCTTCACAGGGATCCTGACGTCACAGTGACGAGTACAGTGTGCTCATGCACGTCAGTACAGACATCAGGTAAGTGTGGGGCTTAGCCCAGTCCAGCAACCAGGTCTCGAAAACTAGCCTTTGCATTGGTAATTGATGAAGGTTTTGTAGAGCATTCTCTGCCCCTTCTCGAATTGAACTGTAGTTTGCCAAGAAGGCTATAAATGGAACATCTTGTAAATGTCACTTAAGAATCAGTGTGCTGGTTCTTTATTGGGGACCATGTATTCCTCAGTATCAAGGTGGATCAGGAGCATGACCCTAAGGAGATGTTCTCATTTTTTGCTGGATGCACATCTACTCTAAGCCTTGGCTCGTGTAGGATTCAGAGTCTGCCTTTAGTCTGGTATTGATTTGAGTATTGCTGCAAATTTCTGATAGTATTACCTTCATTTTGTATGTGTGGTGTTCAGTGCCTTTTTCCTCTCGTAAGTGAGCACTGAGTACTTTTTAATTACAGTCTGCAGATATCATACATTTCATATAAGACTCAGTAGGGGCATAAGTTGGGCAAGAGTTCATTTTTTTCTTTTTGGGGTTTGGAAGAGATAGATTGGAGATGTTATGGAGCTATGTATTCAAGAGATCTCATTTTCTCTTGCAGCGCTAATGCACTGACTTTTAGGAGGAGACTTGAGGTGGTGAAGGACCCAAAGTGATACAGTGATGTTGACAGTGTGCGGTTGAGCAAGAAAGAAAGAAAACAAAAGGTTGTAGATTTCTGTCCTTTTTGAAGGAGTGGTTCACAGCTTGCTGGGAGTCAATGAACATCAGTGATAAGGCTGAACTTTTCCAGGTTCCAGATAAGTATGGATGTGGCCCTTCCACATAGCAAAAGACGTGGAATTTCTATGGATTTCGGGAAGTGACGTGGAGGTTTCTGTGTGCTGTAGTGGATGTGTTTGGGTTCAGATACCGAAGGGAACAGTGAGTGATGTAGCAAGCCAATTCAGTGACTTTGAGTTTGTCCTTGGTATAGCATACAGGATAATGAATGTTGTGGAATCCATGTGTCTTATCATTGCTTTTTCCTTGGTCCCATGACGAGGTGTTGGAGCAGCCTTCTGAGCAGGAAGCACAGGAATCTCAGCAGGTAAGCACTTGATGAGGATGAGTGTCTTGGCAGGATAGAGTTCCCCTCTGATCGGTTCTGTTATCAAGGTAAAGTAAAAGCCTGTGTGTCAATGGGGACAGTGAAGGAAAGGGTCAGGTGCCCTTGGAATTCCCTTCAGGTAGTTATATGTACTGATGTAGAAAAAAATTTTGAGTTAAGAATTCAGATGATCCAGTAAGTCCTAATGTGGAAATTGTCCACGACTGAGTGTCTGGTGTTCCTTAGCTAGGTAGAAAAGGACCCTCTACCTAACCCTGCTGTTGCCATTCTTGACCACCAGATATCCTGTGATGGGCCAGGTCTTTTGAGATGTTTCCATCTTCAGCCATGGAACACCTTCTCATTTTGTCACAAACATTGGAAAAGGTCCAGTCTTTTCCTTGCTATTTCACGTGTGTGACAACAAAGGTACAACAAAAACTCCCAATCGCTTTGGTAAGAAATGCATTTTCTTGTAGGATGTTTGGCTCATAAGCTGTATTCTATGCTCTCTGCCATATATGGTGACACAGGGATTCTTGTTAACATCCAGGTTTCAACCACTATGGATATTTAACTTTGGAGCTTCTGCAGCTTTCTGTTCAAGAGACCAAGATTTCTCTTACCAGGCTTGGGTTATGGAATTCTGCAGGCACTCAGATAGTGAAGCAAGTGAGCACTGCAAACAAAATTAACCACTGCAGTTCTCACATATATAGGTAAAAGGAAAGGTGAAATAGATCAGTATTTTTGACGTGTCTTTCACAGGTACCCTGATGTGAAAGTTACCATACGGTATTTTTTTTGATACCTAGAGACAGCAACTAAGTGTGTTCTTGGGTCCAATGAATTGGTGAGATCCCATCAATGCCACATGCATAGGTAAGTGAAAAGGTGTCCCTCTGCATTCCGTGCCCTTTCAAGGATTTGGAGTGCTCAGTTCACAAAGGATGGTGTCCTGGGTAATACTAGTATCTGTGGAGGGCACTTTGCTTAGGCAAGGTCAAAGGGATGAAGAAAGGTGAGCACAAAAGCAGTTATTCTGCCCAGCTTTTTGTGCTTTTTGAGGTCCTGCCTGAGGACCAGTAAGTACAGGAGACTTTTCAGGTGTCTAGGTAGGAGATATTCAACTCTGGAGACGGGAATATCTCCCTGGGAATCAACCCAGCATTCAGGTAAGTTTCCAGTGTCATTCAGCAATTTATAGCAGCATTGAAATGCTCATCAGCTCTATACTGACACTATCTTCTCCATATTTTTTCCAGGTTCCCATGAAGAGAGGTGTGGGATGCCAAGAAGTCTATAGCCAGAACCTCATGCTAAAGTCAGGTAAGGACCAGGGTTCTGTTTCCTCATTGGCGACCACGTAGTTCTCCATATCCATGTAGAATGTAGAAGCATATGCATCATGGGATATCCTTTTGTTTCCTGGGCGCATGTCCATTTTAGGACAAGGCCAGTTTTGGGTACAGAGCCTATGCCCCATCAACGCTCAGAGCCATTTTTTTCTAGTACAGTAAGTCCCTGACTTGTAAAGATCTGAGTTGCTAACTTTCACAGGTGTACTGTATAAAATTCACAGTTGTACTATGTAAGACTCACTTTGTCAGGTTATGAATGAATACAGGTTACTAATGTCCTCGTGCAGTGGAGCTCATTGGTAAGTTAGGGCCTTACCGTATAGATTTGAATACTCATGTTGAAATGCTCATGGTTCTGTCATTATTTTGGTAGTGTGATGTTCACAGCCTTTTTGGTATTGTGAAGGGAGCACCATCTAATGTATCCCTGCCAGCAGATCCCATGAATTCCTACAAGTCCCCGGTGGGGAATAAGCAGGGCCAGTGCTCATTTTGGTAGGTGTGCTGCTGAGATATGGATTGGAACAGTTGGACAGGGGTCCCTTGAAGGAAGCCCAGTTCCTGTTGTGTGGCTAGGTTGTGGGCCTGTAGGAGAAATCCAGTAGTGGTGATGTACCCTAAATGATACACTTACATGGATATTGTGCAGTTAGACTCATAACAAGGGACTGGCAAATGGTAGATTTCCTTGGGTCTCTTTTCCAGTGAGAGATCTGGAACTCACCGTGAGTCCTTGAACATCAGTGATCTTGTTGAATATCCTCAGGTAAGTGCAGATGTGGGCCTCCATCATAGCAACAGACAGGTGATTTCCACGAACTTTGGTAAGTGGTAGTGGGGTCCCTGTGTGTTTTCATTGCCATATTTTGGTTTCCAGTGCCCAGGGAAGTGATGAATGGGGAGCTAAGCCATTTCAGTGACATTGAGTTTCCACTTGGTGCAGTGTGCAAGATAATGAATGTTGAAGGATCCCTGTAATTTAGGACTATTTTTTTTTCCAGTCCAATGATATGGTGGAGCAAACTTCTAAAGGAGAAAGCCCAGGAATCTTCACAGGTGTCCATTTGATCAGGATGCTTTTCTCACCAATACATAATTCTCCAAAGATTGGGTCTGTTATCAAGTTGGAGTGAAAGCCATTTGTGCCAGTGGTGATAGTGATTGAAGGACAGGTTTTCCTGCAAAGCAAAGTGCATGCTGAGTTATGTGTTTTATGCATGGTGTTCTTGGACTCCCTTTCAGGTAGGCACATGAAACAATGTAGAATATATTTTCAATTGGTATTGCAAATCAGCTAAATCATATGTAGGAAGGACATAGTTTGTTTTCTGGGTCCTGATGATCCCTAGCAAGGTCTAAAAGGAGACTCCACCAAACCTGGATTTTACATGTTTCATCTCCAAATATCCTGTGAACGGCCCTGCTTGATCAGGAGTTGTGAGATGTTCCTCCAGTCATAGAACGCCTTTGTCTTTTTCCATGAACATAGCAATTGTGCTTTTGCATGACACTGGCTGTTTCTTGCTGTTTGAAGTGCATGACAAAATAAGGACAAAAAGAGGCTGTTCACAGTAGCTACCAGTAAGGCTCACATTTTCTTTTAGGATGGCTGACCCATGAGGCATTTTCCATGCTCGCTCTCTTATATGGAGAGGCAGGGATTGTTTTTAATTTTCAGGTCCCACATTTGCTGGTTTTGATTAAAAAAGTAAGAATTCTCTTCTCAGATTTTTCTCTGAAGTTCAGCAAGGACCCAGGTAGTAAAGCAAAAGGGCGATGCACACTAAAACAGTGAGCTCACAATTCTCATTCATGCTGGTGCAAGGAGTCATGGCCAAAAGCATGTATTCTTTACATAGATGCTGATGTCACCATGTGTTACACAATGTTTTTGTGTGGAAACCTAGAGACTTCTACTAAGTGTGGGGTTGGAGCAAGCCAAAATGAGATCCCACCCCCTTCCTGAGCACAAGTAAGCAACACAGGTGTCAATAGGCATTCTTGGTCCCTCCTTGATTTGAAGGTTCTCAGGTCGGAAAGATTTGAGTCTTTGTCTATGCTACCATTTTTGAGGGGACACTTAGCATGGGAAGGATCAAATGCTGAAGAAATTGTGAGTATCAAAGGGGGATTCTATCCAGGATTTTTGTTCTTGTTGAGGCACTGCCTTGTGAGTAGTAAGCATAGTAGATTTTGCAGGTGTCCAGGTAGGAGAGTTGGGATGGGACAGGACTGTTTCCGTGGCTCTATCCCAGCATCCAGGTATATTTCCAGTGTCATTCATAGCTTTATGGATGCACTGGAAAGCTCATCAGCTCTCTACAGACATGCTCTTCTCCATGTTTTCTCAAGGTTCCCATGAAGAGTTGAGAGTGTTGCTGTGAAGGCTGTGGATGGAACCTCATGCAATTGTCAGATAACATGCAAGATGCTGGTGCTATTGGAGACCATGTCACCCTCTGATTCCAGGTGGATGGCAACAACATGTGCACAACTTGGTATTTGTCGTATTTTGTGTGCTCATCTACTTTAGATCTTTGCTAATGTGGTGTTCAGAGCCCAGCCGCATTCGCCCTCAGAGCCTTTTTCCTGGTATAGATTTCACTAGTGATGACAAGCCTCTCATGTGTCCCTCTTTATTTTGCCAGTTGTAGTAAAGATTCCTTTCCTATGATGAGGGAGCATCAGGTGCTACTGAATCCCTTTCAGCAGACCTTGCGCATTTCATTCTGTTCCCCACTGTGGGATATAAGCTGGGTAACGGGTCATTTCATAGGGTGGGTTCCTATGAAAAGGTTTGAACAGTTCAGCAACTGTCTCCTCTAGAGTATCTGTTTGCTCTGCCATGGCTACTCTGTGGGCACGTAGGAGTCTGGTAGTGGCTATAAACTGTACATGTAATGATAGCATGGACATTATGCAGGTGGACATGGGAAAGGGACCAATAAAGGGTAGAACTTTTACTAGGGCATCTTTTCCAGTGTGGGGTATAAAAATCACAGTAAGCCATGATACACCATCTGTTGAACATGATCAGTATCCCGGTAAGTACAGAAATGGGCCTCACACACAGCACCAGACAGAGAGTCCATTGGACTTTCATAAGTGATGGTAGGTTACCCAGGTGTTCAAAGTGCTATGCTTTGAGTGCAAGTGCCAAGGGCAGTAATAATTCAGAATTAAGCCATTCCATTTACCTGGAATTTGTCCTTTTTATAAGCTGCAGAAACATGAATTTTGCCAGATTCTTGTGTCTTTGGAATGTTTTCTCCTATCGTATGACATTGCAGGGCAGCAACCATCTTAGCAGGAAACACAGGAACTTCAGCAAGTGACCAGTTGATGAGGATGTGTGCCTGGGATGATAGTGTTTCTGTTGGATTTGTTCTGATATCAGTGTGGAGTGAAAGCCTTTTGTGTGACTGGTGATGGCCAAGGAAAAGGCCATTGTTCTTGCAGACGAACGTGCATGATCATTGATGTGGTTTTTGCATGGTGGTGTTGAACTTTTCTTAAATTGATATATATAACCATGAAAAACATTTTTCTTCGTAGAGATTGCTGTTGCTCAGGTAAGTCCTCAAGTGGATATAGGCTGGTTCTAAGGGCCCGAACTTCCTCAGAGAGATTTAAATCAGCCTGTGGCTAACCTGTCATTACCATGTGTTATCACTCGGTATCTTGAGAAAGGCTCAGCTGATGATGAGGTCTTATGAGATGTTGCTGCCTTAGGCCATGGGACACTATCTTCTTTTCAAAGGAGCATTTGAAGTGGGCCCTTGGCTACTCTTCTCCCTGCTCTTTGACATGGGTGACAGCAAAGATAAAAGAAGAAGCTTGTCCCAATGCCTATTGGTAAGCATGGCATTTTCTTGTAGTTTGGCTGGTGTATAAAGTGTTTTCCATGTTTCCTGTGCTATATGGAGACCGAAGGATTCCTTTTAATATCCATGTTTCTGCCAGTGAGTATTAACACTTGACTCTTCTACAGATTTCTCTTCAAGACCAGAAATTTTTTTCTTAAATGGCTTTGTAGAGTCCTGCAAGGACCCTGGTACTGAAGAAAGCGGGCTCATCAAACATACACAGTGACTTCCATATTTTTCACATGTGCCAGTGCAAGGTGTTGTGGCCTAAAGCCATATGCCTGGTGGTGTTTTAACAGGAATCCTGATGTCACAGTTGGTGTCTAGTGTCCTCATGCAAATCCCTAGAGACCTAATGTAAGTGTGGTCTTGGAACTAGGGAAGTGAGGAACTCTTTCCCCCTCCACATGCATGGGTCAGTGAGAAGGTGTCCTTCAGGATTCTTGGCCCCTTCCTTGACTTGAAGTTGCTTAGGTTGGAAAGGATGGCATTCTACATACTGCACTCACTACAGAGAGTAGGAGAAAGAATTGATGCTGACACCCTGAGCATGGATGGAGTGATTCTGTGCAGGTGTTTGTGAATCTTGAGTCCCTGCCCAGGACAGTTAGCATAGCAGTGTTTGCAGGTGAGGAGGCAGAAATTTGATTCTGGGGACATGATGGTTGCCCTGTATGCATCCCACCATCCAGGTAAGTTTGGAGTATTATTCAATGGTCTATGGCAGCACTAAAATGCTCAGTGACTCTATAGTGACACCCTCCTTTCCATATTTTTCCATGTTCCATTGAAGAAATGATAGGGTGCTGAGAAGGCTAGTGCTGGAACTTCATGGGAATGTCAGGTAAAGGGGTGCTATCTCTTCATTGGAGACCCGGTGATCCTCTGTATCAAGGTGAATTGTAGGAGTATGTGAATAATGAGGTTTTTCATCACTTTAGGACTTGGATAGTGCAGAGTTCAGTACTTACGCCACATCGACCCTAAGACTCTCTTTCTCAGGTACTCATTTGACTACAGATGGCAAATCTCTAAATTTTCCTCCCTTATTTGTCAAGTCTGGTTAGTGCCTTGGTGGTATCATGAGTGTGCAGCAGATGTTTTTCAAACACTGCGTATAAGTCTCATACATTTCATACTAGTGCATTAGGCATTAAATCCTTTTAATGAAGTTGGTTCCTTAGACATGGATTGGAGCAGTTTGGAAGATATCTTCTCAAGTTTGTCCATTCTTGGGAATGGGGAGTTTGCAAGACATGGTTATTGGCCTGGGCCAAAGCCCACACTTACTTGATGTCTGTGGGTATTTGCATGAGTATATTGTAGTCCTAATTTTGACATCAGGATGCCTGTGAAGAAAACATCAGGAATACTGCTTTAGGCCACATCTCCACTAATCTGCAGAAACACAATAGGAGTCTGTGAGTAGTGATGGTGTTCAAATGATAACAATGATATGCAGACTATGCAGGTGACAGGGAAGAAGAGATTGGTAAATGATAGTTTTTCCTCCACTGAATGGTCCTCAAGTCACCCAGGGCACTTGAACAATGGTGATCCTGTTCAACATGGCCAGGTTCCAGTAAGTGCAGGTGTGTGCTTCTCTCCCAGCTGCTGATAGGAATCTCCATTTTTCAAAAATTGATGCTGGGTTCTCTGTGGGTTTTCATGGTCACATTTAGGTGCAGGATCTCAGGGGAGTGATGAAGGGGGAACTAAGCCAGTTTGGCTTTGGTGTAGGGTGCAGGATAATGAATATTGAGGTATCCCTGTGTGTCTGTACTACATGTTCCTTGGTTGTATCACATTGTGGTGGAGCAACCTTCTGGGAAGGAAGCATAGGAATCTTGGCACATGATTCATGGATGAGGATGAGTGTTCTACCATGATAGTGTCCCCTCAGATAGGTTCTGATATTAGGGTGGAATGAAAGCCTTTTGTGCCAGTTGTGATGGCCAAGAAGAGTTCCACATGTTGTGCTGACCATTGTATATCCTGAATGACAGGATTTTCTTGTTCTATGGATGGACTTCCCTTCAGGTAGGTGTATGCAGCAATGGAGAAAACTTTTTGGTTGGGATTACAGATGGTGAGGTAATTCCTGAAGTGGACATAACCTGGTTCTCAGGGAAGGATATTTCCAGCTACATTAAATAGGACCCTCTGCCTAACCTGGTCTTGCCTGTTTTGTGACTAGTGTCCTCCGAAGGGCCTAGTTGGTGATCACATGTTGTGAGATATTGCCACATTCAGGCATGGGACAACTTCTTTTTACATTAACACTGGAACATGTCCCTTGGGAAGCCTTGTCTTTCCTGCTGTTTGACATGTGTAATTGCAAAGATAAAACAAGAGACTCTTCCCAATAACAACCAGTAAGCATCACATTTTCATGAAGGATGGCTGGGTTTTAAAATGATTTCCAGGGCCAGTGATATAGCGCAGCGGCATAAGCACCTGCTTGGCAAGAAGGAAGTCCTGCGTTTGACTCCTGCAACCCTCATATGAAAAATAAATGAATAAATACATAAATAAGGTGATTTCCATGCTTACTGTTGTATATTGTGAGGCAGGGAATCCTGTTAATATCCACGTTCCCACCACTAGTGATACTGTCTCTTGCAGTACCTGCCAGTTTCCATTTAGGGAATAAGATTTCTCTTACTAGGTTTTCCTATGGAGTACTGCAAGGATCCAGATAGAGGAAGTGAGCTTCTCAAAGAAACACAAGAGACCTTCATAATTCTCACCTGTGCTGATTCAAGGAGTTTTGGGCTAAAGCAGTATTCCTGATGTTTTCTTTACAGTGATCCTGATGTCAGAGTGAGGAGTGCAGTGTACTCATGCAGATCCCACAGATATCAAGTAAGTGTGGACCTTCCACTGGTCCCACAAGTAGGTCTCACAATTTCCCCACCTACAAGTAAGTGACAAAGGTGTGCCTCCACATTCATGCGTCTTCCTTGATTTCAGGGGGCTCAGTTGAGATAGGATGGAGTCCTCAGCATTGTGACTGTCATTGAGGGGACACTTAGCATGGGTGATGTCAAAGAGATGCCAAATCATGAGCATCGAACTAGTGATTTTGTCCAGGATTTTTGCTTCTTGAGGCCAGTCCAAGGATCTGGAAGCACTGGAGAGTTCATTGGTGTCCAGGTAGGAGATGTTGGAATCTGGGGACGTGGTCATTTTCCTGGCAGTCACCCCAGTGTCCATACAAGTTTCCAGTGTCATTCAGTGCGTTATGGGAAAACCCTAATGCATTTTTCTTCTACACTGATACAGTCTTCTCAATGTAATTTCCAGGTTCCCTTGAATTCAGGTGTGGTAAGCCGGGAAGGAAGTCTGTTAGTGGAACTGCTTGCAAATCTCAGGTAAGGTCAGGGTGCTCCTCAATATCCAGGAATATGTCCACGTGCTCCTCAATATCCAGGAATATGTCCGGAGCATGTGCAAAAGGAACTGGTGTCCTCTTTCCTGGGTGCCCATCCATTTCCATGGCCATCATCACAGCATCAAAGTAAATTTCCATAATATTCAGTGGTTTACACAGGCACTGAAATACTCATTGGCTCTATACAAACCTGCTCTTTATTTTTATTTTTTCAGGTTTCCTTGAAGAGACTGAGGAATTCCAATAAGCTGTGTATGGAAGCACTTGAAATTGTCTTTAAGAATCAGACTTATGGGACCCCGTAGTTCTTGGTACCCAGAAGAATGTCAGGAGCCTGCACATAAGGTGATATTCTCTTGTTTCTTGGGGGCACAAACATTCACGTGTAGCTTATGTATGGTTCATAGCCTACACCTGATTCACACTCAGAACCATTAATACAGTTTTTCCCTGTATCGATGTGAGTACTGCTGGTGAACCTTTGATATTACTGGCTTTTTTATTGCAAGTATGGTGTTTGGTGCCTTTTTGCTACCATCAGGGAGAATTTGGATTCCTTTGAGGAGATCTGGTGCATTTTATACTGTTCCCTGTAGGAGAATAAGTGCGGGAACAAATCATTGTCATAGAGAGGCTTCCTGAATAGTTTCTTACATCAGTTTGGCAAGTGTCTACTCATGTGTGTGCATTTACTCTACACAGCTACTCTCTCAGTACCTGGGAATTTGATCACGACATGGAGGATAAATAATAAGTATGACATGGATGTCGTGCAGGTGAAAAGGATGGAGAAAAATGATGGGTAATGGATAGACTGTGTGGGCATCTCTACCACAGAGGGGTCTGAACCACTCAGACCATACTGTTAAAAATTGCCAGTTTTCCGGTAAGTGCACATGTGGTACTGCATTGTAGCCCACATCCTGCAGTTTCCATGGACTTTGGTAAGTGATGGTGCAGTCCCGGTGTGTTTTTGTGTCTGTGTTTCAGGAACAGGTTCCAAGGGAAGCCATGAAGGAAGAACTTAAGCCAATGAGGAACCAGGACATTGCCCTTGATGTAATATGCAGAAATTGAGGGATCCGTGTCTCTTTGCATTGCATTTTCTCTGCTGAGCAGGTAGCACAGGAATCGTGGCTGGTGTCCAGTTGCTGAGGATGAGTCTTAGATAATAGTGCTCACCTTGGAATTCTTGTAGTATCAGCTTGGAGAGAAAGCCTTTTGTGCCCGTGATGACAGCCATGGAAAGGGCCATTTGTTCCTGCTGAGAAGAATGTTGTTGGACTTTTACTCAAGTAGGTATGCGCAGCAATGCAGAAAATATTTCCATATGTTTAAATTATTATTTTATTTTATTTGTACATGTTTGCATTTCATGTAGTTAACAATTGTCTTGAGAATTTGCAACACATATATATTACAGAATTTTTCTTTATTTTTTTTTGATTGGGTAAAGAAAAGGTGGTATGTATATATAATGTAAAACTACTCAGCAGAAAAGTTTTGGCTCTGAGATTCCAGCATGTGCTTAGATACACAGGGTGGTTCTAGGGTGGAATGTTCCTCAGTGCAATCAAAAAAGGAGCTTCTGCCTAAGCTGGTGTTTCCATGTTTTCTCAACGGGTCTCCTTGGAATGGTTCAGTTGGTAATCAAGTCTTGTGAGACGTTGGCTCCTTCACCCATGGACCACCACCTTCTTAGCACATGCAGATTTGAAGAGGGCCCTTGGTCACCCTTTCCCCTGCTGTTTGACATGTGTGACAAGAAAGTCAAACAATTGATTCATTGCAATGGTAATGGTAAGCATGGCATTTTCTTGCAGGTTGACTGCTGCATAATGTGTTCCCCATGTTCACTGTCATATGCAGAGATCCAGGGCTTCCTTGTAGTATGCAGATTTGCACCTCTGTGGATATTACCCCTTGCACTTCTACAGGTTTCAGTTAAATGGAGATATACTTCTGTTACCAGGCTCTGTCTATGGAGTCTTGCAAGAATGCAGGTGGTGAACCACGTGGCTCCACAAGCCCACACATTGAGCTCCAAAACTTTTATTTGTGCCTATGCCAGGAGACATTGCCTGAAGTAGCATTCCTGATGTTGTTTTCACTGGGATACTGATGTCATACTTCGTGTCCATTGCAGTCATGTGGATTCTTAGAGATATAAGTGAAGTGTTGTCTTGTACCAAGGGAACCAAGGAGATCCCACCAGCTCCAGTCAAAAGGTCAAAGAGAAGTTGTCCCTCAGCTTTCTCAGCTCCCTCCTGATTTGGAGGTACTCAGGTCAGGAAGGAAGTTATTCTAATCACTGTACTCTCTGTGATGGGGCTCTTGACATGAGTGAGTTCCAATGGGTGATGAAACTGAAAGCATGGAAAGAATGATTCTGTGCAGTTTTTTGTGATTATTGAGGTCCGACCCAAGACAGCATAAGAGTGTTTTCAGGTGTACAGGGGCAAAGGTTCTACTGTTAGGAAAGGACTCTCGCCCTATATTCATCCCAGCATTCAGGTGAGTTTGTAGGGTCATTCAGTGGCTTATGGGGCACCAAAATGCACATTGACTCCACCCTGACACCCTCTTCTCTGTGTTTTTTCCAGGTTCCTTTGAAGAAAGGATAGGGATGCTGAGAAGCCTAGGGTGGGAACCTCATGCAAATGCCAGGTAACAGGGTGTTGTCACTTCACCGGAGGACAGGTAATCTTCTGTATCCATGTAGATCGTAGGTGTGTATAATATGATATTTCTCATGTTTAGTGGTGTTCATCCAGTTTAGGGCTTGCATAATGTAAGGTTTGGGGGCTATTTCAAATTGGCACTTAGTTTCTGGTACTCATTTGAATGCACATGCCAATATCTAATGTTTCTCCCTTTATTTTGCAAGTGTGGAGATCAGGTGTTTTTCTTTTTTTTTAATGTGGGTACCATGGGTTGAACTCAGGACCTTGTGCTTGCCAGCAGTCACTTCTGCCACTGAGCTCTCTCACTGGCCCCTAAGGTGCTTATGTCACTGTCTACAGATCTTCTACATTTTATACTATTCCATTAGGGCATTAAGTGGGGCAGTAGGGCATTGTCATAGTGTGGGTTTCTGAGACATGCATTGGAGCAGTTTGGTAGATTTCTCCTCAAGTGTTTCCATTTCTTCTTGTAGAGCTAGTCTGTGGCAACATCCTAGGAGTCTGGGAGTGGTGATAGAGCACATATGATAAGACAGTGTACAGACTGTGGAAGTGACAGGTAAGAGAAGATCGGTAAATCATAGTTTTTTTGGGGGGTTTCTCTTCTAATGCAGGGTATACCCGTCACCTTAAACCCTTGTACATCAGTGATCCCATTCCATATGGCCAGGTTCCAAGTACGTGCACTTGTGGCCATCTCTCAGAGCACCAGACTGGATTCTTCGTATTTCACTAAGAGTTAATGGACTCCCTATGGTTGTTATGGTCATATTTTGCTACAGTTTTCCAGGAAAATGATAAAGAGGGGAACTAAATCAATTCAGCACCATGAGTTTGCCCTAGTTATAAGGTGCAAGATAATGAATGTTGCTGGATCCCTGTGTCTTTGCACTGCATTTTCCCCAGTTGTATGACTTTGTGGTGGAGCAGCCTTCTTGGTGGAAAGCACAGGAATCTTGGCACATGAGTCAGTGGAGAGGATGAGTGTGTCCACATGAAGGAGTTCCCATGGGATTGTTTCTGGTATCAGAGAGGAAGGAAAGCCTTCTGTGCCAGTAGTGATGGTGGAGGAAAGGGCCAGGTGTTTTACAGACAAAAGTCCATGCTGAATGACAGGATTTTCACATGATGGCATTAGACCTCCCTTTTGGTAGGTATATGCATTAAATGACATTTTATTTTCCAGATATCAGATGGTCAGGTAATTTCTACAGTGGACATTCCCTAGTTCTCAGGGTGTGATGTTTCCAGCTATGTTGAACAGGAGCTTCTGCCTAACCTAGTGTTGCAATTTTTGTTATCAGGTATCCTGTAAAGAGCCCAACTGGTGATCATGTCATATGAGATGTTGCCACCTTTAGTCATGGGACAACTTCTTTTTGCATGAGTATTGGAACAGGCTCCTTAGGATGCCTGTCATATCCCTGCTGTTTGACCTGTGTGAGAACAGAGGTAAAACAAGAGCCTCTTCCCAGTACCACCAAGTAAGCATCCTATTTTCATGCAGGATGTCTGGGCCTTAAGGTGCTTACTGTTTTATATGTAGAGGCAGGGCTTCTTCTTATTGTCGACATTTCCTCCAATACTGATATTGTCCTTTGCAACTTCTACAGGTTTCTGCTCAGGGGAGTAAAGTTTCCTACCAGAAATTGCCAGTGGAGTACCGCAAGGTCCCAGTCAAGAAGAAAGTGGACTTTAGAAAGAAACACAATGACCTCTGCAGTTCTCACCGGTGCTGGTGCAAGGACACATAGCCTAAACCAGTATTCCTGAAATTGTCTTCACTGGGATCCTGACATCACAGTGAGTAGTACAGTGTGCTCATGCATGTCAGTGCAGACATCAGGTAAGTGTGGGACTTAGCCAAGTGCAACAACTGGTTCTCGAAAACTCCCCTTTGCACAAGTAAGTGATGAAAGTTTTCTTCAGCATTCTCTTCCCCTTCTCAAATTGATTTGTAGTATGCCAAGAAGGTTGTAAATGTAACATCTTGCAAATGTCAGGTAAGAATCAGGGTGCTCGTTCCTTATTGTGGACCATGTGTTCCTCAGTATGAAGGTTGATATCAGGAGCATGAGCATAAGGAGATGTTCTCATTTTTTTGCTGGATTCACATCTACTCTAAGGCTTGGCTCATGTAGGGTTCATAGTCTGCCTTGTGTCTGTTATAGATTTGAGTATTGCTGCAAATTTCTGATGGGATTGCCTTTATTTTGCTTGTGTGGTGCTCAGTGCTTTTTCCTCTCATGAGTGAGCACGGGGTACTTTTTAAAGTCTGCAGATGTTGTGCATTTTTACTAGATGCAGTATGGATATAAGTGGGGCAAGAGTTCATGTTTTCTTTTTGGGATTTGGAAGACAAAGATTGGAGAAGTTATGGAGCTATCTACTCCAGAGATCTCATTTTTTATTGCAGCGCTAATTCACTGACTTGTAGGAAGAGACTTGAGCCTGGAGTGGACCTGAAGTGATGCAATGATGTCGACAGTGTGCAGGTGAGCAAGAAAAAAGGAAAACAAAAGGATGTAGTTTTTTCTGCCTCTTTTGTAAGAAGTGTTTCATAGCTCGCTGTGAGTCAATGAACATCAGTGATATGGTTGAACTCTGCCAGGTTCCAGATAAGTGTGGATGTGTTACTTCCACAGAGCAAAAGACATGGAATTTCTATGGATTTTAGTAAGTGATGGGGAGGTTTCTGTGTACTATATTGGATGTGTTAGGGTAGAGATGCCCAAGGAAACAGTGAGTGGTGTAGCAATCCAATTGAGTGACTATGATTTTGTCCTTGGTGTAGCGTCCAGGATGTTGAATGTTCTGGGATCCAGGTGTCTTATCATTGCTTTTTCCTTGGTCCCATGAGATGATGTTGGAGCAGCCTTCTGAGCAGAAGGCACAGGAATCGTAGCAGGTAAACTCTTGATGAGGATGAGTGTCTTGACAGGACAGAGTTCCCCTCAGATTGGTTCTGTTATCAAGGTGAAGTAAAAGCATTGTGTTTCAATGGGGACAATCAAGGAATGGGTCAGATGCCCTTGGAATTCCCTTCAGGTAGGTTTATGTAATGATGTAGAAAAAATTTTTGAGTCAAGCTTTCAGATGATCCAGTAAGTCCTAATGTGGAAATGGGCCAGGTCTGAGTGTCTGGTATTCCTAAGCTAAGGAGAAAAGGACCCTCTACCTCACCCTGCTGTTGCCCTGTGTGACCACCAGATATTCTGTTATGGGCCTGGCTGCAGGTCCGACCTTGTGAGATGTTTCCATCTTCAGCATGGCACCTTCCCATTTTGTCACAAATATTGGAAAAGATCTAGTCTTTTCCTTCCTATTTCACGTTTGTGACAAAAAAGTTAGACCAAAAACTCCTCCCAATCACTCTGGTAAAAATGCATTTTCTTGTAGGAATCTTGGGACACACGCTGTGTTCTATGCTCTCCATCATATCTGGTGACACAAGGATTCTTGTTAACTTCCAGGTTTCAACCACTATGGACATTTATCTTTGGAGATTTTGCAGCTTTCTGTTCAACAGAGCAAGATTTCTCTTACCAGTCTTGAGTTACAGAATTTTGCAGGGACCCAGGTAATGAAGCAAGTGGGCACTGCAAACAAACTTAACCATTGCAATTCTGACATGTAGATATGAAAGGAAAGGTGGAATAAATCAGTATTCCTGATGTGTCTTTCAGAGATACCTGATGTCAAAGTGAGCATACAGTATTTTTTTTTCTTGATACCTAGAGATAGCAACTAAGTGTGGTCTTGGGTCCAAGGCATCGGTGATGTCTCATCACTTCCACACACACAGGCAAGTGAAAAGGTGTCCCTTAGCATTCCCTGCCTTTTCAAGGATTTGAAGTGTTCAGTTCACAAAGGTTGGTGTCTTGGGAAATATTAGTATATGTGGAGGGCACTTGGCTTAGGCAAGGTAAAAGGAATGAAGAAAGGTGAGCACTGAAGCAGTGATTCTGCACAGGTTTTTGTGCTTCTTGAGGTCCTGCCTGAGGACCAGTAAGTACAGGTGATTTTTCAGGTGTCCAGGTAGCAGATGTTCAACTCTTGAGATGGGAATATGTTCCTGGGAATCAACCCATCATCCAGGTAAGTTTCCAGTGTCATTCAGCGGTTTATAATAGCATTGAAATGTTCACCATCTCTATACTGACACCATCTTCCCCATTTTTTTCCAGGTTCCCATGAAGAGAGGAAGGGGATGCCAAGCAGGCTATAGCCAGAACCTCATGCAAATGTCATGTAAGGACCAGGGTCCTGTTTCCTCATTGTTGACCATGCAGTTTTCTATATCCAGGTGGAATACATCAGCATATGCATCATGGGATATCCTTTTGTTTCCTGGGTGAATGTCCATTTTAGGACAAGGCCAATTTTGGGTACAGAGCCTATGCCCCATCAACACTCAGAGCCATTTTTTCTAGTACAGTAAGTCCCTGACTTGTAATGATTTCAGTTGCTAACTTTCACAGGTGTACTGTATAAGATTCACAGTTTTTCTGTGTAAGATTAATTTTCTGAGGTATGAATGAATGCAGTTTACTAATGATCTTCTGCAGTGGAACTCATTGGTAAGTTTGGGGCTTACCATATAAATTTGAATACTCATGCTGAAATGCTCATGGTTCTGTCATTATTTTGCTAGTGTGATGTTCACTGCCTTTTTGGTATTATGAGGAAGCACCAGCTAATGTTGAACCCCTGCCAGCAGATCCCATGCATTCCTACAATTCCCTGAGGGGAATAAGCAGGGCGAGCGCTCATTTTCAAAGGTAGGTTGCTGAGGTATGGGATTGGAACAGTTGGACAGGTGTACTCAGAAGAAGGCCCAGTTCCGGCTGTGTGGCTAGGTTGTGGGCACTTAGAAGAATTTCGGTAGTGGTGATGTACCCTAAAAGATACAATTTCGTGGATATTGTGCAGATAATCTTGTAACAAGGGACCGGCAAATGGTAGATTTCCTTGGATCTCTTTTCCTGTGAGGGACCTGGAACTCACCGTGAGCCCTTGATCTTCAGTGATCTTGTTGAATATCCTCAAGTAAGTGCAGATATGGGCCTCCCTCCTAGCAACAGGCAGGTGATTTCCACAGACTTTTGTAAGCGATGGTGGGTTCCGTGTGTGTTCTCATGGCCATACTTTGGGTGCCCTTGCCCAGGGAAGTGATGAATGGGGAACTAAGCCATTTCAGTTACAGTGAGTTTCCACTTGGTGTATTGTGCAACTAATGAATGTTGAAGGATCCCTGTTATTTGGGACTGAGTTTTTTCTGGTTCAGTGCTATGGTAGAGCAGACTTCTACAGCAGAAAGCAAAAGAATCTTCACAGGAGACCATTTGATCAGGATGCGTGTATGACCAGGATAGAATTCTCCACAGATTAGTTCTGTTATGAAGTTGGAGTGAAAGCCATTTGTGCCAGTGGTGATAGCCGAGGAGAGGGCTAGTGGTCTTGCACAGCAAAGTGTGTGCTGAATAATATGGTTTCTGCATGGTGTTCTTGGACTTCCTTTCAGGTAGGCATATGAAACAATGTAGAAAATATTTTCAATTGATGTTTCAAATCAGCTAAATCATGTATAGGAAGAACATAGCCTGTTTTCTTGGTCCTCATGAACCTTAGCAAGGTCTAAAAGGAGACTCTGCTAAACCTGGTTTTTACATGTTTTGTCAACAGATACTCTATGAATGGCCCTGCTGGTGATCAGGTGTTGTGAGATGTACCTCCTTCAGTCATAGAACACCGTTTTCTTTTTCCATGAAGATAGGAATGGTACTTTTGCATGACACTGGCTTTTTGTGCTGTTTGAAGTGTGTGACAAAATAAGTAATAAACAGAGGCAGTTCACAGTAGCTACCAGTAAGCCTCACATTTTCTTCTAGGATGGCTGACACTTGAAGCATTTTCCATGCTCGCCCTCTTATATGGAAAGGCAGGGATTGTTTTTAACTTTCAGGTCCCACGTTTGTAGGTTTTGATTAAAAAAGTAAGATTTCTCTTCTCAGGGTTTTCTGTGGAGATCGGCAAGGACCCAGGTAGTAAAGCAAAGGGGCTATGCAAAGTAATACAGTGAGCTCACAATTCTCATGTGTGCTGGTGCAAGGAGTCATGGCCTAAAGCATTTATTCTTTACATAGATGCTGATGTCGCCATATGTTACACAACACTGTTGTTAGAACCCTAGAGACTTCTACTAACCGTGGGGTTGGACCAAGCCAAAATGAGACCCACCACCTCCCTGAGCACAAGTAAGCAACACAGGTGTCAATAGGCATTCCTGGTCCCTCCTTGATTTGAAAGTTCTCTGGTCATAAAGAATCGAGTCCTTGACCATGCTACTGTTTTTGAGGGGACACTTGGCATGGGAAAGATCAAATGGCTGAAGAAATTTTGAATATCAAAGGGGAATTCTATCCACGATTTTTGTTCTTGTTGAGCACGTGCCTGGAGAGTAGCAAGCATATTACATTTTGTAGGTGTGCAGGTAAGAGAGAGTTGAACTGAAGACACTACTGTTTACCTGGCTCCATTCCAGCATCCAGGTAGGTTTTCAGTGTCATTCATAGCTTAACTGTGGCACTGGAATGCTCATCGTCTCTATACTGACATCTTCTTCTCTGTGTTTTCTCCTGGTTCCCATGGAGAGACGAGAGAGTTGCTGTGACAGCTGTGCATGGAAGCTCATGCAAATGTCAGGTAAGACTCAAGATGCTGGTACCATTGGTGAACATGTCACCCTCCATTTCCAGTTGGGTGGCAAGAGCATGTGCACAACTTCGTATTTGTCATATTTCATGTGTGCTCACCCACTTTAAATCTTGGCCAATGTCCTGTTCAGAGCCCAGCCCCATTCACCATCAGAGCCTTTTTTCTGGTATAGATTGTACTAGCGATAACAAACCTGTCCTGAGTCCCTCTTTATTTTGCCAGTTTTGGTAAAGTTGCCTTTCCTATGATGAGGGAGGATCAGGTAATGCTGAGTCCCTCTAGCAGACCTTGCGCATTTTCTTCTGTTCCCCATTGTGGGGTATAAGCTGGGTAACGGGTCATTGTCATAGGGTGGGTTCCTATGATAAGTTTTGAGCAATTCAGCCACTGTCTCCTCTAGAGTATGTGTTTGCTCTGCCATGGCTACTCTGTGGGCACATAGAAGTCTGGTAGTGGCTATGAACTGTACCTGGAATGATAACATGGACATCCTTCAGGTGGAGAAGGAATACAGCCGAGTAAAGGATAAAATTTTTACTGAGGCATCTTTTCCAGTGAGAGGTACCAAACTCACAGTAAACCGTGATATACCATCGGTTGTACATCATCAGTATCCCAGTAAGTACAGATATGGGCCTCACACACAGCAGCAGATGGGGACTCCATTGGACTTTCATAACTGATATTAGGTTACCCATGTGTTGAATGTGCTGTGCTTTGTGTGCAAGTGTAAAGGGAAGTGATAAATGCAGAATTAAGCCATTTCAGTTACCAGGAGTTTGCCCATAGTATAAGTTGCAGAAACATGAATGTTGCCAGATTCTTGTGTCTTGCGATTGCTTTTTCCCTGGCCTGTCACATTGGGGTTGAGCAGCCAACTGAGCAAGAAGAACAGGAACTGGAGCAAGTGACCAGTTGAAGAGGATGCGTGTCTTGAGTGATAGTGTTTCCTTTGAATTTGTTCTTATATCAGTGCGGAGTGAAAGCCTTTTGTGTGAGTGGTGATGACTAAGGCAAGGGCCAGTTGTTCTTGCAGAACAACATGCATGATCAACCACGTGCTTTTCATATGGTGGCATTGGACTTTTCTTAAATAGATATATATAGCAGTGAAAAACATTTTTCTTCATAGAGATTGCTGATGCTCACATAATTCCTCAGGTGGACATAGGCTGGTTCTCAGGGCCTGAATTTTCTCAGAGAGGTTTAAAAGCAGCCTGTGGCTAAACCGTGATTACCATGTTTTATCACTCGGTATCTTGGGAAAGGGTTAGCTAATGATGTGGTCTTATGAGATGTTGCTGCCTTAGGCCATGGGACACTATCTTCTTTTCTTTTCTTTCTTTTTTTTTTGTGGGTACCGGGGGTTGACCTCAGGACCTCGTGCACCAGCAGGCGCCCGTGCTGCTGAGCAATATCACCGGCCCCTTTTATCATATGTGGGATCCGGGAGTCGAACTTGGGCCCTCGCGCTTGCCAGGCAGGCACATACGCTGCTGAGCCATGTCACTGGCCCTATCTTCTTTTCAAAGGAGCATTTGAAGAGGGCCCTTGGTTACTCTTCTCCCTGCTGTTCAACATGGGTGACAGTAAATATAAAACAAGAAGCTTGTCCCAATGGCTATTGATAAGCATGGCATTTTCTTCTAGGTTGTCTGGTGTATAAGGTGTTTTCCATGTTCCCTGTCTTATATGGACACCCAAGGATTCCTTTTAATATCCATGTTTCCACTATTGTGGATATTAACGCTTGACTCTTCTATAGGTTTTGGTTCAATACAGAAAGAATTTTCTTACAAGGCTTTCTCTGTAGTGTTCTGCAAGGACCCAAGTACTGAAGAAAGTGGGCTCCTCAAACAAACACAGTGACCTCTATATTTTTCACATGTGCCAGTGCAAGGAGTTGTGGCCTAAAGCCATACACCTGGTAGTGTTTTGACAGGATCCTGATGTCACAGTTGGTGTCTAGTGTCTTCATGCAGATCCCTAGAGACCTAATGTAAGTGTGGGCTTGGAACTAGGGAACTGAGGAACTCCTGCCACCTCCACATGCATGGGTCAGTGGGAAGGTGTCCCTCAGCATTCTTGGCCCCTTCCTTGAAGTGAAGTTGCTCAGGTTGGAAAGGATGGCATTCCATGCACTTCACTCCCTGCAGAGAGTGAGAGAAAGAATTGATGCTGAAACCCTGAGTATGGATGGAGTGATTCTGGGCAGGTTTGTGTGAATCTTGAGGCCCTGCACAGGGCAGTTAGCATAGGAGTCCTTACAGGTGCAGAAGGCAGAGATTCGATTCTGGGGACAGGACTGTTGCCCTGTATGCATCTCAGCATCCAGGTAAGTTTGGAGAATCATGCAACGGTTTATGAGAGCACTAAAATGTTCACTGACTCTGTAATGACACCCCATTTTCCATGTTTTTCCAGGATCCCTTAAACAAATGATAGGGATGCTGAGAAGGCGAGTGCTGGAACCTCATGGGAATGTCAGGTAAAGGGGTGCTATCTCTTCATTGGAGACCAGGTGATCTTCTGTATCCAGGCGGATTGTAGACGTATGTGAATAATGAGGTTTTTCTCACTTCTCCTGGGTACACATCACTTTAGGACTTGGATAGTGTAGAGCTCAAGGCTTATGCCACATTGACCATAAGACTCTTTTTCAGGTACTCATTTGACTACACATGGCAAAACTCTAAATTTTCCTCCCTTATTTGGCAAGTGTGGTTAGTGCCTTGGTGGTATCATGAGTGTGCAGCAGATGCTTTTCAAACACTGTCTCTAGATCTCATATATTTCATAGTAATGCATTAGGCACGAAGTCTAGCAGAACACACTTTTAATAAAGTGTGTTCCTTAGACATGGATTGGAGGAGTTTGGAAGGCTTCTTCACAAGCGAGTCCATTTATTCTTACAATTGGGGTTTTGCAGGACCTGGTTGTTGGCCTGGGTCAAGGCCCACACTTCCTTGATGTCTGTGGGGATTTGCATGAGTACATTGTACTCCTCACTGTGGCATCAGGATGCCCGTGAAGAAAACATCAGTAATACTGCTTTAGGCCACATCTCCATTAGCATGCAGAAACACAGTAGGAGTCTGTGAGTAGTGATGGTGCAAAATGATAACGATGATATGCAGATTGTGCAGGTGACAAGGAAGAAGAGATTGGTAAAAGATAGTCTTTCTTCCACTGAGTGGTCCAGAAGTCACCAATGGCACTAAAACATTGGTGATATTGTTGAACATGGCCAGGTTCCAGTAAGTGCAAGTGTGGGCCTCTCTCCTAGCTGCAGACAGGGGATCTCCATACCTCAGAAAGTGATGCTGGGTTCTATGTGGCTTTTCATGGTCACATTTAGATGCAGGATCTCAGGGGAGTGATGAAGGGGGAACTAAGCCATTTCAGGTCTATGAGTTTGTCTTTGGTGTATGGTGCAGGATGATGACTATTGAGGTATCCCTGTGTGTTTGCACTACATATTCCTTGGTCCTATCACACTGTGGTGTACAGCCTTCTAGGAGGAAATACAGGAATCTTGGCACATGTTTCATGGATGAGGATTAGTGCTCTAACATGATAATGTCCCCTCAGATTGGTTCTGATATCAGGGTGGAAAGAAGCCTTTTGTGCCAGCTGTGATGACCAATGAGAGGTCCACATGTTCTGCTGACCGTAGTGTATCCCAAATGACAGGATTTTCTTGTGGAATTGTTGGACTTCCCTTGAGATAGGTATATTTAGTGATGGAGAAAATGTTTTGGTTGGGATTACAGATGGTGAGGTAAATCCTGAAGTAGACATCGCCTTGTTGTCAGGGCAGGATATTTCCAGCTCCTTGAAATAGGAGCCTCTGCCTAACCTGGTCTTGCCTGTTTTGTGGCTAGTGTCCTCCGAAGGGCCTAGTTGGTGATCACATGTTGTGAGATATTGCCACACTCAGGCATGGGACAAATTCTTTTTACATTAACACTGGAACACGTCACTTGGGAAGCCTTGTCTTGTCCCTGCAGTTTGATAGTGTACTTACAAAGATAAAACAAGCGATTCTTCCCAATATCAACCAATAAGCATCACATTTTCATGAAGGATGTCTGGATTTTAAAGTGATTTCCATGCCTTCTGTGGTATATGCTGAGGCAGGAATTCCTGTTAATATTCAGATACCCACCATGAGTGATATTGTCCCTTGCAATGTCTGCCAGTTTGCATTTAGGGTGTAAGATATTATTACTAGGCTTCATCTGTGGAGTACTGCAAGGGTCCAGATAGAGGAAGTGGGCTTCTCAGAGAAACCCAGAGACCTTCACAGTTCTCACCTGTACTGATTCAAAGAGCTGTGGCCTAAAGCAGTATTCCTGATGTTTTCTTTACAGTGATCCAGATGTCAGAGAGGAGTGCAGTGTACTCATGCAGATCCAACAGACATCAAGTAAGTGTGGGCCTTCCACTGGGCCCACAACTAGGTCTCACACATTCCCCACCAACAACTAAGTGACAAAGGTGTGCCTCCACATTCTTGCCCCATCCTTGATTTCAGGGAACTCAGTTGAGACAGGATGGGTTCTCAGCATTGTGATTGTCATTGAGGGGACACTTGGCATGGGTGATGTCAAAGAGATGCCAAATCATGAACATCAAACTAGTGATTTTTTCCAGGATTTTTTGCTTGTTGAGGGCCAGTCCAAGGATGTGGAAGCATAGGAGGGTTCATTATTGTCCAGGTAGGAGAGGTTGGACTCTGGGGACATGGTGGTTTTCCTGGTAGTCACCCCAGTATCCACACAAGTTTCCAGTGTCATTCAGTGCCTTATGGGGAAACCCTAATGCATTTTTGCTCTACACTGATACAGTCTTCTCAATGTAATTTCCAGGTTCCCTTAAATTCAGATTTGGGAAGCCAGCAAGGAAGGCTGTCAGTGGAACTTCTTGCAAATCTCAGGTAAGATGAGGGTTCTGGCACTTCACTCGGGAACACGTGGTCCTCAATATCCAGGAATATGTGCGGAGCATGTGCAAAAGGAAATGGTATCATGTTTCCTGGGTGCACATCCATTTCCCTGGCCATCATCCCATCATCGAAGTAAATTTCCATAACATTCAGTGCTTTATGCAGGCACTGAAATACTCATTGGCTCTATACAAATCTCTTCTTCTTTTTTATTTTTTCAGGTTCCATTGAATAGGCTGTGGAATTACAATAATCTGTTTATAGAAGCACTTGAAATTGTTATTTAAGAATCAGAGTTCTGGGACCACGTGGTTCTTGGTACTGAGAAGCATGTCAGGAGCCTGCACATAAGGTGATGTTCTCCTCTTTCTTGGAAGCACAGACATTCAGATGTTACTGTGTATGGTTCATAGCCTACACCTGATTCACGCTCAGAGCCATGAATACAGTTTTTCCCTGTATCGCTCAGAGTACTGTTTGTGAACCTGTCATATTACTGGCTTTTTCATTGCAAGTATGGTGTTCGGTGCTTTCCTGCTACCATCAGGGAGTTTTGAATACCTTTCAACAGATCTGGTGCATTTCAAACTGTTCCCCATAGGAGAATAAGCAGGGGAACTAGTCATTGTCATAGAGAGGATTCCTGAGTGATTTCTTACAACAGTTTGCCCAGTATCTATTCATGTGTGTCCATTTCCTCTGCATAGCTACTCTCTCAGTACCCGGGAGTCTGACCATGACATGGAGGATAAATAATACTATGACATGGATATTGTGCAGGTCGACATTGAGAAAAGGAAAGATAATGGATAGACTATGTGAGGTATCTCTACCACAGAGGGTTCTGAACCACTGAGGTAGCCATAAGAGGCCATGCTTTTAAAAATCGCCAGGTTTCTAGTAAGTGCACATGTGGTACTACATTGTATCACCCATCAAGTAATTTCCATGGACTTTGGTATGTGATGGTACAGCCCCCGTGTGCTTTTGTGTCTGCCCTTTGGGAGCAGGTTCCCAGGGAGGCAATGAAGGAAGAAATTAAGCCAATGATTAACCAGGAGGTTTCCTTGATGTAATACGCAGAAACCCGATATTTGAGAGATCCGTGTCTCTTTGCATTGCATTTGCTCTGCTTATACCACATTGTGTGGAGCAGCCTTCTGAGCAGGAATCACAGGACTCTTGACTAGTGTCCAGTTGCTGAGGAAGAGTCTTCGTTGATGTTGCTCACCGCAGAATTCTTGTGGTATCAGCTTGGAGAGAAACCCTTTGGTGCCCATGATGACAGCCAAGGCAAGGGCGATTTGTTCTTGCTGAGAAAAATGTTGTTGGACTTTTACTGAAGTAGGTACGTGCAGCAATGCCAAAAATATTCTTTTTGTGTTTGACATTATTAGTTTATTTTCTTTGTACATGTTTGCATTTCATGTAGTTAACAACTGTCTTGAGAAATGGCAACATATACATATTACAGCATTTTTCTTTATTTTTTTATGATTGGGTAAAGGAGAGGTGGTATGTATATATAATGTAATACTATTCAGAAGAAAAATTTTGGTACCGAGATTCCAGGATGTTATTAAATCCACAGGGTGGTTCTCAGGAGGGAATCTTCCTCATTGAGATCAAAAAGGAGCTTGTGCCTAAACTGCTGTTTCCATGTTTTCTCAACGTGTCTCCTTGGAAGGGTGAAGCTGGTGATCAAGTCTTGTGAAATGTTGGCACCTTCACCCATGGATCACCACCTTCTTTGCACATGAAGGTTTGAAGAGGGCCCTTGGTCACGCTTTCCCCTGCTGTTTGAAATGTGTGACAACAAAGTCAAAATGAGATTTATTGCAATAGTAACCTTAGTCATGGCATTCTCTTGTAGGTTGACTGGTGCATAATGTGTTCTCCATATTCACTGACATATGCGGAGATCCAGGGCTTACTTTTAGTACGCAGATTTTCACCTCTGTGGATATTGCCCCTTGCATCTTCTACAGATTTCAGTTCAATGAAGATGCAATTCTATCAGGCTTTGTCTGTAGAGTCCTGCAAGAATGCAGGTAGTGAACCATGGAGCTCCCCAAACACACACAGTGACCTCCAAAACTTTTACTTGTGCCTGTGCCAGGAGACATTGCCTGAAGTAGCATTCCTGATGTTGTTTCCACTGGGATACTGATGTCATACTTTGTGTCCATTGCAGTTATGTGGATTCTTAGAGACGTAAGTTAAGTGTGGTCTTGTACCAAGGGAACCAATGAGATCCCACCAGCTCCAGTCAAAATGTGAAAGAGAAGGTGTCCCTCAGCTTTCTCATCCCCCTTCTGATTTGGAGGTGCTCAGGTCAGGAAGGAAGACATCCTAAGCACTGCACTCTCTGTGATGGGGCTCTTGACATGAGTGAGCTCAAATGGGTGATGAAACTGAGAGCAAGGAAAGAGTGATTCTGTGCAGGTTTTTGTGATTCCTGAAGTCCCACCCAAGACAGTGAGCATAGGAGTGTTTTCAGCTGTGCAGGGGCAAAGGTTCAACTGTGGGAACAGGACTCTGCCCTATATTCACCACAGCATTCAGGTGAATTTGCAGGGTTGTTTAGTGGCTTATGGGGCACAAAAATGCTCATTGACTCTACGCTAACACCCTCTTTTCTTTCTTTTCTAGGTTCCTTTGAACAAAGGATGCTGAGAATCCTAGGGTAGGAACCTCGTGCAAATGCTAGGTATGAGGGTGTTTTCACTTCACTTGGGACCAGGTAATCTTCTGTATCCATGTAGATTGTAGGACTGTGTTTATAATGTGATATTTCTCATGTTCTTTGTGTTCGTCCACTTTAGGACTTGGATGAAGTAAGGTTTGGAGGCTATTCCATACTGACACTTTCTCTCTGGTACTTATTTGAGTACACATGCCAATATCTAACATTTTCCACTTTATTTTTCAAAGGTGGAGATCAGTGCCTTTTTGGTATCGTGAATGAGCACTAGGTGCTTTTGAATCACTGTCTACAGGTCTCGTACCTTTCATACTATGCCATTAGCGAATTAAGTGGGGCAGTGGGGCATTGTCATAGCATGGGTTCCTGAGACATGGATTGCAGCAGTTTGACAGATTTCCTCTCAAGTGTTTCCATTTCTTCCTCTAGAGGTAGTCTGTGGCAACATTGTAGGAGTTTGGGAGTGGTTAAATACCTCATATGATATGACAATGCACCGAGTGTGGAGGTGACAGGTAAGAGAGGATTGGTAAATCATAGTTTCTTGGGTGTGTCTTCTAGCGCAGGGTGTAGAAGTCACCTTAAACCCTTGTACATCAGTGATCCCATTCTACCTGGCCAGGTTCCAGGTACATGCACTTGTGGCCCTCCCTCAGAGCACCAGACTGGGTTCTCTGTATTTCACTAAGTGATAATGGAGTCCCTACAGTTGTTATGGTCATATTTAGCTAAAGTTTCCCAGGGAAATTATAAAGAGGGGAACTAAATCAATTCAGGACCATGAGTTTGCCCTAGGTGTAAAGTGTAAGATATTGAATGTTGAGAGATCCCTGTTTCTTTGCACTGCTTTTTGCCAGTTGTATCACACTGTGGTGGAAGAGCCTTCTTGGTGGAAAGCACAGGAATCTTGGCACATGACTCTATGAAGAGGATGAGTGCGTCCCCATGAAAGAGTTCCCATGGGATTGTTTCTGGTATCAGAGTGGAAGGAAAGTCTTTTTTGCCAGTAGTGATGGTGGAGGTAAGGGCCAGGTGTTTTGCAGACCAAAGTATGTGCTGAATGACAGGATTTTCACATGATACTATTAGACTTCCCTTTTGCAGGTATATTCATTAAAAGTGATTTTTCTTTCCATATTGCAGATGGTCAGATAATTCCTAAAGTAGATGTACCCTAGTTCTCAGGCAGTGATATTGCCATCTACGTTGAACAGGAACCTAGGCCTAACCTAGCTTTTCAATTTTTATGTGATATCCTGTAAGGAGGCCAACTGGTGATCATGTCATATGAAATGCTGCCACCTTTAGTCATGAGACAACTTCTGTTTGCATGAATATTGGAACAGGCTCCTTAGGATCCTTGTCATATCCCTGCTGTGTGACCTGTGTGATAACAAAGGTAAAACAAGAGCCTCTTCCCAGTATCACCCAGTAAGCATCACATTTTCATGCAGGATGTCTGGCCCTTAAGGTGCTTACTGTTTGCTATGGAGAGGCAGGGATTCTTGTTAATGTCCACATTTCCACCACCATTGATATTGTCCTTTGCAACTTGTACAGGTTTCTGCTCAAGGGAGTAAGATTTCCTACAAGAAATTGCCAGTGGAGGGCCGGTGAGATGGCTCAGCGGCATAAGCGCCTGCCTTGCAAACGCGAGGGCCTGAGTTCGACTCCCGGAACCCACATACGAAAAAGGGGCCGGTGATATCGCTCAGAGGCACGGGCGCCTGCTGGCGCACGAGGTCCTGATGTCGACCCCCTGGTACCCACAAAAAAAAAAAAAAAAAAAAAGAAATTGCCAGTGGAGTACTGCAAGGTCCCAGTCAAGAAGTCAGTGTGCTTTAGAAAGAAACACAATGACCTCTGCAGTTCTCACCTGTGCTGGTGCCAGGAAACATAGCCTAAACCAGTATTCCTGGAATAGCCTTCACAGGGATCCTGATATCACAGTGAGGAGTACAGTGTGCTCATGCACGTCAGTGCAGACATCAGGTAATTGTGGGACTTAGCCCAGTCCAACAACCAGGTCTCGAAAACTCCCCTTTGCACAAGGGAGTGATGAAGGTTTTCTTCAGCATTCTCCACCCCTTCTCAAATTGAATTGTAGTATGCCAAGAAGGCTGTAAATGCAACGTCTTGCAAATGTCAAGAAAGAATCAGGTGCTGGTTCCTTAGTGGGGATCATGTGTTCCTCAGTATGAAGCTGGATACCAGGAGCATGAGCATAAGGAGATGTTCTCATTTGTTTCTGGATGTACATCTACTGTAAGCCTTGGCTTGTGTAGGGATCAGAGTCTGCCTTTTGTCTCGTATAGATTTGAGTTATTGCGGCAAATTTCTGATGGGATTGCCTTCATTTTGCATGTGTGGCATCCAGTGCCTTTTTCCTCTCATGAGTGAGCACCGGGTACTTTTCAATTACAGTCTGCAGATATCATGCATTTCATACTAGACTCAGTAGGGGCATAAGTGGGGCAAGAATTCATTTTTTTCTTTTTGGGATTTGGAAGACATAGATTGGAGAAGTTACAGAGCTATCTACTCCAGAGATCTCATTTTCTATTGCAGCGCTAATTCACTGACTTCAAGGAGACATGAGGTGGCGATGGACCCGAAGTGATACAATGATATCGACAGTGTGCAGGTGAGCAAGAAAAAGGGAAAACAAAAGGATGTAGCTATCTGTCCCTCCCTTTGAAGAAGTGGTTCATAGCTTGCAGTGAGTCAATGAACATCAGTGATACGGTTGAAATTTTCCAGGTTCCAGATAAGTGTTCCAGATAAGCCACTACAGTAGCAAAAGACATGGTATTTCTATGGATTTCAGTAAGTGATGGGGCGGTTTCTGTGTACCATAGTGGCTGTGTTTGTGTGCAGACGCCCAAGGAAACAAGGAGTGGTATACCAAGCGAATTCACTGACTATGAGTTTGTCCGTGGTGTAGCGTACAGAATAATGAATGTTCAGGTGTCCACATGTCTTATCATTGTTTTTTCCTTGGTCCCATGGCCTGGTTTGGGAGTAGCCTTCTGGTCCGGAAGCACAGGAAGCTTAGCAGGTGACCAGTTGATGAGGATGTGAGTCTTGGTAGGATAGAGTTCCCCTCAGATTGGGTCTGTTATAAAGGTGATGTAAAAGGCTTGTGTGTCAATGGGGACAGTCAAGGAAAGGATTACATGCCCTTGGAATTCCCTTCAGGTAGGTATATGTAATGATGTAGAATAAATTTTTGAGTCTAGAATTCAGGTGATGCATTAAGTCCTAATGAGGAAATTGGCCCAGGTCTGAGTGTCTGGTATTCCTAAGCTAGGTAGAAAAGGACCCTGTACCCAACCCTGCTGTTACCATATTTGACCACTAGGTATCCTGTGACAGGCCTGGCTGGCGGTGAGATCTTCTGACATGTTTCCTTCTTTAGCCATAGAACACCATCCCATATTGTCAGGAATATGGAAAAGGTCCAGTCTTTTCCTTGCTATTTCACGTGTATGACAACAAAGGTAGAACAAAAACTCCTCCCAATCACTCTAGTAAGAAATGCACTTTCTTGTAGGATGCTTGGCCCATAAGCTCTTTTCTATGCTCAATGTTATATATGGTGACAAAGGCATTCTTGTTAACATCCAGGTTTCAACCACTATGGATATTTATCTTTGGAGCTTGTGTAACTTTTTGTTCAAGAGAGTAAGATTTCTCTTACCAGGCTTGGTTATGGAATTCTGCAGGGACCCAGGTAGTGAAGCAAATGGGCACTGCAAACAAACTTAACCACTGCAGTTCTCACAGGTACAGGTGAAAGGAAAGGTGGAATAAATCAGTATTCCTGACGTATCTTTCACAGTACCCTGAAGTCAAACTGAGCATGCAGTATTTTTTTTTCTTGATACCTAGGGAAAGCAATTAAATGTGGTCTTAGATCCAAGGCATCAGTGAGGTGCCATCACTTCCATATGCATACGTAAGTGAAAAGGTGTCCCTTAGCATTCCTTGCACATTCAAGGATTTGAAATGCTTGGTTCACAAAAGATGGTGTCCTTAGAAATAATACTATCTGTGCAGGGCACTTGGCTTAGGCAATGTCAAAAAAATGAGAAAGGTGAGCAGGGAAAAAGTGATTCTGCCCAGGTTTTTGTGCTTCTGGAGGTCCTGCCAAAGGACCAGTAACAACAGACTTTCCAGGTGTCCACGTATGAGACGTTCAACTCCAGAGATGGGAATATCTCCTTGGGAATCAACCAAGCATCCTGGTAAGTTTCCAGTGTCATTCAGCGATTTATAGCAACATTGAAATGCTCATCAGCTCTACAATGACACCATCTTCTCCCTGTTTTTTCCCGGTTCCCATGAAGAGAGGTGCGGAATGCCAAGAAGGCTGTAGCCAGAACTTCATGCAACTCTCAGGTAAGGACCACGTTCCTGCTTCCTCATTTGTGACAATGCAATTGTCCATATCGAGCTGGAATGCAGAAACATAAGCATCATGGGATATCCCTGTGTCTTCTGGGTACATGTCCATTTTGGGACAAGGTGATTTGTGGGTACAGAGCCTATGTCGCATCAACACTCAGAGCCTTTTATTCCTAGTACTGTAAGTCCCTGACTTGTAAAGATTTGAGTTGCTAACTTTCACAGGTGTACTGTATAAGATTTAGAGTTGTACTGTGTAAGACTCACTTTGTGAGGGTTGCGAATAAATGCAGTTTACTAATGTTCTCATGCAGTGGAACTCATTGGTAAGTTTGGGGCTTACTGTATATATTTGAATACTTATGTTGAAATACTCATTCTTCTATCATTATTTTTCTAGTGTGATGTTCACAGCCCTTTTTTGTATTGGGAGGGAGCAAGAGCTAATGCTGAATCCCTGCCAGCAGATCCGACATATTTTTACAATTTCCCTCGGGAAAAAGCAGGGCAAGTGCACATTTTCCTAGTTGGGCTACTGAGATATGCATTGGAACTGTTGGACAGGTGTCCCCTGAAGAAGGCCCAGTTCCTGTTGCATGGCTAGGTTGTGGGCACAGAGAAAAAGTCCAGTAGGGGTTATGTACCCTAAATGTTACAATGACATGGATGTGGTGCAGATAGACTCATAACAAGGGACAGGAAAATGGTAGATTTCCTTGGGTCTCTTTTCCAGTGAGGGATCTGGAACTCACTGTGAGCCCTTGAACATCAGTGATCTTGTTGAATATCCTCAGGTAAGTGCAGATGTGGGCCTCCCTGTTAGCAACAGACAGGTGATTTCCACCGATTTTGGTAGGTGGTGGTGGGGTCTGTTTGGGTTCTCATGGCCATACTATGGGTGCCGGTGCCCAGGGAAGTGTTGAAAGAGGAGCTAAGGCATTTCAGTGACAGTGACCTGGTGTAGTGTGCAAGATAATGAATATTTAAGAATCACTGTTATTTGGGAATATATTTTTTCTGGTTCAGTGATATGGTGTAGCAGCTTTCTGAAACACAAAGCACAGGAATCTTCACAGGTGCCCGTTTCATCAGGATGCTTTTCTCACCAGGTTAGAATTCTGCACAGATTGGGTCTGTTATCAAGTTGGAGTGAAAGCCATTTGTGCCAGTGGTGATAGCCAATGAAAGGGCAGGTGCTCCTGCACAGCAAAGTGTGTGCTGAATTATGTGGTTTATGCATGGTGTTCTTGGACTTCCTTTCAGGTAGGCATATGAAACAATGTAAAAAATATTTTCAATTGATGTTGCAAATCAGCTAAATCATATGTAGGAAGGACATAGCCTATTTCTGGGTCCTGATGATTCCTAGGAAAGTCTAAAAGGAGACTCTCCCAAACCTGGTTTTTACATTTTTTTTCACCAAATATCCTGTAAATGGCCCTGCTGGTGATCAGGTGTTGTGAGATGTACCTCCTTCAGTCATAGAACACCTTTTACTTTTTCCATGAACATAGGAATTGTTCATTTGCATGACACTGGCTGTTCCTTGCTATTTGAAGTGTGTGACAAAATAAGTAATAAAAGAGGCTGTTCACAGTCGCTACCAGTAAGGATCACATTTTCTTGTAGGATGGCTGACCTATGAGGCATTTTCGATGTTTGCCCTCTTATATGGAGAGGGAGAGGCAGGGATTGTTTTTAATCTTCAGGTCCCATGTTTGCAGGTTTTGATTAAAAAGGTAAGATTTCTCTTATCAGGGTTTTCTGTGGAGTTCAGTAAGGACCCAGGTAGTAAAGCAAAGGGGCTACACAAACTAACACAGTGAGCTCACAATTCTCATGCATGCTGGTGCAAGGAGTCATGGCCTAAAGCATGTATTCTTTCACATAGATGCTGATGTAACTATGTGTTTCACAATGTTCTCATGTGAAACCCTAGAGAGTTCTACTAAGTGTGGGGTTGGAGCAAGCCAGAATGAGATCACACTGCCTCTCTTGACACAAGTAAGCAACACAGGTGTCAATAGGCATTCCTGTTCCCTCCTTGATTTGAAGGTGCTCTGGTTGGAAAGAGTCAAGTCCTTGTCCATGCTACTGTGTTTGTGGGGACTCTTAGCATGGAAAAGATCAAATGGCTGAAGAAATTGTGAATATCAAAGGGGGATTCTATCCAGGACTTCAGTTCTGGTTGGGGCACCTCCTGGGGAGCAGTAAGCATAGTAGATTTTGCAGGTGTCCAGGTAGGAGAGATTGGACATAGGACAGGACTGTTTCGCTGGCTCAATATGGCATCCAGGTAGGTTTCCAGTGTCAGTCATAGCTTTACAGTGGCACTGGAATGCTCATCATCTCTATACTAACACCCTCTTCTCCCTGTTTTCTCCAGCTTCCCGTGAAGAGACAAGAGGGTTCCTGTGAAGGCTGTGGATGAAACCTCATGTAAATGTCAGGTAAGACTCAACATGCTGGTACCATTGATGACTACGTCACCCTCCATTTCCAAGTGGATGGCAACAGGGTGTGTAAAACTTGATATTGGTCATATTTTGTGTGTGCTCATCCACTTTAAATCTTGGCTAAAGTGTTGTTCAGAGCCCAGCCCCATTCACACTCAGAGCCTTTTTTCTGGTATAGATTTCACTAGTGATGAAAAACTTCTCATAAGTCCCTCTTTATTTTGCAAGGTGTAGTAAAGTTTCTTCTTTGCTATGATGAGGGAGCATCAGTTGCTGCTGAGTCCCTTTCAGTAGAACTTGTGCATTTCATTCGGTTCCCCATTGTAGGGAATAAGCTGGGTAACGGGTCATAGTCGTAGGGTAGGTTCCTATGATAAGGTTTGAGCAGTTCAGCAACTATCTCCTCTAGAGTATCTGTTTTCTCTGTCATGTCTACTCTGTGGGCACGTAGGAGTCTGGTAGTGGCTATAAACTGTACCTGTAATGATAACATGGACATTGTGCAGGTGGACATGGGAAAGGGCCCGATAAAGGATAGAATTTTTACTGGGTCATCTTTTCCAGTGAGAGGTACAGAACTCACAGTAAGTAATGATACACCACCTGTTTAACATGATCAGTAACCTGGTAAGTACAGATATGGGCCTCTCACACAGCACCACATGGGGAGTCCATTGGACTTTCATGAGTGATGTTGGGTTTCCCATATGTTGAATGTGCTGTGCTTTGTGTGCAAGTGGCAACAGAAGTTTTAACAGGAGAATTAAGCCATTTCAGTTACCAGGAGTTCACCCTTTCTGTACATTGCAGAAACATGAATGATACAAAATTCTCGTGTCTTGGGATTGCTTTTTCCCTGTCCTATGACATTGGGGTAGAGCAGCCATCTGAGCAGGAAGTACAGGAACTTGAGCGAGTGACCTGATGAGTATGCGTGTCTTGGATGATGGTGTTTCTCTTGGTTTTGTTCTGTTATCAGTGTGGAGTGAAAGCATTTTGTGTGAGTGGTGATGGCCAAGTAAAAGGCCTGTTGTTCTTGCAGACCAACAGGCATGATCAATCATGTGCTTTTGGCATGGTGGTGTTGGACTTTTCTTAAATTGATATATACAGCAATTAAAAATTTTTTTCTGCATAGATATTGCTATTGATCAAGTATTGCCTCAAGGGGACATAGCCTGCTTCTCAGGGCCTGAAGTTCCTAAGAGAGGTTCAAAAGCAACCTGTGGCTAACCTGTCATTACCATGTTTTGTCACTCAGTATCTTGGGAAAGGTTCAGCTAATGATGAGGTCTTATGAGATGTTGGGGCCTTAGGCCATGGGAAAATATGTTCTTTTCGAAGGAGCATTTGAAGAGGGTCCTTTGTTACCCTTCTCCCTCTTTTCAACATGGGTGCCAACAGAGATAAAACAAGTGGCTTGTCCCAGTGGCTATTGCTAAGCATGGCATTTTCTTGTAGGTTGGCTGGTACATAAGGTGTTTTCCATGTTCCCTGTCGTATACGGAGACCCAAGGATTCCTTTTAATATCCATGTTTCCACCAGTGTGGATGTTATCCCTTGACTCTTCTACAGGTTTCTGTTCAATACAGAAAGTTTTTTTCTTACAAGGCTTTGTCTGCAGAGTACTTCAAGCACGCAGTTACTGAAGAAAGTGGGCTTCTCAAACACCCACAGTGACCTCCAAATTTTTCACATGTGCCAGTGCAAGGAGTTGTGGCCTAAAGCCATATGCCTTATGGTGTTTTAAAAGGAATCTTGATGATACAGTTGGCGTCTAGTGTCCTCATGCACATCCCTAGAGAAGACCTAATGTAAGTGTGGTTTTGGAACTAGGGCAACTCAGGGAACTCCTGCCACCTCCAAATGCATGGGTTAGTGAGAAGGTGTCCCTCAACATTCTTGGCCCCTTCCTTGATTTGAAGTTGCTCAGGTTGGAAAGGATGGCATTCCACTCACTGTACTCATCACAGAGAGCGACAGAAAGAATTGATGCTGAAACCCTGAGCATGGATGGAGTGATTCTGTGCAGGTTTTTGTGAATCCTGAGTCCCTGCCCAGAACAGTTAGCATAAGAGTGTTTGCGGGTGCAGGAGACAGAGCTTCGATTCTGGGGACAGGACTGTTGCCTTGTATGCACCCCAGCATCCTGGTAAGTTTTGAAAATCATTCAACGGTTTATGGGAGCACTAAAATGCTCAGTGACTGTATACTGACACCTTCTTTTCCATGTTTTTTCCAGGATCCCTTGAACAAATGATAGGGATGCTGAGAAGACTAGTGCTGGAACCTCATGGGAATGTCAGGTAAAGGGGTGCTATCTCTTCATTAGAGACCTGGTGACCTTCTGTACCCAGAGAGATTGTAGAAGTATGTGAATAATGAGGTTTTTCTCATTTTCCCTGGGTACACATCACTTTAGGACTTGGATAGTGTAGAGTTCAGGGCTTATGCCACATCGACCCTAAGATTGTATTTTTCAGGTACTCATTTCACTACAGATGGCAAAGCTCTAAATTTTCCTCCCTTATTTGGCAAATCTGGTTATTGCCTTGGTAGTATCATGAGTGTGCAGCAGATGCTTTTCAAATACTGTCTGTAGATCTCATATATTTCATACTAGCGCATTAGGGATTAAGTCCCGCAGAAGGTCCTTTTAATAAAGTGGGTTCCTTAGACATGAATTGGAGGAGTTTGGCCGGTATCTTCTCAAGCCTATCCATTTGTTCTTGCTAATAGGGAGTTCTGTAGGACCTGGTTGTTGGCTTGGGCCAAGACCCACACTTCCTTGATGTCTGTGGGGATTTGCCTGAGTACATTGTAGTCCTAATTTTGACATCAGGATGCCTGTGAAGAAAACATCAGGTATACTGCTTTAGGCCACATCTCCATTAGTCTGCAGAAACACAGTAGGAATCTGTGAGTAGCGACATGAAATAGGAGCCTCTGCCTAACCTGGTGTTGCCTGTTTTGTGACTAGTGTCCTCCGAAGGGCCTCGATGGTGATCACATCTTGTGAGATATTGCCACATTCAGGAATGAGATGACTTCATTTTACATTAACATTGAAACAGGTCCCTTGTGAAGTGTTGTCTTTTCCCTGCTGTTTGAAGTATGTAATTGCAAAGATAAAACAAGAGACTCTTTCCGGTATCAACCAGTAAGCATCACATTTTCTTGAAGAATGTCTGGGTTTTAAAGTGGTTTCCACGGGCCAGTGAGATAGCTCAGCGGTGTAAGCACCTGCCTGGCAAGCGCAAGAGCCCGAGTTTGATTCCCAGTACCCACATATGAAAAAAGGGACGGTGATATCGCTCAGCGGCACAGGTGCCTGCTGGCATGAGAGGTCCTGAGGTAGAACCCCCGTTACCCACACACACAAAAAAAAGTGGTTTCCATGGTTTCTGTTTTGTATGGTGAGGCAGGGATTCCTATTAATATCCTGGTTCTCACGACTTGTGATATTATCCCTTGCAGCTGTTAGGTTTGGCAGAGTAAAGATAAAGAAAAGAGATTGAGGAAAGGCCTTTAATGCTGGGGTGTGGGAGGGCTGCAGTAGGATGTAGAGAACCCACAGAGGAGGAGGCCATGGGACAAAGCATTTACTGGGTTTAGCTGGGGGTGGAGTTTGGAGGGGCAGGCAATGTGACATAAAAGAAGGGGATTGGGAGATATTTGGAGTGTGAGTGAAATGGGGAGAGGAAGTTTATTTTAGCCTGGAGAAACAGAAGGAGGAAGTGGGTGATATGCTGTTGCTTTGGGCTTGTCCCCATGTTGGAGCACCTCCATGATGGCCAAGCAGCTTTATTATGGGTATGAACCCATCAGCAACATCTGCCAGTTTCCACTTAGGGACTAAGATTTCTCTTACTAGGCTTTGCCTGTGGAGTACTGCAAGGATCCAGATAGAGAAAATGGGCTTCTCAAAGAAATCCAGTGACCTTCATAATTCTCACCTGTGCTGACTCAAGGAGCTGTGGCCTAAAGCAGTATTCCTGATGTTTTCTTTACAGTGATCCTGATGTCAGAGTGAGGAGTACAGTGTACTCATGCAGATCCCACAGATATCAAGGAAGTGTGGGCCTTTGCCCGGGCCCACAACTAGGTCCCACAAATTCCTCACCAACAAGTAAGTGACAAAGTGTGCCTCCACGTTCCTGGCCCATCCTTGATTTCAGGGGGCTCAGGTGAGACAGGACAAGGTCCTCAGTGCTGTGACTGTCATTAAGAGGACACTTGGCATGGGCGATGTCAAATAGATGCCAAAACATGAACATTGAACTAGTGATTTTGTCCTGGATATTTTGCTTGTTGAGGGTCAGTCTAAGGATCTGGAAGCATTGGAGACTTCACTGGAGTACAATGGAGTGGTTGGACTCTGGGGATATGGTTGTTTTCCTGGCAGTCACCCCATTGTCCACACAAGTTTTCAGTGTCATGCAGTGCCTTATGGGGAAACCCTAACGCATTTCTTCTCTATACTGATACATTTTTCTCAATGTAATTTTCAGGTTCCCTTGAATTCAGGTGTGGGAAGCCAGGAAGGAAGGCTGTCAGTGGAACTTCTTGCAAATCATAGGTAAGGTCAGGGTGCTGGCACTTCACCAGGAAACACATGGTCCTCAATATCCAGGAATACATCCGGAGCATGTGCAAAAGGAAATAGTGTCAGGTTTCCTGGGTGCACATCCATTTCCCTGGCCATCATCCCATCATCGAAGTTAATTTCCATAATGTTCAGCGGTTTACACAGGCACTGAAGCACTCGTTGGCTCTATACAAAGCTGCTCTTATTTTTATTTTTTCAGGTTCCCTTGAAGATACTGTGGAATTCCACGAGAGTTGTGCATGGAAGCACTTGAAATTGTTATTTAAGAATCAGACTGCTGGGCCAGTGAGATGGTTCAGCGGCGTAAGCGCCTGCCTGGCAAGCGCAAGGGCCCGAGTTTGACTCCCGGATCCTACATACGAAAAATGGGCCGGTGATATCGCTCAGCAGCACGGGCACCTGCTGGCGTGCGAGGGCCTGAGGTCAACCCCCGGTACCCACAAAAAAAAAAAAAAAAGATTCAGACCGCTGGGACCACACAGTTCTTGGTACCCAGAAGCATGTCAGGAGCCTGCACGTAAGGTGATGTTCTCTTGTTTCTTGGAAGGACAAACATCCAGATGTCACTTGTGTATGGTTCATAGCCTACACCTGATTCACGCTCAGAGCTGTGAATACAGTTTTTTCCTGTATTGATCTGAGTACTGCTGGTGATCCTTTCCTGTTACTGGCGTTTTTATTGCAATTGTGGTGTTTGGTGCCGTATTGCTACCATCAGGGAGCTTTTGAATCCCCTTCAGCAGATCTGGTGCCTTTCAGACTATTCCGTGTAAGAGAATAAGTGGGGGAACAAATCATTCTCACAGAGAGAATTCCTAAGTAATATCTTAGAACAGTTTGACAAGTATCTACTCATGTGTCCATTTACTCTGCGCAGCTACTCTCTCAGTACCCGGGAGTCTGATCATGACATGGAGGATAAATAATACTATGACATGGATATCATGCAAGTGGACATGGAGAAAAGGATGGGTAATACATAGACTGTGTGGGGCATCTCTACCAGAGAGGGGTCTGAACCACTCAGGTAGCCAGAAGAGGCCATGCTTTTAAAAATCTCCCTGTTTCTAGTAAGTGCAGATGTGGTACTGCATTGTAGCACCCATCAGGTAATTTCCATGGACTGTGGTAAGTGACAGTGCAGTCCCTATGTGTTTTTGTGTCTGCTCCTTGGGAGCAGGTTCCTAGGGAAGCAGTGAAGAAAGAACTTAAGTGAATGAGTAACCGAGAGACTGCCCTTAACGAAATATGCAAAAACCCGACATTTGAGGGATCCGTTTTTCTTTGCATTGCATTTTCTCTGCTCTGTCATATTTTGTGGAGCATCCTTCTGAGCAGGAATCACAGGAATCTTGGCTAGTGTCCAGTTGCTAAGAATGAGTCCTAGATGATAGTGCTCACTTTGGAATTCTTCTGGTGTCAGCTTAGAGAGAGAGCTTTTCCTGCCCATGATGATGGCCAAGGAAAGGGCCATTTGTTCTTGCTGAGAAAAATGTTGTTGGACTTTTACTCATGTAGGTATGTGCAGCAATGCGGAAAATATTTTTGTGTGTTTTAAATTATTTTATTTTATTTGTACATGTTTGCATTTGGTGTAGTTAACAGTCATTTTGAGAAATGGCAACATGTACATATAGCAGCAGTTTTCTTTTTTTTATGATTGGGTAAAGGAAAGGTGGTAGGTATATATAGTGTAATACTACTCAGCAGAAAAAAGTTTTGGCTCTGAGATTCCAGGATGTGCTTAGATACACAGGGTGGTTCTCAAGGTGGAATGATCCTCAGTGAGATGGAAAAGGAGCTTGTGCCTAAACTGGTGTTTCCATGATTTCTCTACAGGTCTCCTTGGAAGGATTCAGTTGGTGATCAAGCCTTGTGAGATGTTGGCACCTTCACCCATGGACCACCAACTTTTTTGCACATGAAGATTTGAAGAGCACCATTGGTCACCCTTTCCCCTGCTGTTTGACATATGTGACAACAAAGTCAAAACAATTGATTCATTGCTATGGTAATGATAAGCATGGCATTTTCTTGTAGGTTGACTGATGCATAAGGTGTTTTCCATGTTCACAGTCATATGCAGAGATCCAGTGCTTCCTTTTAGTATTCAGATTTTCACCTCTGTGTATATTACCCCTTGCACCTCTACAGGTTTCAGTTAAATGGAGAGGCACTTCACTTACGAGGCTTTGTCTGCGGAGTCCTGCAAGGATGCAGGCAGTGAACCAAGTGGGCCCAACAAACATACACAGTCACCGCCAAACCTTTTATTTTTGCCTGTGTGAGGAGACGTTGGCTAGAGCAGCATTCCTGATGTTGTTTTCACTGGGATACTGATGTCATACTTCACTTACATTGCATTCATGTGGTTTCCTAGAGATATAAGTGACGTGTGGTCCTGTTCCTAGGGAACCAAGGAGATCCCACCAGGTCCAGTCAGAAGGTCAAAGAGGAGGGGTCCCTCAGCTTTCTCAGTCTCCTCCTGATTTGGAGGTGCTCAGGTCAGGAAGGAAGGCATCCTAAGCTCTGGACTCTCTGTGATGGGGCTCTTGACATGAGTAAAGTCAAATGTTTTTTGAAACTGAGAGCATGGAAAAATGATTCCATGCAGGTTTTTATGATTATGGAGGCCTCACCCAGGACAGTGAGCATAGGAGTGTTTCCAGGTGTACAGGGGCAAAGGTTCAACTGTGGGGACAGGACTCTTGCCCTATATTCATCTCATCATTTATGCAAGTTTGCAGGGTCTTTCAGTGGCTTAGGGTCACGAAAATGCTCATTGACTCCACACTGACACCCTCTTTTCTGTGTTTTTCCAGGTTCCTTTGACAAAGTATAGGGATGCTGAGAAGACTAGGGCTTGAACCCCATGCAGATGCCAGGTAACAGGGTTTTGTCGCTTCACTGGGGGCCAGGCAATCTTCTGCATCCATGTAGATTATAGGAGTGTGTGTTTAATGTGATATTTCTCATGTTTACTGTGTTCATCCAGTTTAGGACTTGGTAAAATAAGATTTGGAGGCTAGTCCATAATAACACTTTGTTTCTGGTACTCATTTGAGTACACATGCCAATATCAAATTTCCCCCTTTATTTTGCAAGTGTGGAAATCACTGCCTTTGTGCTACTGTGAATGAGCATTAGGTGCTTTTGAATCACTGTCTACAGTTCTTGTACCTTTCATGCTATTCCATTAGGGCATAAGTGGGGCAGTAGGGCATTGTCATAGTGTGGTTCCTGAGACATGGATTGGAGCAGTTTTGCAGATTTCTTCTCAAGTGTTTCCATTTCCTCTTGTACAGCTACCCTGTGGCAACAATGTAGGAGTCTGGGAGTTGTGATGCAGCTCCTACGATATGACAGTGTACAGATTGTTCAGGTGAGAGATAAGAGAATATTGGTAAATGATAGTTTTTCTTGGGTGTCTCTTTTAGTGCACAGTGCAAAAGTCACCAAACCCTTGAACGTCATTGATCCCATTCTGTGTGGCTGGGTTCCAGGTAGGTACACATGTGAGCCTCTCTCGTAGCACCACTCTCAGTTCTGCATATATCACTAAGTGACAATGGAGTCCCTGTGCTTGTTGTGATCATATTTAACTACACATGCCCAGGGAAATGACAGAGAGGGAAACTAGATCAAATCAGCACCATGAGGTGCAAGATATTGAATGTTGAGGGATCCCTGTGTCTTTGCACTGCATTTTCCCAAGTTGTATGACTTTGTGGTGGTGCAGCCTTCTAGGCAGAAAGCACAGGAATCTTGGCATATAACTCTGTGAAGAGGATGAGTGTGTCCAAATGAAGGAGTTCCCATGGGATTGTTTCTGGTATCAGAGTGGAAGGAAAGCCTTTCGTGTCAGTAGTGATGCCAGAGGAAAGGGCCCGGTGTTTTGCAGAAAAAAATACATGCTGAATGACAGTATTTTCACATGATGGTCTTAGTCTTCCCCTCTGGTAGGTACATTCATGAAATGAGATTTTTTTTTCTGGATTACAGATGGCCAGGTAATTCCTAAACCTGAACTTCCCTAGTTCTCAGGGTGTGATGTTTCCAGCTACGTTGAACAGAAGCCTCTAATGTTGCAATTTTGGTTAACAGGTATCCTGCAAAGAGCCCAACTGGTGATCACATAATACGAGATTCTGCCACTTTTAGTCATGGGACAACAACTTCTTTTTGCATGAATATTGGAACAGGCTCCTTAGGATCCTTGTAATATCCCTGCTGTTCAACCTGTGTGACAACGAAGGTAAAACAAGAACCCCTTCCCAGTATCACCCAGTAAGCATCACATTTTCTACGAGATGTCTAGGCATTAAGGTGCTTACTGTTTTATATGGCAAGGCAGGGATTCATGTTAATGTATACATTTCCACCACTACTGATATTGGCCTTTGAAACTTCTGTAGGTTTCTGCTCAAGGGAGTAAGATTTCCTACTAGAAATTGCCATTGGAGTACTGCAAGGTCCCAGTCAAGAAGATAGTGGGCTTTAGAAAGAAACACAATGACCTCTGCATTTCTCACCTGTGCTGGTGCAAGGAGACATAGACTAAACCAGTATTCCTGAAATTGTCTTCACAGGGATTCTGATATCACAGTGACGAGTACAGTGTGCTCATGCACGTCAGTGCAGACATCAGGTAATTGTGGGACTTAGCCCAGTCCAAAAACCCGGTCTCAAAAACTTCTCTTTGCACAAGGGAGTGATGAATGTTTTCTTCAGCATTCCCGCCCCTTCTTGAATTGAATTGTAGTATGCCAAGAAGTCTGTAATTGGAACATCTTGCAAATGTCAGTTAAGAATCAGGGTGCTGGTTCCTGATTGGGGACCATGTGTTCCTCAGTATGAAGGTGGATATCAGGAGCATGAGCATAAGGATGTGTTCTCATTTGTTTCTGGATGCACATCTACTCTAAAGCTTGGCTCATGTAGGGATCAGAGTCTTCCTGTAGTCTGGTATAGATTTGAGTATTGTGGCAAATTTCTGATGGTATTGCCTTCATTTTACATGTGTGGTGTTCAGTGCCTTTTTCCTCTCATGCGTGAGCACCGGGTACTTTTCAATTACAGTCTGCAGATGTCGTGCATTTCATACTAGACTCAGTAGGGGTATAAGTCGGGCAAGAGTTCATTTTTTTCTTTTTCATGTTTAGAAGACGTAGATTGGACAAGTTACAGAGTTATCAACTCAATATATGTCATTTTGTATTGCAGCGCTAATTCATTGACTTCTAGGAGGAGACGTGAGGTGGCGATGGACCAGAAGTGATAACAATGATGTTTAGAGTGTGCAGGTGAGTAAGAAAAAGGGAAAACAAAAGGATGTAGTTTTCTCTCCCTCTTTTTGAAGAAGTGGTTCATAGCTCGCTGTGAGTCAATGAACGTCAGTGATACGTTTCAACTTTTCCAGGTTCGAGATAAGTGTGGATGTGGCCCTTCCTCATAGCAAAAGACATGGAATTTCTATGGATTCCAGGTAGTGACGGGGAGATTTCTCTGTACTGTAGTGGATGAGTTTGGGTTCAGATGCCCAAGGAAACAATGAGAGGTATAGCAAGCCATTTCAGTGACTATGAGTTTGTCCTTGGGGTAGCGTACAGGATAATGAATGTTCTGGGATCCACATGTCTTATTATTGCTTTTTCCTTGGTCCCATGAGATGGTGTTGGAGCAGCCTTCTGAGCAGGAAGCACAGGAATCTCAGCAGGTAGGCACTTGATGAGTATGAATGTCTTGGCAGGATAGAGTTCCCCTCAGATTGATTCTGTTATCCAGGAGAAGTTAAAGCCTTTTGTGTCAATGGGGACAGTGAAGGAAAGGGTCAGGTTGGAATTCCCTTCATATAGGTATATGTACTGATGTAGAAAAAAATTTTTGAGTCTAGATTTCAGATGATCCAGTGAGTCTTAATGTGGAAACTGGCCATGACAGAGTATCTGGTATTCCTAAGCTAGAGAGAAAAGGACTCTCTACCTAACCCTGCTGTTGCCATATTTGAGCACCAGATATCCCATGATGGGCCTGGCTGGTGGTCAGGTCTTTTGAGGTGTTTCCATCTTCAACCACTGAATACCTTCCCATTTATTCACGGACATTGGAAAAGGTCCAGTCTTTTCCTTGCTATTTCACGTGTGTGACAACAAAGGTACAACAAAAACTCCTCCCAATCACTCTGATAAGAAATGCATTTTCTTGTAGGATGCTTGGCTCCTAAGCTGTATTCTATGCTCTCTGTCATATATGGTCACACAGGGATTCTTGTTAACATCCAGGTTTCAACCACTATGGATATTTACCTTTGGAGTTTCTGCAACTTTCTGTTCAGGAGAGCAAGATTTCTTTTACCAGGTTTGGGTTATGGAATTCTGCAGGGACCGAGATAGTGAAGCATGTGTGCACTGCAAACAAAATTTATCACTGCAATTCTCAAATGTATAGGTGAAAGGAAAGGTGGAATAAATAATATTTCAGGTGTCCAGGTAGGAGATGTTCAACTCTGGAGGTGGGAATATCTCCCTGGAAATCCACCCAGCATCCAGTGTCATTCAGCGATGTATAGCAGCATTGAAATGCTCATCAGCTCTATAGTGACACCATCTTCTCCATGTTTTTCCAGGTTCCCATGAAGAGAGGTGTGGAATGCCAAGAAGTCTATAGCCAGAACCTCATGCAAATGTCAGGTAAGGACCAGGGTTCTGTTTCCTCATTGGTGACCACGTAGTTCTCCATATCCATGTAGAATGCAGAAGCATATGCATCATGGGATATCCTTATGTCTTCTGGATGCATGTCCATTTTAGGACAAGGCCATTTGTGGGTACAGAGCCTATGCCCCATCAAAGCTCAGAGCCATTTTTTTCTAGTACAGTAAGTCCCTGACTTGTAAAGATTTGAGTTGCTAACTTTCACAGGTGTACTGTATAAGATTCACAGTTGTGCTATGTAAGACTCACTTTGAGAGTTTATGAATGAATACAGGTTACTATTGTCCTCATGCAGTGGAACTCAATGGTAAGTTAGGGCCTTACCGTATAGATTTGAATACTCATTATAAAATGCTCATGGTTCTGTCATTATTTTGTTAGTGTGATGTTCACATCCTTTTTGGTATTGTGAGGGAGCACCAGCTAATATTGAATCCCTGCCAGCAGATCCCATGCATTCCTACAAGTCCCTGGAGGAGAGTAAGCAGGGCCAGTGCTCATTTTGGTAGGTGGGCTGCTGAGATATGGATTGGAACAGTTGGACAGGGGTCCCTTGAAGGAGGCCCAGTTCCTGTTGCGTGGCTAGGTTGTGGGCACATAGGAGCAATCCAGTAGTGGTGATGTACCCTAAATGATACAGTTTCGTGGAAACTGTGCAGATAGACTCATAACAAGGGACCGGCAAATGGTAGATTTCCTTGGGTCTCTTTTCCAGTGAGGGATCTGGAACTCACCGTGAGTCCTTGAACATCAGTGATCTTGTTGAATATCCTCAGGTAAGTGCAGATGTGGGCCTCCCTCCTAGCAACAGAGAGATGATTTCCACGAAGTTTGGTAAGTGGTGGTGTGGTCCCTGTGTGTTCTCATTGCTATTCTTTGGTTTCCAGTGCTTGACTTTTCTACAGATTTCTCTTCAAGACAAGAAATTTTTTCTTACAGGGCTTTGTAGGTTCCTGCAAGTACCCAGGTACTGAAGAAAGTGGGCTCCTCAAACAGACACAGTGACCTCCATATTTTTCACATGTGCCAGTGCAAGGTGTTGTGGCCTCTAGCTATATGCCCAGTGGTGTTTTAACTGGAATCCTGATGTCACAGTTGGTGTCTGGTATCCTCATGCAAATCCCTAGAGACCTAATGTAAGTGTGGTCTTGGAACTATGGAAGTGAGGAACTCCTTCTCCCTCCACATGCATGGGTCAGTGAGAAGGTGCCCTTCAGCATTCTTGGCCTCTTCGTTGACTAAAGTTGCTTAGGTTGAAAAGGATGGCATTCCATGTACTGCACTCACTACAGAGAGTAGGAGAAAGAATTGATGCTGACACCCTGAGCATGGATGGAGTGATTCTGTGCAAGTTTTTGTGAATCTTGAGTCCCTGCCCAGCACAGTTAGCATAGGAGTGTTTGCAGGTGCAGGAGGCAGAAATTTGATTCTGGGGAACAGGACGGTTGCCGTGTATGCATCCCAGCATGCAGGTAAGTTTAGAGTGTCATTCAATGGTTCATGGGAGCACGAAAATGCTCAGTGACTCTATACTGATTTCCCTCTTCCATATATTTCCAGGTTCCCTTGAAAAAATGATAGGGTGCTGAGAAGGCTAGTGCTGGAACCTCATGGGAATGTCAGGTAAAGGGGTGCTATCTCTTCATTAGAGACCAGGTGATCTTCTGTATCCAGGTGGATTGTAGAAGTATGTGAATAATGAGGTTTTTCTTCCTTTACCTGGGTACACATCACTTTAGGACTTGAATAGTGTAGAGTTCAGGACTTATGCCACGTTGATCCTAAGACTCTCTTTTTCAGGTACTCATTTGATGACAGATGGCAAATCTCTAAATTTTCCTCCCTTTTTTGGCAATTGTGGTTAGTGCCTGGGTGGTATCATGAGTGTGCAGCAGATGTTTTTGAAACACTGTCTGTAAGTCTCATATATTTCACACTAGTTCATTAGGCATTAAGTCCGTTTAATGAAGTGGGTTCCTTAGACATGGATTGGAGGAGTTTGGAAGGTATCTTCTCAAGGGTGTCCATTTATTCTTGGGAATGGGGAGTTTGTAGGACCTGGTTATTGGCCTGGCCCGAGGCCCACACTTACTTGATGTCTGTGGGGATTTGCCGGAGAACATTGTAGTACTAATTTTGACATCAGGATGCCTGGGAAGAAAACATCAGGAATACTGCTTTAGGCCATATCTCCACTAATCTGCAGAAAAGCAGTAGGAGTCTGAGTAGTGATGGTGCTCAAATTATAACAATGATATGCAGACTATGCAGGTGACAGGGAAGAAGAGATAGGTAAATGATAGTCTTTCTTCCAGTGAGTGGTCCAGAAATCACCCAGGGCACTTGAACATCAGTGATCCTGTTCAACATTGCCAGGTTCCAGTAAGTGCAGGTGTGGGCCTCTCTCCTAGCTGCTGACAGGGAACTCCATACTTCAGAAATTGATGCTGGGTTCTCTGTGGTTTTCATGGTCACATTTAGGTGCAGGATCTTAGGGGAGTGATGAAGGGGGAACTAAGCCAGTTTGGCTTTGGTGTAGGGTACAGAATAATGAATATTGAGGTATCCCTGTGTGTCTGTACTACATGTTCCTTGGTTGTATCACATTGTGGTGGAGCAGCCTTCTGGGAAGGAAGCACAGGAATCTTGGCACATTATTCATAGATGAGGATGAGTGTTCTACCATGACGGTGTCCCCTTAGATTGGTTCTGATATCAAGCTGGAATGAAAGTCTTTTGTGCCAGTGGTGATGGCCAAGAGAAGTCCACATGTTGTGCTGACCATTGTATATCCTGAATGACAGGATTTTCTTGTGGTATTGTTGGACTTCCCTTCAGATAGGTATATGCAGTGATGGAAAAAATTTTTTGGTTGAGATTACTGATGGTTAGGTAATTCCTCAAGTGGACACAGCCTGGTTCTCAGGGCAAGATATATCCAGCGACATGAATTAGGAGACTCTGCCTAACCTGGTCTTGCCTGTTTTGTCACTAGTGTCCTCTGAAGGGCCTACTTGGTGATCACATCTTGGGAGACATTGCCACATTCAGGCATGGGACAACTTTTTACATTAACACCTGAACAGGTCCCTTGGGAAGCCTTGTTTTTCCTGCTGTTCGACATGTGTAATTACAAAGATAAAACAAGAGACTCTTCCCAATTACAACCAGTAAGCATCACATTTTTGTGAAGGATGGCTGGGTTTTAAAGTGATTTCCAGGGCCAGTGATATAGCACAGCGCAAAATCGCCTGCATGGCAAGGGTGAAGTCCTGAGTTTGACTCCTGTAACCCTCATAAGAAAAATAAATAAATAAATAAATACCTAAACATGGTGATTTCCATGCTTACTGTTGTATATGGTGAGGCAGGGATTCCTGTTAATATCCATGTTCCCACCACTAGTGATACTGTCCCTTGCAATATCTGCCAGTTTCCATTTAGGGACTAAGATTTGTCTTACTACATTTGCCTATGGAGTACTGCAAGGATCCAGAAAGAGGAAGTTGGCTTCTCAAAGAAACACAGAGACCTTCATAATTCTCACCTGTGCTGATTCAAGAAGCTGTGCCATAAAGCAGTATTCCTGATGTTTTCTTACACTGATGCTGATGTCTTCTTACACTGATGCTGATGTCAGAGTGAGGAATACAGTGTACTCATGGAGATCCCACAGACATCAAGTAAGTATGGGCATTCCATCGGGCCCACAACCGGGTCCCACAAATACCCCATCAACAAGTAAGTGACAAAGGTGTGCCTCCACATTCCTGGCCCACCCTTGATTTCAGGGGGCTCAGTTGAGATAGGATGGAGTCCTCAGCATTTTGACTGTCATTGAGGGGACACTTGACATGGGTGATGTCAAATAGATGCCACATCATGAACATCGAACTAGTGATTTTTTCCAGGATTTTTGCTTGTTGAGGGCCAGTCCAAGGATCACGAAGCATTGGCGAGTTCATTGGTGTCCAGCTAGGAGATGTTGGACTCTGGGGACGTGGTCGTTTTCCTGGCAGTCACCCCAGTGTCCACACAAGTTTCCAGTGTCATTCAGTGCCTTATGGGGAAACCCTAATGCATTTATGATCTACACTGATGCAATCTTCTCAATGAAATTTCCAGGTTCCCTTGAATGCAGGTGTGGTCAGCCAGGAAGGAAGGCTGTCAGTGGAACTTCTTGCAATCTCAGGAAAGGTCAGGGTGCTGGCTCTTTACTGGGGAACACGTGGTCCTCAGTATCCAGGAATATGGCGGGAGCATGTGCAAAAGGAAATGGTGTCCTGTTTCCTGGGTGCACATCTATTTTCTTTTCCATCATCCCAGCATCGAAGTAAATTTCCATAATGTTCAGTGGTTTACACAGGCACTGAAGGTACCCATTGGCTCTATAGAAACCTGCTCTTCCTTTTTATTTTTTCATGTTCCCTTGAAGAGACCGTGGAATTCCAATAAGCTGTGTATGGAAGCACTTGAAATTGTCTTTAAGAATCAGACTTCTGGGACCACGTGGTTCTTGGTACCAAGAAGAATGTCAGGAGCCTGAACATAAGGTGATATTCTCTTGTTTCTTGGGAGCACAAACATTCACGTGTAGCTTGTGTATGGTTCATAGCCTACACCTGATTCATGCTCAGAGTCAATAATACAGTTTTTCCCTGTATCGATGTGAGTACTGCTGGTGAACCTTTCATATTACTGGCTTTTTTATTGCAAGTACGGTGTTCTGTGACTTTTTGCTACCATCAGGGAGATTTTGAATTCCTTTGAGCAGATCTGGTGCATTTTAAACTGTTCCCCATAGGAGAACAAGTGCAGGAACAAATCATTGTCATAGAGAAGCTTCCTGAGTAATTTCTTACATCAGTTTTGCAAGTGTCTGCTCAAGTGTGTGCATTTACTCTGCACAGCTACTCTCTCAGTACCTGGGAATCGGATCACAATATGGAGGATAAATAATAAGTATGACATGGATATCGTGCAACTGAAAAGGATGGAGAAAAAGGATGGGTAATGGATAGACTGTGTGGTCATCTCTACCACAGAGGGGTCTGAACCATTGAGGTCATACTGATAAAAATTGCCAGGTTTCCAGTAAGTGCAGATGTGGTACTACATGGTAGCACCCATCATACAGTTTCTATGGACTTTGGTAAGTGATGGTGCAGTCCCTGTGTGTTTTTGTGTCTGTGTTTTGGGAGCAGGTTCCAAGGGAAGCAATGAAGGAAGAACTTAAGCCAATGAGTAACCAGGAGATTGCCCTTGATGTAATATGCAGAAATTGAGGAATCCCTGTCTCTTTGCATGGCATTTTCTCTGCTCCTGTCATATTCTGTGGAGCAGCCTTCTGAGCAGGTAGCACAGGAATCTTGGCTGGTGTCCAGTTGCTGAGGATGAGTCTTAGATAATAGTGCTCACCTCGGTAGTCTTGTAAAATCAGCTTGGAGAGAAAGCCTTTCGTGCCCATGATGATGGCCATGGAAAGGGCCATTTGTTCTTTCTTTTTTTTTTTTTAAAGAGAAGAAAAAACAAAACAAATCAAAAGAAGAACAAATATTCAAAGCAACATAATAGGAGGGTAACAATGGTTAATACATTACGTATTACTATCTTTAAGTTAGTTATTCAGGATACCAGACATTAGCATTCAATTGTCCAAACATTATTGGCACAAACCTTAGTCTTCAATGAACTAAGTAAAATTGGTAGTGTATCTATCTTAACCATCTTATATATATATACAATGTTTTTTCCCTTTCCCTTCTTTCTTTTCCCTATTCCACTCTCTCTTTCCTTTTGACCAGTTTCTTTTTGATTCATCATGTCTGTTGTACATTTTGGATCTTATTTACTCTTTCAGTTTCTCATACTAGAGAGACAATACGATGCTTACACATGTGCTTCTGGTTTATTTCACTTATGAGTATTTTCTCGAGTTGCATCGATTTACCTATAAAAGTCTCCAGTTTATCCTTCTTTATGGCTGAATAGTACTCCATTGTATGAAAATACCACATCTTTCTTATCCATTCCTCAGTTGATGGGCATTTGGGTTGTTTCCAAGATCTGGCTATTACAAATTGTGCTGCTATAAACATGGGTGCACATATATCGCTGTGGTACGATGTTTTTAATTCTTCTGGGAAGATGCCCAGAAGGGGAGTAGCTGGGTCAAATGGGACCTCCAACCCTAGCTTTTTGAGGAATCTCCACACTGACTTCCACAGTGGCTGTACCAGTCGACACTCCCACCAACAGTGAAGAAGGGTTCCTTTTTCCCCACAGCCCCTCCAGCATTTGTTATTAGTTGATTTCTTTATAGTAGCCATTCTTTCTGGGGTGAGATGGTATCTCAGTGTTGTTTTAATTTGCATCTCTCGAATGACTAGTGATGTTGCACATTTTTTTGTATATTTATTTGCCATTAGTATTTCTTCATCTGAGAAATGTGTATTCATCTCAGATGCCCATTTTTGGAGTGGGTCTTTAAATTTGGGAGGTCTGATTTTTTTGAGTTCTTTATATGTTCTCGATAGTAATCCTTTGTCTGAGGAACAGCTGGCAAACATTTTTTCCCACATTGTGGGTTGTCTCTTCACTCTGTTGGTGGTTTCTCTTGCTGTGCAAAAGCTTTTTAATAAGATGAGATCCCAGTTATTGATTCTTTGGGATAGTTCCCATGCGGTTGAGTTTTTATTCATAAAGTCTTTGCCTACACCAATGTCTCCAAGGGTTTTACCTATCCTACCTTCCAGCAGATTTAATGTTTCTGTTTTAATATTTAGATCTCTGATCCATTTTGAATTTAGTTTAGTGCATGGTGAAAGATATGGGTCTAGTTTTAATCTTTGGCATGTGTAGAGCCAGTTTTTCCAGCACCATTTATTAAAGAGGCTATCTTTCTTCCAGCGAATGTGTTTGGCACCTTTGTCAAAGATAAGGTGGCTTAGTATGTCTGGGGTTGTTTCAGCATCTTCTAATCTGTTCCATTGACCTTCAGGTCTATTTTTTTGCCAGTGCCACACTGTTTTTATCACAGTAGCTTTATAGTATAATTTCAAGTCAGGGATTGTGATGCCCCCTGCCTTGCGTTTGTTGCCCAGAATTGCCTTTGCTATTCTAGGTCTCTTCTGATTCCAAATGAATTTTAGGATTGTTTTCTCTAATTCTGTGAGATATGCTGTTGGAATTTTGATTGGAATTGCATTAAATCTGTATAACAATTTTGGAAGTATGGCCATTTTCACTATATTGTTTCTTCCTATCCAGGAGCAAGGGATATCTTTCCATTTTCTGATATCCTCTTCAATCTCCTTTTTCAGAGTACTGTAGTTTTCAGTATAGAGGTCTTTTACATCCTTTGTGAGGTTGATTCCTAGGTATTTCATTTTTTTTTGGATGTTATTGTGAAAGGTATTGTTTCCCTAATTTCTCTTTCAGTAAGTTTGTTATTTGTGTACAGGAAGGCTATTGACTTTTGAGTATTGACTTTGTATCCAGCTACACTACTGAATTTGCTTATTAAATCTAGCAGTTTTTTAGTGGAGTTTTTGGGGTCTTCTGTGTAGAGTATCATGTCATCTGCAAATAATGATAATTTAACTTCTTCCTTTCCAATCATTATTCCTTTTATTTCTTTCTCTTGTCTAATTGCTCTGGCTAAAGTTTCCAGAACTATGTTGAATAAGAGTGGGGACAGTGGACATCCTTGTCTTGTTCCTGATTTTAGAGGGAAGGCTTTCAGTTTTGGGCCATTTAGTATAATATTAGGGCCATTTGTTCTTGCTGAGAAGAATATTGTTGGACTTTTACTCAGGTAGGTATGTGCAGCAATGCAGAAAATATTTCCATGTGTTTAAATTATTATTTTATTTTTTTTGTACATGTTTGCATTTTATGTAGTTAATAATCATCTTGAGAAAGGGCAACACATATATATTACAAAATTTTTCTTTATTTTGTATGATTGGGTAAAGGAAAGGTGGTATGTATATAAAATGTAATACTACTCAGCAGAAAAGTTTTGGCTCTGAGATTCCAATATGTGCTTAGATACACATGGTGGTTCTAGGGTGGAATGTTTCTCAGTGCGATCAAAAAGGAGCTTATGCCTAAGCTGGTGTTTCCATGTTTTCTCAACGGGACTCCTTGGAAGGGTTGAGTTGGTGATCAAGTCTTGTGAGATGTTGACACCTTCACCCATGCACCACCACCTTCTTAGCACATGAAGATTTGAAGAGGGCCCTTGGGCACACTTTCCCCTGCTGTTTGACATGTGTGACAACAAAGTCAAACAATTGATTCTTTGCAATGGTAATGTTAAGTGTGGCATTTTCTTGTAGGTTGACTGGTGCATAAGGTGTTCCCCATGTTCAGTGTCAAAAGCAGAGATCCAGGGCTTCCTTGTAGTATGCAGGTTTGCACCTCTGTGGATATTGCCCCTTGCCCTTCTACAGGTTTCAGTTAAATGGAGGTATACTTCTGTTACCATGCTTTGTCTGTGGAGTCCTGCAAGAATGGAGGTGGTGAACCATGTGGGCTCCACAAGCCCACACATTGTTCTCCAAAACTTTTATTTGTGCCTGTGCCAGGAGATGTTGGCTAGAGCAGCATTCCTGATGTTGTTTTCACTGAGATACTGATGTCATACTTCGTGTCCATTGCAGTCATGTGGATTCTTAGAGATATAAGTGAAGTATTGCCTTGTACTGAGGGAACCAAGGAGATCAAACCAGCTCCAGTCAAAGGTTAAAGAGAAGTTGTCCCTTGGCTTTCTCAGCCCCCTCCTGATTTGGAAGTGCTCAGGTCAGGAAGGAAATTATCCTAAGCACTGTACTCTCTGTGTTGAGGCTCTTGACATGAGTGAGTTCAAATGTGTCATGAAACTGAAAGCATGGAAAGAATGATTCTGTGCAGGTTTTTGTGATTATTGAGGTCTGAACCAAGATAGCATAGGAGTGTTTTTAGGTATACAGGGGCAAATGTTCTAGTGTGGGGAAAGGACTCCTGCCCTATATTCATCCCAGCATTCAGGTGAGTTTGCAGGGTCTTTGAGTGGCTTATGGGGCACCAAAATGCACACTGACTCCACTCTGACACCCTCTTTTCTGTGTTTTTCCAGGTTCTTTTGAAGAAAGGATAGGGATGCTGACAAGCCTAGGGCGGGAATCTCATGCAAATGCCAGGAAACAGGGTGTTGTCACTTCACTGGAGGACAGGTAATCTTCTGTATCCATGTAGATTGTAGGTGTGTATAATATGATATTTCTCATGTTTAGTGGTATTCATCCAGTTTAGGGCTTGCATAATGTAAGGTTTGGGGGTTATTCCATATTGGCAGTTAGTTTCTGATACTCATTTGAATGCACATGCCAACATCTAAGGTTTCCCCCTTTATTTTGCAAGTGTGGGGACCAGGTGTGGTTTTTTTGTTTGTTTGTTTGTTTTAATGTGGGTACCATGGGTCGAACTCAGGACCTCGCACTGCCAGCAGTTGCTTCTGCCACTGAGCTCTCTCACCGGCCCCTAAGGTGCTTATGTCACTGTCTACAGATCTTGTACATTTTATATTATTCCATTAGGGCATTAAGTGGGGCAGCAGGGCATTGTCATAGTTTGGGTTTCTGAGACATGGATTGGAGCAGTTTGGTAGATTTCTTCTCAAGTGTTTCCATTTCTTCTTGTAGAGCTAGTCTGTGGCAACATCCTAGGAGTCTGGGAGTAGTGATGGAGCTCATATGATATGACAATGTACAGTCTGTGGAGGTGACAGGTAAGAGAGGATTGGTAAATCATAGCTTGTTTTGGATGTCTCTTCTAGTGCGGGGTAGGGAAGTCACCTTAAACCCTTGTACATCAGTGATCCCATTCCACATGGCCAGGTTCTAGGTACGTGCACTTTTGACCCTCCCTCCGAGCCACCAGACTGGGTTCTCCTTATTTCACGAAGTGATAATGGAGTCCCTGTGGCTCTTATGGTCATATTTAGCTACAGTTGTCCTGGGAAATGATAATGAAGGGAACTAAATCAGTTCAGGACCATGAGTTTGCCCTAAGTATAAGGTGGAAGATAATGAATGTTGAGGGATCCCTGTGTCTTTGCACTGCATTTTCCTCAGTTGTATGATTTTGTGGTGGAGCAGCCTTCTTGGTGGAAAGCACATGAATCTTGGCACATGATTCTGTGAAGAGGAGGAGTGTGTCAACACAAAGGAGTTCCCATAGGATTATTTCTGGTATCAGAGTGGAAGGAAAGTCTTTTCTGCCAGTAGTGATGGCGGAGGAAAGAGCCAGGTGTTTTTCAGACCAAAGTACATGCTGAATGACAGGATTTTCACATGACGGTGTTAGTCTTCCCCTGTGGTATTTATATTCATTAAAAGAGATTTGTGTTTTCCAGATTGCAGATGGTCAGGTAATTCCTACAGTGTACATCCCCTAGTTCTCAGGGTGTGATGTTTCCAGCTATGTTGAACAGGAGCCTCTGCATAACCTACTGTTGCAATTTTTGTTACCAGATATCCTGCAAGGAGCCCCACTGGTGATCACATCATATGAGATGTTGCCACCTTTAGTCATGGGACACCTTCTTCTTTTTGCATGAATATTGGAATAGGCTCCTTAGGATCCTTGTCATATCCCTGCTGTTTTACCTGTGTGACAATATATGTAAAACAAGAGCCTCTTCCCATTATCACCCAGTAAGCATCACATTTTCATGTGGGATGTCGGGGCCTTAAGGTGCTTACTGTTTCCTATGGAGAGGCAGGGATTCTTGTTATGTCCACATTTCCTCCAATAATGATATTGTCCTTTGCAACTTCTGTAGGTTTCTGCTCCAGGGAGTAAGATTTCCTACCAGAAATTGCCACTGGATTATTGCAGGGTCCCAGTAAAGAAGTGAGTGTGCTTTAGAAAGAAACACAATGACCTCTGCATTTCTCAGATGTGCTGGTGCAAGGAGACATAGCCTAAACCAGTATTCGTGAAATTGTATTCACAGGGACCCGCCATCACATTGAGGAGTACAGTGTACTCATTTACATCAGTACAGATATCAGGTAAGTGGGGGATTTAGCCCAGTCCAACATCCAGGTCTCACAAACTCCCCTTTGAACAACTAATTGATGAAGGTTTTCTTCAGCATTCTCCACCCCTTCTCAAATTGAATTGTCGTATGCCAAGAAGGCTATAAATGAAACCTCTTGCAAACTTCAGGTAAGAATCAGGGTGCTGGTTCCTTATTGGGGACCCTGTATTCCTCAGTATCAAGGTGGATATCAGGAGCAGTAGCATAAGATGTTCTCATTTTCTCTGGATGCATATCTACTCTAAAGGTTGGCTGGGTAGGGCTCAGAGTCTGTCTTTTGTCTGTTACAGATTTGAGTATTGTGGCAAATTTCTGAATGGTATTGCCTTCATTTTGCATGTGTGGTGTTCAGTGCCTTTTTCCTCTCATGAGTGAGCACTGGGTACTTTTTAATTACAGTCTGCAGATGTCATCATTTCATACAAGACTCAGTAGGGGCATAAGTGGGGCAAGAGTTCATTTTTTTCTTTTTCAGGTTTAGAAGACATAGATTGGAGAAGTTACAGAGCTATCTATTCAACAGATCTCATTTTCTAATGCAGCACTAATCCACTGAGTTCTAAGAGGAGAAGTGAGGTGGCAATGGACCTGAAGTGATACAGTGCTGTCCAGAGTGTGCAGGTGAGCAAGAAAAAGGGAGAAGAAATGGATGTAGTTTTCTTTCCCTGTTTTTGAAGAAGTGGTTCATAGCTTGCAGTGAGTCAATTAACATCAGTGATACGTTTCAACTTTTTCAGGTTCCAGAAAAGTGTGAATGTGGCCCTTCCACATAGCAAAAGACATGGAATTTCTATGGATTTCGGTAAGTGATGGGGAAGTTTCTGTGTACTGTAGTGGATGTGTTTCTGTGCAGATGCCCAAGGAAACAATGAGTGATGTAGCAAGCCAATTCAGTGACTATGAGTTTGTACTTAGTGTAGCATACAGGATAATGAATGTTCAGGTATCCACGTGCCTTACATTGCTTTTTCCTTGGCTCGATGAAATGATGTTGGAGCAGCCTTCTGGTCAGGAAGCCCTGGAAGCTTAGCAGGTGAGCAGTTGATGAGGATGAGTGTCTTGGCAGGATAGAGTTCCCCTCAGATTGGTTCTCTTAGCAAGGTGAAGTAAAAGCCTTGTGTGTCAATGGGGACAATCAAGGAAAGGGTCAGGTGCCCTTGGAATTCCCTTCAGGTAGGTATATTTAATGATGTAGAAAAATATTTGAGTCAAGATTTCAGATGGTCCAGTAAGTCTGAATGTGGAAATTGTCCAGGTCTGTGTATCTGGTATTCCTAAGCTAGGTAGAAAATGACCCTCTACCTAACCCTGCTCTTGCCATGTTTGACCACCAGATATCCTGTGCTGGACCTGGCTGTTGGTCATATCTTGTGAGATGTTTCCATCTTCAGCCATGGAACACTTTCCCATTTTGTCATGAACATTGGAAAAGGTGCAGTCTTTTCCTTGCTATTTCACATGTATAACAACAAAGGTACAACAAAAACTCCTCTCAATCACTCAGGTAAGAAATGCATTTTCTTGAGGGATACTTGGCACATAAGCTGTTTGCTATACTCTCTGTCATAAATGGTGACACAGGGATTCTTGTTAATATCTAGGTTTCATCCAATATGGATATTTATCTTTGGATTTTCTGCAGCTTTCTGTTCAAGAAAGTAAGATTTCTCTTTCCAGTCTGGTTATGGAATTCTGCAGGGACCCAGGTAGTAAAGCAAGTGAGCACTACAAACAATATTCACCACTGTAATTCTCACATGTACGGGTGAAAGGAAAGGTGGAATAAATCAGTATTCCTGATGTGTCTTTCACATAAACTGATGTCCAAGTGAGCATACAGTATTATTTTTTTTTTGATACCTAAAGATAGCAAGTAAATGTGGTCTTGGGTCCAAGGCATCGGTGAGGTCTCATCACTTCCACACGCATAGGTAAGTAAAAAGGTGTCGCTTAGCATTCCCTGCCCTTTCAAGGATTTGCAGTGCTCAGTTCACAGAGGATGGTGTCCTGGGTGATATTTGTATCTGTGGAGGGCACTTGGCTTAGGCAAGGTAAAAGGAGTGAAGAAAGGTGAGCACTAAAGCAGTGATTCTACCCAGATTTTTTTGCTTCTTGAGGTCCTGCCTGTGGGACACTAAGTACCGGCGATTTTTCAGGTGTCCAGGTAGGAGATGTTCAACACTGGAAAAGGGTATACGTTCTTGGGAATCAACCTATCATCCAGGTAAGTTTCCAGTGTCATTCAGCCATTTATGGCAGCATCAAAATATTTATCAGCTGTATACTGACATCATCTTCTCCATGTTTTTTCCAGGTTCCCATGAAGAGAGGAATGGGATGCCAAGAAGGCTATAGCCAGAACCTCATGCAACCGTCAGGTAAGGACCAGGGTCCTGTTTCCTCATTGTTGACCATGCATTTCTCCATATCCAGGTGGAATGCTTAAGCGTATGCATCATGGGATATCCATTTGTCTCTTGGATGCATGTCAATTTTAGGACAAGGCCATTTGTGTGTATAGAGCCTATGCCCCATCAACCCTCAGAGCCATTTTCTTCTAGTACAGTAAGTCACTAACTTGTAAAGATTCGAGTTGCTAACTTTCACAGGTGTACTGTATAAGATTCCCAGTAGTACTGTGTAAGACTCACTTGTGAGGTTATGAATGAATGAAGTTTACTAGTGTTCTCCTGCAGTGGAACTAATTGGTAGGTTGGGGGTTACCATGTAGATTTGAATACTCATGCTGAAATGCTCGTTGTTCTGTCATTATTTTGCTAGTGTGATATTCATTGCCTTTTTGGTATTGTGAGGAAGCACCAGCTAATATTGAATCCCTGCCGGGAGATCCCATGCGTTCCTACAATACCCTGAGGGGAATAAACAGGGCTAGTGCTCATTTTCAAAGGTGGGCTGCTGAGATATGGATTGGAATAGTTGGACAGGTGTCCCCAGAAGAAGGTCTAGTTCCTGTTGTGTGACTAGGTTGTGGGCACATAGAAGAAGTCCGGTAGTGGTGATGTACCTTAAGTGATACAATGTGGATATTGTGCAGATAGTCTCATAACAAGGGACAGGCAAATGGCAGATTTCCTTGGGTATCTTTTGCGGTGAGGCGTCTGGAACTCTCCGTCAGCCCTTGAACATCAGTGACCTTTTTGAATATCGTCAGGTAAGTGCAGATGTGGGCCTACCTCATAACAACAGATAGGTGATTTCTACCAATTTTGGTAAGTGGTGTTGCGGTCCGTGTGTGTTCTCATGTCCATACTTTGGGTGCCAGTGCCCAGGGAAATGATGAATGGGCAACTAAGCCATTTCACTGACAGTGAGTTTACACTTGGTGTACTGTACAAGATAATGTTGAAGGATCCCTGTTATTTGGGACTGCGTTTTTTCTAGTTCAGTGATATGGTAGAGCAGACTTCTAGAGCAGAAAGCAAAGGAATCTTCACAGGTGACCATTTGATCAGGATGTGTGTCTCACCAGGATAGAATTCTCCACAGATTGGTTCTGTTATCAAGTTGGAGTGAAAGCCATTTGTGCCAGTGGTGATAGCCAAAGAAAGGGCCAGGTGCTCCTGCACAGGAAAGTGCACGCTGAGTTTTGTGGTTTATGCATGGTATTCTTGGACTTCCTTTCAGGTGGGCGTATGAAACTATGTAGAAAATATTTTCAATTGATGTTGCAAATCAGCTAAATCATATGTAGGAAGGACATAGCCTGTTTTCTGGGTCCAGAGGATCCCTAGCAAGGTCTAAAAGGAGACTCTGCCAAAACTGGTTATTACATGTTTTGTCACCAAATATTCTGTGAATGGCCCTGCTGGTGATTAGTTCTTGTGACATGTACCTCCTTCAGTAATGGAACACCCTTCTCTTTTTCCATGAACATAGGAATGGTGCTTTTGCATGACACTGGCTGTTCCTTCCTGTTTGAAGTGTGTGACAAAGTAAGTAAAAAAAGAGGCTGTTCACAGTATCTACCAGTAAGCCTCACATTTTCTTGTAGAATGGCTGACACTTGAGGCATTTTCCATGCTCGCCCTCCTATATGGAGAGGCATGGATTGTTTTTAATCTTCAGGTCCCACATTTGCAGGTTTTGATTAAAAAAGTAAGATTTCTCTTCTCATGGTTTTCTGTGGAGTTCAGCAAGGACCCACATAGTAAAGCAAAGGGGCTATGCAAACTAACACAGTGAGCTCACAATTATCATGTGTGCTGGTGTAAGGAGTCATGGCCTAAAGCATATATTCTTTAAAATAGATGCTGGTGTCACCATGTGTTGGACAACGATATCATGTGGAACCCTAGAGGCTTCTACTAAGCATGTTGTTGGACCAAGCCAAAATGAGATCCCACTGCCTCTGAGAGCTCAAGTAAGCAACACAGGTGTCGATAGGTATTCCTGGTCCCTCCTTGATTTGAAGGTGCTCAGGCCAGAAAGAGTCGAGTCCTTGTCCATGCTACTGTTTTTGAGGGGACACTTGGCATGGGAAAGATCAAATGGCTGCAGAAATTGTGAGTATCAAAGGGGGATTCTATCCAGGATTTTTGTTCTTGTTGAGGCACTGCCTTGGGAGCAGTAAGCATATTAGATTTTGCAGGTGTCCAGGTAGGAGAGGTTGGAGTTGTGACAGGACATTCCCTGGCTCCATCCCAGCATCCAGGAAAGTTCTCAGTGTCACTAATAGCTTTACGGTGGCACTGATATGGTCATTGGCTCTATACTGACACCCTCTTCTCCCTGTTTTCTCCAGTTTCCCATGAAGAGACAAGAGGGTTGCTTTGAAGGCTGTGGGTGGAGCTCATGCAAATGTCAGGTAAGACTCAAGATGCTGGTAACATTGGAGACCACGTCACCCTCGATATATGGATTGATGGCAACAGCGTGTGCCCAACCTGGTATTGGTCATATTTCCTGTGTGCTCATCCAATTTAGTTCTTGGCCAATGTGCTGTTCAGAGTCTAGCCCCGTTTACCCTCAGAGCCTTTTTTCTGGTATAGAGTTCGCTAGTAATGACAAACCTCTCTTGAGTCCCTCTTTTTTGCCAATTGTACTAAAGTTTCTTCTTTGCTGTGATGAGGGGGCATCAGGTACTGCTGAGTCCCTTTCAGCAGACCTTGCATATTCCATTCGGTTCCCCATAGTGGGGTATAAGCTGGGTAATGGGTCATTTTCATAGGATGGGTTCCTATGATAAGGTTTGAGCAGTTCAGCAACTGTCTCCTCTAGAGTATCTGTTTGCTCTGCTATGGCTACTGTGTGGGCCCGTAGGAGTCTGGTAGTGGGCATAAACTGTACAGGTAATGATATCATGAACATTGTGCAGGTGGACATGGGAAAAGGCCCAATAAAGGATAGAATTTTTACTTGGGCATCTTTTCCAGTGAGAAGTAAAGAACTCACAGTAAGCCCCGATATACCACCTGTTGAACATCATCAGTATTCCCATAAGTACAGATATGGGCCTCATACACAGCACCAGATGGGGACTCCATTGGACTTTCAAGAGTGATGGTAGGTTACCAATGTGTTGAATGTGCTGTGTTTTGTGTGCAAGTGCTAAGCGAAGTGATAAAGTCAGAATTAAGCATTTGCAGTTACCAGTAGTTCACCCTTTTTATAAGTTGTAGAAACATGAATGTTACAAGATTCTTGTGTCTTGGGATTGCTTTTTCCCTGTCCTGTGATATTGGTGAGGAGCAGCCAACTGAGCAAGAACAACAGGAAATGGAGCAACTTGAGGAGGATGCATGTCTTGGATGATAGTGTTTCCCTTGGATTTGTTCTGATATCAGTGTGGAGTGAAAGCCTTTTGTGTGAGTGGTGATGACAAAGGAAAAGGCCATTCTTCTTGCAGACCAACATGCATTATCAATCACGTGCTTTTCGTATGGTGGTATTGGACTTTTCTTAAATGGATATATACAGCAATGAAAAACACTTTTCTTCGTAGAGATTGCTGATGCTCACATAAGTCCTCAAGTGGGCATATGCTGGTTCTCAGGGCCTGAAGTTCCTCAGAGAGGTTTAAAAGCAGTCTGTGGCTAACCTGTCATTACCATGTTTTATCACTTGGTATCTTGGGAAAGGCTCAGCTAATGATGAGGTCTTATGATATGTTGCTGCCTTAGGCCATGGGACACTATCTTCTTTTCAAAGGAGCATTTCAAGAGGGCCCTTGATTACTCTTCTCCCTGTTGTTCAACATGGGTAACAGCCAAAATAAAACAAGAGGTTTGTCCCAATTGCTATTGATAAGCATGGCATTTTCTTGTAGATTATCTGGTGTATAAGGGGTTTTCATGTTCCCTGTCATAGAGGGAGACCCAAGGATACCTTTTTATATCCATGTTTCCACTAGTGTGGATATTAACCCTTGACTTTTCTATAGGTTTCTGTTCAATACAGAAAGATTTTTTTTACAAGGCTTTCTCTGTAGAGTCCTGCAAGGACCCAAGTACTGAAGAAAGTCGGCTCCTCAATCAAACATATTAACCTCCATATTTTTCACATGTTCCAGTGCAAGGAGTTGTGGCCTAAAACCATACACCTGTTGGTGTTTTGACAGGATCCTTATGTCACAGTTGGTATCTAGTGTCTTCATGCAGATCCCTAGAGACCTAATGTAAGTGTGGTCTTGGAACTAAGGAATTCAGGAACTCATTCCACCTCCACATGCATGGGTCAGTGGGAAGGTGTCCCTCAGAATTCTTGGCCCCTTCCTTGATTTGAAGTTGCACAGGTTGGAAAGGATGGCATTCCATGCACTGCCCTCACTGCATAGAGTGAGAGAAAGAATTGATGCTGAAACCATGGGCATGGATGAGTGATTCTGTGTAGGTTTTGTGAATCTTGAGTCGCTGCCCAGGACAGTTAGCATAGGAGTGTTTGCAGGTGCAGGAGGCAAAGATTTGATTCTGGGGACAAGACTGTTCCCCTGTATGCATCCCAGCTTCCAGGTAACTTTGGAGTATCATTCAACAGTTTATGGGAGTACTAAATGCTTGCTGACTCTATAATCACAGCCTCTTTTCCATGTTTTTCCAGGATCCCTTGAACAAATGATAGGGATGCTGAGAAGGCTAGTGCTGGAACCTCATGGGAATGTCAGGTAAAGGTGTGCTATCACTTTATTGGAGACCATGTGATCTTCTGTATCCAGGTGGATTGTAGAAGTATGTGAATAATGAGGTTTTTCACATTTTTCCTAGGTACACATCTCTTTAGGACTTGGATAGTGTAGAGTTCAAGGCTTATGCCACATTGACCCTAAGACTCTTTTTCAGGTATTTATTTCACTAATCATGGCAAAACTCTAACATTTCCTCCCTTATTTGGCAAGTGTGGCTAGTGCCTTGGTGGTATCATGAGTTTGCAGCAGATGCTTTTCAAACACTCTCTCTAGATCTCATATATTTCATACTAGCGCATTAGGCACTAAGTCCAGCAGAACATCCTTTTAATAAAGTGGGTTCCTTAAAAATGGATTGGAGGAGTTTGGCAGGCTTCTTCACAAGCGTGTCCATGTATTCTTGCAATTGGGGTTTTGCAGGATCTGGTTGTTGGCCTGGGCCAAGGCCCACACTTCCTTGATGTCTCTGGGAATTTGCACGAGTACATTGTACTCCTCACTGTGACAGCAGGATACCTGTGAAGAAAACATCAGGAATATTACTTCAGGCCACATCTCCATTAGTCTGCAGAAACACAGTAGGAGTCTGTGAGTAGTGATGGTGCAAAATGATAACGATGATCTACAGATTGTGCAGGTGACAGGGCAGAAGAGATTGGTAAATGATAGTTTTTCTTCCAGTGAGTGGTCCAGAAGTCACCCAGGGCACTAGAACATCGGTGATCCTGTTCAACATGGCCAGGTTCCAGTACGTGCAGGAGTGGGCCTCTCTCCTAGGTGCAGACAGGGGATCTTCATACCTGAGAAAGTGATGCTGGGTTCTCTGTGGGTTTTCATGGTCACATTTAGGTGCAGGATCTCAGGGGACTAATGAAGAATGAACTAAGCCAGTTCAGGACTATGAGTTTGGCTCTGGTGTAGGGTGCAGGATAATGAATATTGAGGTATCCCTGTGTGTTTGCACTACATGTTCCCTGATCCTATCACATTGTGATGGAGCAGCCTTCTGGGAAGGAAGCACAGGAATCTTGGCACATGATTCATGGATGAGGATGAGTGCTCTACCATGATAGCGTCCCCTCAGATTGGTTCTGATGTCGGGTAGAATGAAAGCCTTTTATGCCAGCGGTGTTGGCCAAGGAAAGTTCCACATGTTCTGCTGACCGTAGTGTGTCAAAAATGACAAGATTTTCTTTTGGTATTGTTGGACCTTCCTTGAGATAGGTATATTCAGTGTTGGAGAAAATTTTTTGTTTGGGATTAGAGAAGATGAGGTAATTCCTGAAGTAAACATCACCTGGTTGCGAGGGCAGGATATATCCAGCGACATGAAATAGTAGCCTCTGCATAACCTGGTCTTACCTGTTTTGTGACTAGTGTCCTCCGAAGGGTCTCGATGGTGATCAGATCTTGTGAGATATTGCCACATTCAGCATGGGACAACAACTTTTTACATTAACATTGGAATATGTGCTTTGGAAGACTTGTCTTTTCCCTGCTGTTTTACAGTATACTTACAAAGGTAAAACAAGCAATTTTTCCCTGTATCAACCAGTAAGCATCTCATTTTCATGAAGGATGTCTGGATTTTAAAGGGGTTTCCATGCCTTCTGTTGTATATGGTGATGCAGGGATTCCTGTTAATATCCAGGAACCCACCACTAGTGAATTTCTCCCTTGCAATGTCTGAGAGTATCCATTTAGGGCATAAGATATTATTACTAGGCTTCACCTGTGGAGTACTGCAAGGGTCAAGATAGAGGAAGTGGGCTTCTCAAAGAAACACAGTGAACTTCGCAGTTCTCACCTGTTCTGATTCAAAGACCTGTGGCCTAAAGCAGTATTCCTAATGTTTTCTTTACAGTGATCCTGATGTCAGAGTGAGGAGTACAGTGTACTCATGAAGATCCCACAGACATCAAGTAAGTGTGGGCCTTCACCCGGGCCCACAACTAGGTCCCACAAATTCCCCACCAACAAGTAAGTGACAAAGGTGTGCCTCCACATTCCTGGCCCATCCTTGATTTCAGGGAGCTCAGGTGAGACAGGATGGAGTCCTCAGCATTGTGACTGTCACTGAGGGGACACCTGGCATGGATGATGTCAAAGAGATGCCAAATCATGAACATCAAACTAGTGATTTTATCCAGGATTTTTTGCTTGTTGAGGACCAGTCCAAGGATCACGAAGCATTGGAGAATTCATTGGTGTCCAGGTAGGAGACGTAGGACTCTGGGGACCTGGTTGTTTTCCTGGCAGTCACCCCAGTGTCCACACAAGTTGCCAGTGTCATTCAGTACCTCATGGGGAAACCCTAGCACATTTCTGCTCTACACTGATACAGTCTTCTCCTTGTAATATCCAGGTTCCCTTGAATTCAGGTGTGGGAAGCCAGGAATGAAGGCTGTCAGTGGAACTTCTTGCAAATCTCAGGAAAGGTCAGGGTGCTGGCACTTCTCTGGGGAACACGTGGTCCTCAATGTCCAGGAATATGTCAGGAGCATGTGCAAAAGGAAATGGTGTCATGTTTCCTGGGTGCCCACACAGTCCCTATTTGTTTTCCTGTCTGCGCTTTGGGAGCAGGTTCCCAGGGAAGCAGAAAGGAAGAACTTAAGCCAATGAGTAACCAGGAGGTTTCCTTGATGTAATATGCAGAAACCCAACATTTGAGAGATCCGTGTCTCTTTGCATTGCATTTTCTCTGCTCATATCACATTGTGTGGAGCAGCCTTCTGAGCAGAAATCACAGGGCTCTTGGCTAGTGTCCCCTTGCTGAGGATGAGTCTTTGATGATGGTGCTCACCTCGGTATTCTTGTGGTATCAGCTTGCAGAGAAAGCCTTTCATGCCTATGATGACTGCCAAGGAAAGAGCCATTTGTTCCTGGAGAGAAAAATGTTGTTGGACTTTTACTCAAGTAGGTATGTGCAGCAATACAGAAAATATTTTTGTGTGTTTTACATTATTAGTTTATTTTCTTTGTACATGTTTGCATGTCATGTAGTTAACAATCATCTTGAGAAATGGCAACATGTACATATTACAGCATTTTTCTTTATTTTTTATGATTGGGTAAAGGAGAGGTGGTATGTATATATAATGTAATACTACTCAGCAGAAAAGTTTTGGCTCCGAGATTCCTGGATATGATTAGATCCACAGGGTGGTTCTCAGGGCGGAATGTTCCTCAGTGAGATGGAAAGGAGCTTCTGCCTAAACTGGTGTTTCCATGGTTTCTCAATGGGTCTTCATCAAGGGTTCAGCTGGTGATCAAGGCTTGTGAGATGTTGGCACCTTCACCCATGGACCACCACCACCTTTGCACATGAAGATTTGAAGAGGACCCTTGGTCACCTTTTTCCCTGCTGTTTGACATGTGTGACAACAAATTCAAAGCGAGATTCGTTGCAATGGTAACCTTAAGCATGGCATTCTCTTTTAGGTGGACTGGTGCATAATGTGTTCTCCATGTTCACTGTCATATGTGGAGATCCAGGGCTTCCTTTTAGTATGCAGATTTTCACCTCTGTGGATATTGCCCCTTGCATTTTCTACAGGTTTCAGTTAAATGAAGATGCACTTCTCTTACCTGGCTTTGTTTGTGGAGTCCTAGAAGAATGCAGGTAGTGAACCATGGGGGCTCCACAAGCACACAAAGTGACCACCAAAACTTTTATTTGTGCCTGTGCCAGGAGACATTGCTTAAGAGCAGCATTCCTGATGTTTTCACTGGGATACTGATGTCATACTTCGTATCCATTTCAGTCATGTGGATTCTTTAAGACATAAGTTAAGTGTGGTCTTTTACCAAGGGAACCAATGAGATCCCACCAGCTCCAGTCAAAAGGTCAAAGAGAAGGTGTCCCTCAGTTTTCTCAGCCCCCTTCTGATTTGGAGGTGCTCAGGTCAGGAAGAAAGACAGCCTAAGCACTGTACTCTCTGTGATGGGGCTCTTGACATGAGTGAGGTCAAATGGGTGATGAAACTGAAAGCATGGAAAGAATGATTCTGTGTAGGTTTTTGTGATTACTGAAGTCCCACCCAAGACAGTGAGCCTAGGAGTGTTTTCAGCTGTGCAGGGGCAAAGGTTCAACTGTGGGGACAGGATTCTTCCCCTATATTCACCACAGCATTCAGGTGAGTTGTAGTGTCATTTAGTGGCTTATGGAGCACCAAAATGCTCATGGACTCTATGCTGACACCCTCTTTTTTTTTCTAGGTTCCTTTGAACAAAGGACACTGAGAATCCTAGGGTGAAAACCTCATGCAAATGCTAGGTAACAGGGTGTTTTCACTTCACTGGGGACCAGGTAATATTCTGTATCCATGTAGATTGTAGGACTGTGTTTATAATGTGATATTTCTCATGTTTACTGTGTTCGTCTAGCTTAGGACTTGGATAAAGTAAGGTTTGGAGGCTATTCCATATGGACACTTTCTTTCTGGTACTCATTTGAGTACACATGCCAATATGTAACATTTTCCCCTATATTTTTCAGGTGTGGAGATCAGTGCCTTTGTGGTATCATGAATGAGCACTAGGTGCTTTTGAATCACTGTCTACAGATCTTGTAACTTTCATACTATTCCATTAGCGCATTAAGTGAGGCAGTGGGGCATTGCCATAGCATGTGTTCCTGAGACATGGATTGCAGCAGTTTGACAGATTTCCTCTCAAGTGTTTCCATTTCTTCCTCTAGAGGTAGTCTGTGGCAACATCGTAGGAGTCTAGGAGTGGTGAAGGATCTCATATGACATGACAATGTACAGACTGTGGATGTGACAGGTAAGAGATGATTGGTAAATCATAGTTTCTTGGCTGTGTCTTCTAGTGTGGGGTGTAGAAGTCACCTTAAACCCTTGTACATCAGTGATCCCATTCTACATGGCCGAGTTCCATGAGAGAATGAGTGTGTCCACATGAAGGAGTTCTCATGGGTTTGTCTCTGGCATCAGAGTGGAAGGAAAGTCTTTTGTGCTAGTAGTGATGGCAGAGGAAAGGGCCAGATGTTTTGCAGACCAAACAACATGCTGAATGACGGGATTTTCACATGATGCTGTGAGACTTCTCTTTTGGTAGGTATATTCATTAAAAGAGATTTTTCTTTCCAGATTGCAGATGGTAAGGTAATTCCTAAAGTAGATGTACCCTAGTTCTCAGGCAGTGATATAGCCAGCTACGTTGAACAGGAACCTATGCCTAACCTAGTGTTTCAATTTTTATGAGATATCCTGTAAGGAGGCCAACTGGTGATCACGTCATTTGAGATGCTGCCACCTTTAGTCATGAGACAACTTCTGCTATTTGCCTGAATAGTGGAACAGGCTCCTTAGGATCGTTTTCATATCCCTGCTGTTTGACCTGTGTGACAACAAAGATAAAACAAGAGCCTCTTCCCTGTATCACCCAGTAAGCATCACATTTTCATGCGGGATGTCTGGCCCTTTAAGGTACTTACTGTTTTCTATGGAGAGGCAGGGATTCTTGTTAATGTCCACATTTCCACCACTGCTGATCTTTTCCTTTGCAACTTCTATAGGTTTCTGCTCCAGGGAGTAAGATTTCCTACCAAAAATTGCCAGTGGAGTACTGCAGGGTCACAGTCAAGAAGAGAGTGGGCTTTAGAAAGAAACACAATGACTTCTGAATTTCTCACCTGTGCTGGTGCAAGGAGACTTAGCTTAAACCAGTATTCCTGGGATTGTCTTCACAGGGATCCTGACAACACACTGAGGTATACAGTGTGCTCATGCGTGTCAGTACAGAACTCAGGTAAGTTTTACCACCAGGTCTCGAAAATTCCCCTTTGCACAAGGGAGTGATGAATGTTTTCCACAGCTTTCTCCACCCCTTCACATATTGAATTGTAGTATGCCAAGAAGGCTGTAAGTGGAACGTCTTGCAAATGTCAGGTAAGAATCATGTGCTAGTCCCTTAGTGGGGACCATGTGTTTCTCAGTATCAAGGTGGATATCAGGAGCATGAGCATAAGGAGATGTTCTCATTTTTTCTGGATGCACAACTACTCTAAGACTTGGCTTGTGTAGAGATCAGTGTCTACCTTTTGTCTGTTATAGATTTGAGTAATGTGGCAAATTTCTGATGGGATTGCCTTCATTTTGCATGTGTGGTGTTCTGTGCCTTTTTCCTCTCATGAGTGAGCACCGGGTACTTTTCAGTTACAGTCTGCAGATGTCATGCATTTCATACTAGCCTCAGTAGGGGCATAAGTGGTGCAAGAGTTCATTTTTTTCTTTCTGGGATTTGGAAGACACAGAGTGGAGAATTATGAATCTATCTACTCAAGAGATCTCATTTTCTATTGCAGCACTAATTCACTGACTTCAAGATGACCTGAGGTGGTGATGGAGTCAAAGTGATACAATGATATCCAGAGTGTGCAGGTGAGCAAGATAAAGGGAAAACAAAAGGATGTAGCTATGTGTCTCTCTTTTGGAAGAAGTGGTTCATAGCTCTCTGTGCGTCAATGAACATCAGCGATACGGTTGAAATTTTCCAGGTTCGAGATAAGTGTAGATGTGGCCCTTCCACATAGCAGAAGATATGGAATTTCTATGGATTTCAGGAAGTGATCAGGAGGTTTCTGTGTACTGTAGTGGATGTGTTTGTGTGCAGATGCCCAAGGAAACAATGAGTGGTGTACCAAACCAATACAGAAACAATGAGTTTGTCCTTGGTGTAGGAATGTTCAGGGGTCCACATGTGTTATCATTGTTTTTTCCTTGGTACCATGACTTGGTGTTGGAGCAGCCTTCTGATCAGGAAGCACAGGAAGCTTAGCTGGTGACCAGTTGATGAGGATGAGTGTCTTGATAGGATAGAGTTCCCCTCAGATTGGGTCTGTTATCAAGGTGAAATTAAAGGCTTGTGTGTCAATGGGGACAGCCAATGAAAGCATCACGTGCCCTTGGAATTCCCTTCAGGTAGGTATATGTAATGATGTAGAAAAAATTTTTGAGTCAAGATTTCAGATGATGCAGTAAGTCCTAATGTGGAAATTGGCCAGGTCTGAGTGTCTGGTATTCCTAAGCTAGGTAGAAAAAGACCCTTTACCCCACCCTGCTGTTACCATATTTGACCACTAGATATCCTGTGACAGGCCTGGCTGGCAGTGAGATCTTTTGAGATGTTTCCGTCTTCAGCCATGGAACACTTTCCCATTTTGTCAGGAATATTGGAAAAGGTCCAGTCTTTTCCTTGCTATTTCACGTGTGTGACAACAAAGGTACAACAAAAACTCCTCCCAATCACTCTAGTAAGAAATGCACTTTCTTGTAGGATGCTTGGCACATAAGCTGTTTTCCATGCTCTCTGTCATATATGGTGACACAGGGATTCTTGTTAACATCCAGGTTTTGACCACTATGGATATTTATCTTTGTAGCTTCTGCAGCTTTCTGTTCAAGAGATTAAGATTTGGCTTACTAGGATTGGTTATTGAATTCTGCAGGGGCCCAGGTAGTGAAGCAAGTGGGCACTGCTAACAAACATAACCACTGTAATTCTCACAGGTACAGGTGAAAGAAAAGGTGGAATAAATCAGTATTACTGACATGTCTTTCACAGTACCCTGATGTCAAACTGAGCACACAGTACTTTTTTTTTTTTTGATACCTAGAGACAGCTATTAAATACGGTCTTGGATCCAAGGCATCGGTGAGGTGCCATCATTTCTATACCCATAGGTAAGTGAAAAGGTGTCCCTTAACATTCCCTGCCATTTTAAGGATTTGAAATGCTTGGTTCATAAAGGATGGCATCCTTGGAAGTAATACTATCTGTGCAGGGCACTTGGCTTAGGCAAGGTCATAAAAATGAAGAAAGGTAAGCATTGAAGCAGTGATTCTACCCAGGTTTTGTGCTTCTGGAGGTCCTGCAGAAGGATCAGTAAGAACAGCAGACTTTTCAGGTGTTCACGTATGAGATGTTCAACTCCAGAGATGGGAATATCCCCCTGGGAATCAACCAAGCATCCAGGTAAGTTTCCAGTGTCTTTCAGTGATTTATAGCAGCATTGAAATGCTCATCAGCTCTACACTGACACCATCTTCTCCATTTTTTTTCCAGGTTCCCTTGAAGAGAGGTACGGGATGCCAAGAAGACTGTAGCCCCAACCTCATGCAACTGTCAGGTAAGGACCATGGTCTTGCTTCCACATTTTTGACAATGCCATTTTCCATATCAAGGTGGAATGCAGAAGCATAAGCATCATGGGATATCACTGTGTCTTTTGCGTTCATGTCCATTTTAGAACAAGGCGATTTGTGGGTACAGAGCTTATGCCCCATCAACACTCAGAGCCTTTTACTCCTAGTACAGTAAGTCCCTGACTTGTAAAGATTTGAGTTGGTAACTTTCACAGGTGTACTGTATAAGATTTACAGTTGTACTGTTTAAGACTCATTTTGTGAGGGTTGCAAATAAATGCAGTTTATTAATGTTCTTCTGCAGTGGAACTCATTGGTAAGTTGGGGGCTTATTGTGTATATGTGAATACTTAGGTTGAAATACTCGTGCTTCTATAATTATTTTGCTAGTGTGATGTTCACAGCCCCTTTGGTGTTGTGAGGGAGCTAGAGCTAATGTTGAATCCCTGCCAGCAGATCCGACCTATTCCTACAAGTCCCCAGAGGGGAAAAAGCAGGACAATGCTCATTTTCATAGGTGGGCTACTGAGATATGCATTGGAAGAGTTGGACAGATGTCCCCTGAAGAAAGCCTAGTTTCTGTTGCATGGCTAGGTTGTGGGCACCGAGAAAAAGTCCACTAGGGGCTATGTACCCTAAATGATACAATGACATGGATATGGTACAGATAGACTCATAAGAAAGGACAGGCAAATGGTAGATTTCCTTGGGTGTCTTTTCCTGTGAGGGATCTGGAACTCACCATGAGCCGTTGAACATCAGTGATCTTGTTGAATATCCTCAGGTAATTTCAGATGTGGGCCTCCCTCATAGCAACAGACAGGTGATATCCACCAATTTTGATAAGTGGTGGTGGGGTCTGTTTGGGTTCTCATGGCTATATTTTGGGTGCCTGTGCCCCGGGAAGTGATGAAAGAGGAGCTAAGCCATTTCGGTGACAGTGAGTTTCCACTTGGTGTAGTGTGTAAGATAATGAATGTTTAACGATCCCTGTTTTTTGGGAGTATGTTTTTTCTGGTTCAGTGATTCGGTGTAGCGGCTTTCTGAAGCACAAAGCACAGGAATCTTGACAGGTTCCCGTTTCATCAGGATGTTTTTCTCACCAGGATAGAATTCTGCAAAAATTGGGTCTGTTACACAGTTGGAGTGAAAGCCATTTGTGCCACTGGTGATAGCCAAGGAAAGGGCCAGGTTCTCCTGCACAGCAAAGTGCATGCTGAATAATATGGTTTATGCATTGTGTTCCTGGACTTCCTTTCAGGTAGGCATATGAAACACTGTAGAAAATATTTTCAATTGATGTTGCAAATAAGCTAAATCATAAGTAGGAAGGACATAGCCTGTTTCTGGGTCCTTATGATTCCTAGCAAGGTGTAAAAGGAGACTCTGCCAAACCTGGTTTTTACACATTTTGTCCCCAAATATCCTGTAAATGGCTCTGCTGGTGATCAGGTGTTATGAGATATATCTCCTTCAGTCATAGAACACGCCTTTCTTTTACCATAAACCGAGGAATGGTGCTTTTGCATGACACTGGCTGTTTCTTCCTGTTTGAAGTGTGTGATACAATAAGTAAAAAAAGAGGCTGTTCACAGTAGCTACCAGTAAGGATCACGTTTTCTTGTAGGATGGCAAACCCATGAGGCATTTTCCATGCTCTCCCTCCTATATGGAGAGGGAGAGGCACAGATTGTTTTTAATCTTCAGGTCCCACGTTTGCAGATTTCAATTAAAAATATAAGATTTCTCTTAGGATTTTCTGTGGAGTTCAGCAAGGACCCAGGTAGTAAAGCAAAGGGGCTACAGAAACTAACACAGTGACCTTACAATTCTCATGCATGCTGGTGCAAGGAGTCATGGCCTAAAGCACATATTCTTTCACATAGTTGCTGATGCAACTATGTGTTTCACAACGTTCTCATGTGGAACCCTAGAGACTTCTACTAAGTGTGGGTTGGACCAAGCCAAAATGAGATCCCATTCTCCCTCTTGGCACAAGTAAGCAACTGAGGTGTCAATAGGCATTCCTGGTCCCTCCTTGATTTGAAGGTACTCTGGTCAGAAGGACTCAAGTCCTTGTCCATGCTACTGTGTTTGAGGGGACACTAGGCATGGGAATGATGAAATGGTTGCAAAACTTGTGAGTATGAAAGGGGGATTCTATCCAGGACTTTTGTTCTGCTTGGGGCACTGTCTGGGGAGCAGTAAGCATAGTAGATTTTGCAGGTGTCCAGGTAGGAGAAGTTGGACTTGGGACAGGACTGTTTCGCTGGCTCTACCCTAGCATCCAGGAAGGTTTCCAGTGTCATTCATTGCTTTACAGTGGCACTGAAATGCTTATCTGCTCTATACTGACACCCTCTTCTCCCTGTTTTCTCCAGGTTCCCGTGAAGAGACAAGAGGGTTGATGTGAAGGCTGTGGATGAAACCTCATGTAAATGTCAGGTAAGACGATGTTCTGTTATCATTGGCGCACACGTCACCCTCCATTTCCAGGTGGATGACAACAGCGTGTGTAAAACTTGATATTGGTCATATTTTGTGTGTGCTCATCCACTTTAGATCTTGGCTAATGTGTTGTTCAGAGCCGAGCCTCATTCACCCTCAGAGCCTTTTTTCTGGTATAGATTTCACTAGTGTTGAAAAACCTCTCATAAGTCCCTTTATTTTTCCAGTTGTACTAAAGTTTCTTCTTTGCTTGGATGAGGGAGCATCAGCTGCTTCTGAGTCCCTTTCAGTAGACCTTGTTCATTTCATTCGGTTCCCCATTGTAGGGTATAAGCTGGGTAATGGGTCATTGTCATAGGGTGGGTTCCTATGATAAGGTTTAAGCAGTTCAGCAACTGTCTCCTCTAGAGTATCTGTTTTCTCTGCCATGGCTACTCAGTGAGCACGTAGGGGTCTGGTAGTGGCTGTAAACTGTACATGTGATGATAACTTGGAGATCATTCAGGGGCACATGGGAAACGGCCTGATAAAGGATAGAATTTTTACTTGGGCATCCTTTCCAGTGAGGGGTAATGTACTCACAGTCAGCCATGATACAGCCCGTGTTGAACATGATCAGTATCCCGGTAAGTATAGATATGGGCCTCTCACACAGCACCACATGAGGAATCCATTGAACTTTCATAAGTGATGGAGGTTTACCCATGTGTTGAATGTGCTGTGCTTTGTGTGCAAGTGGCAACAGAAGTGTTAATGGGAGAATTAAGCTATTTCAGTTACCAGGAGTTCACCCTGTCTGTAAGTTGTAGAAACATGAATGACACAAGATTCTTGTGTCTTGAGATTGCTTTTTCCCTGTCTTATGACATTCGGGTGGAGCAGCCATATGAGCAGGAAGTACAGGAACTTGAGCGAGTGACCTGATGAGGATGCGTGTCTTGGATAAAAATGTTTCCCTTGGATTTGTTCTTTTATCAGTGTGGAGTGAAAGCCTTTTGTGTTAGTGGTGATGGCCAAGTAAAAGGCCGGTTGTTCTTGCAGACCAACATGCATGATCAAACATGTGCTTTTTGCATGGTGGTGTTGGAGTTTTCTTAAATTGATATATATGGCAATTAAAAATTTTTTTCTTTATAGATATCGCTTTTGATCAAGTAAGTCCTTAAGTGGAATACGCTGCTTCTCAGGGCCTGAAGTTCCTCAGAGAGGATTAAAAGCAGCCTGTGGCTAACCAGTCATTACCATGTTTTAACACTCGGTATCTTGGGAAAGGTTCAGCTAATAAGAGGTCTTATGAGATGTTGGGGCCTTAGGCCATGTGACACTATCTTCTTTTCAAAGGAGCATTTCAAGAAGGCCTGTTGTTACCCTTCTCCCTCTTTTCAACATGGGTGCCAACAGAGATAAATCAAGTGGCTTGTCCCAATGGCTATTGTTAATCATCGCATATTCTTGTAGGTTGGCTAGTACATAAGGTGTTTTCCATGTTCCCTGTTGTATATGGAAACCCAAGGATTCCTTTTAATATTCATGTTTCCATAATTGTGGATATTAATCCTTGACTCTGCTACAGTTTTCCATTCAATACAGTATGTTTTTATCTTACAAGGCTTTGTAGAGTACTGCAAGGACGCAGTTACTGAAGAAAGTGGGCTCCTCAAACACCCACAGTGAACTCCATATTTTTCACATGTGCCAGTGCAAGGAGTTATGGCCTAAAGCCATATGCCTCGTGGTGTTTTATTTTATTTTATTTTATTTTTTTGTGGGTACCAGGGGGTCGACCTCAGGACCTAGCGCGCCAGCAGGCGCCCGTGCCGCTGAGCGATATCACCGGCCCCCTTTTCGTATGTGGGTTCCGGGAGTCGAACTCGGGCCCTCGCGCTTGCCGGGCAGGCGCTTAAGCCACTGAGCCATCTCACCGGCCCGCCTCGTGGTGTTTTAAAAGGAATCCTGATGTTGCAGTTGGTGTCTAGTGTCCTCATGCACATCCCTAGAGAAGACCTAATGTAAGTGTGGTCTTGGAAGTAGGGCAACTAGGAACTTCTACCACTTCCAAATGCATGGGTCAGGGAGAAGGTGTCCCTCAGCATTCTTGGCCCCTTCCTTGATTTGAAGTTTCTCGGGTTGGCATGGATGGCATTCCACACACTGCACTCATCACAGAGAGTGAGAGAAAGAAATGATGTTGAATCCCTGAGCATGGATGGAGTGATTCTGTGTAGGTTTTTGTGAATCCTGAGTCCCTGACAGGAACGGTTAGCATAAGAGTGTTTGTGGGTGCAGGAGACAAAGATTCCATTCTGGGGACAGCACTGTTGCCCTTTATGCATCCCAGCATCCTGGTAAGTTTCCAAAATCATTCATCGGTTTATGGGAGCACTAAAATGGTCACTGACTCTATACTGACACCCTCTTTCCCATGTTTTTTCCAGGATCCCTTGAACAAATGATAGTGATGCTGAGAAGACTAGTGGTGGAATCTCATGGGAATGTCTGGTAAAGGGGTGCTATCTCTTCATTAGAGACCAGGTGACCTTCTGTATCCAGGTAGATTGTAGAAGTATGTGAATAATGAGGTTTTCACATTTTCTCTCTGTACACATCACTTTAGGACTTGGATAGTGTAGAGTTCAGGTCTTATGGCACATCGACCCTAAGACTCTATTTTTCAGGTACTCATTTGAGTATAGATGGCAAAGCTCTAAATTTTCCTCCCTTATTTGGCAAGTCTGGTTATTGCCTTGGTGGTATCATGAGTGTGCAGCAGATGCTTTTCAAAGACTGTCTGTAGATACCATATATTTCATACTAGCACATTAAGCATTAAGTCTGGCAGAAGGTCCTTTTAATAAGTGGGTTCCTTAGACATGAATTGGAGAAGTTTGGTAGAAATCTCCTCAAGCGTATCCATTTATTCTTTCAAACAGGAAGTTTGTAGGACCTGGTTGTTGGCTTTGGCCAAGGCCCACACATCCTTGATGTCTGTGGGGATTTGCATGAGTACATTGTACTCCTCACTGTGACATCAGGATGCCTGTGAAGAAAACATCAGCAATACTGCTTTAGGACACATCTCCACTAATCTGCAGAAACAGTAGGAGTCTGTGAGTAGTCATGGTGCAAAATGATAATGATGATATGCATATTTTGGAGGTGACAGTGAAGAAGAGATTGGTAAATGATAGTTTTTCTTCCAGTGAGTGGTCCAGAAGTCACCAATGGTACTTGAACATCGGTGATCCTGTTCAACAGGGATAGTTTCCTGTAAGTACAGGAGAGGTCCTCTCTCCTAGCTGCAGACAGGGGATCTCCATAACTCAGAAAGTGATGCTGGGTTCTCTGTGGTTTTCATGGTCACATTTAGGTGCAGAATCTCAGCAGAGTGATGAAGGGAGAACTAAGCCAGTTCAGGACTATGAGTTTGGTTTTGGTGTAGTGTGCAGGATGATGAATATTGAGGTATCCCTGTGTGTTTGCACTACATGGTCCTTGGTCCTATCACATTGTGGTTGAGCAGCCTTCTTGAAAGAAAGCACAGGAATCTTGGCAAATGATTCATGGATGAGGATGAGTGCTCTACCATGATAGTGTCCCCTCACATTGGTTCTGATAGGGTGGAAGGAAAGCATTTTGTGCCAGCAGTGATGGTCAAGGAGAGGTCCACATGTTTTGCTGACCATAGTATATCCCAAATGACAGGATTTTCTTGTGGAATTTTGGGCTTCCCTTGAGATAGGTATATGCAGTGATGTAGAAAATGTTTTGGTTGGGATTACAGATAGTAAAGTAATCCTGAAGTGAACATAGCCTGGTTGTCCAGGCAGGATATTTCCTGCAACATATTGCCTGTTCTGTGACTAGTGTCTTCAGAAGGGCCTAGTTGGTGATCACATCTTGTGAGATATTGCCACATTCCAGCAGGGGATGAATTCTTTTCACCATATCATTGGAACAGGTCCCTTGTGAAGTGTCTTTTCCCTGGTGTTTGACATGTGTAATGGCAAAGATAAAACAAGAGACACTTCCTGGTATCAACCAGTAAGCATCACATTTTCGTGAAGGATGTCTGGGTTTTAAAGTGGTTTCCGTGCTTTCTGTTGTATATAGTGAGGCAGGGATTCCTGTTAATATCTGGGTTCTCACCACTAGTGATATTGTCCCTTGCAGCTGTTAGGTTTGGCAGAATAAAGATAAAGAAAAGAGATTGAGGAAAGCCTTTAGTGCGGGGGCATGGGAGGGCTGCAGTAGGATGTAGAGGACCCGCAGAGGAGGAGGCCATGGGAAAAAGCATTTATTGGGTTTAGCTGGGGGTGGAGTTTGGAGGGGCAGGCAATGTGACATAAAAGAAGGGGATTGGGAGATATTTGGAGCATGCATGAAACAGGAAGAGGAAGTTTATTTTAGCCTGGGGAAAAAGGAGGAGGAAGTGGTTGATATGCCATTGCTTTGGGCTTGTCCGCATGTTGGAGCACCTCCATGATGGCCAAGCAGCTTTAATATGGGCATGAACCCATCAGCAACATCTGCCAGTTTCCACTTAGGAACTAAGATTTCTCTTACTAGGCTTTGCCTGTGGAGTACTGCAAGGATCCAGATAGAGGAAATGGGCTTCTCAAAGAAACATGGTGACCTTCACAGTTCTCACCTGTGCTGATTCAAGGAGCTGTGGGCTAAAGCAGTATTCCTGATGTTTTCTTTACAGTGATCCTGATGTCAGAGTGAGGAGTACAATGTACTCATGCAGATCCCACAGATATCAAGGAAGTGTGGGCCTTTGCCCAGGCCCACAACTAGGTCCCACAAATTCCCCACCAACAAGTAAGTGACAAAGGTGTCCCTCCATGTTCCTCGCCCATCCTTGATTTCAGGGAGCTCAGGTGAGACAGAATGGTGTCCTCAGTGCTGTGACTATCATTAAGGGGACACTTGACATGGGTGAGGTCACATAGGTGCCAAATCATGCACAGAATGGAATGAAAGCCCTTTGTGCCAGTGGTGATGGCCAAGGAATGGTCCACATTTTGTGCTGATGATGATGTGTCCCAAATGACAGGATTTTCTTGTGGTATTGTAGGAAATTCCCTTGAGATGGGTATTTGCAGTGATAGAGAAAAGTTTTGGTGGGATTACAGATGGTTGCATAATTCCTCAACTGTGCATAGCCTGGTTGTTTTGGGAGAATATTTCCAGCGACATGAAATAGGAGTCTCTACCTAAGCTGGTGTTGTCTGTTTTGTCACTAATGTCCCCCGAAGGCCCTAGTTGGTGATCACATCTTGTGAGATATTGCCACATTCAGGCATGGGATAACTTCTTTTTACATTAACACTGGAACAGGTCTCTTGGGCAGCAACGTCTTTTTGCTACTCTTTACATGTGTAATTACAAAGATAAAACAAGAGATTCTCTCCAATATCAACTAGTAAGCATCACATTTTTGTGAAGTATGTCAGGGTTTTAAAGTGCTTTCCATGCTTCCTCTTGTATATGGTGAGGCAGGGATTCCTGTTAATGTCCACATTCCGACCACTAATGATATTGTCCCTTGCAACATCTGCCAGTTTCCATTTAGGGACTAAGATTTCTCTTACTAGGCTTTGTCTGTGGAGTCCTGCAAGAATCCAGATAGAGGGTGTGGGCTTCTCAAAGAAACACAGTGACCTTCATAATTCTCACCTGTGCTGATTCAGAGATATGGCCTAAAGCAGTATTCCTGATGTTTTCTTTACAGTGATGCTGATGTCAGAGTGAGGAGTACAATGTACTCATGCAGATCACACAGACATCAAGTATGGGCCTTCACCCGGCCCTCAACCAGGTCCCACTAATTCTCCACCAGCAAGTAACTGACAAAGATGTCCCTCTATGTTCCTGGCCCATCCTTGATTTCCAGGGTCTCAGGTGAGACAAGACAGAGTCCTCAGCATTGTGACTGTCTTTGAGGGGACACTGGGCATGGGTGAGTTCAAATATGCAAAATTATGAACATCAAACTGGTGATTTGGTCCAGGATTTTTTGCTTGTTGAAGGCCAGTCTAAGGATCTGGAAGGATTGGAGAGTTCGTTGGTGTCCACTTTGGAGAGGTTGGACTCTGGGGACATGGTTGTTTTCCTGGCAGTCACCCCAGTGTCCACACCAGTTTCCAGTGTCATTCAGTGCCTTATGGGGAAACCCTAATGCATTTATGCTCCACACTGATATAATCTCAGTGTAATTCCCAGGTCCCCTTGAATTCAAGTGCAGAAATCCAGGAAGGAAGGATGTCAGTGGAACTGCTTGCAAATCTCAGGTAAGGTCAGGGTGTTGGCACTTCACTGGGGAACACGTGGTCCTCAATATCCAGGAATATATCAGGAGCATGTGCAAAAGGAAATGGTGTCATATTTCCTGGGTGCCCATCCATTTCCCTGGCCGTCATCCCAACATCTAAGTAAATTTCTATAACATTCAGTGGTTTACAAAGGCACTGAAATACTCATTGGCTCTATACAAACCTGCTCTTCTTTTTTATTTTTTCAGATTCCCTTGAAGAGACTGTGGAATTCAAAAAGAAATCTGTGTATGGAAGCAATGGAAATTGTTATTTAGGAATCACATCAGAGAAGGAATCATACCAGAGAGGGGTCTGAACCACTCAGGTAGCTGTAAGAGGCCATGCTTTTAAAAATCTCCAGGTTTGGGCCGGTGAGATGGCTCAGCGGCTTAAGCGCCTGCCCGGCAAGCGTGAGGGCCCGAGTTCGACTCCCGGAACCCACATACGAAAAAGGGGCCGGTGATATCGCTCAGCGGCACGGGCGCCTGCTGGCGCTCAAGGTCCTGAGGTCGACCCCCCGGTACCAAAAAAAAAAAAAAAAAAAAAATCTCCAGGTTTCTAGTAAGTGCAGATGTGGTACTGCATTGTAGCACCCATCATGTAATTTCCTTGGACTTTGGTAAGTGATGGTGCAGTCCCTGTGTTTTTTGTGTCTGCACTTGGGAGCAGGTTCCCAAGGGAGGAAATGAAGGAATGACTTAAGCCTTCTGAGCAGGAATCACAGGAATCTTGCCTAGTGTCCAGTTGATGAGGATGAGTCTTAGATAATAGTGCTCACCTCAGAATTCTTGTGGTATGAGCTTGGGGAGAGAGCTTTTTGTGCCCATGATGACGGCCAAGTAAAGGACCATTTGTTCTTGCTGAGAAAAATGTTGTTGGACTTTTACTCAAGTAGGTATATGCAGCAATGCAGAAAATATTTTTGTGTGTTTTAAATTATTATTTTAATAGTACATGTTTGCATTTGGTGTAGTTAACAATCGTCTTGAGAAATGGCAACATGTACATATTACAGCATTTTTCTTTATTTTGTATGATTGGGTAAAGGAAAGGAGGTATGTATATATAATGTAATATTTCTCAGCAGAAAAGTTTTGGCTCCAAGATTCCAGGATGTATTTAGATACACAGGTGGTTCTCAGTGTGGAATGCTCCTCAGTGAGATGGAAAATGAGCTTGTGCCTAAACTGGTGTTTCCATGTTTTCCCTATAGGTCTCCTTGGAAGGATTCAGCTGGTGATCAAGTCTTGTGGGATGTTACCACCTTCACCCATGGAACAACACCTTTTTTACACATAAAGATTTGAAGAGGGCCCTTGGTCACCCATTCTCCTGCTGTTTGACATGTGTGACAACAAAAGCAAAACAAGAGATTCGTTGCAAAGGTAATGATAAGCATTGCATTTTCTTGTAGGTGACTGATGCATAAGCTGTTTTCCATGTTCACAGTCATATGCAGAGATCCAACGCTTCCTTTTAGTATGCACATTTTCACCTCTGTGTATATTGCCCCTTGCACTGCTACAGGTTTCAGTTAAATGGAGAGGCACTTCTCTTACCAGGCTTTGTCTGTGGACTCCTGCAAGAATGCAGGCAGTGAACCAAGTGGGCCCAACAAAGATACACAGTGACCTCTGAAACTTTTATTTGTGCTGTGCCAGGAGATGTTGTCTATAGCAGCATTCCTGATGTTGTTTTCACTGGAATACTGATGTCATACTTTGTGTCCATTGCAGTCATGTGGATTCTTAGAGATATAAGTGAAGTGTGGTCCTGTGCAGAGGGAAGCAAGGTGATCCCACCAGCTCCAGTCAAAAGGTCAAGGAGAAGGTGTCCCTTAGCTTTATCAGCCCCCTCCTGATTTGGAGGTGCTCAGGTCAAGAAGGAGGGCAGCCTAAGCACTGTACTCTGTGATGGGGCTCTTGACATGAGTAAAGTCAAATGGTTCATGAAACTGAGAGCATGGAAAGAATGATTCTGTGCAGGTTGTTATGGTTATGGAGGCCTCACCCAAGACAGTGAGCATAGGAGTGTTTCAGGTGTGCAGGGGCAAAGGTTCAACTGTGGGGACAGGACTCTTGCCCTATATTCATCCCAACATTCAGGTGAGTTTGCAGGGTCTTTCAGTGGCTTAGGGGGCATGAAAATGCTCATTGACACCCTCTTTTCTGTGTTTTTACAGCTTCCTTTGACAAAGGATAGGGAAGCTGAGAAGACTAGGGCTGGAACCTCATGCAAATGCCAGGTAACAGGGTTTTGTCGCTTCACTGGGGGCCAGGTAATCTTCTGTATCCATGTAGATTATAGGAGTGTGTGAATAATGTGATATTTCTCATGTTTACTGTGTTCATCCAGTTTAGGACGTGGTAAAGTAAGTTTTGGGGGCTAGTCCATAATGACTCTTTGTTTCTGGTACTCATTTGAGTATACTGCCAATATCTAATGTTTCCCCCTTTATTTTGCAATTGTGGAAATCAGTGCATTTTTGCTACTGTGAATGAGTGTTAGGTGCTTTAGAATCACTGTGTACAGTTCTTGTACCTTTTATGCTATTCCATTAGGGCATAAGTGGGGCAGTATTGCATTGTCATAGTGTGGATCCTGAGACATGGATTAGAGCAGTTTTGCAGATTTCTTCTCAAGTGTTTCCATTTCCTCTTGTACATCTAGCCTGTGGCAACAATGTAGGAGTCTGGGAGTTGTGATGCAGCTCCTACGATATGACAGTGTACAGATTGTTCAGGTGACAGGTAAGAGAATATTGGTAAATGATAGTTTTTCTTGGGTGTCTCTTTTGTTGCAGGGTGCAAAAGTCACCAAACCTTTGAATGCCATTGATCCCATTCTACGTGGCCGTGTTCCAGGTATGTACACATGTGAGCCTCCCTCATAGCACCACACTGGGTACTGCATATTTCACTAAGTGACAATGGAGTCCCTATCGTTGTTGTGGTCATATTTAACTACACGTGCCCAGGGAAATGATAAAGAGGGAAAGTAGATCAAATCAGCACCATGAGTTTGCCCTAGGTATAAGGTGCAAGACATTGAATGTTGAGGGATCCCTGTGTCTTTGCACTGCATTTTCCCCAGTTGTATGACTTAGTGGTGGAGCAGTCTTCTAGGCGGAGAGCACAGGAATCTTGGCATATGACTCTGTGAAGAGGATGAGTGTGTCCAAATGAAGGAGGTCCCATGGGATTGTTTCTGGTATCAGACTGGAAGGAAAGCCTTTTGTGCCAGTAGTGACGTTGGAGGAAAGGGCCCGGTGTTTTGCAGATGAAAGTCCATGCTGAATGACAGTATTTTCACATGACGGTCTCAGTCTTCCCCTCTGGTAGGTATATTCATGAAATGAGATTTCATTTTCCAGATATCAGATGGTAAGGTAATTCCTAAACTTGACCTTCCCTAGTTCTCAGGGTGTGATGTTTCCAGTTACATTGAACAGAAGCCTCTTGCCTAACCTAGTGTTGTAATTTTTGTTAACAGGTATCCTGCAAAGAGCCCAACTGGTGAACACATCATATGAGATTCTGCCACATTTAGCCATGGGAAAACAACTTTTTTTGCATGAATATTGGAATAGGCCCCTTAGGATCCTTGTCATATCTCTGCTGTTTAACCTGTGTGACAACAAAGGTAAAACAAGAGCCCCTTCCCAGTGTCACCCAATAGGCATCGCATTTTCTGCGGGATGTATTGACCTTAAGGTGCTTACTGTTTCCTATGGAGAACCAGGGATTCAAGTTAATGGCCACATTTCCACCACTACTGATCTTGTCCTTTGGAACTTCTACAGGTTTCTACTCGAGGGAGTAAGATTTCTTACCAGAAATTGCCAGTGGAGTACTGTAAAGTCCAGTCAAGAAGAGAGTGCGTTTTAGAAAGACACAATGACCTCTGCATTTCTCAGCAGTGCTGGTGCAAGGAGACATAGACTAAACCAGTATTCCTGAAATTATCTTCACAGGGATCCTGATATCACAGTGACGAGTACACTGTGCTCATGCACATGAGTACAGACATCAGGTAAGTGTGGGACTTAGCCCAGTCCAAAAACCAAGTCTCAAAAACTTCCCTTTGCACAAGGGAGTGATGAATGTTTTCCTCAGCATTCCTGCCCCTTCTCAAATTGAACTGTGGTATGCCAAGAAGGCTGTAATTGGATCATCTTGCAATTGTTAGTTAAGAATCAGGGTGTTGGTTCCTTATTGGGGACCATGTGTTCCTCAGTATAAAGGTGGATATCAGGAGCATGAGCCTAAGGACGTGTTCTCATTTGTTTCTGGATGCACATCTACTCTAAGGCTTGGCTCGTGTAGGGTTCAGAGTATGCTTTTTGTCTGGTATAGATTTGAGTATTGTGGCAAATTTCTGATGGAATTGCCTTTATTTTGCATGTGTGGTGTTCAATGCCTTTTTCCTATCATGAGTGAGCACTGGGTACTTTTCAATTACAGTCTGCAGGTGTCGTATATTTCATACTAGACTCAGTAGGGGTATAAGTGGGGCAAGAGTTCATTTTTTCTTTTTGGGGTTTGGAAGACACAGATTGGAGAAGTTACAGAGCTATCTCCACAAGATATCTCATTTTCTACTGCAGCACTAATCCACTGACTTCTAGGAGGAAACGTGAGGTGGCGATGGACCAGAAGTGATAACAATGATGTCCAGAGTGTGCAGGTGAGCAAGAATAAAGGAAAACAAAAGGATGTAGTTTTCTCTCCCTCTTTTTGAAGAAGTGGTTCATAGCTCGCTGTGAGTCAATGAACGTCACTGATACATTTCAACTTTTCCATGTTCCTGATAAATGTGTATGTGGCCCTCCCACATAGCAAAAGACATGTAATTTCTAAGGATTCCAGGTAGGGATGGGGAGGTTTCTGTGTACTGTAGTGGATGTGTTTGGGTTCAGATGCCCAAGGAAATAATGAGTGGTTTAGCAAGCCAATTCAGTGACTATGAGTTTATCCTTGGGGCAGCATACTGTATAATGAATGTTCTGGGATCCACGTATCTTATCATTGCTTTTTCCTTGGTCATATGACAAGGTGTTGGAGCAGGCTTCTGAGCCGGAAGCACAGGAATCTCACCAGGTAACCACTTGATGAGGATGAGTGTCTTGGCAGGATAAAGTTCCCCTCAGATTGGTTCTGTTATCAAGGTGAAGTAAAATCCTTGTGTGTCTATGGGTACAATCAAGGAAAGGGTCAGGTGCCCTTGGAATTCCCTTCACTTAGGTATATGTAGAGAAGTAGAAAAAATTTTTGAGCCAAGATTTCAGATGATCCAGTAAGTCCTAATGTGAATATTGGCCATGACTATCTGGTATTTCTAAACTAGGTAGAAAAGAACCCTCTACCTAAACCTGCTGTTGCCATGTTTGACCACTAGATATCCTGTGATGGGCCTGGCTGGTGGTCAGTTCTTTTCAATTGTTTCCATCTTCAACCATGGAATACCTTCCCATTTTGTCATGAACATTGAAAAAAGTCCAGTGTTTTCCTTGCTATTTCACGTGTGTGACAACAAAGGTACAACAAAATCTCCTTCGGATCACTCTGGTAAAAATGCATTTTCTTTTAGGATGCTTGGCTCCTAAGCTGTATTCTATGGTCTGTGTCATATATGGTGAGACAGGGATTCCTGTTAACATCTAGGTTTCAACCACTATGAATATTTATCTTTGGAGTTCTGCAACTTTCTGTTGAAGAGAGCAAGATTTCTCTTACCAGCTTTGGGTTATGGAATTCTGCAGGGACCCAGATAGTGAAGCATGGGTGCACTGCAAACCAAATTAAACACTGCAATTCTCAAATGTATAGGTGAAAGGGAAGGTGGAATAAATAATATTCCTGATGTGTCTTCACAGGTACCCTGATGTCAAAGTTAGCATATGGTATTTTTTTTTTATACCGAGAGATCACAACTAAGTGTGGTCTTGGGTCCAAGGCATTGCTGAGGTCCCATCACTTCCAAATGCATAGGTAGGTAAAAAGGTGTCTCTCTGCATTCCGTGACCTTTCAAGGATTTTGAAGTGCTCAGTTCACAAAGAATGGTGTCCTGGGTACTATTAGTATCTGTGGAGGGCACTTTTCTTAGGCATGGTCAAAGGAATGAAGAAAGGTGAGCATTGAAGCAGTGATTCTACCCAGGTTATTGTGTTTCTTGAGGTCCTGCTTGAAGACCAGTAAGTACAGGAGATTTTTCCAGTGTCCAGGTAGGAGATGTTCAACTCTGGAGATGGGAATATCTCCCTGGGAATCAACCCAGCATCCAGGTAAGTTTCCAGTATCATTCAGCGATTTATAGCAGCATTGAAATGCTCATCAGCTCTATACTGACTCCGTCTTCTCCATGTTTTTTAGGTTCCCATGAAGAGAGGTGCAGGATGCCAAGAAGTCTATAGCCAGAACCTCATGCAAATGTCAGGTAAGGACCAGGGTTCTGTTTCCTCATTGGTGACCACGTAGTTCCCCATATCCATGTAGAATGCAGAAACATATGCATCATGAGATATCCTTATGTCTTCTGGGTGCATGTCCATTTTAGAGCAAGGCCATTTGTGGGTACAGAGCCTATGCCCCATCAACAGTCAGAGCCATTTTTTTCTAGTACAGAAATTCCCTGACTTGTAAAGATTTGAGTTGCTAACTTTCACAGGTGTAGTGTATGAGATTCACAGTTGTACTATGTAAGACTCACTTTATGAGGTTATGAATGAATGCAGGTTACTAATATCCTCTTGCAGTGGAACTCATTGGTAAGTTAGGGCCTTACTGTATAGATTTGAATACTCATGCTGAAATGCTCATGGTTCTGTCATTATTTTGTTAGTGTGATGTTCACAGCATTTTTGGTATTGTAAGGCAGCACCAGCTAATGTTGAATCCCTGCCTGTAGATCCCATGCATTCCTATAAGTCCCCAGAGGCGAAGAAGCAGGGCCAGTGCTCATATTCGTAGGTGGGCTGCTTTGATATAGATTGGAACTGTTGCACAGGGGTCCCTTGAAGGAGGCCCAGTTCCTGTTCCGTAGCCAGGCTGTGGGCACGTAGGTGAAATTGAGTAGTGGTGATGCACCCTAAATGATACACTTATATGGATATTGTGTAGTTAGACTCATAAGAAGGGACCGGCAAATGGTAGATTTCCTTGGGTCTCTTTTCCAGTGAGAGATCTCAAACTCGCCGTGAGCCCTTGAACATCAGTGATCTTGCTGAATATCCTCAGGTAAGTGCAGCTGTGGGCCTCCCTCAAAGCAGCAGACAGGTGATTTCCATGAACTTTGGTAAGTGGTGGTGGGGTCCCTGTGTGTTCTCATGGCTATATTTGGGTGCTGGTGCCCAGAGAAGTGATCAATGGGGAGCTAAGCCATTTCAGTGACATTGAGTTTCCACTTGGTGTAGTGTGCAAAATAATGAATGTTGAAGGATCCCTGTTTTTTGGGACTATTTTTTTTCCAGTCCAATGATATGGTGGAGCAACCCTCTAAGGAGAAAGCCCAGGAATCTTAACAGGTGTTCATTTGACCAGGATGCTTTCCTCACCAAGATATAATTCTTCAAAGATTGGGTTTGTTATCAAGTTGGAGTGAAAGCCATTTGTGCCAGTGGTGATAGTGACTGAAGGACAGGTTTTCCTGCACAAGAAAAGTGCATGCTGAGTTATGGGGTTTATGCATGGTGTTCTTGGACTTCCTTTCAGGTAGGCCCATGAAACAATGTAGAATATATTTTCAATCGATGTTGCAAATCACCTAATTCATAGGTAGGAAGGACATAGTTTGTTTTCTGGGTGCTGATGATCCCTAGCAAGGTCTAAAAGGAGACTCTGCCAAAGCTGGATTTTACATGTTTTGTCTCCAAATATCCTGTCAACGGCCCTGCTGGTGATCAGGAGTTGTGAGATGTACCTCCTTCAGTCATAGAACACCCTTTTCTTTTTCCATGAACGTAGGAATGGTGCTTTTGCATGACACTGGCTGTTTCTTGCTGTTTGAAGTGCGTGACAAAGGAAAAAAAGAAGCTGTTCACAGTAGCTACCAGTAAGGATCACATGTTCTTGTAGGATGGCTGACCCATGAGATATTTTCCATGCTCGTCTTCTTTTATGGAGAGGCAGGGATTGTTTTAATTTTCAGGTCCAACATTTGCCGCTTTTGATTAAAAAAGAATTCTCCTCTCAGGTTTTTCTGTGGAGTTCAGCAAGGACCCTGTAGTAAAAAAAAAGGGCTGTGCATACTAACACAGTGAGCTCACAATTCTCATGCATGCTGGTGCAAGGAGTAATGGCCAAAAGCATGTATTCTTTACATAGATGCTGATGTCACCATGTGTTACACAACGTTGTTGTGTGGAAACCTAGAGACTTCTACTAAGTGTGGGGTTGGGCCAAGCCAAAATGAGATCCCACCCTCTCCCTGAGCACAAGTAAGCAACATAGGTGTCAATAGGCATTCCTGGTCTCTCCTCAATTTGAAGGTTCTCAGATCAGAAAGAGTCGAGTCCTTGTCCATGCTACTGTTTTTGAGGGGACACTTGGCATAGGAAGGATCAAATGTCTGAAAAATTTGTAAGTGGCCAAAGAGGGATCATATGCAGGATTTTTCTTCTTGTGGAGGCACTACCTTGGGAGTAGTAAGCATATTAGATTTTGCAGGTGTCCAGGCAGGAGAGTTAGAATGGGGAAAGGACTGTTTGTGTGTCTCCATCCAAGCATCCATGTATATTTCCAGTGTCATTCATAGTTTTCTGGATGCACTGGAATGCTCATCAGCTCTATACTGACACCCTCTTCTCCATGTTTTCTCAAGGTTTCCATGAAGAGATGAGAGTGTTGCTGTGAAGGCTATGGATGGAAACTCATGCAGTTGTCAGATAACATGCAAGATGGTGGTACCCAATAGGTGACCACGTCACCCTCTTATTCCAGGTGGATAGCAAAAACATGTGCACAACTTGTTATTTGTCATATTTTGTGTTTGCTCATTACTTTAGACCTTGGCTAATGTGTTGTTCAGAGCCCAGCACCATTCGCCCTCAGAGGCTTTTTTCTGGTATAGATTTCACTAGTGATGACAAACCTCTCATGTGTCCCTCTTTATTTTGCCAGTTGTAGTAAAGTTTGCTTTTCTATAATGAGGGAGCAACAGGTGCTACTGTGTCTCTTTCAGCAGATCTTGCACATGTTATTCTGTTTCCCATTGTGGGATATAAGCTGGGTAACGGGTCATTTCATAGGGTGGGTTCCTATGAAAAGGTTTGAACAGTTCAGCAACTGTTTCCTCTAGAGTATCTGTTTGCTCTGCCATGTCTACTCTGTGGGCACGTAGGAGTCTGGTAGTGGCTATAAACTGCATGTAATGATAACATAGATATTGTGCAGGTGGACATGGGAAAAGGCCCAATAAAAGGTAGAATTTTTACTGGGGCATCTTTTCAGTGAGTGGTACAAAACTCACAGTAAGCCATGATACACCATCTGTTGAACATCATCAGTATCCCGCTAAGTACAGATATGGGCCTCACACTCAGCACCAAACGGGGAGTCCATTGGACTTTCATAAGTGATGGTAGGTTACCCAGGTGTTGAAAGTGCTGTACATTGAGTGCAAGTGCCAAGTCAGTGATGAATTCAGAATTAAGCCATTCCAGTTACCGGGAATTGGTAGTTTTTATAAGGTGCAGAAACATGAATGTTGCCAGATCCTTGTGTCTTTGGATTGCATTTTTCCTGTCCTATGACATTTGGGGGGAGCAACCATCTGAGCAGGAAACACAGGAACTTCAGCAAGTGACCAGTTGATGAGGATGTGTGCCTTGGATGATAGCATTTCTGTTGGATTTGTGCTGATATCAGTGTGGAGTGAAAACCTTTTGTGTGAGTGGTGATGGCCAAGGAAAATGCCATTGTTCTTGTAGACCAACATGCATGATCCTTGATATGCTTTTTGCATGGTGCTGTTGGACTTTTCTTGTTCTTTTTTTTTTTTGTGGGTACCGGGGGTTGACCTCAGGACCTCATGTGCTAGCAGGCACCCGTGCCGCTGAGCGATATCACTGGCCCTTTTTTCCGTATGTGGGTTCCAGGAGTCAAACTCAGGACCTCGTGCTTGCCAGGCAGGTGCTTACGCCGCTGAGCCATCTCACCGGCCTGTTGGTCTTTTCTTAAATTGATATATATTACAATGAAAAACATTTTTCTTCATAGAGATTGCTGATGCTCAAGTCCTCAAGTGAATATAGGCTGGTTCTAAGGGCCTGAAGTTCCTCAGAGAGGTTTAAAGGCAGCCTGTGGCTAACCCGTCATTACCAGGTTTTATCACTGGGTATCTTGGGAAAGGCCCAGCTGATGATGAGGTCTTATGAGATGTTGCTGCCCGAGGCCATGTGACACTATCTTCTTTTCAATGGAGCATTTGAAGAGGGCCCTTGGTTACTCTTCTCCCTGCTGTTTGACCTGGGTGACAGCAAAGATAAAAAAGAGGCTTGTCCCAATGGCTGTTGGTAAGCATGGGATTTTCTTGTAGTTTGGCTGGTTTATAAGGTGTTTTCCATGTTCCATGTCCTATATGGAGACCCAAGGATTTCTTTTAATATCCATGTTTCCACCAGTGGGGGTATTAACACTGGACTCTTCTACAGAATTCTCTTGAAGACAAGAAATTTCTTCTTACAATGCTTTGACTGGTGTACTAAGCCATTTCAGTGTCAATGAGTTTGACCTTGGTGTAGCGTACAGAATAATGAATATTCAGGGATCCACGTGTCTTATCACTGCTTTTTCCTTGGTCCCATGACATGGTGTTGGAGCAGCCTTCTGAGCGGGAAGCACAACAATGATGGCAGGTAACCACTTGAGGAGGATGCGTGTCTTAGCAGGATAGAGTTCCCCTCAGATTGGTTCTGTTAACAAGGTGAAGTAAAAGCCTGTGTGTCAATGCGGACAGTAAAAGGAAGGGTCAGGTGCCCTTGGAATTCCCTTTAGGAAGGTATATGTAATGATGTAGAAACCATTTTTGAGTCAAGATTTCAAGAGATTTAGTAAATCGTAATGTGGAAATTGGACAGGTCTGAGTGTCTGTTATTTCTAAGCTAGGTGGAAATGGACCATCTGGCTACCCCTGCTGTTGCCATGTGTGACCACCAGATACCTTGTGATGGGCCTGATTAATGGTCAGATCTTGTGAGATGTTTCCATCTTCTACATGGAGCACCCTCGCATTTTGTCACGAACTTTGGAAAAGGTCCCTTCTCCTCCTTGCTATTTCATGTGTGTGACAACAAAGGTACAACAAAAACTCCTCCCAATCACTCTGATAAGAAATGCATTTTCTTGTAGGAATCTTGGGTCACAAGCTGTTTTCTATGCTCAACTTCATATATGGGGACACAGGGATTCTTGTTAACATCCAGGTTACAACTACTATGGACATTTATCTTTGGAGCTTTTGCAGCTTTCTGTTCAACAGAGCAAGTTTTCTCTTACCAGTCTTGAGTTATACAAATCTGCAGGGACCCAGGTAGTGAAGCAAGTGGGCAATGCAAACAAACTTAACCACTGCAGTTCTCACATGTAGAGATGAAAGGAAAGGTGGAATAAATCAGTATTCATGGTGTGTCTTTTACAGATACCTTATGTCAAAGTGAGCATACAGTATTTTTTTTTTTTTTGATACCTAGAGAAAGCAACTAAGGGTGGTCCTGGTCCAAGGCATCAGTGAGGTCAGATCACTTCCACATTCATAGGTAAGTGAAGAGGTGCCCCTTAGCATTCCCTGCCTTTTCAAGAATTTGAACTGCTCAGTTCACAAAGGATGGTGTCTTTGGAAATATTAGTATCTGTGGAGCACACTTGGTTTAGGCAAGGTCAAAAGAATGAAGAAAGGTGTGCATTGAAGCAATGACGCTCCCCAGGTTTTTGTGCTTCTTGAGGTCCTGCCTGTGGACCAGTAAGTACAGGAGATTTTTCAGGTGTCCAGGTAGGAGATGTTCAACTCTGGAGATACGATTATCTCCCTGGGAATGAACCCAGCATCCAGGTAAGTTTCCAGTGTCATTCAGTGATGTATAGCAGCATTGAAATATTCATCAGCTTTATACTGACACCATCTCCATTTTTTTTTCAGTTTCCCATGAAGAGAGGAATGGGATGCCTAGAATGCTATAGCCAGAACCTCATGCAAATGTCAGGTAAGGACCAGGGTCCTGTTTCCTCATTGTTGACATGCAATTCACCATATCCAGGTGTATGACATAAGCATATGCATCATGGGATATCCTTTTGTTTCCTGGGTGCATGTCCATTTTAGGACTAGGCCAGTTTTGGGTACAGAGCCTATTTTCCATCAATGCTCAGAGCCATTTTTTCTAGTACAGTTAGTCCCTGACTTATAAAGATTTCAGTTGCTAAATTTCACAGGTGTACTGTATAAGATTCACAGTTTTACATGTAAGGCTCACTTTGTGAGGTTATGAATGAATGCAGTTTACTTATGTTCTCTTGCAGGGGAACTCACTGTTAAGTTTGGGGCTTACCGTATAGATTTGAATACTCATGCTGAAATGTTCGTGGTTCTGTCATTATTTTGCTAGTGTGATGTTCCCTGCCTTTTTTATTGTGAGGAAGCACCAGCTAATGTTGAACCCCTGCCAGCAGATCCCACGCATTCCTACAATTCCCTGAGGGGAATAAGCAGGGCGAGTGCTCATTTTCAAAGGCAGGTTGCTGAGATAAGGATTGAAACTGTTGGATAGGTGTCCTCAGAAGAAGGCCTAGTTCCTGTTGCATGGCTAGGTTGTGGGCACATAGAAGAAGTCTGGTAGTGGTGATGAACCATGAAAGATACAATGTCATGGATATTGTGCAGATACTCTAATAACAAGGGACCAGCAAATGGTAGATTTTCTTGGGTCTCTTTTCCAGTGAGGGATCTGGAACTCACAATGAGCCCTTGAACATCAGTGATATTTTTGAATATCCTCAGGTAAGTGCAGATGTGGGCCTCCCTCCTAGCAACAGACAGGTGATTTCTATGGACTTTGGTAAGTGGTGGTGAGGTCCGTGTGTGTTCTCATGGCCATACTTTGGGTGCCGGTACCCAGGGAAGTGATGAATGGGGAACTAAGCCATTTCAGTGACAGTGAGTTTACACTTGGTGTACTGTACAAGATAATGAATGTTGAAGGATCCCTGTTATTTGGGACTGCATTTGTTCTAGTTCAGTGATATGGTAGAGCAGACTGCTAGAGCAGAAAGCAAAGGAAACTTCACAGGTGACCATTTGATCAGGATGCGTGTCTCACCAGGATAGAATTCTCCACAGATTGGTTCTGTTATGAAGTTGGAGTGAAAGCCATTTGTACCAGTGGTGATAGCCAAGGAGAGGGCAGGTGCTCTTGCACAGCAAAGTGCACGCTGAGTTATGTGGTTTATGCATGGTGTTCTTGGACTTCCTTTCAGGTCGGCATATGAAACAATGTAGAAAATATTTTCAATTGATGTTGCAAATCAGCTAAATCATGTGTAGGAAGGACATAGCCTGTTTTCTGGGTCCTGATGATCCCTAGCAAGGTCTAAAAGGAGACTCTGCCAGACCTGGTTTTTATATGCTTTGCCACCAAATATTCTGTTAGTGGCCCTGCTGGTGATGAGGTGTTGTGAGATGTACCTCCTTCAGTCATAGAACACCGTTTTCTTTTTCCATGAACATAGGAATGGTACTTTTGCATGACACTGGATTTTTGTGCTGTTTGAAATGTGTGACAAAATTAGTAATAAACAGAGGCAGTTCACAGTAGCTACCAGTAAGCCTCACATTTTATTCTAGGATGGCTGACACTTGAGGCATTTTCCATGCTCGCCCTCTTATATGGAGAGGCAGGGATTGTTTTTAACATTCAGGTCCCATGTTTGCTGGTTTTGATTAAAAAAGTAAGATTTCTGTTATCAGGGTTTTCTGTGGAGATCGGCAAGGACCCAGGTAGTAAAGCAAAGGGGCTATGCAATCTAACACAGTGAGCTCACAGTTCTCATGTGTGCTGGTGCCAGGAGTCATGGCATAAAGCATGTATTCTTTATATAGATGCTGATGTCACCACGTGTTGCACAAATTACTCCTTGGAACCCTAGAGACTTCTACTAACCTTGGGGTCAGACCAAGTCCAAATGCGATCCCACCACCTCCCTGAACACAAGTAAGCAACACAGGTGTCAATAGGCATTCCTGTTCCCTCCACGATTTGAAGGTACTCAGGCCAGAAGAGTCAAGTCCTTGTCCATTCTACTGTTTTTGAGGGGACACTTGGCCTGGAAAGGAACAAGTCTTGCAGAAAATGTGCATATCAAAGGGGGAGTCTATCCAGGATTTTTGTTCTTGTTGAACTGCCAGGAGAGCAGTAAGCATATTAGATTTTGCAGGTGTCCAGGTAGGAGAGGTTGAACTTGGGACAGTAGTGTTTCCCTGGCTCCATTCCAGCCTCCAGGCAGGGTTTCAGTGTCATTCATACCTTAACGGTGGCACTGGAATTCTCATTGTCTCTATACCGACATCCTCTTCTCTGTGTTTTCTCCTGGTTCCCATGGAGAGATGAGAGGGTTGCTGTGAAGGCTGTGGATGGAACCTCATGCTGTAATGATAACTTAGACATCATGCAGGTGGACATGGCATCTTTTCCAATGAGGGGAACCAAACTCACAGTAAGCCGTGATACACCATCTGTTGTACATCATCAGTATCCTGGTAAGTACAGATATGGGCCGCACACACACAGCAACAGATGGGGAGACCATTGGACTTTCATAAGTGATGCTGGGTTACCCATGTGTTGAATGTGCTGTGCTCTGTGTGCAAGTGTAAAGGGAAGTGATAAAGGCAGAATTAAACTATTTAACTTACCAGGAGTTTGCCCATTTTATAAGTTGCAGAAACATGAATGTTGCAAGATTCTTGTGTCTTAGGATTGCTTTTTCCCTGTCCTATGACATTGGGGTGGAGCAGCCATCTGAGCAGGAAGCACAGGAACTGAAGAGAGTGAACAGTTGATGATGATGTGTGCTTTGGATGATAATGTTTCCCTTGGATTTGTTCTGATATCTTTGTGGAGTGAAAGCCTTTTGTTTACATGGTGATGGCCAAGGAAAAGGCCATTGTTCTTGCAAACCAACATGCTTGATCATTGATATGCTTTTCACGTGGTGGTGTTGGACTTTTCTTACATTGTTTTATATAGCAATGAAAAAAATATTTTTCTACATAGAGATTGATGATGCTAAAGTAAGTCCTCTGGTGAACATAGTCTGGTTCTCAGGGCCTGAAGTTCCTCAGTGAGGTTTAAAATCAGGAACAAACCAAGGATGTCCACTGTCCCCACTCTTATTCAACATAGTTCTGGAAACTTTAGCCAGAGCAATTAGACAAAAGAAAGAAATAAAAGGAATAATGATTGGAAAGGAAGAAGTTAAATTATCATTATTTGCAGATGACATGATACTCTACACAGAAGACCCCAAAAACTCCACTAAAAAACTGCTAGATTTAATAAGCAAATTCAGTAGTGTAGCTGGATACAAAGTCAATACTCAAAAGTCAATAGCCTTCCTGTACACAAATAACAAACTTACTGAAAGAGAAATTAGGGAAACAATACCTTTCACAATAACATCCAAAAAAAAAAATGAAATACCTAGGAATCAACCTCACAAAGGATGTAAAAGACCTCTATACTGAAAACTACAGTACTCTGAAAAAGGAGATTGAAGAGGATATCAGAAAATGGAAAGATATCCCTTGCTCCTGGATAGGAAGAACCAATATAGTGAAAATGGCCTTACTTCCAAAATTGTTATACAGATTTAATGCAATTCCAATCAAAATTCCAACAGCATATCTCACAGAATTAGAGAAAACAATCCTAAAATTCATTTGGAATCAGAAGAGACCTAGAATAGCAAAGGCAATTCTGGGCAACAAACGCAAGGCAGGGGGCATCACAATCCCTGACTTGAAATTATACTATAAAGCTACTGTGATAAAAACAGTGTGGTACTGGAAAAAAAATAGACCTGAAGGTCAATGGAACAGATTAGAAGATGCTGAAACAACCCCAGACATACTAAGCCACCTTATCTTTGACAAAGGTGCCAAACACATTCGCTGGAAGAAAGATAGCCTCTTTAATAAATGGTGCTGGAAAAACTGGCTCTACACATGCCGAAGATTAAAACTAGACCCATATCTTTCACCATGCACTAAACTAAATTCAAAATGGATCAGAGATCTAAATATTAAAACAGAAACATTAAATCTGCTGGAAGGTAGGATAGGTAAAACCCTTGGAGACATTGGTGTAGGCAAAGACTTTATGAATAAAAACTCAACCGCATGGGAACTATCCCAAAGAATCAATAACTGGGATCTCATCTTATTAAAAAGCTTTTGCACAGCAAGAGAAACCACCAACAGAGTGAAGAGACAACCTACAATGTGGGAAAAAATGTTTGCCAGCTGTTCCTCAGACAAAGGATTACTATCGAGAACATATAAAGAACTCAAAAAAATCAGACCTCCCAAATTTAAAGACCCACTCCAAAAATGGGCATCTGAGATGAATACACATTTCTCAGATGAAGAAATACTAATGGCAAATAAATATACAAAAAAATGTGCAACATCACTAGTCATTCGAGAGATGCAAATTAAAACAACACTGAGATACCATCTCACCCCAGAAAGAATGGCTACTATAAAGAAATCAACTAATAACAAATGCTGGAGGGGCTGTGGGGAAAAAGGAACCCTTCTCCACTGTTGGTGGGAGTGTCGACTGGTACAGCCACTGTGGAAGTCAGTGTGGGGATTCCTCAAAAAACTAGGGTTGGAGGTCCCATTTGACCCAGCTATTCCTCTTCTGGGCATCTTCCCAGAAGAATTAAAAACATCATACCACAGCGATATATGTGCACCCATGTTTATAGCAGCACAATTTGTAATAGCCGGATCTTGGAAAAAACCCAAATGCCCATCAACTGAGGGATGGATAAGAAAGATGTGGTATTTTCATACAATGGAGTACTATTCAGCCATAAAGAAGGATAAACTGGAGAATTTTATAGGTAAATGGATGCAACTTGAGAAAATACTCATAAGTGAAATAAACCAGAAGCACATGTGTAAGCATCATATTATCTCTCTAGTATGAGAAACTGAAAGAGTAAATAAAATCCAAAATGTACAATAGATATGGTGAATCAAAAAGAAACTGGTCAAAAGGAAAGAGATACTGGAATAGGGAAAAGAAAGAAGGGAAAGGGAAAAAAATTGTATATATATATATATAAGATGGTTAAGATAGATACACTACCAATTTTACTTAGTTCATTGAAAAGTAAGGTTTGTGCCAATAATGTTTGGACAATTGAATGCTAATGTCTGGTGTCCTGAATAACTAACTTAAAGATAGTAATACGTAATGTATTAACCATTGTTACCCTCCTATTATGTTGTTTTGAAAATTTGTTCTTCTTTTGATTTGTTTTGTTTTTTTTCTTCTCTTTAAAATAAAAAAATAAATAAATAAAGATAGTAATACGTAATGTATTAACCATTGTTACCCTCCTATTATGTTGTTTTGAAAATTTGTTCTCCTTTTGATTTGTTTTGTTTTTTCTTCTCTTTAAAATAATAAAAAAAAGAATATTATAAATAAACTACTTTCCCCTCAGGAAACAATAAAAAAAAAAAGAATCATCTTGATAAATGGCAACATGTACATTTTGCAGCATTTTTCTTTATTTTGTATGATTGGGTAAAGGAAAGGTGGTATGTATATATAAAGTAATACTACACAGCAGAAAAGATTTGGCTCCGAGATTCCCTGTGCTTAAACAAACAGGGTGGTTCTCACTGCGGAATGTTCCTCAGTGAGATGGAAGAGGAGCTTGTGTCTAAACTGGTGCTTCCATGCTTTGTCAACGGGTCTCCTTGGAAGGGTTCAGTTGGTGATCAAGACTTGTGAGATTTTGGCATCTTCACCCATGAATCACCACCTTCTTTGCACATAAAGATTTGAAGAGGTCCATTGGTCACCCTTTCCCCTGCTGTTTGACATGTGTGACAAGAAAGTCAAACAATTGATTCGTTGCAATGGTAATGGGAAGCATGGCATTTTCTTGTAGGTTGGATGGTGCAGAAGGTGTTCCCCATGTTCACTGTCATATGCAGAAATCCAGGGCTTCCTTTTAGTATGCAGATTTACACCTCTGTGGATATTGCCCCTTGCATCTTCTACAGGTTACAGTTAAAGTGAGATGCACTTCTCTTACCCTGGTTTGTCTGTGGAGTCCTGCAAGAGTGCAGGTAGTGAAACACGTGGGCTCCACAAGCACACACAGTGACCTCCAAATATTTTATTTGTGCCTGTGCCAGGAGACGTTGCCTGAAGTAGCATTCCTGATGTTGTTTTCACTGGGATACTGATGTCATATTTCGTGTCCATTGCAGTCATGTGGATTCTTAGAGATATAAGTGAAGTGTTGTCTTGTATCGAGGGAACAAAGGAGATCCCACCAGCTCCAGTCAAAAGGTCAAGGAGAAGGTGTGCCTTGGCTTTCTCAGCTGCTTCCTGATTTGGAGGTGCTCAGTGCTGTACTCTCTGTGTTGGGGCTCTTGACATGAGTGAGGTCAAATGGGTTATGAAACTGAGAACATGGAAAGAATGATTTTGTGCAGGTTTTTGTGATTATTGAGGCCCCCCACAAGACAGTGAGCATGGGAGTTTTTCCAGGTGTGCAGGGGCAAAGGTTCAACTGTGGGGACAGGACTCTTGCCCTATATTCATCCCAGCATTCAGGTGAGTTTGCAGGGTCATTCAGTGGCTTATGGGGCACTAAAGTGCTCATTGACTGTACCCTGACACCCTCTTTTCTGTGCTTTTTCCAGGTTCCTTTGAACATAAGGGTAGGGATGCTGAGAAGCCTAGGGCGGCAAACTCATGCAAATGCCAGGTAACAGGGTGCTCTCCCTTCACTGGGTCCAGATAATCTTCTGTGTCCATGTGGATTGTAGGAGTGTGTGTATAATGCAATATTTCTCATGTTAAGTGGTGTGCATCCAGTTTAGGGCTTGCATAAAGTAAGGTTGGTGGGCTATTCCATATTGACACTTCATTTCTGGTACTCATTTGAATGCCCATGCCAATATCTAACATTTCCCCCTTTATCTTGCAAGTGTGAATGTCAGGGATTTTTTTTTTAATGTGGGTACCGACAGTCGAATTCTGGACCTCGTGGTGCCAGGCAGACGCTTATGTCGCTGAGCTATCTCACTGGCCCCTCAGGTGCTTTTGAGTCACTGTCTACAGATTTTGTACCTTTCGTATGATTCCATTAGGGCATTAACTGGGGCAGTGGGGCATGTCATAGTGTGGGTTCCTGAGACATGGACTGGAGCAATTTGACAGATTTTTTCTCAAGTGTTTCATTTTCTTCTTGTAGAGCTAGTCTGTGGCAACATTGTAGGAGTCTGGGAGTGGTGATGGAGCTCATATGATATGATGATGTACAGGTTGTAGAGATGACAGGTAAGAGAGGGTTGGTAAATCATAGTTTTTTGGGGTGTCTCCTTCAGTGCGTGGTGCAAAAGTCACCAAACCCTTGAAAGTCATTGATGTCATTGCACATGACCAGGTTCCAGCTACGTACACAGGTGGCCCTCCATCATAGCACCAGACTAGGTTCTCCATATTTCACTAAGTGATAATGGAGTCCCTCCGGTTGTTATGGTCATATTGAGCTACAGTTGCCCAGGGAAATGATAAAGAAGGGAACTAAATCAATTCAGGACCATGGGTTTGCCCTAGGTATAAGGTGCAAGATAATGAATGTTGAGGGATCCCTGTGTCTTTTCACTGCATTTTCCCTGGTCGTATGACACTGTGGTGGAGCAGCCTTCTTGGGGGAAAGCAGAGGAATCTTGACAAATAAGTCAGTGAAGAGGATGAGTGTGTCCACATAAAAGAGCTCCCATGGGATTGTTTCTTGTATCAGAATGGAAGGAAAGCCTTTTGTGCCAGTAGTGATGGCAGAGGATAGGGGCCAGGTTTCTTACAGACTTGAATGCTGAATGATGAATGACAGGATTTTCATATGATGGTGTTAGCCTTCCCCTCTGGTATATATATATATATATATATTTTTTTTTTTTTTTTTTTTTTTTGTGGGTACCGGGGGTCGACCTCAGGACCTCGCGCACCAGCAGGCGCCCGTGCCGCTGAGTGATATCACCGGCCCCTTTTTTGTATGTGGGATCCGGGAGTCGAACTCGGGCCCTTGCGCTTGCCAGGCAGGTGCTTAAGCCGCTGAGCCATCTCACCGGCCCTGGTATATATATTTTTAAACGAGATTTTTTTTTCCAGATATCAGATGGCCAGGTAATTCCTAAAGTGGACATAGGCTAATTCTCAGGGAGTGATGTTTCTAGCTACATTGAACAGGAGCCTCTGCCTAACCTAGTGTGGCAATTTTTTTTACCAGGTGTGCTGCAAAGAGCCCAACTGGTGATCACATCATATGAGATGTTGCCACTTTTAGTCATGACATAATTTCTTTTTTAATGAATATTGGTAGACTCCTTAGGATCCTTGTCATATCCCTGCTGTTTGAGCTGTGTGACAACAAAGGTAAAACAAGAGCCTCTTCCCAGTATCACCTAGTAAGCATTACATTTTCATGCAGGATGTCTTGGCCTTAAGGTGCTTACTGTTTTATAAGGAGAGGCAGGGATTCTTGTTAATGTCCACATTTCCACCATTACTGATATTGTCTTTCGGAACTTCTACAGGTTTCTGCTCAAGGGAGTAAGATCTCTTACTAGAAATTGCCAGTGCTGTACTGTAAGATCCCAGTCAAGAGTGTGGGCTTTAGAAAGAAACACAATACCTCTGCAGTTCTCACCTGTGCTGTTGCAAGGAGACATAGCCTAAAACAGTATTCCTGAAATTGTCTTCACAGGGATCCTGAGGTCACAGTGAGTAGTACAGTGTGCTCATGTATGTCAGTAGAGACATCAGGTAAGTGTGGAGCTTAGCCCAGTCCAACAACCAGGTCTTGAAAATTCCCCTTTGCACAAGGGAGTGATGAAGGTTTTCTTCAGCTTTCTCCACCCCTTCACGAATTGAATTGTAGTATGCCAAGAAGGCTGTAAGAGGAATGTCTTGCAAATGTCTGGTAAGAATCAAGTGCTGGTTCCTTATTGGAGACCATGTGTTCCTCAGTATGAAGGTGGATATCAGAAGCGTGAGCATAAGGACGTGTTCTCATTTCTTTCTGGATGCACATCTACTCTAAGACTTAGCTCGTGTGTGGATCAGTGTGTGCTTTTTGTCTGGTATAGATTTGAGTATTGTGGCAAATTTCTGAATGGTATTGCCTTCATTTTGCACGTGTGGTATTCAGTGCCTTTTTCCTCTCATGAGTGAGCACCAGGTAGCTTTTAGTTACAGTCTGCTAATGTCGTGCATTTCATAATAGACTCAGTAGGGTCAAAAATGGGGAAAGAGTTCATTTTTTATTTTTGGAGTTTTGGAAGACGTAGATTGGAGAACTTATAGAACTATCAACTCAAGTGATCTCATTTTTTATTGCAGTGCTAATCCACTGAATTCTAGGAGGAGACCTGAGGTGGCGATGGATCCGAAGTGGTACAATGATGTTGACAGTGCAGGTTCACAAGAATAAGGTAAAACAAAAAGTATGTAGTTTTCTCTCCCTCTTTTTGAAGAAGTGGTACATAGCTCACTGTGAGTGAATGAACATAAGTGATATGGTTGAACTCTGCCAGGTTCCAGATAAGTATGGATGTGGCCCTTCCACATCGCAAAAGACATGGAACTTCTATGGATTTTGGCAAGTGATAGGGAGGTTTCTGTGTACTGTAGTGGATGTGTTTGGGTGCAGATGCCCAAGGAAACAATGAGTGCTGTACCAAGCCAATTCAGTGACAGTGAGTTTGTCCTTGGTATAGCGTACAGGATAATGAATTTTCAGGGATGCATTTGTCTTATCTCTGTTTTTTATTGGTCCCATGACATGGTGTTGGAGCAGCCTTCTGAGCAGGAAGCACAGGAATCATAGCAGGTGACTACTTAATGAGGATGAGTGTCTTGGCAGGATAGAGTTCCCCTCAGATTGTTTCTGTTATCAAGGTGAAGTAAAAGCCTATGTGTCAATGAGGATGGTAAAGGAAAGGGTGAGGTGCCCTTGGAATTCCCTTTAGGAAGGTATATGTAATGATGTAGAAAACAATTTTGAGGCAAGATTTCAGAAGATTTAGTAAGTCCTAATGTGGAAATTGGCCAGGTCTGAGTGTCTGGTATTTCTAAGCTAGGCAGAAATGGACCATGTAGCTACCCCTGCTGTTGCCATGTTGACCACCAGATATCCTATGATGGGCCTGGCTGCTAATCAGATTTGGTGAGATGTTTCCATCTTCTACATGGAACACCTTCACATTTTATGACTAACATTGGAAAAGGTGCAGTCTTTTCCTTGCTATTTCACATGTGTGAAAACAAAGGTACAACAAAAACTCCTTCCAATCACTCTGGTAAGAATGCATTTTCTTGTAGGTATCTTGGGACACAAGCTGTTTTCTATGCTCTCCGTCATATATGGTGACACAAGGATTCTTGTTAACATCCAGGTTACAACTACTATGGACATTTATCTTTGGAGCTTTTGCAGCTTTCTGTTCAACAGAGCAAGATTTCTCTTACCAGTCTTGAGTTATAGAATTCTGCAGGGACCCAGGTAGTGAAGCAAGTGGGCACTGCATACAAACTTCACCACTGCAGTTCTGACATGCAGAGATGAAAGTAATGTGAAATAAATCAGTACTCCTGATGTGTCTTTTACAGATGCCTGATGTCAAAGGGAGCATACAGTATCTTTTTATTTGATACCTAGAGATAGCAACTAAGTGTGGTCTTGGGTCCAAGGCATCGCTGAGGTCCCATCACTTCCACATGCAGAGGTAAGTGAAAAGGTGCCCCTTAACATTCCCAGCCCTTGAGCCTCAAGATGGCGGATGAGTAAGAATCAGGCAACGAAACTCTCTCTAAAAGTTACCATTGGAACATGAGAATATAGCGACCCGGAAAGCGCAGGAGGGGGGGAGATGCCTCCCCGAAACCCAGAGAAGTTCTGAAGCGCAATCTGGGACCCCCGGCACCAGTGACGGGTGACTTCCAACAAAGAAGAAGGAAAGAAGGAGCAGACCGTGCGCGCGCACCTTCTACTATCCCGGGAGTTGGAGCGCCGGCGGAGGCTCAATTCTATGGACACACGGTGGCAGCTGGCGCCCAGGGAGCCCCCATGAAGGATCCTGAAACAGCGGCGGGGCAGGGGAGCAGCGGAGAACGGCGCTGACCAGCGGTGAGTGTCTCTCAGGCACAGCTGCCCCGCGCCAGAGAGCGACCGGCCGGGCGCCATTGTGGGGGGTGTGGCGAAACTCAGAGCGGCTCGGAAACTGCTCTGGGAACTTGTGCTCCAGACAGGGCAGCAGAGGGCCTCTCAATTGAGCCCACGAAAGTGTGCTGAGGTCAGCAGGTGAACGAGACTGGACTCTCAGCCACACCTGTCCCGCGCCAGAGAGCGACCGGCCGGCGCCATTGTGGGGGGTGTGGCAAAACTCAGAGCGGCTCGGAAACTGCTCTGGGAACTTGTGCTCCGGACAGGGCAGCACAGGGCCTCTCAATTGAGCCCACGAAAGTGTGCTGAGGTCAGCAGGCGAACGAGACTGGACTCACAGCCACACCTGTCCCACGCCAGAGAGTGACTGGCCCGGTGCCATTGTGGGGGGCGTGGCGAAAAACCAGAGCGGCGGGAACCAGTGCAGGGAATCCGCGCTCGGACAGCGCGCTGAGCCTCTCAGGCCCAGGGATCGTGAAAGGGTGCTGAGAGCGGAGGCGAGCTAGAATGGTCTCTACCTGAAAGTACACGCCTCTGCTCACCGCCCGCCAGAGGGCGCTCCTGGCTTACTGGGATGGACCTGCACAGAACAGGTACCTGCCTACAACAAAGTCAACACCTGGAACTGATTCTTTTTAATTTTTTTTTTCTTATTTTTATTTTTTTTATTATTATTATTTTTTTTCTTCTCACTGATTTGTTTTTTGTTCTGGCGAAGGGTTTTTTTTGTTTTTGTTTTGTTTAGTTTTGTTTTTTGGTGGGGTTTTATTTTTGATCTGTCTGTTTTATTGCTTTTATCTTCGTTACTGTTTCTGTATGTGTATTTGCTCTTTCCTTCATTATTCTCTCTGGTTTTTTATATGAGTGTAAACAGCGCCTCTAACTTCTTTGTGATTGTGGTCGTGATCTGTTCTTCCTTTTATCCCTTCCTTCTCTTTTTACCACCTGTTCTCTGCACTAGTGTCCCAATTTTAGTGGGATCCCTCTTGGTCCTCTAACCTTACATCTAATTCCTTCCTCTTCTCCCAATACTCTATTTCCTCCTTAACTCATTTTAAATTTAAACTCCTCAGGGAAAAATTTGACATACATAGGACTTGTATACTGCATATAATTTTTCTGGTGTGTTTTAGATTTTGTTATATAACCGCAACTCTATACAGCTAAAAGTGGTAAATAACTGGTTAGCTCAGTCTGTCATTTTCTAGGCTGTGTTTGATGCTTTAGTTAACATTATAGCCAAATGTGAAATAATTGTTCTAAACATCTTTCCTTCCTGATATTTCATGATTGAGATTGACTAAGGGACACAGAAAATACAGTGGCACAGTACCAAAGAATCAAGGACTGGGCCAAACAGGTAGCAACTTCGCATACCCAACGAATTGAAGAGGTAGGATCTGGCAGAAAGCTCAAAACACAAAAGCAAGCTCCACTTGGAAGATACTGCAGAGAAGAAGTCATCTTCTAAAGATCTTAAACACTAGCAATAAAGTAACCTACTATAGGTAGTTTGCAAACATCACCCCAGGAATTAAAGAAAGAAAACATGAGACGTCACTTAAACAAGATGCAACCCCACACATCCAATTCACCAAAGGCAAACCTAGGGAGCAACGAGGTGGGACAACCCGAAAGCCACCCACCTGGCCTATCTGAAGTGGTAACAACAAAGCAACTGAATGAGGTTCTGGAAAAAATTAAAACAGAAATAATCTCACAGATAACTGCAGAGATAATGTCTACAACGAAGACCATGCTTAAGGACACTATAGCTGATACAGACAAAAAAATAGATGAACTTAAGAAAACTATAGAAACCATGAATGCTCAGCATAGGAAAGAAATGGAATCCATAAGGCAGATTGAAACAGATATCCAAGAGATAAAAAATTCCATTGAAAGTATTTATAGCAGAATAAGCCAATGCGAGGACAGGATCTCAGATATAGAAGATAGGCTTGCAATTAGTGATCATGAAATGGAAAAATTCTTAAAAATAGCAAGGGACCATGAAAAATCAATTCAGCAGCTGCTAGATGACTCAAAGATAAACAACTTAAGAATAATTGGAATAAATGAAAAAGCAGGAGATAACATCAACGACATTAAAACCTTGTTCAAAGACATAATCAGGGAGAACTTTCCTGGAAGAGAAAAGGAATTTGACACCTCTATAAGTGAAGCTTTCAGAACACCAACTAGACATGATCAAAAAAAAAACTTCAGCCAGACATATTATAGTCAAGATCCCAGAAATTCAACAGAAGGGCAGAATCTTAAAAGCTGTTAGGGAGAAGAGACAAATCACCTATGAAGGAAAACCCATCAGAATCACAGCTGACTTTTCAACACAAACCCTCAATTCAAGAAGAGCTTGGAATGATGTATTGCAAGCTCTAAAGGAAAATAATTTTCAGCCCAGATTGATGTACCCTGCAAAACTATCTTTCAAAATTGACGGAGAAATAAAATACTTTCATGACAAAGAACATCTGAGAAAATTTATGACCACCAAACCAGCACTCCAAAACGTTCTGAAGGACATTCTAGAAAGAGATAGGAACCCCAACAGAAGGAATCCACCAGGCAGGGCAAATAATTAAATAGCCGGAAAGCGGAAAAACAAAGAGTGGGAACCAACAACAGGAAAATATCATGACAAGTCAATACATATCAGTTTTAACCATCAATGTTAACGGTCTCAATTCACCAATCAAAAGGCACAGACTGGCGAAATGGATCAAGAAGCAAGATCCAACAATATGCTGTATACAAGAAACACATTTAATTCAGAAAGAAATTCATAGACTGAAAGTCAAAGGATGGAAAACAATACTCCATGCCACAGGAACCCAGAAAAAAGCAGGGGTAGCTATTCTTTTTGCAGACAAAGTGAACTTCAAGCCAAGAAGGATTCAGAGAGATAAAGATGGTCATTACATCCTTGTAAAGGGAACAATCCAAGAGGAAGAGATAACGATCATAAATATATATGCGTCAAATACCAATGCACCCAGCTATATAAAACAAGTACTAAAGGACATGAAAAATCAAATAAGCACTAATACAATTATATTGGGAGATCTCAATACTCCACTGTCACAAAAAAGATAGATCAACTGGACAGAAAATCAATAATGAAATAGTAGAACTGAACCAAACTTTTGAACAAATGGACTTAGTAGATGTCTACAGAGTGTTCCATCCCACAACATCAGAATACACATTTTTCTCAGCTGCACATGGGACGTTCTCCAAAATAGACCACATACTAGCTCATAAAACCTGCTTAAGTAAATGCAAAGGAATTGAAATTATCCCATGCATATTATCAGACCATAGTGCAATGAAATTGGAAATCAATGGCAAAAGATCCCACAAAAACTCCCTAAACACATGGAAATTAAACAGCATCCTCCTGAACAACCAATGGGTCACAGATGAAATTAAAGAAGAAATTAGTCACTTTCTACAACTGAATGATAATGACAGTACAACATACCGGAACTTATGGGATACAATGAAAGCAGTCCTAAGAGGGAAATTTATAGCATTAAACACTTATATCAGGAAAATAGAGCAAGCGCAAATAAACAACTTAAGGGTGAACCTCGAGTTTCTAGAAAAAGAAGAGCAGGTTAAGCCAAAAGCCCCCGTACAAGGGAGGAAATTATAAAGATCAGAGCAGAAATTAACGTATTGGAGACTAAAAGAACAATACAAAGAATCAATGAAGCAAAAAGTTGGTTCTTTGAAAGAATAAATAAGATTGACAAACCCTTATCCAACCTTATTAAAAAAAGAAAAGAAAAGACTCAAATCCATGCAATTGAAAATGAAAAGGGTGATATCACGACGGACCCTGCAGAAATCCAGAAGATCATCTATACCTATTTTGAAAATTTATATTCTACTAAGATGGAAAATGCAGAAGAAGTGGACAGATTCCTAGATTCGTATGAATTACCAAAGCTGAATCAAGAAGATTTAAAAATCCTAAATAAACCAATATCAGCCAATGAAATTGAAGATGTAATTAAAAACCTCCCAACAAAGAAAAGCCCAGGCCCTGATGGATTCACTGCCGAATTCTACAAGAAATTTAGAGAAGACCTAACACCCCTACTTCTCAAACTTTTCAATGAAATTGAAAGGGAAGCAATACTCCCAAATTCATTCCTGGAAGCAAGCATTACCCTGATACCAAAACCAGAGAAGGACCCAACTAAGAAAGAGAACTACAGGCCAATCTCCCTAATGAACATAGATGCAAAAATCCTTAATAAGATACTGGCAAACAGAATCCAACAAATCATCAAGAAGATTATACACCATGACCAAGTTGGATTCATCCCAGGGATGCAGGGATGGTTCAACATACGTAAATCAATAAATGTAATACAGCATATTAACAGAACCAAAGACAAAAATCACATGATCATCTCAATAGATGCAGAAAAAGTTTTTGACAAAGTCCAGCACCTTTTCATGATAAAAACCCTACAGAAAATTGGAATAGAGGGTCTTTATCTCAATCTGGTAAAAGCTATCTATGACAAACCAACAGCCAATATCATACTAAATGGCCAAAAACTGAAAGCCTTCCCTCTAAAATCAGGAACAAGACAAGGATGTCCACTGTCCCCACTCTTATTCAACATAGTTCTGGAAACTTTAGCCAGAGCGATTAGACAAGAGAAAGAAATAAAAGGAATAATGATCGGAAAGGAAGAAGTTAAATTATCATTATTTGCAGATGACATGATACTCTACACAGAAGACCCCAAAAACTCCACTAAAAAACTGCTAGATTTGATAAGCAAATTCAGTAGTGTAGCTGGATACAAAGTCAATACTCAAAAGTCAATAGCCTTCCTGTACACAAATAACAAACTTACTGAAAGAGAAATTAGGGAAACAATACCTTTCACAATAACATCCAAAAAAATGAAATACCTAGGAATCAACCTCACGAAGGATGTAAAAGACCTCTATACTGAAAACTACAGTACTCTGAAAAAGGAGATTGAAGAGGATATCAGAAAATGGAAAGATATCCCTTGCTCCTGGATAGGAAGAACCAATATAGTGAAAATGGCCATACTTCCAAAATTGTTATACAGATTTAATGCAATTCCAATCAAAATTCCAACAGCATATCTCACAGAATTAGAGAAAACAATCCTAAAATTCATTTGGAATCAGAAGAGACCTAGAATAGCAAAGGCAATTCTGGGCAACAAAGGCAAGGCAGGGGGCATCACAATCCCCGACCTGAAATTATACTACAAAGCTACTGTGATAAAAACAGTGTGGTACTGGCAAAAAAACAGACCTGAAGATCAATGGAACAGAATAGAAGATGCTGAAACAACCCCAGACATACTAAGCCACCTTTTCTTTGACAAAGGTGCCAAACACATTCGCTGGAAGAAAGATAGCCTCTTTAATAAATGGTGCTGGAAAAACTGGCTCTACACATGCCGAAGATTAAAACTAGACCCATATCTTTCACCATGCACTAAACTAAATTCAAAATGGATCAGAGATCTAAATGTTAAAACAGAAACATTAAATCTGCTGGAAGGTAGGATAGGTAAAACCCTTGGAGACATTGGTGTAGGCAAAGACTTTATGAATAAAAACTCAACCGCATGGGAACTATCCCAAAGAATCAATAACTGGGATCTCATCTTATTAAAAAGCTTTTGCACAGCAAGAGAAACCACCAACAGAGTGAAGAGACAACCCACAATGTGGGAAAAAATGTTTGCCAGCTGTTCCTCAGACAAAGGATTACTATCGAGAACATATAAAGAACTCAAAAAAATCAGACCTCCCAAATTTAAAGACCCACTCCAAAAATGGGCATCTGAGATGAATACACATTTCTCAGATGAAGAAATACTAATGGCAAATAAATATACAAAAAAATGTGCAACATCACTAGTCATTCGAGAGATGCAAATTAAAACAACACTGAGATACCATCTCACCCCAGAAAGAATGGCTACTATAAAGAAATCAACTAATAACAAATGCTGGAGGGGCTGTGGGGAAAAAGGAACCCTTCTCCACTCTTGGTGGGAGTGTCGACTGGTACAGCCACTGTGGAAGTCAGTGTGGAGATTCCTCAAAAAGCTAGGGTTGGAGGTCCCATTTGACCCAGCTACTCCCCTTCTGGGCATCTTCCCAGAAGAATTAAAAACATCATACCACAGCGATATATGTGCACCCATGTTTATAGCAGCACAATTTGTAATAGCCGGATCTTGGAAACAACCCAAATGCCCATCAACTGAGGAATGGATAAGAAAGATGTGGTATTTTTATACAATGGAGTACTATTCAGCCATTAAGAAGGATAAACTGGAGACTTTTATAGGTAAATGGATGCAACTCGAGAAAATACTCATAAGTGAAATAAACCAGAAGCACATGTGTAAGCATCATATTGTCTCTCTAGTATGAGAAACTGAAAGAGTAAATAAGATCCAAAATGTACAATAGACATGGTGAATCAAAAAGAAACTGGTCAAAAGGAAAGAGAGACTGGAATAGGGAAAAGAAAGAAGGAAAAGGGAAAAAAAATTGTATATATATATATAAGATGGTTAAGATAGATACACTACGATTTTTACTTAGTTCATTGAAGAGTAAGTTTTGTGCCAATAATGTTTGGATAATTAAATGCTAATGTCTGGTGTCCTGAATAACTAACTTAAAGATAGTAATACGCAATGTATTAGCCATTCTTACCCTCCTATTATGTTGTTTTGAATATTTGTTCTTCTTTTGATTTGTTTTGTTTTTTCTTCTCTTTAAAATAAAATTAAAAAAACAAAACAAAACAAAAAAAACATTCCCAGCCCTTTCAAGGATTTGAAGTGTTCAGTTCACAAAGGATGGTGTATTGGGAAATATTAATATCTGTGGAGGGCACTTGGCTTAGGCAAGGTCAAAGGAATGCAGAAAGGTGAGCATTGAAGCAGTGATTCTGCACAGGTTTTTGTGCTTCTTGAGGTCCTCCCTGAGGACCAATAAGTACAGGAGATTTTTCAGGTGTCCAGGTAGGAGATGTTTAACTCTCGAGATGGGAATATCTCCCTGGGAATGAACCCAGCATCCAGGTAAGTTTCCAGTGTCATTTAGTGATGTATAGCAGTATTGAAATGTTCATCAGCTGTACACTGACACCATCTTCTCATGTTTTTTTAAGGTTCCCATGAAGAGAGGAATGGTATGCAAAGAAGGCTGTAGCCAGAACCTCATGCAAATGTCAGGTAAGGACCAGGGTCCTGCTTCCTCATTGTTGACCATGCAATTCTCCATATCCAGGTGCAATACATAAGCATATACGTCATGGGATATCCTTTTGTTTCCTGGGTGCATGTCCATTTTAGGACAAGGCCATTTTGGATACAGAGCCTATGCCCCATCAACACTCAGAGCCTTTTTTCCTACTACAGTGAGTCCCTGACTTGTAAAGATTTCAGTTGCTAAATTTCACAGGTGTACTGTATAAGATTCACAGTTTTACTGTGTAAGACTTATTTTGTGAAGTTATGAATGAATGCAGTCTACTAATGTTCTCCTGCATTGGAACTCATTGGTAAGTTTCAGTCTTACCATATAGATTTGAATACTCATGCTGAAATGCTCATGGTTCTGTCATTATTTTGCTAGTGTGATGTTCACTGCCTTTTTGGTATTATGAGGGAGCACCAGCTAATGTTGAATCCCTGCCAGCAGATCACACGTATGCCTACAATTCCCTGAGGGGAATAAGCAGGGTGAGTGCTCATTTTCAAAGGTAGCTTGCTGAGGTATGGATTGGCACAGTTGGACAGGTGTCCTCTGAAGAAGGCCCAGTTCCTGTTGTGTGGCTAGGTTGTGGGCACATAGAAGAAATCAGGTAGTGGTGATGTACCCTAAAAGATACAGTGTCGTGGATACTGTGCAGATAGACTCATAACAAGGGACAGGCAAATGGTGGATTTCCTTGGGTCTCTTTTCCTGTGAGGGATCTGGAACTCACCGTGAGCCCTTAAACATCAGTGACCTTGTTGAATATCCTCAGGTAAGTGCAGATGTGGGCTTCCCTCATAGCAATAGACAGGTAATTTCCATGGACTTTGGTAAGTGGTGGTGAGGTCCATGTGTGTTCTCATGGCCATACTTTGGGTGCCGGTGCCCAGGGAAATGATGAATGGGCAACTAAGCCATTTCAGTGACAGTGAGTTTACACTTGGTGTACTGTACAAGATAATGAATGTTGAAGGATCCCTGTTATTTGGGACTGCATTTTTTCTAATTCAGTGATATGGTAGAGCAGACTTCTAGAGCAGAAAGCAAAGGAATCTTCACAGGTGACCATTTGATCAGGATGCATGTCTCACCAGGATAGAATTCTCCACAGATTGGTTCTCTTATCAAGTTGGAGTGACAGCCATTTGTGCCAGTGGTGATAGCCGAGGAGAGGGCAGGTGCTCCTGCACAGCAAAGTGCATGCTGAGTTATGTGGTTTATGCATGGTGTTCTTGGACTTCCTTTCAGGTCGGCATATGAAACAATGTAGAAAATATTTTCACTTGATGTTGCAAGTCAGCTAAATCATGTGTATGAAGGACATAGCCTTTTTCTTGGTCCTCAGGATCCTTAGCAAAGTTTAAAAGGAGACTCTACCAAACCTGGTTTTTATATGGTTTTTCACCAAATATTCTGTGAATGGCCCTGATGGTGATGAGGTGTTGTGAGATGTACCTCCTTCAGTCATAGAACACCGTTTTCTTTTTCCATAAAGATAGGAATGGTACTTTTGCATGACACTGGATTTTCGTGCTGTTTGAAATGCATGACAAAATAATAAACAGAGGGTGTTCACAGTAGCTACCAATAAGCCTCACATTTTCTTGTAGAATGGGTGACACTTGAGGCATTTTCCATGCTCCCCCTCTTATATGGAGAGGCAGGGATTGTTTTTAATCTTCAGGTCACATGTTTGCAGGTTTTGATTAAAAAGTAAGATTTCTTTTCTCAGGGTTTTCTGTGGAGTTCAGCAAGGACCCAGGTAGTAAAGCAAAGGGGCTACACAAACTAACACAGTGAGCTCACAATTTTCATCTGTGATGGTGCAAGGAGTCAAGGCATAAAGCATGTATTCTTTACATAGATGCTGATGTCTCCATGTGTTACACAATGTTGGTGTGTGGAACCCTAGAGAGTTCTACTATGTATGGGGTTGGGCCAAGCCAAAATGAGATCCCACTGCCTCCCCTGAGCACAAGTAAGCAACACAGGTGACAATAGGCATTGCTGTTCCCTCCATGATTTGAAGGTGCTCAGGTCAGAAAGAGTCAAGTCCTTGTCCATGCTATTGTTTTTGAGGGGACACTAGGCATGGGAAGGATCAAATGTCTGCATAAATTATGCATATCAAAGGGGGATTCTATCCAGGAATTTTGTTCTTGTTGAACTTCCTGGAGATCAGTAAGCATATTAGATTTTGCAGGTGTCCATGTAGGAGAGGTTGACTTGGGACAGTACTGTTTCCCTGGCTGCATTCCAGCGTCCACGTAGGTCTTCCTTGTCTTTCATAGCTTAACAGTAGCACTGGAATTCTTATTGTCTCTATACTGACACCCTCCTCTCCATGTTTTCTCCTGGTTCCCATGGAGAGATGAGAGGGTTGCTGTGAAGGCTGTGCATGGAAGCTGATGCAAATGTCAGGTAAGACTCAAGATGCTGGTATCATTAGCGAGCACGTCACCCTCCATTTCCAGGTGGGTGGCAACACCATGGGCACAACTTGCTTTTGTCATATTTTGTGTGTGCTCAGCCACTTTAAATCTTGGTCAATATCCTGTTCAGAGCCCAGCCCCATTCACCCTCAGAGCCATTTTTCTGGTATAGATTTTACTAGCGATGACAAACCTCTCATGTGTCCCTCATTATTTTGCCAGTTTTAGTAAAATTTCCTCTCCTATGATGAGGGAGCATCAGGTACTGCTGAGTCCCTTTCAGCAGACCTTGTGCATTTCATTCAGTTACCCATTGTGGGGTATAAGCTGGGTAATGGGTCATTTCATAGGGTGGGTTCCTATGATAAAGTTGAGCAGTTCAGGAAGTGTCTCCTCTAGAGTATGTGTTTGCTGTGCCATGGCTACTCTGTGGGCACGTAGGAGTCTGGTAGTGGCTATAAACTGTACCTGTAATGATAACATGGACATCCTGAAGGTGGACATGGGAAAGGACCCAATAATTGATAGAATAATTGATAGAGGCTTGTCCCAATGGCTATGGGTAAGCGTGGCATTTTCTTATAGGTTGGCTGGTGTATAAGGGGTTTTCCATGTTCCCTGTCTTTATGGACACCCAAGGATTCCTTTTAATATCCATGTTTCCACCACTGTGGATATTAACCTTTCACTCTTCTATAGGTTTCCATTCAATACAGAAAGATTTTTCTTACAAGGCTTTCTCTGTAGAGTCCTGCAAGCACCCAAGTACTGAAGAAAGTTGGCTCCTCAATCAAACAAAGTAAGCTCCATATTTTTTACGTGTGCCAGTGCAATGAGTTGTGGCCGAAAGCCATATGACTGATGGTGTTTTAACAGGAATCCTGATATCACTGTTGGTGTCTAGTGTCTTCACACAGATCCCTAGAGACCTAAACTATGTGTGGTCTTGGAACTAGGGAAGTGAGAAACTCTTGCCATCTCCACAGGCATGGGTCAGTGAGAAGGTGTCCCTCAGCATTCTTGGCCCCTTCCTTGATGTGAAGTTGCTCAGATTGGAAAGGATGGCATTCCAGGATGTAAGCTTCCTAGAGAGAGTGAGAGAGAATTGATGCTGAAATCCTGACCATGGATGGAATGATTCTGCAAGTTTTTGTGACTCTTCTGTCCCTTTCCAGGACAGTTAGCATAGGAGTGTTTGCAGGTAAAGATTCAATTCTGGGGACAGGACTGTTCCCCTGTATGCATTCCAGCATCCAGGTAAGTTTGGAGTATCATTCAATGGTTTATGGGAACACTAAAATGCTCACAGACTCTATACTGACACCCTCTTTTCCGTGTTTTTCCAGGATCCCTTGAACAAATGATAGGGATGCTGAGAAGGCTAGGGCTGGACCTCATTGGAATGTCAGGTAAAAGGGTGCTATTTCTTCATTGTAGCCCAGGTGATCTTCTGTATCCAGGTGGATTTTAGGAGTATGTGAATAATGAGGTTTTTCCCATTTTTCCTAGGTACACATCACTTTAGTACTTGGGTAGTGTAGAGTTCAGGAATTATTCCACATCAACCCTAAGACTCTTCTTTTCAGGTACTCATTTGACGACAGATGGCAAATCTCTAAATTTTCCTCCCTTATTGTCAATTCTGGTTAGTGCCTTGGTGGTACCATGAGTGTGCAGCAGATGTTTTTCAAGCACTGTCTATAAGTCTCATATATTTCATACTAGTGTATTACGCATTATGTCCTTTCAATGAAGTGGGTTCTTTAGACATGGATTGGAGCAGTTTGGAAGGTATCTTCTCAAGCGTGTCCATTTATTCTTGGGAATGGGGAGTTTTCAGGACCTGGTTATTGGCCTGGGCCAAGGCCCATACTTACTTGATATCTGTGGGGATTTGCATGAGTACATTCTAGTACTAATTTTGACATCAGGATGCCTGGGAAGAAAACATCAGGAATACTGCTTTAGGCCACATCTCCATTAGTCTGCAGAAACACAGTAGGAGTCTGTGAGCAGTGATGGTGCTCAAATGATAATGATGATATGCAGACTATGCAGGTGACAGGGAAGAAGAGATTGGTAAATGGTAGTTTTTCTTCCAGTGAATGGTCCAGAAGTCACCCACGGCACTTCAATATTGGTGATCCTGTTCAACATGGCCAGGTTCCAGTAAGTGCAGGTGTGGGCCTCTCTCCTAGCTGCAGACAGGGGATCCATACTGGGTTCTCTGTGGGTTTTCATGGTCACATTTCGGTGCAAGATCTTGGGAGTGATGAAGGGGCAACTAAGCCAGTTCAGGACTATGAGTCTGGCTGTGGTGTAGAGTGCAGGATAATGAATATTGAGGTATCCCTGTGTGTCTGTACTACATGTTCCCTGGTCCTATCACATTGTCATGGAGAAGCCTTCTGGGAAGGAAGCACAGGAATCTTTGCACATGATTCATAGATGAGGATGAGAGCTCTACCATGATAGCGTCACCTCAGATTGGTTCTGATATCAGGCTGGAATGAAAGCCTTTGTGCCAGTTATGATGGCCAAGAAAGGGCCACTGTTCTGCTGACCATAGTGTATCCTGCATGACAGGATTTTCTTATGGTATTGTTGGACTTCCTTTCAGATAAGTATATGCAGTGATAGAGAAAATTCTTTGGTTTGGATTACAGATGATTAGGTAATTCCTGAAGTGGACATAGCCTAATTCTCAGGGAAGGATATTTCCAGCTACATTAAAAAGGACCCTCTGCCTAACCTGGTCTTGCCTGTTTTGTCACTAGTGTCCTCTGAAGAGCCTAGTTGGTGATCACATCTTGTGAGATATTGCCACATTCCGGCATGGGACGACTTCTTTTACATTAACACTGGAACAGGTCCCTTGGGAAGCGTTTTTGTGATTATGGAGGCCCAACCCAAGACAGTGAGCATAGGAGTGCTTTCAGGTGTTCAGGGGCAAAAGTTCAACTGTGGTGACAGGACTCTTGCCCTATATTCTTCCCAGCATTCAGGTGAGTTTGCAGGGTCTTTCAGTGGCTTATGGGGCGCCAAAATGGTCATTGACTCTACCCTGACACCCTCTTTTCTGTGTTTTTTCCAGGTTCCTTTGAAGAAAGGATAGCGATGCTGAGAAGCGTAGGGAGGGAACCTCATGCAAATGCCAGGTAACAGGGTGTTGTCACTTCACTGGGTCCAGATAATCTTCTGTATCCATGTAAATTGTTCGAGTGTGTGTATGATATGATATTTCTCATGTTTAGTGGTGCGCATCCAGTTTAGGACTTAAATACAGTAAGGTTTGGGGGCTATTCTATATTGACACTTTCTTTCTGGTACTCATTTGAATGCACATGCCAATATCTAGCGTTTGCGCCTTTTTTTGCAAGTGTGGAGATAAGTAACTGTGCTATTGCGAATGAGCACTAGGTGCTTTTGAATCATTGTCTAAAGATCTTGTACATTTCATGGTGTTCCATTAGGGCATAAAGTGGGGAAGTAGGGCATTGTCACAGTGTGGGTTCCTGAGACATGGATTGAAGCAGTTTGACAGATTTCTTCTCAAGTTTTTCCATTTCTTCTTCTTTTTTTTTTTTTTTTTTTGTGGGTACCGGGGGGTCGACCTCAGGACCTCGCGCGCCAGCAGGCGCCCGTGCCGCTGAACGATATCACCGGCCCCTTTTTTTTTGTATGTGGGTTCCGGGAGTCGAACTCGGGCCCTCACGCTTGCAAGGCAGGCGCTTAAACCGCTGAGCCATCTCACCGGCCCCCATTTCTTCTTGTACAGCTAGTCTGTGGCGACATTGTAGGAGTCTGGAAGTGGTGAAGGAGCTCATATGATATGACGATGTATGGATTGTGGAGGTGACAAGGAAGAGAGTATTGGTAAATGATAGTTTCTTGGGTGTCTCTTCTAGTGCAGGGTGTAGAAGTCACCTTAAACCCTTGTACATCAGTGATCCCATTCTCAATGGCCAGGTTCCAGGTATGTACACGTGTGGCCCTCCATCATAGCACCAGACTGTGTTCTCTGTATTTCACTAAATGATAAAATGGAGTCATTATGGTTGTTATGGTCATATGTAGCTACAGTTGCCCAGGGAAATGATAAGGAGGGGAACTAAATCAATTCAGGACTATGAGTTTGCCGTAGGTATAAGGTGCAAGATATTGAATGTTGAGGGATCCCTGTGTCTTTGCACTGCATTTTCCCCAGTTGCATGAGTTTGTGGTGGAGCAGCCTTCTAGGGGAAAAGCACAGGAATCTTGACACATGATTCCATGAAGAGAATGAGTGTGTCTACATGAAAGAGTTCCCATGGGATTGTCTCTGGTATCAGAGTGGAAGGAAAATCTTTTGTGCCAGTAGTGATTGCGGAGGAAAGGGCCAGTTGTTTTGTAGACCAAAGTACATGCTGAATGACAGGATTTTCACATGATGCTGTGAGACTTCTCTTTGGGTAGTTATATTCATTAAAAGAGATTTTTCTTTCCAGATTGCAGATGGTAAGGTAATTCCTAAAGTAGATGTACCCTAGTTCTCAGGCAGTGATATTGCCAGCTATGTTGAACAGGAACCTATGCCTAACCTAGCGATTCAATTTTTATGAGATATCCTGTAAAGAGCCCAGCTGGTAATCACATCATATGAGTTGCTGCCACCTTTAGTCATGAGACAACTTCTTCTTTTTGCATGAATAGTGGAACAGGCACCTTAGGATACTTGTCATATCCCTGCTGTTTGACCTGTGTGACAACAAAGGTAAAACAAGAGCCCTTCCCAGTATCATCCAGTAAGCATCACATTTTCATGCGGGATGTCTGGCCCTTAAGGTGCTTACTGTTTTCTATGGAGAGGCAGGGATTCTTGTTAATGTCCACATATCCACCACTGCTGATCTTGTCCTTTGCAACTTCTACAGCTTTCTGCTCCAGGGAGTAAGATTTCCTACCAGAAATTACCAGTGGAGTACTGCAAGGTCCCAGTCAAGAAGAGAGTGGGCTTTAGAAAGAAACACAATGACCTCTGAATTTCTCACCTGAGCTGGTGCAAGACTTAGCTTAAACCAGTATTCCTGGAATTGTCTTCACAGGGATCCTGACAACACAGTGAGGTGTACAGTGTGCTCATGCGTGTCAGTACAGACATCAGGTAAATTTTACAACAAGGTCTCAAAAATTCACCTTTGCACAAGACAGTGATGATTTTCTTCAGCATTCTCCACCCCTTCACAAATTGAATTGTAGTATGCCAAGAAGGGTGCAAGTGGAACGTCTTGCAAATGTCAGGTAAGAATCATGTGCTGGTTCCTTAGCAGGGACCATGTGTTTCTCAGGATCAAGGTGGATACCAGGAGCATGAGCATAAGGAGATGTTCTCATTTTTTTCTGGATGCACAACTACTCTAAGGCTTGGCTTGTGTAGTGATCAGTGTCTGCCTTTTTTCTGGTATAGATTTGAGTAATGTGGCAAATTTCTGATGGGATTGCATGTGTGGTGTTCAGTGCCTTTTTCCTCTCATGAGTGAGTACCTGGTACTTTTCAGTTACAGTCTGCAGATGTCATGCATTTCATACTAGCCTCAGTAGGGGCATAAGTGGGGCAAGAGTTCATTTTTTTCTTTCTGGGATTGGAAGACATAGATTGGAGAAGTTATGGAGCTATCTACTCCAGAGGTGTCATTTTCTATTGCAGAGCTAATTCACTGACTTCAAGGAGACTTGAGGTGTTGATGGAGCCAAAGTGATACAATGATGTCCAGAGTGTGCAGGTGAGCAAGAAAAAGGGAAAACAGAAGGATGTAGCTATGTGTCTCTCTTTTGCAAGAAGTGGTTCATAGCTCTCTGTGTGTCAATGAACATCAGCGATACGGTTGAAATTTTCCAGGTTCGAGATAAGTGTGGATGTGGCCCTTCCACATAGCAAAAGACATGGAATTTGTATGGATTTCGGGAAGTGATTGGGAGGTTTCTGCGTACTGTAGTGGATGTGATTGGGTGCAGATGCCCAAGGAAACAATGAGTGTTGTCCCAAGCCAATTCAGTGACAATGAGTTTGTCCTTGGTGTAGGAATGTTCAGGGGTCCACATGTGTTATCATTGTTTTTTCACTGGTCCCATGACATGGTGTTGGAGCAGCCTTCTGATCAGGAAGCACAGGAAGCTTAGCAGGTGACCAGTTGATGAGGATGAGTGTCTTGGTAGGATAGAGTTCTCCTTAGATCGGGTCTGTTATCAAGGTGAAATAAAAGGCTTGTGTGTCAATGGGGACAGTCAATGAAAGGATCACGTGCCCTTGGAATTCCCTTCAGGTAGGTTTATGTAATGATGTAGAGAAAATTTTTGAGTCAAGATTTCAGATGATGCAGTAAGTCCTAATGTGGAAATTGGCCAGGTCTGAGTGTCTGGTATTCCTAAGCTAGGTAGAAAAGGACCCTTTACCCAACCCTGCTGTTGCAATATTTGACCACTAGATATCCTGTGACAGGCCTGGCTGGTGGTGAGATCTTTTGAGATGTTTACGTCTTTAGACATGGAACACTTTCCTATTTTATCAGGAATATTGGAAAAGGTCCAGTCTTTTCCTTGCTATTTCACGTGTGTGACAACAAAGGTACAACAAAAACTCCTCCCAATCACTCTAGTAAGAAATGCACTTTCTTGTAGGATGCTTGGCACATAAGCTGTTTTCCATGCTCTCTGTCATATGATGACACAGGGATTCTTGTTAACATCAATTTTTCAACCACTATGGATATTTATCTTTGGAGTTTCTGCAGCTTTCTGTGCAAGAGAGTAAGATTTCTCTTACCAGGCTTGGTTATGGAATTCTGCAGGGACCCAGGTAGTGAAGCAAGTGGGCACTGCTAACAAACATAACCACTGCAATTCTCACAGGTACAGGTGAAAGGAAAGGTGGAATAAATCAGTATTCCTGATGTGTCTTTCACAGTACCCTGATGTCAAACTGAGCATACAGTACTTTTTTTTTTTGATACCTAGAGACAGCTATTAAATGCGGTCTGGGATCCAAGGCATCGGTGAGGTACCATCACTTCTATTCGCATAGGTAAGTGAAAAGGTGTCCCTTAGCATTCCCTGCCCATTTAAGGATTTGAAATGCTTGGTTCACAAAGGATGGCATCCTTGGAAGTAATACTATCTGTGCAGGGCACTTGGCTTAGGCAAGGTCATAAAAATGAAGAAAGATGAGCATTGAAGCAGTTATTCTACCCAGGTTTTTGTGCTTCTGGAGGTCCTGCAGAAGGATCAGTAAGAACAGCAGACTTTTCAGGTGTTCATGTATGAGATGTTCAACTGCAGAGATGGGAATATCCCCCTGGGAATCAACCCGGCATCCAGGTAAGTTTCCAGTGTCATTCAGTGATTTATAGCAGCATTGAAATGCTCATCAGCTCTATACTGACACCATCTTCTCCATTTTTTTCCAGGTTCCCATGAAGAGAGTTATGGGATGCCAAGAAGGCTATAGCGAGAACCACATGCAAATGTCAGGTAAGGACCAGGGTCCTGCTTCCTCATTGGTGACAATGCCATTTCCCATATCCAGGTGGAATGCAGAAGCATAAGCATCATGGGATATCCCTGTGTCTTCTGGGTGCATGTCCATTTTAGGACAAGGCGAATTGTGAGTACAGAGCCTATGCCCCATCAACACTCAGAGCCTTTTTCTCCTAGTACAGTAAGTCCCTGACTTGTAAAGATTTGAGTTGCTAACTTTCACAGGTGTACTGTATAATATTTAGAGTTGTACTGTTTGAGACTCACTTTGTGAGGGTAGCGAATAAATGCAGTTTACTAATGTTCTCCTGCAGTGGAACTCATTCGTAAGTTGGGGGCTTACTGTATATATTTGAATACTTATGTTGAAATACTCGTGCTTCTATCATTATTTTGCTAGTGTGATGTTCACTTTTGGCACTGTGAGGGAGCAAGAGCTAATGTTGATTCCCTGCCAGCAGATCCGACGCATTCCTACAAGTCCCCGGAGGGGAAAAAGCAGGACAAGTGCTCCTTTTCATATGTGGGCTACTGAGATATGCATTGGAAGAGTTGGACAGGTGTCCCCTGAAGAAAGCCAGTTTCTGTTGCATGGCTAGGTTGTGGGTACAGAGAAAAAGTCCAGTAGTGGTTATGTACCCTATATGATACAATGACATTGATATTTTACAGATAGACTCATAAGAAGGGACAGGCAAATGGGATATTTCCTTGGATCTCTTTTCCTGTGAGGGATCTGGAACTCACCGTGAGCCCTTGAACATCAGGGATCTTGTTGAATATCCTCAGGTAAGTGCAGATGTAGGCCTCACTCATAGCAACAGACAAGTGATATCACCGATTTTGATAAGTGGTGGTGGGGTCTGTTTGGGTTCTCATGGCCATATTTTGGGTGCCTGTGCCCAGGGAAGTGATGAAAGAGGAACTAAGCCATTTCAGTGACAGTGAGTTTCCACTTGGTGTAGTGTGTAAGATAATGAATGTTTAAGGATCCCTGTTATTTGGGACTATGTTTTTTCTGGTTCAGTGACATGGTGTAGCGGCTTTCTGAAGCAGAAAGCACAGGAATCTTCACAGGCGACCATTTGATCAGGGTGTATTTCTCACCTGGATATAATTCTCCAAAAATTGGGGCTGTTACCCAGATGGAGTGAAAGCCATTTGTGCCAGTGGTGATAGCCAAGGAAAGGGCCAGGTGCTCCTTCTCAGCAAAGTGCATGCTGAATAATATGGTTTATGCATTGTGTTCTTGGACTTCCTTTGAGGTAGGCATATGAAACAATGTAGAAAGTATTTTCAATTGATGTTGAAAAAAGCTAAATCATATGTAGGAAGGACAAAGCCTGTTTCTGGGTCCTGATGATTCCTAGCAAGGTGTAAAAGGAGACTCTGCCAAACCTGGTTTTTACATGTTCTGTCCCCAAATATCCTGTAAATGGCTCTGCTGGTGATCAGGTGTTATGAGATATACCTCCTTCAGTCATAGAACATGCCTTTCTTTTACCACAAACAGAGGAGTGGTGCTTTTGCATGACACTGGCTGTTTCTTCCTGTTTGAAGTACATGATACTATAAGTAAAAAAAGAGGCTGTTCACAGTAGCTACCAGTAAGGATCACGTTTTCTTGTAGGATGGCTGACCCATGAGGCATTTTCCATGCTCTCCCTCCTATATGGAGAGGGAGAGGCATGGATTGTTTTTAATCTTCAGGTCCCACATTTGCAGGTTTTGATTAAAAATATAAGATTTCTCTTATTAGGATTTTCTGTGGAGTTCAGCAAGGACCCAGGTAGTAAAGCAAAGGGGCTACAGAAACTAACACAGTGACCTTACAATTCTCATGCATGCTGGTGCAAGGAGTCATGGCCTAAAGCACATATTCTTTCACATAGTTGCTGATGTAACTATGTGTTTCACAACGTTCTCATGTGGAACCCTAGAGACTTCTACTAAGTGTGGGTTGGACCAAGCCAAAATGAGATCCCATTCTCAATCTTGGCACAAGTAAACAACTGAGGTGTCAATAGGCATTCCTGGTCCCTCCTTGATTTGAAGGTACTCTGGTCAGAAGGACTCAAGTCCTTGTCCATGCTACTGTGTTTGAGGGGACACTAGGCATGGGAAGGATCAAATGGTTGCCAAAATTGTGAGTATGAAAGGGGGATTCTATCCAGGACTTTTGTTTTGGTTGGGGCACTGTCTGGGGAGCAGTAAGCATAGTAGATTTTGCAGGTGTCCAGGTAGGAGAGGTTGGACTTGGGACAGGACTGTTTTGCTACCTCTATCCTAGCATCCAGGAAGGTTTCCAGTGTCATTCATAGCTTTGCAGTGGCACTGGAATTCTCATTGGCTCTGTACTGACACCCTCTTCTCCCTGTTTTCTCCAGGTTCCTGTGAAGAGACGAGGGTTGCTGTGAAGGCTGTGGATGAAACCTCATGTAAATGTCAGGTAAGACTCGAGATTCTGGTATCATTGGCGAACATGTCACCCTCCATTTCCAGGTGAATGGCAGCAGCATGTGTAAAACTTAACATTGGTCATATTTTGTGTGTGCTCATCCACTTTAGATCTTGGCTAATGTGTTGTTCAGAGCCGAGCCTCATTCACCCTCAGAGCCTTTTTTCTGGTATATATATCACTAGTGATGAAAAAACCTCTCATAAGTCCCTCTTTGTTTTGCCAGTTGTAGTAAAGTTTCTTCTTTGCTATGATGAGGGAGCATCAGGTGCTTCTGAGTCCCTTTCAGTAGACCTTGTGCATTTCATTCTGTTCCCCATTGTAGGGTATAAGCTGGGTAACGGGTCATTGTCATAGGGTGGGTTCCTATGATAAGGTTTGAGAAGTTCAGCAACTGTCTCCTCTAGAGTATCTGTTTGCTCTGCCATGGCTACTCAGTGGGCACGTAGGGGTCTGGTAGTGGCTATAAACTGTACATGTGATGATAACTTGGACATTGTTCAGGGGCACATGGGAAATGGCCTGATAAAGGATAGAATTTTTACTGGGTCATCATTTCCAGTGAGGGGTAATGTACTCACAGTAAGGAATGATACAGCCCATGTTGAACATGATCAATATTCCAGTAAGTACAGATGTGGGCCTCTCACACAGCATCACATGGGGACTCCATTGAACTTTCATAAGTGATGGTGGATTACCCATGTGTTGAATGTGCTGTGCTTTGTGTGCAAGTGCCAACAGAAGTGTTAACGGGAGAATTAAGCTATTTCGGTTACCAGGAGTTCACCCTTTCTGTAAGTTGTAGAAACATGAATGATACAAGATTCTTGTGTCTTGGGATTGCTTTTTCCCTGTCCTATGACAGCAGCCATCTGAGCAGGAAGTACAGGCACTTGAGCGAGTGACCTGATGAGGATGCGTGTCTTGGATGATAATGTTTCCCTTGGATTTGTTCTGTTATCAGTGTGGACTGAAAGCCTTTTGTGTGAGTGGTGATGGCCAAGTAAAAGGTTGGTTGTTCTTGCAGACCAACATGCATGATCAATATGTGCTTTTTACATGGTGGTGTTGGACATTTCTTAAATTGATATATATAGCAATTAAAAATTTTTTTCTGCATAGATATTGCTGTTGATCAAGTAAGTCCTCAAGTGGACATAGGCTGCTTCTCAAGGCCTGAAGTTCCTCAGAGAGGATTAAAAGCAGCCTGTGGCTAACCAGTCATTACCATGTTTTGTCACTCAGTATTTTGGGAAAGGTTCAGCTGATGATGAGGTCTTATGAGATGTTGGGGCCTTAGGCCATGGAACACTATCTTTATTTCAAAGGAGGATTTGAAGAAGGCCTATTGTTACCCTTCTCCCTCTTTTCAACATGGGTGCCAACAGAGATAAAACAAGTGGCTTGTTCCAGTGGCTATTGGTAAGCATGGCATTTTCTTGTAGGTGGGCTAGTACATAAGGTTTTTTCCGTGTTCCCTGTCATACATGGAAACCCAAGGATTCCTTTTAATATATATGTTTCCACCAGTGTAGATATTAACCCTTGACTCTCCTACAGGTTTCCATTCAATACAGTAAGTTTTTATCTTACAAGGCTTTGTATGTTGAGTACTGCAAGGGTGCAGTTACTGAAGAAAGTGGGCTCCTCAAACACTCACAGTGAACTCCATATTTTTCACATGTGCCAGTGCAAGGAGCTGTGGCCTAAAGCCATATGCCTCATCGTGTTTTAAAAGGAATCCTGATGTTGCAGTTGGTGTCTAGTGTCCTCATGCACATCCCTAGAGAAGACCTACTATAAGTGTGGTCTTGGAAGTAGGGCAATTAGGAACTTCTGCCATCTCCAAATGCATGGGTCAGTGAGAAGGTGTCCCTCTGTATTCTTGGCCCCTTCCTTGATTTGAAGTTTCTCGGGTTGGAATGGATGACATTCCACACACTGCACTCATCACAGAGAGTGAGAGAAAGAGTTGATGCTGAATCCCTGAGCATGGATGGAGTGATTCTGTGCAGGTTTTTGTGAATCCTGAGACCCTGCCAGGAACAGTTAGCATAAGAGTGTTTGCAGGTGCAGGAGACAGAGATTCCATTCTGGGGACAAGACTGTTGCCCTGTATGCATCCCAGCATCTTGGTAAGTTTCAAAAATCATTCATCGGTTTATGGGAGCACTGAAATTCTCACTGACTCTATACTGACACCTTCTTTTCCATGTTTTTTCCAGGATCCCTTGAACAAATGATAGTGATGCTGAGAAGACTAGTGGTGGAATCTCATGGGAATGCCAGGTACAGGGGTGCTATCTCTTCATTAGAGACCAGGTGACCTTCTGTATCCAGATGGATTGTAGAAGTATGTGAATAATGAGGTTTTTCTCATTTTCTCTGGGTACACATCACTTTAGGACTTGGATAGTGTAGAGTTCAGGGCTTATGGCACATCGACCCTAAGACTCTATTTTTCAGGTACTCATTTGAATATAGATGGCAAAGCTCTAAATTTTCCTCCCTTATTTGGCAAATCTGGTTATTGCCTTGGTGGTATCATGAGTGTGCAGCAGATGCTTTTCAAATACTGTCTGTAGATCTCATATAATTAATACTAGCGCATTAGGGATTAAGTCCCGCAGAAGGTCCTTTTAATAAAGTGCGTTCCTTAGACATGAATTGGAGGAGTTTGGTAGGAATCTGCTCAAGCGTATCCATTTATTCTTTCAAACAGGAAGTTTGTAGGACCTGGTTGTTGGCTTGGGCCAAGGCCCACACATCCTTGATGTCTGTGGGGATTTGCACGACTATGTTGTACTCCTCACTGTGACATCAGGATGCCTGTGAAGAAAACATCAGGAATACTGCTTTAGGCCACATCTCCGCTAATCTGCAGAAACACAGTAGGAGTCTGAGTGTAGTGATGGTGCAAAATGATAATGATGATATGCAGATTTTGGAGGTGACAGTGAAGAAATTGGTAAATGATAGCTTTTCTTCCAGTGAGTGGTCCAGAAGTCACCAATGGTACTGGAACATCGGTGATCCTCTTCAACAGAGCCAGTTTCCTGTAAGTACAGCAGAGGTCCTCTCTCCTAGCTGCAGACAGGGGATCTTCATACCTCAGAAAGTGATGCTGGGTTCTCTCTGGGTTTTCATGGTCACATTTATGTGCAGAATCTCAGCAGAGTGATGAAGGGAGAACTAAGCCAGTTCAGGACTATGAGTTTGGTTTTGGTGTAGTGTGCAGGATGGTGAATATTGAGATATCCCTGTGTTTGCACTACATGTTCCTTGGTCCTATGACACTGTGGTTGAGCAGCCTTCTGGGAAGGAAGCACAGGAATCTTGGCACATGATTCGTGGATGAGGATGAGTGCTCTACCATGATAGTGTCCCCTCACATTGGTTCTGATATCAGGATGGAAGGAAAGCGTTTTGTGCCAGCAGTGATGGTCAAGGAGAGGTCCACATGTTTTGCTGACCATAGTGTATCCCAAATGACATTATTTTCTTGTGTAATGGTTGGACTTCCCTTGAGATAGGTATATGCAGTGATGTAGAAAATGTTTTGGTTGGGATTACAGTTGGTCAGGTAATCCTGAAGTGAACATAGCCTGTTGTCAGGGCAGGATATTTCCTGCGACATGTTGCCTGTTTTGTGACTAGTGTCTTCAGAAGGGCCTAGTTGGTGATCACATCTTGTGAGATATTACCACATTCCGGCAAGGGATTACTTCTTTTTACCATATCATTGGAACAGGTCCCTTATGAAGTGTCTTTTCCCCAGTGTTTGACATGTGTAATGGCAAAGATAGAACAAGAGACTCTTGCCGGTATCAACCAGTAAGCATCACTTTTTCGTGAAGGATGTCTGGGTTTTAAAGTGGTTTCCATGCTTTCTGTTGTATATAGTGAGGCAGGGATTCCTGTTAATATCCAGGTTCTCACCACTAGTGATATTGACTTTGCAGCTGTTAGGTTTCGTGGAGTAAAGATAAAGAAAATAGATCGAGGAAAGCCTTTAATGCAGGGGCATGGGAGGGCTGCAGTAGGATGTAGAGGACTCACACAGGAGGAGGCTATGTGACAAAGCATTTACTGGGTTTAGCTGGGGGTGGAGTTTGGAGGGGCAGGCAATGTGACATAAAAGAAGAGGATTGGGAGATATTTGGAGCATGCATGAAAGGGAGAGAGGAAGTTTATTTTAGCCTGGGGAAAAAGAAGGAGGAAGTGGGTGATATGCTGTTGCTTTGGGCTTGTCCCCATGTTGGAGCACCTCTATGATGGCCAAGCAGCTTTAATATGGGCATGAACCCATCAGCAACATCTGCCAGTTTCCACTGAGGAACTAAGATTTCTCTTACTAGGCTTTGCCTGGGGAGTACTGCAAGGATCCAGATAGAGGAAATGGGCTTTTCAAAGAAACATGGTGACCTTCACAGTTCTCACCTGTGCTGATTCAAGGAGCTGTGGGCTAAAGCAGTATTCCTGATGTTTTCTTTACAGTGATCCTGATGTCAGAGTGAGGAGTACAATGTACTCATGCAGATCCCACAGATATCAAGGAAGTGTGGGCCTTTGCCCAGGCCCACAACTAGGTCCCACAAATTCCCCACCAACAAGTAAGTGACAAAGGTGTGCCTCCACATTCCTGGCTATCCTTGATTTCAGGGTGTTCAGGTGAGACAGGATTGAGTCCTCTGCGCTGTATCTATCATTAAGGGGACACTTGGCATGGGCGATGTCAAATAGATGCCAAAACATGAACGTGAACTAGTGATTTTTTCCAGGATTTTTTGCTTGTTGAGGATCAGTCCCAGTATCTGGAAGAATTGGAGAGTTCATTGGTGTCCAGGCTGGAGAGTTGGGACTTTGGTGACATGGTTGTTTTCCTGGCAGTCACCCCAGGGTCCACAGAAGTTTCCACTGTCATGCATTGCCTTATGGGGAAACCCTAACACATTTCTACTCTATACTGATACAGTTTTCTCAATGTAATTTTCAGGTTCCCTTGAATTCAGGTGTGGGAAGCCAGGAAGGAAGGCTGTCAGTGGAACTTCTTGCAAATCATATGTAAATTCAGGGTGCTGGCACTTCTCTGGGGAACACGTGGTCCTTAATATCCAGGAATATGTCAGGAGAATGTGCAAAAAGAAATGGTGTCATGTTTCCTGGGTGCACATCCATTTCCTGGCCATCATCTCAGCATCTAAGTAAATTCCCTTAACATTCAGTGGTTTACACAGGCACTGAAGCACTCATTGACTCTATACAAACCTGCTCTTCTTTTTATTTTTCAGGTTCCCTTGAATATACTGTGGAACTCCATGAGAGCTGTACATGGAAGCACTTGAAATTGTTATTTAAGAATCAGACTGCTGTGAACACACGGTTCTTGGTACCCAGAAGCATGTCAGGAGCCTGCAAATAAGGTGATGTTTCTTGGAAGCACAAACATCCCGATGTCACTTGTGTATGCTTCATAGCCTACACATGATTCATGCTCAGAGCCGTGAATACAATTTTTCTCTGTATCGATCTGAGTACTGCTGGTGATCCTTTGCTATTACTGGCTTTTTCATTGCAAATGAAGTGTTCGGTGCCTTGTTGCTACCATCAGGGAGCTTTTGAATCCCTTTCAGCAGATCTGGTGCCTTTCAGACTGTTCCGTGTAAGAGAATAAGTGGGGGAACAAATCATTCTCATAGAATTCCTGAGTAATATCTTAGAACAGTTTGACAAGTATCTACTCATGTGTGCATTTACTCTGCACAGCTACTCTCTGAGTACCTGGGAGTCTGATCATGACATGGAGGATAAATAATACTATGACATGGATATCGTGCATGTGGGCATGGAGAAAAGGATGGGTAATGCATAGACTGTGTGGGGCATCTCTACCGGAGAGGGGTCAGAGCCACTCAGGTAGCAACAAGAGGCCATGCTTTAAAAATCTCCAGAATTCTGGAGAGTGCAGATGTGGTACTGCATTGTAACTCCCATCAGGTAATTTCCATGGACTGTGGTAAGTGACAGTGCAATCCCTGTGTGTTTTTGTGTCTGCGCCTTGGGAGCAGGTTCCAAGGGAGGCAGTGAAGGAAGAACTTAAGTGAATGAGTAACAGGAGACTGCCCTTTATGAAATATGCAAAAACCCATCATTTGAGGGATCCATGTCTCTTTGCATTGCATTTTCTCTGCTCTGTCATATTTTGTGGAACATCCTTCTGAGCAGGAATCACAGGAATCTTGGCTAGTGTCCAGTTGCTAAGAATGAGTCCTAGATGGTAGTGCTTACTTTGGAATTCTTCTGGTGTCAGCTTAGAGAGAGAGCTTTTCCTGCCTATGATGATGGCCAAGGAAAGGGCCATTTGTTCTTGCTGAGAAAAATGATGTTGGATTTTTACTCAAGTAGGTATGTGCAGCATGCAGAAAATATTTTTGTGTGTTTTGAATTATTATTTATTTTAATAGTACATGTTTGCATTTAGTGAAGTTAACAGTCATTTTGAGAATTGACAACATGTACATATTACAGCATTTTTCTTCATTTTTTATGATTAGGTAAAGGAAAGGTGCTATGTATATATAATGTAATACTACTCAGCAGGAAAATTGTGGCTCTGAGATTCCTGGATGTGCTTACATACACAGGGTGGTTCTCAAGGCCGAATGTTCCTCAGTGAGATGGAAAAGGAGCTTGTGCCTAAACAGTGTTTCCATGTTTTCTCAACGGGTCTCCTTGGAAGTGTTCAGTGGTGATCCACACTTGTGAGATGTTGGCACCTTCACTCATGGACCACCACATTCTTTGCACATGAAGATTTGAAGAGGACCCTTGGTCACCCTTTCCCCTGCTGTTTGACATGTGTGACAACAAAGTCAAACAAGTGATTTGTTGCAATAGTAATGTTAAGTGTGGCAATTTCTTGTAATTGGACTGGTGCATAAGTTGTTTTTCATGTTCACTGTCATATGCAGACATCCAGGGCTTCCTTGTAGTATGCAGATTTGCACCTCTGTGTATATGGCCCCTTGCCCTTCCACAGGTTTCAGTGAAATGGAGATATACTTCTCTTACCATGCTTTGTCTGTGGAGTCCTGCAAGGACGCACGTAGTGAAACATGTGGGCTCCCCAAGCACACACAGTGACCTCCAAAACTATTATTTGTTCTTGTGCCAGGAGACATTGCCTTAATTAGCAATCCTGATGTTGTTTTCACTGAGATACTGATGTCATACTTCGTGTCCATTGCACTCATGTGCATTCTTAGAGATATATATGAAGTGTAGTCATGCAATAAGGGAACCAAGGAGATCCCACCAGCTGCAGTCAAAAGGTCAAAAAGAAGGTGTCCCTTGGCTTTCTCAGCCGCTTTCTGATTCAGAGGTGCTGAGGTCAAGAAGGAGGGCATCCTAAGCACTGTATTCTCTGTGATGGGCCTCTTGACATGAGTGAGTTCAAATGGGTGATGAAACTGAGAACATGGAAAGAATGATTCTGTGCAGGTTTTTGTGATTACTGAAGTGCCACCCAAGACAGCATAGGACTGTTTCCAGGTGTGCAGGGGCAAAGGTTCAACTGTGGTGACAGGACACTTGCCCTATATGCATCCCACCATCACGTGAGTTTGCAGGGTCATTCAGTGGCTTATGGGACACCAAAATGCTCATTGACTTCACGCTGACACCCTGTTTTCTGTGTTTTTTCTAGGTTCCTTTGAAGAAAGGTTAGGGATACTAAGACGCCTAAGGCAGGAACCTCATGGAAATGCCAGGTAATATGGTGTTGTCCCTTCACTGGAGGCCAGATAATCTTCTGTATCCATGTAGATTGTAGGTGTGTGTAAAATGTGGTATTTCTCATGTGTAGTGGTGGGCATCCAGTTTAGGACTTGGATAAAGTAAGGTTGGGGGGATATTCCATATTGACACTTTGTTTCTGGTATTCATATGAATGCACATGCCAATATCTAACATTTCCCCCTTTATTTTGCAAGTGTGGAAATCAGGTGTTTTTTTTTTAACGTGGGTACTGGGGGTTGAACACAGGACCACTCGTTTGCCAGCAGGCGCTTATAGCACTGAGCTCTCTCAATGGCACCTTAGGTGCATATGAGTCACTGTCTACAGATCTTGTACCTTTCATATTATTCCATTAGGGCATTAAGTGGGGCAGTAGGGCATCATCATAGTGTGGTTCCTGAGACACGGATTGGAGCAGTTTGGTAGATTTCTTCTCAAGTGTTTCCATTTCTTCTTGTACAGCTGGTCTGTGGCAACATCCTAGGAGTCAGGGAGTGGTGATGGAGCACATATGATATGCAGTGTACAAACTGTGCAGGTGACAGGTAAGAGAGGATTGATAAATCATAGTTTTTTGGCGGTGTCTCTTCTAGTGCGGGGTATAGAAGTCACCTTAAACCCTTGTACATCAGTGATCCCATTCTACATGGCTGAGTTCCAGGTACGTGCATTTGTGGCCCTCCCTCAGAGCACCAGACTGTGTTCTCTGTATTTCACTAACTGATAATGGAGTCCCTATGGTTCTTATGGTCATATTTAGCTACAGTTTCCCAGGGAAATAATAAAGAGGGGAACATAATTCAGGACCATGATTTTGCCCTAGGTATAAGATACAAGATAATGAACGTTGAGGGATCCCTGTGTCTTTGCACTGCATTTTTCCCAGTTGTATGACTTTGTGGTGGAGCAGCCTTCTTGGCGGAAAGCACGGGAATCTTGGCACATGACTCTGTGAAGAGGATGAGTGTGTCCACATGAAAGAGTTCCCATGGGATTGTTTCTGGTATCAGAGTGGAAGGAAAGCCTTTTGTGCCATCAGTAAAGGTGGAGAAAGCGCCAAGTGTTTTGCAGAAAAAAGTACATGGTGAATGACCAGATTTTCACATGATGGTGTTAGTCTTCCCCTCTGGTAGGTTTATTCATTAAATGAGAATTTATTTTCCAGATTGCGGATGGTCAAGTAATTCCTAATGTGGACATTCCCTAGTTCTCAGGGTGTGATAATTCCCGCTATGTTGAACAGGAGCCTCTGCCTAACCTACTGTTTCAATTTTTGTTACCAGATATCCTGTAAAGAGCCCAACTAGTGATCATGTCATATGTGCTGTTGCCAGCTTTAGTCATGAGACAACTTCTTCTTTTTGCATGAATAGTGGAACAGGCTCCTTAGGATCCTTGTCATTTCCCTGCTGTTTGACCTGTGTGACAACAAAGGTAAAACAAGAGTCCCTTCCCTGTATCACCCAGTAAGCATCACATTTTCATGCGGGATGTCTGGCCCTTAAGGTGCTTACTATTTTATATGGAGAAGCAGGGATTCTTGTTAATGTCCACATTTCCACCACTACTGATCTTGTCCTTTGCAACTTCTACAGGTTTCTGCTCAAGGGAGTAAGATTTCCTACCAGAAATTGCCAGTGGTGTACTGCATTGTGCTAGTCAAGAAGAGAGTGGACTTTAGAAAGAAACACAATGACCTCTGCAACTCTCACCTGTGCTGGTGTAAGGAGACATAGCCTAAACCAGTATTCCTGAAATTGTCTTCATAGTGATCCTGATATCACAGTGAGGATTACACTGTGCTCATGCATATGAGTACAGACATCAGGTAAGTGTGGGACTTAGCCAAGTGCAACAACTGGGTCTCAAACACTCCCCTTTCGGGCTGGTGAGATAGCTCAGTGGCATAAGTGCATGCCTGGCAAGCGCAAGGTCCTGAGTTCTACTCCCAGTATCCACATATGAAAAAAAAGCCAGTGACATCGATCAGCGGCATGGGTGCCTGCTGCTGCATGAGGTCCTGAGTTCAACTCCCAGTACCCACACACACACACACACACAAAACTCTCCTTTGCACAAGTGATGAAGGTTTTCTTCAGCATTCCCACCCCTTTCGAGTTGCATCATAATATGCCAAGAAGGCTGTAAATGGAACATCTTGCAAATGTAGGTAAGAATCATACTGCTTGTTCCTTATCGGGGACCATGTGTTCCTCAGTATCAATGTGGATATGAGGAGCATAGGATAAAGAGATGTTCTCATTTTTTTCTAGATGCACTTCCACTCTAAGCGTTGGCTCATGTAGGGTTCAGAGTCTGCCTTTAGTATGGTATAGATTTGAGTATTGCAGCAAATTTGTGATGGGATTGCCTTCATTTTGCATGTGTGGTGTTCAGTGCCTTTTCCCTCCCATGAGCAAGCACTGGGTACTTTTCAATTACAGTCTTGCATTTCAGATGCCATGCATTTCATACTGGACTCAGTAGGGCCATAGGTGGGGCAAGAGTTCATTGTTTCATTTTGGTGTTTGGAAGACATAGATTGAAGAAGTTATGGAGCTATATATTGAAGAGATCTCATTTTCTATTGCACTGCTAATTCACTGACTTCTAGGAGGAGACATGAGGTGGCAATGGACTCGAAGTGATACAGTGATGTCCAGAGTGTGCAGGTGAGCAAGAAAAATGGAAAACAAAAGGATATAGTTTTCTCTCCCTGTTTTTGAAGAAGTGGTACATAGCTCACTGTGAGTCAGTGAACATCAGTGATACGTTTCAACTTTTCCAGGTTCGAGATAAGTTTGGATGTGGCCCTTCCACATAGCAAAAGACAAGGAATTTCTATGGATTCCAGGTAATGATGAGGAGGTTTCTGTGTACTGTAGTGGATGTGTTTCTGTGAAGATGCCCAAGGAAACAATGAATGTTGTAGCAAGCCAATTCAGTGACTGAGTTTGTCCTTGGTGTAGCGTACAGGATAATGAATTTTTAGGGATCTCCGTGTCTTATAATTGCTTTTCCTTTGGTCCCATGACATGGTGTTGGAGCAGCCATCTGAGCAGTAGGCACAGGAATCAGCTGGTGATCAGTTGATGAGGATGAGTGTCTTGGCAGGATAGTGATCCCCTCAGATTGGTTCTGTTACTAAGGTGAAGTAAAAGCCCTGTGTATCAATGGGGACACTCAATGAAAGGGTCAGGTTCCCTTGGAATTCCCTTCAGGAAAGTCTATGTAATGATGTAGAAAAAATGTTTAGGTCAAGATTTCAGATGATGAAGTAAGTCCTAATGTGGAAATTGGCCAGGTCTGAGTGTCTGGTATTCCTAAGCTAGGGAGAAAAGGACCCTGTACCTATGCCATGTTTGACCACCACATATCCTGTGATGGGCCTGGCTGGAGGTCAGGTCTTGTGAGATGTTTCCATCTTCTACATGGAACACCTTCCCATTTTGTCACAAACATTGGAAAAGGTGCAGTCTCTTCCTTGCTATTTCATGTGTGTGACAACAAAGGTACAACAAAAACTCCTCCCAATCACTCTGGTAAGAAATGCACTTTCTTTTAGGATGCTTGCCTCCTAAGCTGTATTCTATGCTGTCTGTCATATATGGTGACATAGGGATTCTTTTTAACATTCAGGTTTCAACCACTATGGATATTTATCATTGGAGCTACTGCAACTTTCTATTGAAGAGAGTAAGATTTCTCTTACCTGGCTTGGGTTATGGAATTCTGCAGGGGCCCAGGTAGTGAAACAAGTGGGCACTGCAAAAAAAATTAACCACTGCAGTTCTCACATGTGCAGGTGAAAGGAAATGTAGAATAAATCAGTATTCCTGACGTGTCTTTCAGAGGCACCATGATGTCAAAGTGAGCATACGGTATTTTTTTTTTTGATACCTAGAGATAGCAAACAGGTCGCACAAATTCCCCACCAAGAAGTAAGTGACAAAGGTGTGCCTCATCATTCCTGGACCATCCTAGATTTCAGGGGGCTCAGGTGAGACAGGACAGAGTCCTCAGCATTGTGAGTGTCATTGAGGGGACACTTGGCATGGGTGAGGTCAAATAGGTGCCAAATCATGCACAGGGTGGGTTGAAAGCCTTTTGTGCCAGTGGTGATGGCCAAGGAATGGTCCACATGTTGTGCTGATGATGGTGTGCCCAAATGACAGGATTTTCTTGTGGTATTGTAGGACATACCCTTGAGGTGGGTATTTGCAGTGATAAAGTTTTGGTTGGGATTACAGATGGCTACATAATTCCTCAAGTGGACATAGCCTGGTTGTTAGGGCAAGATATTTCCAGTGACAGGAAATAGGAGTCTCTACCTAAGCTGGTGTTGTCTGTTTTGTTGCTAATGTTCTCCGAAGGCCCTAGTTGATGATCACATCTTGTGAAATATTGCCACATTCAGGCATGCGATAACTTCTTTTTACATTAACACTGGAACAGGTCTCTTGGGCAGCAATGTCTTTTTGCTGCTCTTTGACATGTGTAATTACAAAGATAAAACAAGAGATTCTCCCCGATATCAACTAATAAGCATCACGTTTTGTGAAGGATGTCTGGGTTTTAAAGTGCTTTCCATGCTTTCTGTTGTATATTGTGAAGCGGCGATTCCTGTTAATATCCACATTCCAACCACTAATGATATTGTCCCTTGCAACATCTGCCAGTTTCCATTTAGGGACTAAGATTTCTCTTACAAGGCTTTGCCTGTGGAGTATTGCAAGAATCTAGAGGGTGTGGGCCCCTCAAAGAAACACAGTGAACTTCATAATTCTCCCCTGTAGTGAGTCAAAGAGATGTGGCCTAAAGCAGTACTCCTGATGTTTTCTTTACAGTGATACTGATGTCAGAGTGAGGAGTACAGTGTACTCATGCAGATCCCACAGACATCAAGTAAGTATGGGCTTTCACCTGGGCCCACAACCAGCTCCCACTAATTCTCCACCAACAAGTAACTGACAAAGCTGTCCCTCCACGTTCCTGGCCCATCCTTGATTTCCGGGGGCTCAGGTGAGACAAGACAGAGTCCTCAGCGTTGCAACTGTCTTTGAGGGGACAATGGGCATGGGTGAGTTCAAATATGCAAAATTATGAACATCAAACTGGTGATTTGGTCCAGGATTTTTTGCTTGTTGAAGGCCAGTCTAAAGATCTTGAAGGATTAGAGAGCTCGTTGGTGTCCACTTTGGAGAGGTTGGACTCTGGGGACATGGTTGTTTTCCTGGCAGTCACCCCAGTGTCCACACAAGTTTCCAGTGTCATTCAGTGCCTTATGGGGAAACCCTAATGCATTTATGCTCTACACTGATATAATCTTCTCAGTGTAATTTCCAGGTCCCCTTGATTTCAAGTGCGGGAAGCCAGGAAGGAAGGATGTCAGTGGAACTCCTTGCAAATCTCAGGTAGTCAGGATGCTGGCACTTCACTGGGGAACACATGGTCCTCAATATCCAGGAATATGTCAGGAGCATGTGCAAAAGGAAATGGTGTCATGTTTCCTGGGTGCCCATCCATTTCCCTGGCCATTATCCCAACATCTAAGTAAATTTCTATAACATTCAGTGGTTTACAAAGGCACTGAAATACTCATTGGCTCTATACAAACCTGATCTTCTTTTTTAATTTTTCAGATTCCCTTGAAGAGACTGTGGAATTCAAAAAGAAATCTGTGTATCGAAGCACTTGAAATTGTTATTTAGGAATCACACCAGAGAAGGAATCATACCAGAGAGGGGTCTGAACCACTCAGGTAGCCGTAAGAGGCCATGCTTTTAAAAATCTCCAGGTTTCTAGTAAGTGCAGATGTGGTACTGCATTGTAGCACCCATCAGGTAATTTCCATGGACTTTGGTAAGTGATGGTGCAGTCCCTGTGTTTTTTGTGTCTGCACTTGGGAGCAGGTTCCCAAGGGAGGCAATGAAGTAATAACTTAAGCCTTCTGAGCAGGAAACACAGGAATTTTGGCTAGTGTCCTGTTGATGAGGATGAGGCTTAGATAATAGTGCTCACCTCAGAATTCTTGTGGTATGAACTTTGAGACAGAGTTTTTTGTGCCCATGATGACGGCCAAGGAAATGGCCATTTGTTCTTGCTGAGGAAAATGTTGTTGGACTTTTACTCATGTAGGTATATGCAGCAATGCAGAAAATATTTTTGTGTTTTAAATTATTATTTTAATAGTACATGTTTGCATTTGGTGTAGTTAACAATCGTCTTGAGAAATGGCAACATGTACATATTACAGCATTTTTCTTTATTTTGTATGATTGGGTAAAGGAAAGGTGGTATGTATGTATAATGTAATACTTCTCAGCAGAAAAGTTTTGGCTCCAAGATTCCAGGATGTATTTAGATACAGAGGGTGGTTCTCAAGGCAGAAAGTTCCTCAGTGAGATGGAAAAGGAGCTTGTGCCTAAGCTGGTGTTTCCATGTTTTCACCACAGGTCTCCTTGGAAGGATTCAGTTGGTGATCATGTCTTGTGAGATGTTGCCACCTTCACCCATGGACCACCACCTTTTTTGCACATGAAGATTTGAAGAGGGCCCTTGGTCACCCTTTCTCCTGCTGTTTGACATGTGTGACAACAAAGTCAAAACAAGAGATTCGTTGCAAAGGTAATGATAAAATGGCATTTTCTTGTAGGTTGACTGATGCATAAGGTGTTTTCCATGTTCACTGTCATATGCAGAGATCCAACGCTTCCTTTTAGTATGCAGATTTTGACCTCTGTGTATATTGCCCCTTGCACTTCTACAAGTTTCAGTTAAATGGAGAGGCACTTCTCTTACGAGGCTTTGTCTGTGGAGTCCTGCAAGGATGCAGGCAGTGAAACAAGAGGGGCCAATAAACATACACAGTGACCTCCAAACCTTTTATTTGTGCTGTGCCAGGAGACGTTATGTATAGCAGCATTCCTGATGTTGTTTTCACTGGGATACTGCTGTCATCCTTCATGTGAATTTCAGTAATGTCGATTCTTAGAGATATAAGTGAAGTGTGGTCCTGTACCGAGGGAACTAAGGAGATCCCACCAGCTCCAGTCAAAAGCTGAAGGAGAAGGTGTCCCTTAGATTTATCAGCCTCCTCCTGATTTGGAGGTGCTCAGGTCAGGAAGGCAGGCATCCTAAGGACTGTACTCTCTCTGTGATGGGGCTCTTGACATGAGTTAAGTCAAATGGTTCATGAAACTGAGAACATGGAAAGAATGATTCCATGCAGGTTTTTATGATTATGGAGGCCTCACTCAAGACAGTGAGCATAGGAGTGTTTCAGGTGTTCAGGGGCAAAGGTTCAACTGTGGAGACAGGACTCTTGCCCTATATTCATGCCATCATTCACGTAAGTTTGCAGGGTCTTTCAGTGGCTTAGGGGGCACGAAAATGCTCATTGACTCTGCCCTTACACCCTCTTTTCTGTGTTTTTCCAGGTTCCTTTGACAAAGTATAGGGAAGCTGAGAAGACCAGGACTGGAACCTCATGCAAATGCCAGGTAACAGGGTTTTCTCACTTCACTGGGGGCCAGGCAATCTTCTGTATCCATGTAGATTATAGGAGTGTGTGTATGATGTGATATTTCTCATGTTTACTGTGTTCATCCAGTTTAGGCGTGGTAAAGTTAGGTTTGGTGGCTAGTCCATAATGACACTTTGTTTCTGGTACTCATTTGACTACACTGCTAATATCTAACGTTTCCCCCTTTATTTTGCAAGTGTGGAAATCAGTGCATTTGTGCTACTGTGAATGAGCGTTAGGTGCTTTAGAATCACTGTCTTCAGTTCTTGTACCTTTCATGCTACAGGTGTTGGAGCAGCCTTCTGCTATCAGATGGTCAGGTAATTCCTAAACTTGACCTTTTCTTTTCTCAGGGTGTGATGTTTCCAGTTACATTGAATAGAAGCCTCTTGCCTAACCTAGTGTTGCAATTTTTGTTATCATGTATCCTGCAAAGAGCCCAACTGGTGATAGCAGCATATGAGATTCTGCCACATTTAGTCATGGGAAAACAACTTTTTTTGCACGAATATTGGAACAGGCCCCTTAGGATCCTAGTCATATCTCTGCTGTTCAACCTGTGTGACAACAAAGGTAAAACAAGAGGGCCTTTCCAGTATCACCCAGGAATCATCACATGTTCTGCGGTATGTCTGGACCTTAAGGTGCTTACTGTTTTCTATGGAGAAGCAGCGATTCATGTTAATGTCCACAATTCCACCACTACTGATATTGTCCTTTGCAACTGCTACAGGTTTCTTCTCGAGGGAGTAAGATTTTTTACCAGAAATTGCCAGTGGAGTACTGTAAAATCAAGTCAAGAAGACAATGGGTTTTAGAAAGAAACACAATGACCTCTGCATTTCTCAGCAGTGCTGGTGCAAGGAGACATAGACTAAACCAGTGTTCCTGAAATTATCTTCACAGAGATCCTGATATCACAGTGACGAGTACACTGTGCTCATGCACATGAGTACAGACATCAGGTAAGTGTGGGACTTAGCCCAGCCCAAAAACCAAGTCTCAAAAACTTCCCTTTGCACAAGGGAGTGATGAAGGTTTTCTTCAGCATTTCCGCCCCTTCTCAAATTGAACTGTGGTATGCCAAGAAGGCTGTAATTGGAATATCTTGCAAATGTCAGTTAAGAATCAGGGTATTGGTTCCTTATTGGGGACCGTGTGTTTCTCAGTGTGAAGGTGGATGCCAGGAGCATGAGCATAAGGACGTGTTCTCATTTGTTTCTGGATGCACATCTTCTCTAAGGCTTGACTCGTGTAGGGTTCAGAGTCTGCTTTTTGTCTGGTATAGATTTGAGTATTGTGGCAAATTTGATGGAATTGCCTTCATTTTACATGTGTGGTGTTCAGTTACTTTTTCCTATCATTAGTGAGTACTGGGTACTTTTCAATTACAGTCTGCAGGTGTCGTGCATTTCATACTAGACTCAGTAGGGGCATAAGTGGGGCAAGAGTTCATTTTTTCTTTTTGGGGTGTGGATGACATAGATTGGAGAAATTTCAGAGCTATCTCCACAAGATATCTCATTTTCTACTGCAGCACTAATCCACTGACTTCTAGGAGGAGACGTGAGGTGGCGATGGACCAGAAGTGATAACAATGATGTCCAGAGTGTGCAGGTGAGCAAGAATAAAGGAAAACAAAAGGATGTAGTTTTCTCTCCCTCTTTTTGAAGAAGTGGTTCATAGCTCGCTGTGAGTCAATGAACGTCACTGATACATTTCAACTTTTCCATGTTCCAGATAAATGTGGATGTGGCCCTTCCACATAGCAAAAGACATGGAATTTCTATGGATTCCAGGTAATGATGGGGAGGTTTCTGTGTACTGTAGTGGATGTGTTTGGGTTCATATGCCCAAGGAAATAATGAGTGGTGTAGCAAGCCAATTCAGTGACTATGAGTTTGTCCTTGCGGTAGAGTACAGTATAATGAATGTTCTGGGATCCACGTATCTTATCATTGCTTTTACCTTGGTCATATGACAAGGTGTTGGAGCAGCCTTCTGAGCCGGAAGCACAGGAATCAAAACCAGGTAACATTTGATGAGGATGAGTGTCTTGGCAGGATAGATTTCCCCTCAGATTTTTTCTGTTATCAAGGTGAAGTAAAATCTTTGTGTGTCAATGGGGACAATCAAGGAAAGGGTCAGGTGCCTTTGGAATTCCCTTCATATAGGTATATGTACTGAAGTAGAAAAAATTTTTGAGTCAAGATTTCAGATGATCCAGTAAGTCCTAATGTGAAAATTGGCCATGACTATCTGGTATTTCTAAACTAGGTAGAAAAGGACCCTCTACCTAACCCTGCGGTTGCCGTGTTTGACCACCAGATTACCTGTGATGGGCCTGGCTGGTGATCAGGTCTTTTCAGATGTTTCCATCTTCAGCCATGAAATATCTTACCACTTTGTCATGAACATTGAAAAAGGTCCAGTGTTTTCCTTGCTATTTCACGTGTGTGACAACAAAGTTACCTCAAAAACTTCTCTGAATCACTCTGGTAAGAAATGCATTTTCTTTTAGGATGTTTGGCTCCTAAGCTGCATTCTATGCTCTCTGTCAAATATGGTGACACAGGGATTCCTGTTAACCTCTAGGTTTCAACCACCATGGAAAATTACCTTTGGAGTTCTGCAACTTTCCATTCAAGAGAGCAAGATTTCTCTTACCAGCTTTGGGTTATGGAATTCTGCAGGGGACCCAGATAGTGAAGCATGTGTGCACTGCAAACAAAATTAACCACTGCAATTCTCAAATGTATAGGTGAAAGGAAAGGTGGAATAAATAATATTCCTGACATGTCTTTCACAGGTACCATGATGTCAAAGTTAGCATATGGTATTTTTTTTTTTTTTGATACCTAGAGATAGCAACTAAGTGTGGTCTTGGGTCCAAGGCATTGGTGAGCTCCCATCACTTCCACATGCATAGGTAAGTAAAAAGGTGTCCCTCTGCATTCCATGCCCTTTCAAGGATTTGAAGTGCTCAGTTCACAAAGGGTGGTGTCCTGGCTAATATTAGTATGTGTGGAGGGCATTTTGCTTAGGCATGGTCAAAGAAATGAAGAAAGCACTGAAGCACTGAAGCAGTGATTCTGCCCAGGTTTTTATGCTTCTGGAGATCCTGCATGAGGACCAGTAAGTACAGGAGATTTTTCAGGTATCCAGGTAGGAGATGTTCAACTCTGGAGATGGGAATATCTCCTGAGGAATCAACCACAAATCCAGGTAAGTTTCCAACGTCATTCAGCGATTTATAGCAGCATTGAAATGCTCATCATCTCTGTACTGGCACCATCTTCTCCATGTTTTTTGCAGGTTCCAATGAAGAGATGTGCTGGATGCCAAGTAGTCTATAGCCAGAACCTCATGCAAATGTCAGGTAAGGACCAGGGGTCTTTTTCCTCATTGGTGACCACGTAGTTCTCCATATCCATGTAGAATGCAGAAGCATATGCATCATGGGATATCCTTAAGTCTTCTGGGTGCATGTCCATTTTCAGACAAGGCCATTTGTGGGTACAGAGCCTATGCCCCATCAACACTCAGAGCCATTTTTTTCTAGTACAGTAATTCCCTGACTTGTAAAGTTTTGAGTTGCTAACTTTAACAGGTGTACTGTATGAGATTCACAGTTGTACTATGTAAGACTCACTTTGTGAGGTTACGAATGAATATAGGTTACTAACGTCCTTGTGCAGTGGAACTCATTGGTAAGTTAGGGCCGTACCTTATAGATTTGAATACTCATGCTGAAATGCTTATGGTTCTGTCATTATTTTGTTAGTGTGATGTTCCCAGCCTTTTTGGTATTGTGAGGAGGCACCAGCTAATGTTGAATCCCTGCCAGCAGAACCCATGCATTCCTATAAGTCCCTGGGGGAGTAAGGAGGGCCAGTGCTCATTTTCATAGGAGGGCTGCTTTGATATAGATTGGAACAGTTGGACAGGGTTCCCTTGAAGGAGGCCCAGTTCCTGTTGCATAAGTAGGTTGTGGGCACATAAGAGAAATCCAGTAGTGGTGATGTACCCTAAATGATACTCTTATATGGATATTGTGCAGTTAGACTCATAACAAGGGACCGGCAAATGGTAGATTTCCATGGGTCTCTTTTCCGGTGAGGGATCTGGAACTTACCGTGAGCCCTTGAACATCAGTGATCTTGCTGAATATCCTCAGATAAGTGCAGATGTGGGCCTACCTCATAACAACAGATAGGTGATTTCTACCAATTTTGGTAAGTGGTGGTGGCTTCTATTTGGGTTCTCATTGCCATACTTTGGGTGCCAATGCCCAGGGAAGTGATGAAAGAGGAGCTAAGCAATTTCAGTGACATTGAGTTTCCACTTGGTGTAGTGTGCAAGTTAATGAATGTTGAAGGATCCCTGTTATTGGGAACTATGTTTTTTTCTAGTCCAATGATATGGTGGAGCAACCTTCTAAGGAGAAACCCCAGGAATCTTCACAGGTGTCCATTTGACCAGGATATATATTTCTCCAAAGATTGGGTTTGTTATCAAGTTGGAGTGAAAGCCATTTGTGCCAGTGGTGATAGAGATTCATAGGCAGGTTTTCCTGCACAGCAAAGTGCATGCTGAGTTATGGGGTTTATGCATGGTGTGCTTGGACTTAGTTTCAGGTGGGCATATGAAATAATGTAGAATATATTTTCAATTGATGTTGCAAATCAGCTAAACCATATGTAGGAAGGACATAGCCTGTTTCTGGGTTCTGATGATCTATAGCAAGGTCTAAAAGGAGACTCTGCCTAACCTGAATTTTACATGTTTTGTCTCCAAATATCCTGTGAATGGCCCTGCTGGTGATCAGGAGTTCTGAGATGTACCTCCTTCAGTCATAGAACACCATTTTCTTTTTCCATGAACATAGGAATGGTGCATTTGCATGACTCTGGCTTTTTCTTGCTGTTTGAAGTATGTGACAAAGCAAGGAAAAAAAAGAAGCTGTTTTCAGTAGCTACCAGTAAGGATCACATTTTCTTATAGGATGGCTGACCAATGAGACATTTTTCATGCTCACCCTCTTATATGGAGAGGCAGGGATTGTTTTTAATATTCAGGTCCAAAGTTGACCGGCTTTGACTAAAAAAGTAAGAATTCTCCTCTCAGGTTTTTCTGTGGAGCTCAGCAAAGACCCTGTAGTAAAGCAAAAGAGCTATGCAAATTAACACAGTGAGCTCACAATTCTCATGCATGCTGGTGCAAGGAGCCATGGCCAAAAGCATGTATTCTTTACCTGAATGCTGATGTCACCGTGTGTTACACAAAGTTGTCCTGTGGAAACCTAGAGACTTCTACTAAGTGTGGGGTTGGGCCAAGTCAAAATGAGATCCCACCCTCTCCCTGAGCACAAGTAAGCAACACAGGTGTCAATAGGCATTCCTGGTTCCTCATGGATTTGAAGGTTCTCTGGTCAGAAACAGTTGAGTCCTTGTCCATGCTACTGTTTTTGAGGGGACACTTGTCATAGGAAGGATCAAATGGCTGAAAAAATTGTGAGTAGCAAAAGGGGGATTCTATCCAGGATTTTTCTTCTTGTGGAGGCACTGCCTTGGGAGTAGTAAGCATACTAGGTTTTGCAGGTGTCCAGGTAGGAGAGTTGGAATGGGGACAGGACTGTTTGTGTGGCTCCATCCAAGCATCCAGGTATATTTCCAGTGTCACTCATAGCTCTATGGATGCACTGGAATGCTCATTGCCTCTATACCGACACCCTCTTCTCCATGTTTTCTCAAGGTTCCCATGAAGAGATGAGAGTGTTGCTGTGAAGGCTGTGGATGGAAACTCATGCAATTGTCAGATAAATTGCAAGATGCTGGTACTATTGGAGACCACGTCACCCTCTTATTCCAGGTGGATGGAAACAACATGTGCACAACTTGTTATTTGTCATATTTTGTGTTTGACCATTACTTTAGATCTTGGCTAATGTGTTGTTCAGAGCCCAGCACCATTCACCCTCAGAGGCTTTTTTCTGGTATAGATTTCACTAGTGATGACAAACCTCTCATGAGTCCCTCTTTATTTTGCCAGTAGTAGTAAAGATTGCTTTTCTATAATGAGGGAGCATCAGGTGCTACTGTGTCTCTTTCAGCAGACCTTGCACATTTTATTCTGTTTCCCATCGTGTAATATAAGATGGGTAACTAGTCATTTCATAGGGTGGGTTCCTATGAAAAGGTTTGAACAGTTCAGCAACTGTCTCCTCTAGAGTATCTGTTTGCTCTGCCATGTCTACTCTGTCTAGATTAATTGAAGCAGACCTTCATCTTGATCATCATTTCTCTTTTTAGCTCACTGATTATTTTCTTTATAGCATCAGTCATTTGGGATTTATTGTTTTGTTTTGTTTTGTTTTACCTCTGCTGTTATGATTTCAAAGAATTCAGGTGAGTGGCTTCCGATTTTCTCACACCCATGGTCCCCTGGAATTGTCTTGGGTGGCCGGGAGGTCTGGTGTTGCATCATGCTTCTATATCTTGTCATTCTCTATTATTTAATTTCATTTGGATTTCTGTGTTGATTTTTGTAAATTTCTTAGAGTAGATAGCTTTGTCTCTAGGATCAAGGCTTACCTAGGAAATGTCTGTTCAGAAGAGATGACTTCTAGGTGCAGGTGGTTCTTGGCTTTTGTATCTGTGTCAAGTTCTAACCTTCCCAAGATATTACCATCCCAATAAGGGAGACATGTTACTTTTATCGGGCTCAGCACCCAGGCCTTTTCTGCTGGACTATGGTGATGGCTATGACCCCAGACAATCACAGTGTGGACACATAAGGGAGAACAAATGCTTACAAGAAGTATGACATCCTGGCTAAAGTAGTATAATTAGCAGTAATGCCAGCATGAAGCACAGACTAGAAACTGAGAAACTGTGATGAATATGAATTTAAACATAGGGGCAGAATCTATTCATATAAAAAATTCAAGATAAATCAGGAACTTGTATGCAAAGAGTTCTCCCTTTGTGCAGTGATTTTAACTTGTGGTGGGGAAATTTAAGAAGGATAGGGAACAAAACAAAAAGATGTGAATGCAAAAGTATGAGAAGCAAGGCTGGAGGACCAAGGATGATCATGCAATATTTGGCAAACTGGAGGAAAAGGCAGGAGAGAAAGAATGAAGGAGAAAGCAAAAGATTATCAAAGCAAAATAGAAAGCCTAGAGAGAATTTTCACTCGCATGAAAGTATCTTAAAATCAAGAGATATAGTTGAGGCTCGGGTATATAGCTCAGAAGCATAAGTGCCTGCCTGGCAAGCACGAGGTCCTGGGTTTGACTCCTGGTACCCGCATATATATATATAAAAGGACAACAATCTTATTGGATCAGAGTACCAAACTCAGGGCCTCATTTAACCTTAACCAGACTCTCAGAGACACAATCTACACATGTAAGTACCAGACTGCTTAGAACATCGATCTCTAATTTGTGAGGACACAAACACTCAGCCCATAACACCGACTGACTAAGAGAGATATGGTCCCAGTCACCTAGTACACTGCGGGCAAACTCTGTGAGTGATGCGCTGTGCGGTCTGTCCTTACTGAGGAGGTGCATGGACTACCTGGCTGCATAAAAAGGGGTGATTTCTCCCTGCCCTGTGCCACCTCTTAGCAGACTACCTGTGATGTGTATCGCATTCTAATTCAACAATAATGTTCTTTTCTATTTTTGTGCAGAAACATTCTGGCTGCATTGCCAGGTGATTTTCCTTCTAACTATTATTTCCCAATACTACAGCCATCCCTTCCTCAAAACTCATCTCTGCCCCAACACTTTTTCTTCACTGAGCTGACACAGGGAAAGTAACCACAAAATGTATTTTCCAGTCTTTCTGGATTAGTTGCTCTTTTCATACGAAGTAAGGAACTAATGTTGCCTATTTTTATACCAAGAAAAGACCCAGTGACAAAGCAGTGACAAAGGTGTGAGTAAACCAGCATTTGGGTGGGAGGACATATTTCCTGGACAGAAACCTTGTAGTTTACATCCAAGCCTCAAATGAGTGTGCTCATAGGATGTATTTCTATGAGCTGGAATTAGTGTTAAGCAAACCACATTTCATACAGAAACAGATATACAGGAATGCGTATAAACTCTCATTGAAGCAGGAAAGTGGAGTGAAGGTGGGGGTAGAGTAGTTTAAATATGCAATAATTATGCTGTGTCTTTTTTTTTCTTCTATTTGAAAAATTGGGCTGTTTTTTGTTTCACAAAGACCTGAAGCTCATATTATAAGAAATATTTCAGGAAACAAATGTAACATTAGACTTGCAAAAAGAAAACTTTTTTACATATGCAATTGCTATTTATTTCATGTATGCCTTCAGCTTGAAAGTGCAAGCATGCTTCAAAATGCTGAGGGTAGTTAATGCTGAATTGCAAGACCTAATTGATTTTTATGTTCTTCCATTTTCTAAATTGTCTTCAACTACTGGGTCTATCTGAATCTCGGAATTGTTCTTCAAACTGAGGACAGAGGCAAGGAAATCTGGATACGCAATCGCTGAAAAAAAACATCTCAGACATGGAATAATGACTCAGTTTTATTTTCAGCATTAGCAGACATTTATGCACCAGAGGAAGCCTAGAGATGCCATCATGGCCCTCCGAAGTACACTGGCAGCACCTAGGAATCCGTGCCCCAGGGAAGGATATACTGCCTAGGGCCAAAGATCCATGATGAAAATTCAGTGCTTTCTCCAAACCTTTTTCACCTCAGGTATCCAGCGCAAAGGAGAGATCTGTCCCTTCAAGATCCGCAGGATCGAGGTGAGGTTGCTGATCAAGGAGTCCATACAACACTCCACAAGGCTGGTATTTTCTCCACTTAATACACTAAGGAGAAGGGAAAACAAAATCACAACACTGGTGCTCAGGTCTCTCCCTCTCTGCACCTTTTGCCCCTGCACCCCATCTTTCCAGTTGCCTTACAGCACCCCAGTCAGGCCCTCAGTCCCAGCACACCGAGCCTTCTCCTTAGACTAAAGCTTGGAGGTCTCCATAGTCCCCTTAGATGCCCCAATCAGCCAGAGACCCGCCCAGACACCTCCTGGCCCTCCCAGATAGCGGCCCCTGTGCAGAACTTACACGATCAGATCTCTGTCACTCACTGACACCTCCCTGTAAACTTCACATCTAAGACACTCTATTGCAGGTGCCAGGAACCCACGAACTAACTCCGCATCCATGGAATACTGGAAAGGCACTGTGAGGATGCTGGTGGAGACCTGGTTAAGGTGACTTTGTCACTGAGACTGCTTCCGCCCAGCCTGTGGGTCCCTCAGGCCATCCCAGTCCCCTTATAGGCTCTCTCCAGGCTGCTCTACCCACACCACCCCTCCTGGCAGCTCACCCCCAACCCAGGCTGCTTCCTCAAGCCCCTTGGGATCCCCTACTCTTCCTCCTGTATCCAGAGGACCATCTCCCTTAGGCTCCACAGCCCGCCCCTGCCTGTCCCTGGCCACCTCCTGCCCAGCCCTCAGAAAGTGTACAAGCTCAGCAGTTCACGCTCAGAGTCTTTGGCTGGTGCTGAGTAATCTCCACCCTGCGCTTGACCCTGCAGTGTCCCTTGGTCCTGTCGATGTTCCCAGGCAACAGCGCCTTCTTCTCCAAGTTGTCCGCGAACAGCGCCCTCTGCTCCTGCCCCTTCAGGCCTCTCATGGGATCCGGAGAAAACTGACTCGCTAGCCATATTGTCTTCCAGGTCTGTACCAGCTGCGCCATTCTCAGTGGCCTGCATGTCTATGCGACCTCTCCCGCTCCAAACCCACCTGGAGCACTGCCAGGCTCAGCGTTCTACTGACACAATGAGGCGCTCGCAAAGCTCCTCAACGTTCCCACCCACAATGCAATGCGCGCGTCAGGCCCACAGCGCCTGAGCAAAGGGGCCCTCAGCCTTAGGAACCATTCAATAGTGGATTCCCCTGGAACCTCCCTGACACGCATAGGCCCCTGGCAGACGCCCTGGGCCACAGAGGGTAATGGGTTTCAACAGGAAGCTCAGCCCCTTGACTTTGAAGGCACTTGGGGCTCCAGATAGCACAGGGCACACAGGCCTCTCTTTAGACTCCTCCTGGGATATCTTCAGGTTCAAGTACCTGTTCAGTACTTGCCTATAGGTATCTGGGGTTCCAAAGTGGGAGACATCACTCTATGACTCTACATGAAGCATGGCAGCACCAACCACCATTCACTGTCCTTAAGCAAGCAAAAACTCAGGAGTCCTACTCCCCTGAATGCCTTTCCACCCATTGTTTCCTTTCTTCTGAGCAGTGCACTTGGTTCTAGGGCTCATCTTGTCCTATCCACAGAGTGGAAACACAGACTGGGAGAAAGCAAGGGAAAAGAAGAGAAGTAGTAGAGGGGATAAGGAAAGATACAGGGACAGACGGGGTAGAGGGGGAGAGGGATGGGGAAAGGAAGGAGGGCAGAGGGGTAAAGAAGGAGGGGAGGAGGAAACTGACAGCCAGAGGCAAGTGTTTTCTTTGGAAAGTCTAGAAGGAAAGCTCACATAACTCTCTGCCAGGGTGATATTCGGTAGTGCCTGAGGGGCCTCCCAAGCCTTCCAAATAATAATGGACATGATCATCATAACTATGAGGAAGCCATTGTTTGCTAATCTGTGTTTTTGTTTTTGTTTTTTTGTTACTGGGAATCAAAATTAGGACCTTGCGCCTGCCAGGCAGGCACTTGTGCCACTGAGCTATATTCCTGGTCCACTAATCCACGATCTTACATTAAGAGCAATGCATGGTAAGGTTAGCGACCCAAGCAGAACTGCAATTTTCTAACTTTCAGAATCCCCGAGTCTGGGATTCTTTATTTCTCCAGACTTTGTTTGCACACACTAACAGACAGCATGTGCAATATCCTGGAAAGGATGGAAGGGTTTTTTGGTCTTGCAGGCAGGAACATCATGATAGGATCAGGTGGCTCCCAGGTTCTGGATGGCCTGAGAACATAAGAAACATTGCCATCAGAACAACAGTCCTGATTTTCAGTATTTTTTTATTTTTTGTTTTTGATTTTCTCTGAGCCAAGATTTGTACTGGGAAAGCTGGGGTTGTGGCTTAGTAGTGCAGCACTTGAGTATCATGCACAAGACCCTAGGTTCCATGTCTAGCACACAGTAAAACAAAGTGGAAGTGCTGGGAGGTTGCTATACAAGGCTTATTTCAACCTCAGTCTCGGTACAGCCCACAAGGAATTGGAAGTGAATCATTGTTGTTTGAAAGGAAGGACAACAAGTGTCACACAGTTACAGAAATGTTCAAAGGGCACTGTGCTAGAGCATGACAGAACCGAATTCATTTACCAGGATTGACACTGTGGGACAGAAAAAGTGACGTTAACTCTAGAAATGGTGACTTGTTTTCCGTTACCATAGTGCAGAGACTCAGCGTTGGGCAGGTTCCATGACTCTATGTCAGATGCACGGTGATCTTCGTGGATGTTGGTTATGCTGGAGGTTATGTGTTTCTGCTGGGGGAAGGTAGCCTAGTTCTTAGCAGTGGAGAAGGAAGGGAGTGGCTGGCCAGGAGCCAGGAGATGAATGTGCTTTCCCTTGCCAACCTTTCCATTCCTTCTCTACAGAGTGATTCTAAGGGAGCCTCCATCTTAGAGGACAAGGTGTGGAGGTGACCCGCGTGATCAGGGAGGAGCACACGAAGGAACAAGGCCCACTGGCCTCTGTTTAATGCTACACCTCAGGACCCCTGTGCAGCAGGCACTTGGTGCAGGTGTTCACCTTCCGTGTGGTGCATCAGGTGCAAGAAACGCAGTGGAAGAGTGATTCTAACACACTTGACTCTGAACACTAGGGCTATGACAGAAGTCGAGACAAAAAACATTGATGTGTGTCCGTGGTGACAATTCAGGGAGGAAAACAGGCGGCTGTGTTTGTCTGGGAGCATCTCTGGGTAGAGGTGGCTGCATAGGATGTGATTTCCCAGTACGGGTGGACTCAGAATTATTTAGGCAGGTGATATTCAATTTTACTTATTTCCTTATGGAGGCATAATGTGGTTATAACAGAAGCAAAGAGCTTAAACATTGAGCTGGAATGACAAATGTGTGCATCTTTGTTTCTTCCCCCCAAAGAAAAATATAGTGCATTGCTGTTAAGTAAGAAAGTACTCTCTTACACTTCTAGTCACCCTTGCCTCTGCTAGTTTCATGACAGCTACTGTTCTGATATTTATCATGATTGCTTTCTTGGACTTCTTTATAAACATCATTTAGATGGAACCTTAGAATGTCTGCACTTTTATGCCTGGCTTCTTTTTGTCAATAAACTGGCTTTGTAGATGGTGACGAAGCCAAATTTGTTAATTTTTCCTTAACAAAACATACATTTTATATAAATTTTTGGTGTTTTTACCAGTGTCTAGGTGTATAGGTACATTGATATAAAAGATTCTGAATATTTTCATTCCTACTATCTGGCTCTTTTCCTCCACCATCCTCTGATCACTTTCCCATCCCTGAAAGTCTATCTTCTGGTTTCCAGTTATGTTTCCTTCTTTATTTCTCTCCTCTTTCGTTTTCTCTTTCTCTGTCTCTCTGTCTCTCTGTCTCTCCCCCATTCTTTCTTTCTCTGTATATACCTTATAGAAGAGAAAACAGGAAATATTTTGCTTTCTGATATCTGCCTATTTCGTTTAATCTGAGAGTAGTCAGTTCTATCCATTTTCCTGCAAATGATCTCATTTCATTGTGTTTATGCCTGAATAATAATTCATTAATGATGTATAGCACAATTTGTATATGTGCTGCTGAAGTGAGCACTGCATACCACAATTTTGTTAGCCTTTTATCTATTGATGGGCATCTAAGATGTTCCCAGAGCTTACTCGATGTGAACTGCATTGCTCTTCGCCATTTGTACCTCTTTTGGGAATAGTCTGATCAATTGCTTGACTTATTCATACATTGGGCTATTGTGGTGTTTTGTTTTGTTTTGTTTTGTTTTTGGTGCATAGTTTTCTGTATTTTTCTGTCTCAGATGAAAATCCTCTGCAGGAAGTGTACATAGCATAGATTTTTACCCATTCTGTAGGTTGTCTCTTCACTTTCTTGATGAGGTCCTTATCTGTGCTGAACTTTTTCAATTGATGAAGTTTGATTGGTTGAGTATGCCTGAAAAATGTCACAGTGCTGTGAAAAGTTCTTTGTCCATGAGGATTAAAGAGAGAGGAATCCTCACCTGGGACAGGTCTAAGTGGTGATGTCTAACAGGGGACAAAGACCACTTGACCCATCTCCATGACCCGCATGGATTTCCTGAGAAATCCATGGATTTCCAGGATCCCACATTGTCCCAGTGAATTGAATCCCTGGCTACAACTTCTCTCCTTTGGTCCAGTTTGTCTCAGTGCTCTTACCGGAAGGCAAGCAAGTTCCCTCCCTGGGTGTACAGATACAGGACCAGTCATAGGACAGCCTGACCAAAAGATTCTCCCTCCAGAGACCCTTCTCAGATTTCAGGGGAATCCTCCCCTGTCCTCTATCAGGACTCTGTCTGGACCCATTTCCAGTTTTCTAAAGGAAGTTTATGGTAGTGTTGGGAGGGTATGTAAGCTTTGCTTGAAGGTTCCTGGAACTACAGCTGTGCTTGGCTGGCCTTGTTTCTAGAATGCCCAGTTTTTGGGCTCCATTCTCACAGACACGTTGTGATCCCTAAATTTCACCTCATGGTGGAGGTGATATGAATGAAAATAACTTTTTCCAAAACAAGAGAAGCTAGCAAGGAGAGAATGAGGGCCCCTGACACAAATTGGAGGAGCTTTAAATTAGAATCCCAAACATGTAATTAAATAACACATCCCAGTGGATGGAAAGTATGGGAGGAAGTGTATACTGATAGTAGTTTTGCCTGAAATTTTATTCAGCTTCCTACTGAACTGCAGCTTCCCTGGAAAACACACACACACAGACACAGCACAGACACACACACACACACACACACACACACAATTTGTCATAACAGACAGATTTTACTTTTGTCCATTGTGCTCCAGTTGGGATAAAATTCACTGCCTACAAGGTTCACCATTTCCCAGGGAACAGACTTCTGGGATAGTTCTAAGGTCTTTGGCCTCAGTGGCATCCTTCATGTGGAGGAATTCCCACACTGTTGGTCATGAGGTGGCCCATGTTGATTGTGTAGCTCATTCAGCTGGTGGAAATTGCAGAGCCGTGCTGACTGTCTCCCTTACTTAGGTTTTCTGGAAAGGATGGGAGCTCTGGGTGTGGGATTTTTCCCTGTACCACCTCGTATAGTGTTTTTTATCATCCTTAGCCTTTTGGGCCCCTGGAAGGACACAGGGAGATCACAGAGGGGCACTGGCTTGGGAGACAGTGTGGAGAAACAAAGGGAACAGGAGCTTCAAGAGAGAGCTGGCTCTGAGGACAGGGTAGGAGCCTTAGAAGGAGGAGTCCAAGGGAAGAGTGGAATTCCTCCTGTGCTGCTACTCACCTTGTGTTTGGACTGAGTTTGAGAATTTAGCTTTGTACTTCTTCCTCCCTTGTGTTCTTTTGCTGGGTGTTTTTATGTCCATAGAGGTTCCTGGTGGTTTCTTTCCATACCTCAAGTGTCTGTGCTTTCTGACCTCCCCTTACACACACCTCCCAGGACAATGGTCGGCTATACCCAGGGCTTTGTTAGATCATCAAGACCCAAGCCTAGCCCTTCTAGCCCTGATTTGGGGTGGAGGTGGGGTCTTAGATATCACTGAGCAACTTCTGGTCATGTGCATAGAGAAATGGGGAATGCTGAGGAGGGGAAGATGGTCTGGTTGAAGGAAGGGGGAATTCTCTCAGCACTCATCCATAGCCCTGCAAACTGACCTGTCAGTGCTGCTCCTCTTCCCCAGCCCTATGTTGGTGGATGACATAGCAAAGAGACTGTTTCTTCCCCACTTTCCCACAGACACAGGATTCAGTGGTACATTCTGCATTCTCCCCTAACACCATCTCTAGTCTGAGTGTGGCCTGCCTGAAATCCCTCCATACTAACCTGATCGCGTCTAAGTCTGTGTGGAGGTGAGGATCTTCCCACTTCTCACCTTTAAAGACTTCTATGCAGCATGTTCTCAACTCGCTACACTCCTACCAGGAAGTATTTCTATCATACCTCCTCTTCCCAGTGATCCCCTAGTTTCCACTCATTTTGTGTGCTTTTTCATGAAATCACCTTCTTCAGTCTATCAAGACTTCAGTGAATAAATGTCTTCTAATGGGATTCCTAGTCTTGAATTCCGTCTGATTGGCCAGCTTATCTCAGTAGGAGTAATGATGAGGCTTGAGTTTTTCAGCTTAGGAGAGATGGGGCAGGTGTTCATGTGCCAGAATTTAAGGGGTATCTTTGCCTATAGATAAACACTTTGAGGAACTTTCCTACTTGTTTGCACAGTGTCTTTACTGATACACAATTGAAGTGTGATGAATTCATAGAGGAGGTTGTGGTTCAAGGGAATATTCAGTTGTCCTTTAGTTTCCATACTGCAAGGGCAAGCAGAATCACTGAAACAACACCCAGGGTTTGGAGGCAGATTTATTTATGTTGAAGGGCCCTGATGGGGATCATTCCCAGAATATGAGGCCCTGATCTCTTGTGGTCTAGGGCTTATATGAGATAAGCAAGTAGGAAGTAGAGAGGCACAATGGCTTGCCAGTTGCGGATTGCTTTATACACCGTGCATCATGGTGACCAGCTATGCATCACAGTGACCAGCTGCTTCAAAGAGACAGGAGCAACCGGAACCGGAACAGGTACTATTTCCTGGGCAACTAACAAACTGAAGTATACTGGCTGGGAGGGCACATTTTCTGCTATATTTACCCCGTCTTTTAGTTTCCCTGGCAAATCTTCACTGGGAATATTAAATGGGATCTTCTGAGACAAGGCCCAACTAGAAGCAGTAACATTAGTGTTGTCAGTGATCCTAGGATGGGTCTGACCCAAACTGCCCCAAATTGCCTTATTACAGAGTTTTTTCCTAAATTGCTTTTAGGAAGAGACATAGTTTAGGCCTGTCTGTTCTGTAACATCACTCTGGCAAGGTCGTGAGGAGTTATTCTTATCCAGAAGACTTTCCAGTGTGCCTTGGTGAAGTGTTTGATTGATTGTTTTATTTTCTTGGGACAACCGTCTATAGAGTTTAAGGCAAGAACACACAGCTAGCAGGGAGTGGGGAAGCGAGGACTGGCGTAAGCAGTCTGAAAAGACGCAAAAATCAAGGGGAATAGGTGTGCAGCAAACTTGTGAACTGCGTCCTCAGGCTTCAGCCACGTGTGGACTGGTCAGCATCTGGAGTGACCAGAGCAGGGCTTTGAGTGTGTCGTCTCTTCAGAGTGAGCTGTCTGGTCCAGGTAAATTTTTCAGTGGACCTAAGGCTGGATTTCTGAAACTCGTACAGGTGCTTAATATGCACCTGGGTTCTATGTGTGTGAGTTACAAGGTGTTTTTTAATTGTTGTAGAGATTTTAGCCTGTATGGTCTATGTAGTTTTTGTTTAATCTGTTACCAATGTAGGCCTGTCATTGCTGCCAATGATTAAGGATAGGTCATATCTAGGGATGATTTTTTACAGCAGGACCTTACAAACTTTTATTGTCTTTTCAGTATGGGTAGGGATTGGGACGTCCGGGCCGGTGACACAGGTGCTGAAGCCTGAGCCAGCTGCAGGGGTATGGGTGCCAGTGCAGCAACTTGAGCTCAGAGAACATAGGGTGGGGGCAGGTCTGGTGGCCGGCGTTGATGCTTCATTCAATAAGATCCCCGGAGGGGGCTTAGGCCTCTGGACTGGATTATTTTGCATTTTTGGTGGCAGGTTTCCAAGCAGCAGCAGGAAGCAGTTTGCTGTGCAGTTCATTCCCGCAGGAGAGTTTTGGCCAAAATAGTTTTGTCCAAGGTGACCACGGCATATCTAGCCTGTTGGACTTTATTCCTTAAAGAGCTACTTCCATCTGTAAACAGGGTGTATTCAGCATGTGTTGGGTGGGTAGTTATTTTGGCTGGAGAACAGTTTTATCAGTCAGTAGCAGGCAGTCATACTATTGGGTGAAGTCCAGCAGAGCATGTGGCACCTGGACAGTTGGTCCCGGCCTAAGGTGAGTTTGTCAGCTTTCTGATCAGAAGGACAGTGGCTGTTAGAGCACAGAGGCTAAAGGGAAAGGCAGCCCTTAGCAACTGGAACTAAATATTTGTACAAGTAGGCCACTGATCACTCTCAGGGGGTGACATTCTGAGTAAGCATTATTGTTTCTGTGAACTCAAGGATCCTGATTTTATAGAAGCCAACAGCTCTAAGACATTTGTGGAGTTTTGTTTTTTTGTTTTTGTTTTTGTTTACTTTAATGAGTTTCTGTAGATATTGCAGCAGAGCCTTTGTGTGTTTTCAGCAGGCAGCCTGGGTGTCATCGGTCAGAAATATAGTGAAGAGTAAACAAGTTTTTGAAACCCTGGGAGGTTGAGTCCAGGTCAGCTAACCTTTGAGTCCAGAGCTGTGGCCTTTGTGAAAAGGGGCTGGCAGACAAGAGCCAACCAAAGGCAGAAGAAGGCATTTTTTAGGTCCAGGTAGGTGTACCCGCAGGCAGTGCGTGGCAGAAGACTGAAGCAATCCATACGGGAGGGGGCAATCCTGGCAGCATCAGCAGCTCAGAGATCTTGAACTGGCTTTACAGGCAGGAGAGGAATATTTTAGCAGTTTGACAGCCTATAAACATTCTGTGGTTTTGAAGCCTGTGGATGTGTGGTTGAATTTTTAGCCACGTGTCTTGTGGCATGGAATACTCTTTGATGGAGTTGGGGGTTGCTTCGCGATGGTGTTTCACAATCAGAGGCAGGTGGTGGATGGCCCAATCTCAGGGCCCAGGGGACAGTGGCAGAACTGTGGAGCTGGAAGGGAAAGAGAAACAGGCTGTCTCAAACCCTTGTGGCTGTGTTGTTGATGGCACGGAGCTCCTGCCCAAGGTGATTAACAGTATCAAGCTGATGTGTGGCTGGATGCCTGTTTGTGTTTTCTGTGACATCTGATAGCAACGGGGATCATGGTGAGGTGGCACAGTTGTTTCCAGACCCAGAGGTGAGTCTTTAGTTTATACTTCTGGGAGGGGAGTATTCAGAACTTCGGGATTGCAGTTATCCATCTCAGGCTGATGCAGGCATCATCTTCCTCTGGGGGAACAGACAAAGTTGAAAGTGTAGGGTGAATGAGAGGGAGGCTGACCGGCTTGGTATAGAAGAGATTGTCACTTCTAACTTGAGGAGGAATTCTCTTTCCAGAAGCAGTATGGGACTGGCTTACACCGGAGAAGTCGTCCCAGGCTGCAAGTTTGTGTCTGTCAGAACGGGTGAGAGGCAAGTGTCTTAGATGTCCCGACGATGGTACTTCGGGATCCCAGTGACCCAGCTGAAGAAGGGAGCCCAGTCTGCCTAGTTTGAGCCCATCAGACTAATGAAAGTGTTGTCATCTGATCCAGGTTGAACCTTTTGAGAGTTCTTATTTTTGTAATCTGAATGGGCATTTAATTTTAGTGTCTATAGTCCTTATAATTTGTAGGCAGAGGGTGGGATCATCAATCAGACTGGATGTACTTATGGACATCAGGTGCTTTTTTATCAGACTTCTGAGTAACAGTGGTTGATGGCTTTTTTGCCCACCTTTTTGATGTCTTTGAGAAGCGCTCAACTGATTTTAGGGTTTTAGACAGGGCGACCTTTGGGAAAGCCCATTGCAACTCATTTGCCAGGGCTGACAGTCTAATTTTTTTCTCAGTCAAAATGTGGAACTCAGAAGGAATTGGTGACAGTCATCTTGGGTGGGCGTTAGTTGACGCCGCCATCTGACCAGGACAGGCACGTCTGGGGGGGTGGCTAAATGCATGTGATGGCTAGCTGGAACCAGTTCAATTAGCTGGAAGTAGAGGAGTTGGGGGCAGGAAGTGAAGATAGAGGTGTTGGTAGCAACTACAGCAGCTGGCGAGGGTTTCAAGGCAAAATTCTCAAGAAGAATGGGCCATATTTCTTTTTCTTTTTCCTTTCTTTTATTTTTTCAGATGCAGGGAGTGGTTTGGTTTTGTTTTTAGCAGCTTGGGGTTGGTGGATGTAAGGAGGCAGGTTGGACTCCGTCCTTGGCAGAACAGGATAAAGCTTTTTTGGCTTGGGCTGAATCTGAGAGCTTCTCAGATGGCCTTGTGGGTTTGTTTTGATGACAAAGATGGCTTTTTTGTCAAGCAGGACACAGGTGTGGAGCCGAGGTAGGAAGCCCTGACACATGTTGAGCCAGGAGTCAATATAAGGAAAGTGGTCAGGATGGCCTCGTTCATCGGGCTCTGTCACTTTGTTCCAAACTCGACGAACAATGTTAGCATCAAGTGTCCCTTTAGATGGCCAGTTGGGGCAAAAGTTTGACCATTTAATTTCACAAAAGGCATGGCGCTTCTGAGGTTTTATTTTTAGTCTGCAGTCATCAGGAAATCATTTGAAGTTCTGCAGCATACAATCAAGGACTGTGCTTTTACTTGGTCTTGCACCCATTTTATCTCCCTATGATGTATGTTGTATACCCTTGAATGATGGTGCCACACACAGGGTGGGTGCCCCTCAGAGGGAGACTGTTCAGATGTCTGCTGGGCCATGACCCTTGGGGGGATTTAGTTGCAACTTAGCTAAGGAGGGTGCAAGGCCTCTGTTATGCCCCGTGTTGATCACTATGGAACCACAGTTGAGGGCCCAATCAGCCACTGTGACCAGTGCTTCCCAGACTTGGTGCACAGACAGAGCAGGCTATTGCTTACGCTGTCCATTCCACTCACTCACACATTCATTCAGCAGTCACTCCGAGGTGAAGCATTCCAACCTTCCCTTGAGGGTGGCCTTAACTAACAAGAGTTGATTAAGCCCTTCTGCTGAAAATGAGCAGGCCTGCCAGACTGACTAACCGTGGTGTCCCTGGGGTACTTACCAGAATCATGCAGGCAGGCAGGCAGACAAACAGATTGCGTCCTCCTCCCTCTGGGGGCAGATGTGAGCTGCTCAAGCAGGGAGCCAGGAAATCTCCTCCAGATGTCTGAGGAGACTCGAGAAATCTCAAGGGCTAGCATTTCCATCAGGACTTGGGAGAGATCCTTGTTCCATCCATGAGAGCCAATGCACCAGATGGAACGGCAAGCAGAAACACCGAAGCAACACCAAGGATTTGGAGGCAGATAATATGCATGGGATAATTTCAATTCCTTGGCATTTGGTTATGCATGTTCTTTGAGCTAGTGTGGTCCATTTTCGAGAACGTCCCATGCGCAACTGAGAAGAATGCATCGTCCGATGTTGTGGGGTGGAATACTCTGCAGACATCTGCTACACTCATTTGTTCAAATATTTGATTCAGTTCTGATATTTCTTTGTTGATTTTTTGGTCTAGATTACCTATCTAGGCAATTATGTTAGTGCTTAATCAGTTTTTCATGTTCATTAATATTTATTTTATATAGTTGGGTGCACCTGTATTTGGTGCACATAAACTTATGATTATTATCTCTTCCTCTTGGAGTTTTCCCCTAAGAAGTGTGTAGTGACCTTCTTTATCTCTTTTGATCAGTCTTGGCTCGAACTTCACATTGTCTTCAAATAGAACAGCTACCCCTGCTCTTTTCTGGGTTCCTGTCACATGGAGGTTTGTTTTCCATCCTTTAACTTTCAGTGTATGAATTTCTTCTTGAGTGAAATGTGTTTCTTGTATGCAACATAGGTTGGATCTTGTTTCTGGACCCACTGTGCCAGCCTGTTTCTTTTGATTGGTGAATTGAGACCATTTATATTGATGTCTATGAGCAATATATATTAGCTTATGCTTGTCATAGTATTTTCCTGTTGTTTGTTCCCTGTTTTTCCACTCTGTTTAGTTGCTTGCCCTGCCTGGAGCCTTCTCTCTATTTGTGTTCTTGGAATTGTGGTCCTCGATATCTCTCTCTAAAGTATCCTTCAGAACATCTGTAGAGCTGGTTTGGCAATCATGGATTTCTTCATTTGTTCTTTGTCATGGAAATATCTTATTTCTGCATTGAGTTTGAAATATAGTTTTGCAAGGTACCTCAATGTGGGTTGGATGTTGTTTTCTTTCAAAACTTGAAATACTTCACTCCAAGCTCTTCTTGACTTAAGGGATTGTATTTAGAAGTCTGCTGTCATTCTGATGTCCGTTCCTTCGTAGGTGATTTATTTATTTTTTGTAACAGCTTTTAATATTCTGCTCTTGGGTTGAATGTCTGGAATCTTGATTATTGTATGCCACAGTGTAGATTCATTTGGTCATGACTAATTGGTATTTTATATAACTCACTTATTTATATGTCTCATTATATTTCCATGTTTGGGAAATTTTCTGGAATTACTTCTAAGAACAGGTTTTTTATGGCATTTAGGCTGTCTCTGGCTTTATCATTGACTTTTATAAATCTTAGGTAGTTTTCATTTTCATCATCTTGCAGCTGATGATTTGAGTTTTCATGGAGCCTTACTATTTTTAAGATATCTTTCTTTTTGTGGCAACTAACCATAACCCTATCTTCTAGATCAGATATTCTGCCCTCTGCTTCCTTCAATCAAGTGTATATATGTTCAATGGGATTCTTAATCTCCTGGATGTGTGTTTGAATCAGATTCATGGATTCCATTTCATTTCCATGTTGGGTATTCCTGGTTTCCATTATTTTCCTTAGCTCCTCTGTTCTTTCATCTGATTCTACACTAGATTAGTTGAAGGAGTCCTACATTTTGATCATCATTTCTTTTTTTCCGCTCACTGTTTATTTTCTCTATAACCTCACTCATTTGGGATTTTGTTTGTTTGATTTGTTTTGCTTTGTTTTACTTCTGCTTCTATCACTTCAAAGAATTCAGGTGGGTGGCTTCTGATTTTCTCACACCCATGGCCCCCTGGAATTAATTGTCTTGGGTGGCCTGGAGGTCTGGTGTTGCATCGTGCTTCTATATCTTGTCATTCTCTATTATTTAATTTCATTTGGATTTCTGTGTTGATGTTTGTAAGTTTCTTAGAGTAGATAGCTTTATCTCTAGGAAGAAGGCTTACCTAGGAAATGTCTGTTCTTAAGAGATGACTTCTAGGTGCAGTTTGTTCTTGGTTTTGATGTCTGTCTCAAGATCGGAACTTCCTAAGATATTTCCATCCCAATAAGGGAGAGATGTTACTTTGATTTGGCTCAGTACCCAGGGCTTAGCTGCTGGACTATGGTGATGGCTATGACCCCAGACAATCACAGTGTGGTCATATAAGGGAGAAAAACTGATTATAAGAAGTGTGACATCCTGGCTAAAGTAGTACAATTAACAAAAACGCTAGCATGAAGCACAGCCTAGAAACTGAGAAACTGTGATGAATATGAATTTATTTTATTTTATTCTTTTTGTGGGTACTGGGGGTCGACCTCAGGTCCTTGCATGCCAGCATGCACCTGTGCCACTGAGCGATATCACCAGCCCTTTTTTCGTATGTGGGTTCCAGGAGTCACACTCGGGCCCTCGCACTTGCCAGCCAGGCGCTTACACCACTGAGCCATCTCACTGGCCCCCATGAATTTAAACTTAGGGGCATGATCCAGTCATATAACAAGATCCAAGATAATTCAAGAGTATGGAAAGAGTTCTCCCTTAGTACAGTGATTTTAACGTGGTGGGGAAATTAAAAAGGATAGGGGACAAAACTGAAAGATAAATGAAGGCAAATCTAGGAAAAGTGAACCTGGAAGACCAAGGATGATCATGCCAGCTTTGGCAAACTGGAGGAGAAGGCAGGAGAGAAAGAATGAAGGGAAAACAAAAATTATCAAATCAAACCGGAAAGTCTAGAGAGAATTTTCACTCTCAGGAAAATGTCATAAAAACAAGAGATATAGTTGAAGAAAGAGAGAAAGCAGATGAATAGAACAGAGCAAATATAGAGGTATAAACCTAAACTACCGCCAAAATCAAGGACGTGGGTGGAAACTGAGCCCAGCATACGTGACCCATGATAGCATGAGTTAGAGGAAAGTTTTAAAATTCCTGCCTCTACAACACTGCACAGTTTGAGGCTGCCTCTCGCACCACAGATGTTAATATCCCAGGGTAACATTGGAAGAGCAGGAAAATGGAGATACTATGCAGTTTGAGACTGAGGTAACAACCACTACTTAAGCTGTAGGATCTGCAACAATTCAGTGATCATGTCATCTAGCGACACACCGAGCAGGATAAGATGGACCAGCGCATCCTGTGAGGTGCATGGACCCTCCTCTTCTTGCCTGCTGGAGCCCTCACTGGATTGGCTCCTTTGAGGAAAGGCCATGGTAGTGGGACAGAGAAGACACCCTGAGTATTCTGCAGGCATCTTTTGTCCCAGCCTGAGGACTCTCTTGGAGTAGGCTGGATTCCAGGATAGGAGGAAGAGAAAGCGGAGGAAGCAGTGGGTGATATTTCCAACCCCTGAGGCTGAGAACCTGCGCATGCAGGTTAGATTTTGTGTTGTTTGGAGCTGATTGAATTTATCAAGATATTTAGGAAGAATTATTTATTGTAGTAATATTAAATCATGTGTGTATTTATCAAAATTACATCTCTATTTATTTAGATCTTTATTATCTCTTCTTTCCATTATATCTCTTAATTTACAGATCTCCATCTTTTGCGAGACATTCCTTTTAATTCATACTGTCTTGTCTTATTTTCAATCATACAGGTCAATATGAATTTCCAAATTTTCATTTTCAGTATAAAAATTCAAGTAGAATGATCTTGTATCCAGTGAGCTCTCTAAACTCAATCATGGATTCTAAAGCATATTTTTTTTGAGACATGGTCTCATTGTATAGTTCAGGGTGGCCTTGAACTCACTATGTAGCCCAGGCTGGCCTTGAACTCCTGGTGATCCACCTGCCTCAGCCTCCTGAGTACTGGGATTACAGGCGTGCACCACCACATCCAGCACTAAAGCTTTTTTTAATTGCAGAAATTTATTCTTGGGGGGAGCCTCAAGATGGCGGATGAGTAAGAAGCAGGCAACGAAACTCTCTCTAAAAGTTACCATTGGAACACGAGAATATAGCGACCCAGAAAGCACAGGAGGGGGGGGATGCCTCCCCGAAACCCAGAGAAGTTCTGAAGCGCAATCTGGGACCCCCGGCACCAGTGACGGGTGACTTCTAACAAAGAAGAAGGAAAGAAGGAGCAGACCGCGCGCGCGCACCTTCTACTATCCCGGGAGTTGGAGCGCCGGCGGAGGCTCAATTCTACGGACACACGGTGGCAGCTGGCGCCCAGGGAGCCCCCACGGAGGATCCTGAGACAGCGGCGGGGCAGGGGAGTGGCGGAGAACGGCGCTGACCGGCGGTGAGTGTCTCTCAGCCACAGCTGCCCTGCGCCAGAGAGCGACCGGCCAGGCGCCATTGTGGGGGGTGTGGTGAAACTCAGAGCGGCTCGGAAACTGCTCTGGGAACTTGTGCTCCAGACAGGGCAGCACAGGGCCTCTCAATTGAGCCCACGAAAGTGTGCTGAGGTCAGCAGGTGAACGAGACTGGACTCTCAGCCACACCTGTCCCGCGCCAGAGAGCGACCGGCCGGGCGCCATTGTGGGGGGTGTGGCGAAACTCAGAGCGGCTCGGAAACTGCTCTGGGAACTTGTGCTCCGGACAGGGCAGCACAGGGCCTCTCAATTGAGCCCACGAAAGTGTGCTGAGGTCAGCAGGCGAACGAGACTGGACTCACAGCCACACCTGTCCCACGCCAGAGAGCGACTGACCCGGTGCCATTGTGGGGGGTGTGGCGAAAAACCAGAGCGGCGGGAACCAGTGCAGGGAATCCGCGCTCGGACAGCGCGCTGAGCCTCTCAGGCCCAGGGACCGCGAAAGGGCGCTGAGAGCGGAGGCGACCTAGACTGGTCTCTACCTGAAAGTACGCGCCTCTGCTCACCGCCCGCCAGAGGGCGCTCCTGGCTTACTGGGACAGACCTGCACAGAACAGGTAGCTGCCTACAACAAAGTCAACACCTGGAACTGATTCTTTTTAATTTTTTTTTTCTTATTTTTATTTTTTTATTATTATTATTATTTTTTTTTTCTTCTCACTGATTTGTTTTTTGTTCTGGCGAAGGGTTTTTTTTTTGTTTTTGTTTTGTTTAGTTTTGTTTTTTGGTGGGGTTTTATTTTTGATCTGTCTGTTTTATTGCTTTTATCTTTGTTATTGTTTCTGTATGTGTATTTGCTCTTTCCTTCATTATTCTCTCTGGTTTTTTATATGAGTGTAAACAGTGCCTCTAACTTCTTTGTGATTGTGGTCGTGATCTGTTCTTCCTTTTATCCCTTCCTTCTCTTTTTACCACCTGTTCTCTGCACTAGTGTCCCAATTTTAGTGGGATCCCTCTTGGTCCTCTAACCTTACATCTAATTCCTTCCTCTTCTCCCAATACTCTATTTCCTCCTTAACTCATTTTAAATTTAAACTCCTCAGGGAAAAATTGACATACATAGGACTTGTATACTGCATATAATTTTTCTGGTGTGTTTTAGATTTTGTTATATAACCGCAACTCTATACAGCTAAAAGTGGTAAATAACTGGTTAGCTCAGTCTGTCATTTTCTAGGCTGTGTTTGATGCTTTAGTTAACATTATAGCCAAATGTGAAATAATTGTTCTAAACATCTTTCCTTCCTGATATTTCATGATTGAGATTGACTAAGGGACACAGAAAATACAGTGGCACAGTACCAAAGAATCAAGGACTGGGCCAAACAGGTAGCAACTTCGCATACCCAACGAATTGAAGAGGTAGGATCTGGCAGAAAGCTCAAAACACAAAAGCAAGCTCCACTTGGAAGATACTGCAGAGAAGTAGTCATCTTCTAAAGATCTTAAACACTAGCAATAAAGTAACCTACTATAGGTAATTTGCAAACATCACCCCAGGAATTAAAGAAAGAAAACATGAGACGTCACTTAAACAAGATGCAACCCCACACATCCAATTCACCAAAGGCAAACCTAGGGAGCAACGAGGTGGGACAACCCGAAAGCCACCCACCTGGCCTATCTGAAGTGGTAACAACAAAGCAACTGAATGAGGTTCTGGAAAAAATTAAAACAGAAATAATCTCACAGATAACTGCAGAGATAATGTCTACAACGAAGACCATGCTTAAGGACACTATAGCTGATACAGACAAAAAAATAGATGAACTTAAGAAAACTATAGAAACCATGAATGCTCAGCATAGGAAAGAAATGGAATCCATAAGGCAGATTGAAACAGATATCCAAGAGATAAAAAATTCCATTGAAAGTATTTGTAGCAGAATAAGCCAATGCGAGGACAGGATCTCAGATATAGAAGATAGGCTTGCAATTAGTGATCATGAAATGGAAAAATTCTTAAAAATAGCAAGGGACCATGAAAAATCAATTCAGCAGCTGCTAGATGACTCAAAGATAAACAACTTAAGAATAATTGGAATAAATGAAAAAGCAGGAGATAACATCAACGACATTAAAACCTTGTTCAAAGACATAATCAGGGAGAACTTTCCTGGAAGAGAAAAGGAATTTGACACCTCTATAAGTGAAGCTTTCAGAACACCAACTAGACATGATCAAAAAAAAAACTTCAGCCAGACATATTATAGTCAAGATCCCAGAAATTCAACAGAAGGGCAGAATCTTAAAAGCTGTTAGGGAGAAGAGACAAATCACCTATGAAGGAAAACCCATCAGAATCACAGCTGACTTTTCAACACAAACCCTCAATTCAAGAAGAGCTTGGAATGATGTATTGCAAGCTCTAAAGGAAAATAATTTTCAGCCCAGATTGATGTACCCTGCAAAACTATCTTTCAAAATTGATGGAGAAATAAAATACTTTCATGACAAAGAACATCTGAGAAAATTTATGACCACCAAACCAGCACTCCAAAACGTTCTGAAGGACATTCTAGAAAGAGATAGGAACCCCAACAGAAGGAATCCACCAGGCAGGGCAAATAATTAAATAGCCGGAAAGCGGAAAAACAAAGAGTGGGAACCAACAACAGGAAAATATCATGACAAGTCAATACATATCAGTTTTAACCATCAATGTTAATGGTCTCAATTCACCAATCAAAAGGCACAGACTGGCGAAATGGATCAAGAAGCAAGATCCAACAATATGCTGTATACAAGAAACACATTTAATTCAGAAAGAAATTCATAGACTGAAAGTCAAAGGATGGAAAACAATACTCCATGCCACAGGAACCCAGAAAAAAGCAGGGGTAGCTATTCTTTTTGCAGACAAAGTGAACTTCAAGCCAGGAAGGATTCAGAGAGATAAAGACGGTCATTACATCCTTGTAAAGGGAACAATCCCAGAGGAAGAGATAACGATCATAAATATATATGCGTCAAATACCAATGCACCCAGCTATATAAAACAAGTACTAAAGGACATGAAAAATCAAATAAGCACTAATACAATTATATTGGGAGATCTCAATACTCCACTGTCACAAAAAGATAGATCAACTGGACAGAAAATCAATAATGAAATAGTAGAACTGAACCAAACTTTTGAACAAATGGACTTAGTAGATGTCTACAGAGTGTTCCATCCCACAACATCAGAATACACATTTTTCTCAGCTGCACATGGGACGTTCTCCAAAATAGACCACATACTAGCTCATAAAACCTGCTTAAGTAAATGCAAAGGAATTGAAATTATCCCATGCATATTATCAGACCATAGTGCAATGAAATTGGAAATCAATGGCAAAAGATCCCACAAAAACTCCCTAAACACATGGAAATTAAACAGCATCCTCCTGAACAACCAATGGGTCACAGATGAAATTAAAGAAGAAATTAGTCACTTTCTACAACTGAATGATAATGACAGTACAACATACCAGAACTTATGGGATACAATGAAAGCAGTCCTAAGAGGGAAATTTATAGCATTAAACACTTATATCAGGAAAATAGAGCAAGCGCAAATAAACAACTTAAGGGTGAACCTCGAGCTTCTAGAAAAAGAAGAGCAGGTTAAGCCAAAAGCCCCGTACAAGGGAGGAAATTATAAAGATCAGAGCAGAAATTAACGTATTGGAGAATAAAAAAACAATACAAAGAATCAATGAAGCAAAAAGTTGGTTCTTTGAAAGAATAAATAAGATTGACAAACCCTTATCCAACCTTATTAAAAAAAGAAAAGAAAAGACTCAAATCCATGCAATTGAAAATGAAAAGGGTGATATCACGAGGGACCCGGCAGAAATCCAGAAGATCATCTATACCAATTTTGAAAATTTATATTCTACTAAGATGGAAAATGCAGAAGAAATGGACAGATTCCTAGATTCGTATGAATTACCAAAGCTGAATCAAGAAGATTTAAAAATCCTAAATAAACCAATATCAGCCAATGAAATTGAAGATGTAATTAAAAACCTCCCAACAAAGAAAAGCTCAGGCCCTGATGGATTCACTGCCGAATTCTACAAGAAATTTAGAGAAGACCTAACGCCCCTACTTCTCAAACTTTTCAATGAAATTGAAAGGGAAGCAATACTCCCAAATTCATTCCTGGAAGCAAGCATTACCCTGATACCAAAACCAGAGAAGGACCCAACTAAGAAAGAGAACTACAGGCCAATCTCCCTAATGAACATAGATGCAAAAATCCTTAATAAGATACTGGCAAACAGAATCCAACAAATCATCAAGAAGATTATACACCATGACCAAGTTGGATTCATCCCAGGGATGCAGGGATGGTTCAACATATGTAAATCAATAAATGTAATACAGCATATTAACAGAACCAAAGACAAAAATCACATGATCATCTCAATAGATGCAGAAAAAGCTTTTGACAAAGTCCAGCACCTTTTCATGATAAAAACCCTACAGAAAATTGGAATAGAGGGTCTTTATCTCAATCTGGTAAAAGCTATCTATGACAAACCAACAGCCAATATTATACTAAATGGCCAAAAACTGAAAGCCTTCCCTCTAAAATCAGGAACAAGACAAGGATGTCCACTGTCCCCACTCTTATTCAACATAGTTCTGGAAACTTTAGCCAGAGCGATTAGACAAGAGAAAGAAATAAAAGGAATAATGATTGGAAAGGAAGAAGTTAAATTATCATTATTTGCAGATGACATGATACTCTACACAGAAGACCCCAAAAACTCCACTAAAAAACTGCTAGATTTAATAAGCAAATTCAGTAGTGTAGCTGGATACAAAGTCAATACTCAAAAGTCAATAGCCTTCCTGTACACAAATAACAAACTTACTGAAAGAGAAATTAGGGAAACAATACCTTTCACAATAACATCCAAAAAAATGAAATACCTAGGAATCAACCTCACGAAGGATGTAAAAGACCTCTATACTGAAAACTACAGTACTCTGAAAAAGGAGATTGAAGAGGATATCAGAAAATGGAAAGATATCCCTTGCTCCTGGATAGGAAGAACCAATATAGTGAAAATGGCCATACTTCCAAAATTGTTATACAGATTTAATGCAATTCCAATCAAAATTCCAACAGCATATCTCACAGAATTAGAGAAAACAATCCTAAAATTCATTTGGAATCAGAAGAGACCTAGAATAGCAAAGGCAATTCTGGGCAACAAAGGCAAGGCAGGGGGCATCACTATCCCCGACTTGAAATTATACTATAAAGCTACTGTGATAAAAACAGTGTGGTACTGGCAAAAAAACAGACCTGAAGATCAATGGAACAGATTAGAAGATGCTGAAACAACCCCAGACATACTAAGCTACCTTATCTTTGACAAAGGTGCCAAACACATTCGCTGGAAGAAAGATAGCCTCTTTAATAAATGGTGCTGGAAAAACTGGCTCTACACATGCCGAAGATTAAAACTAGATCCATATCTTTCACCATGCACTAAACTAAATTCAAAATGGATCAGAGATCTAAATATTAAAACAGAAACCTTAAATCTGCTGGAAGGTAGGATAGGTAAAACCCTTGGAGACATTGGTGTAGGCAAAGACTTTATGAATAAAAACTCAACCGCATGGGAACTATCCCAAAGAATCAATAACTGGGATCTCATCTTATTAAAAAGCTTTTGCACAGCAAGAGAAACCACCAACAGAGTGAAGAGACAACCTACAATGTGGGAAAAAATGTTTGCCAGCTGTTCCTCAGACAAAGGATTACTATTGAGAACATATAAAGAACTCAAAAAAATTAGACCTCCCAAATTTAAAGAACCACTCCAAAAATGGGCATCTGAGATGAATACACATTTCTCAGATGAAGAAATACTAATGGCAAATAAATATACAAAAAAATGTGCAACATCACTAGTCATTCGAGAGATGCAAATTAAAACAACACTGAGATACCATCTCACCCCAGAAAGAATGGCTACTATAAAGAAATCAACTAATAACAAATGCTGGAGGGGCTGTGGGGAAAAAGGAACCCTTCACTGTTGGTGGGAGTGTCGACTGGTACAGCCACTGTGGAAGTCAGTGTGGAGATTCCTCAAAAAGCTAGGGTTGGAGGTCCCATTTGACCCAGCTATTCCCCTTCTGGGCATCTTCCCAGAAGAATTAAAAACATCATACCACAGCGATATATGTGCACCCATGTTTATAGCAGCACAATTTGTAATAGCCAGATCTTGGAAACAACCCAAATGCCCATCAACTGAGGAATGGATAAGAAAGATGTGGTATTTTTATACAATGGAGTACTATTCAGCCATTAAGAAGGATAAACTGGAGACTTTTATAGGTAAATGGATGCAACTCGAGAAAATACTCATAAGTGAAATAAACCAGAAGCACATGTGTAAGCATCATATTGTCTCTCTAGTATGAGAAACTGAAAGAGTAAATAAGATCCAAAATGTACAATAGACATGGTGAATCAAAAAGAAACTGGTCAAAAGGAAAGAGAGACTGGAATAGGGAAAAGAAAGAAGGGAAAGGGAAAAAAAATTGTATATATATATATAAGATGGTTAAGATAGATACACTACGATTTTCACTTAGTTCATTGAAGAGTAAGGTTTGTGCCAATAATGTTTGCATAATTGAATGCTAATGTCTTGTGTCCTGAATAACTAACTTAAAGATAGTAATACGCAATGTATTAACCATTGTTACCCTCCTATTATGTTGTTTTGAAAATTTGTTCTTCTTTTGATTTGTTTTGTTTTTTCTTCTCTTTAAAATAAAATTAAAAAAAAAAAACAAAAAAAACAAGAAATTTATTCTTACAATTTCCTATTTTCTTTAAATAGATTTACTTCTCCCTTTTCAGTGTGGAGGTCTTTGTACAAATCTTCCATTGAACAGATGTCGGACAATCTCCCTGAACCTCATCCTACTCTGTGAACTCATCCTTCTTCATTTCTTCTTAGTACAGGCAATGTGGAAAGCAGGGTGGCAGTTCATCAAGAGGTTTCACTATAAGCAAACATCCCACATACATCTGGCACATGACTACCTACTTCATCTCTCCTCTATTGTTAAAACTGAAGCCTGGGTATTACTCCTGCTGAGACCAGCAAGCCCACAGATTGTAAGCAAGGCTAGGATACCCAAAAGAATATGTTTATTCACAGAAATCATAAGAGGGTGAAGCCAGTGATTTCAAACATCAGCACACAAAATTAGTGGATGCTAAGGGAACACTGGGAAAAGGAGGTGAGACAGACTTATTTCCTAGTAGTAGCCAATAGGAGAATGGATTTCAATGTGCACAGATAAATTTGTAGGAGGAGAGGTCTAATCCACATCTCCACATACAGTTAGTTGAGGCCAGGTTAGCCTGGATGGATTTCAGTTTAAAATGCAAACTAGGTGATGGTGGGAGGGTGGACTTTTCTCGTTGCTGAGACAAAAAACCCAATGCACAAATTTCAAGGAGGAAAGGATTACTTAGCTTACAATTTCTAGAGGTTTCAATATATATTCAGCTGGCTCCAAGACAGGGTGGCATGGCAGACAGGCATCAGCAAAGGAGAAACAGTTCATGGTGGGCAGCAGATAGGATAGCAACAGCAAGCAAGAGATAAGACAAGCCACTTTCTGGGATTAGGGCAGTGCCAAATCAATCAGTGGACTCATTTAATAGTCACCCACCCTTAATCCCAGTTCCATTAAGTGTAGAATTGCACCGTGAATCAGTGACACATTCTAGATTCAGCCACCTCTGAAAAAGTCCCACCTATGACCACACAAGCCTTGCAGGGACATCTAGATACAAACCATCACAGAGAATTCTTCCTTGGGGGTGCAAGCCTTGCTACAGAGGCAGATTTCTATTTTGGGGGGACCCTCTCTCAGCGGTGAGCTTCCTCATTCCCCCAATTGCCTGTCACCTTGAGCCCTCACTGAGACCACCCACACAGTTCCCCTCACCTGCAGCCCGTGCCTCAAAGCAGGACCTCAGCAGCTCCCACCCGAAGCCGCCTCCGCAGTCAGTGGACTGCACGTCTGGAACTGTGCCCGGGTTCTCCCAGGGCTGACAGCAGGAGTGGAACGGAATTTTCAAGGTCCCCTCGGTTTTCACCAGGGGTTCAGCCTCTTGGCTCCTGGCAGAAGCGGAATCACCATCCTCTATGGACTTGATCCGCTTCCCTTGAGACAGTGTATCCACCTCCCAGGGTACACAGAGCCTGAAGCTCATTGTAACAATTAAGCCCCTGTGTCCTGAACCCCCTTGGATACATACCTCAATTTGTTCACCCTAGACCACGAACCTGATGCCCAGAGCCTCATGAGGCTGAAGGAGAGACTCCTCTTTGATTATGGAATAACTAATGCTTCTATACATTGTTTCTTCTTCTGCTCACTATATTGTTTCTAGTACATTCTTTACTTTGTCAAAATAGTGCTTGTTTTGAAAGCCAGGCCTCACACACCAGGGTGGTTTCAGGTGGTTGTTACCTCAGTCTCAAACTGCATAGTATCTCCATTTTCCTGCTCTTCCAAAGTTACCCTGGGATATTAACATCTGTGGTGCGAGAGGCAGCCTCAAACTGTGCAGTGTTGTAGAGGCAGGAATTTTAAAACTTTCCTCTAACTCATGCTATCATGGGTCACGTATGCTGGGCTCAGTTTCCACCCACGTCCTTGATTTTGGCGGTAGTTTAGGTTTATACCTCTATATTTGCTCTGTTCTATTCATCTGCTTTCTCTCTTTCTTCAACTATATCTCTTGTTTTTATGACATTTTCCTGAGAGTGAAAATTCTCTCTAGACTTTCCGGTTTGATTTGATAATTTTTGTTTTCCCTTCATTCTTTCTCTCCTGCCTTCTCCTCCAGTTTGCCAAAGCTGGCATGATCATCCTTGGTCTTCCAGGTTCACTTCTCCTAGATTTGCCTTCATTTATCTTTCAGTTTTGTCCCCTATCCTTTTTAATTTCCCCACCACAAGTTAAAATCACTGTACTAAGGGAGAACTCTTTCCATACTCTTGAATTATCTTGGATCTTGTTATATGACTGGATCATGCCCCTAAGTTTAAATTCATGGGGGCCAGTGAGATGGCTCAGTGGTGTAAGCGCCTGGCTGGCAAGTGCGAGGGCCCGAGTGTGACTCCTGGAACCCACATACGAAAAAAGGGCTGGTGATATCGCTCAGTGGCACGGGTGCATGCTGGCATGCAAGGACCTGAGGTCGACCCCCAGTACCCACAAAAAGAATAAAATAAAATAAATTCATATTCATCACAGTTTCTCAGTTTCTAGGCTGTGCTTCATGCTAGCGTTTTTGTTAATTGTACTACTTTAGCCAGGATGTCACACTTCTTATAACCAGTTTTTCTCCCTTATATGACCACACTGTGATTGTCTGGGGTCATAGCCATCACCATAGTCCAGCAGCTAAGCCCTGGGTACTGAGCCCAATCAAAGTAACATCTCTCCCTTATTGGGATGGAAATATCTTGGGAAGTTCCGATCTTGAGACAGACATCAAAACCAAGAACAAACTGCACCTAGAAGTCATCTCTTAAGAACAGACATTTCCTAGGTAAGCCTTCTTCCTAGAGATAAAGCTATCTACTCTAAGAAACTTACAAACATCAACACAGAAATCCAAATGAAATTAAATAATAGAGAATGACAAGATATAGAAGCACGATGCAACACCAGACCTCCAGGCCACCCAAGACAATTCCAGGGGACCATGGGTGTGAGAAAATCGGAAGCCACCCACCTGAATTCTTTGAAGTGATAGAAGCAGAAGTAAAACAAAGCAAAACAAATCAAACAAACAAAATCCCAAATGAGTGAGGTTATACAGAAAATAAACAGTGAGCTGAAAAAAAGAAATGATGATCAAAATGAAGGACTCCTTCAACTAATCTAGTGTAGAATCAGATGAAAGAACAGAGGAGCTAAGGAAAATAATGGAAACCAGGAATACCCAACATGGAAATGAAATGGAATCCATGAATCTGATTCAAACACACATCCAGGAGATTAAGAATCCCATTGAACATATATATACTTGATTGAAGGAAGCAGAGGGCAGAATATCTGATCTAGAAGATAGGGTTATGGTTAGTGGCCACAAAAAGAAAGATATCTTAAAAATAGTAAGGCTCCATGAAAACTCAAATCATCAGCTGCAAGATGATGAAAATGAAAACTACCTAAGATTTATAAAAGTCAATGATAAAGCCAGAGACAGCCTAAATGCCATAAAAAACCTGTTATTAGAAGTAATTCCAGAAAATTTCCCAAACATGGAAATATAATGAGACATATAAATAAGTGAGTTATATAAAATACCAATTAGTCATGACCAAATGAATCTACACTGTGGCATACAATAATCAAGATTCCAGACATTCAACCCAAGAGCAGAATATTAAAAGCTGTTACAAAAAATAAATAAATCACCTACGAAGGAACGGACATCAGAATGACAGCAGACTTCTAAACACAATCCCTTAAGTCAAGAAGAGCTTGGAGTGAAGTATTTCAAGTTTTGAAAGAAAACAACATCCAACCCACATTGAGGTACCTTGCAAAACTATATTTCAAACTCAATGCAGAAATAAGATACTTCCATGACAAAGAACAAATGAAGAAATCTATGATTGCCAAACCAGCTCTACAGATGTTCTGAAGGATACTTTAGAGAGAGATATCGAGGACCACAATTCCAAGAACACAAATAGAGAGAAGGCTCCGGGCAGGGCAAGCAACTAAACAGAGTGGAAAAACAGGGAACAAACAACAGGAAAATACTATGACAAGCATAAGCTAATATATATCGCTCATAGACATCAATATAAATGGTCTCAATTCACCAATCAAAAGAAACAGACTGGCACAGTGGGTCCAGAAACAAGATCCAACCTATGTTGCATACAAGAAACACATTTCACTCAAGAAGAAATTCATACACTGAAAGTTAAAGGATGGAAAACAAACCTCCATGTGACAGGAACCCAGAAAAGAGCAGGGGTAGCTGTTCTATTTGAAGACAATGTGAAGTTCGAGCCAAGACTGATCAAAAGAGATAAAGAAGGTCACTACACACTTCTTAGGGGAAAACTCCAAGAGGAAGAGATAATAATCATAAGTTTATGGGCACCAAATACAGGTGCACCCAACTATATAAAATAAATATTAATGAACATGAAAAACTGATTAAGCACTAACATAATTGCCTAGATAGGTAATCTAGACCAAAAAATCAACAAAGAAATATCAGAACTGAATCAAATATTTGAACAAATGAGTGTAGCAGATGTCTGCAGAGTATTCCACCCCACAACATCGGACGACACATTCTTCTCAGTTGCGCATGGGATGTTCTCGAAAATGGACCACACTAGCCCAAAGAACATGCATAACCAAATGCCAAGGAATTGAAATTATCCCATGCATATTATCTGCCTCCAAATCCTTGGTGTTGCTTCGGTGTTTCTGCTTGCCGTTCCATCCGGTGCATTGGCTCTCATGGATGGAACAAGGATCTCTCCCAAGTCCCGATGGAAATGCTAGCCCTTGAGATTTCTCGAGTCTCCTCAGACATCTGGAGGAGATTTCCTGGCTCCCTGCTTGAGCAGCTCACATCTGCCCCCAGAGGGAGGAGGACACAATCTGTTTGTCTGCCTGCCTGCCTGCATGATTCTGGTAAGTACCCCAGGGACACCATGGTTAGTCAGTCTGGCAGGCCTGCTCATTTTGAGCAGAAGGGCTTAATCAACTCTTGTTAGTTAAGGCCACCCTCAAGGGAAGGTTGGAATGCTTCACCTCGGAGTGACTGCTGAATGAATGTGTGAGTGAGTGGAATGGGCAGCGTAAGCAATAGCCTGCTCTGTCTGTGCACCAAGTCTGGGAAGCACTGGTCACGGTGGCTGATTGGGCCCTCAACTGTGGTTCCGTAGTGATCAACACGTGGCATAACAGAGGCCTTGCACCCTCCTTAGCTAAGTTGCAACTAAATCCCCCCAAGGGTCATGGCCCAGCAGACATCTGAACAGTCTCCCTCTGAGGGGCACCCACCCTGTGTGTGTGGCACCATCATTCAAGGGTATACAACATACATCATAGGGAGATAAAATGGGTGCAAGACCAAGTAAAAGCACAGTCCTTGATTGTATGCTGCAGAACTTCAAATGATTTCCTGATGACTGTGGACTAAAAATAAAACCTCAGAAGTGCCATGCCTTTTGTGAAATTAAATGGTCAAACTTTTGCCCCAACTGGCCATCTAAAGGGACACTTGATGCTAACATTGTTCGTCGAGTTTGGAACGAAGTGACAGAGAGCCCGATGAACGAGGCCATCCTGACCACTTTCCTTATATTGACTCCTGGCTCAACATGTGTCAGGGCTTCCTACCTCGGCTCCACACCTGTGTCCTGCTTGACAAAAAAGCCATCTTTGTCATCAAAACAAACCCACAAGGCCATCTGAGAAGCTCTCAGATTCAGCCCAAGCCAAAAAAGCTTTATCCTGTTCTGCCAAGGACGGAGTCCAACCTGCCTCCTTACATCCACCAACCCCAAGCTGCTAAAAATAGAACCAAACCACTCCCTGCATCTGAAAAAATAAAAGAAAGGAAAAAGAAAAAGAAATATGGCCCATTCTTCTTGAGAATTTTGCCTTGACACCCTCGCCAGCTGCTGTAGTTGCTACCAACACCTCTATCTTCACTTCCTGCCCCCAACTCATCTACTTCCAGCTAATTGAACTGGTTCCAGCTAGCCATCACATGCATTTAGCCACCCCCCCAGACGTGCCTGTCCTGGTCAGATGGTGGCGTCAACTAACGCCCACCCAAGATGACTGTCACCAATTCCTTCTGAGTTCCACATTTTGACTGAGAAAAAAATTAGACTGTCAGCCCTGGCAAATGAGTTGCAATGGGCTTTCCCAAAGGTCGCCCTGTCTAAAAACCTAAAATCAGTTGAGCGCTTCTCAAAGACATCAAAAAGGTGGGCAAAAAAGCCATCAACCACTGTTACCCAGAAGCCTGATAAAAAAGCACCTGATGTCCATAAGTACATCCAGTCTGATTGATGACCCTACCCTCTGCCTACAAATTATAAGGACTATAGACACTAAAATTAAATGCCCATTCAGATTACAAAAATAAGAACTCTCAAAAGGTTCAACCTGGATCAGATGACAACACTTTCATTAGTCTGATGGGCTCAAACTAGGCAGACTGGGCTCCCTTCTTCAGCTGGGCCACTGTGATCCCGTAGTACCATCATCGGGACATCTAAGACACTTGCCTCTCACCCGTTCTGACAGACACAAACTTGCAGCCTGGGACGACTTCTCCGGTGTAAGCCAGTCCCATACTGCTTCTGGAAAGAGAATTCCTCCTCAAGTTAGAAGTGACAATCTCTTCTATACCAAGCCGGTCAGCCTCCCTCTCATTCACCCTACACTTTCAACTTTGTCTGTTCCCCCAGAGGAAGATGATGCCTGCATCAGCCTGAGATGGATAACTGCAATCCCGAAGTTCTGAAAACTCCCCTCCCAGAAGTATAAACTAAAGACTCACCTCTGGGTCTGGAAACAACTGTGCCACCTCACCATGATCCCCGTTGCTATCAGATGTCACAGAAAACACAAACAGGCATCCAGCCACACATCAGCTTGATACTGTTAATCACCTTGGGCAGGAGCTCCGTGCCATCAACAACACAGCCACAAGGGTTTGAGACAGCCTGTTTCTCTTTCCCTTCCAGCTCCACAGTTCTGCCACTGTCCCCTGGGCCCTGAGATTGGGCCATCCACCACCTGCCTCTGATTGTGAAACACCATCGCGGGGCAACCCCCAACTCCATCAAAGAGTATTCCATGCCACAAGACACGTGGCTAAAAATTCAACCACACATCCACAGGCTTCAAAACCACAAAATGTTTATAGGCTGTCAAACTGCTAAAATATTCCTCTCCTGCCTGTAAAGCCAGTTCAAGATCTCTGAGCTGCTGATGCTGCCAGGATTGCCCCCTCCCATATGGACTGCTTCAGTCTTCTGCCACGCACTGCCTGCGGGTACACCTACCTGGACCTAAAAAATGCCTTCTTCTGCCTTTGGTTGGCTCTTGTCTGCCAGCCCCTTTTCACAAAGGCCACAGCTCTGGACTCAAAGGTTAGCTGACCTGGACTCAACCTCCCAGGGTTTCAAAAACTTGTTTACTCTTCACTAAATTTCTGACCAATGACACCCAGGCTGCCTGCTGAAAACACACAAAGGCTCTGCTGCAATATCTACAGAAACTCATTAAAGTAAACAAAAACAAAAACAAAAACAAAAAACCAAAACTCCACAAATGTCTTAGAGCTGTTGGCTTCTATAAAATCAGGATCCTTGAGTTCACAGAAACAATAATGCTTACTCAGAATGTCACCCCCTGAGAGTGATCAGTGGCCTACTTGTACAAATATTTAGTTCCAGTTGCTAAGGGTTGCCTCTCCCTTTAGCCTCTGTGCTCTAACAGCCACTGTCCTTCTGATCAGAAAGCTGACAAACTCACCTTAGGCCGGGACCAACTGTCCAGGTGCCACATGCTCTGCTGGACTTCACCCAATAGTATGACTGCCTGCTACTGACTGATAAAACTGTTCTCCAGCCAAAATAACTACCCACCCAACACATGCTGAATACACCCTGTTTACAGATGGAAGTAGCTCTTTTAGGAATAAAGTCCAACAGGCTAGATATGCCATGGTCACCTTGGACAAAACTATTTTGGCCAAAACTCTCCTGCGGGAATGAACTGCACAGCAAACTGCTTCCTGCTGCTGCTTGGAAACCTGCCACCAAAAATGCAAAATAATCCGGTCCAGAGGCCTAAGCCCCCTCCGGGGATCTTATTGAATGAAGCATCAACGCCAGCCACCAGACCTGCCCCCACCCTATGTTCTCTGAGCTCAAGTTGCTGCACTGGCACCCGTACCCCTGCAGCTGGCTCAGGCTTCAGCACCTGTGTCACCGGCCCGGACGTCCCAATCCCTACCCATACTGAAAAGACAATAAAAGTTTGTAAGGTCCTGCTGTAAAAAATCATCCCTAGATATGACCTATCCTTAATCATTGGCAGCAATGACAGGCCTACATTGGTAACAGATTAAACAAAAACTACATAGACCATACAGGCTAAAATCTCTAAAACAATTAAAAAACACCTTGTAACTCACACACATAGAACCCAGGTGCATATTAAGCACCTGTACAAGTTTCAGAAATCCAGCCTTAGGTCCACTGAAAAATTTACCTGGACCAGACAGCTCACTCTGAAGAGACGACACACTCAAAGCCCTGCTCTGGTCACTCCAGATGCTGACCAGTCCACACGCGGCGGAAGCCTGAGGACGCAGTTCACAAGGTTGCTGCACACCTATTCCCCTTGATTTTTGTGTCTTTTCAGGCTGCTTACCCCAGTCCTCGCTTCCCCACTCCCTGCTAGCTGTGTGTTCTTGCCTTAAACTCTATAGACAGTTGTCCCAAGAAAATAAAACAATCAATCAAACACTTCACCAAGGCACACTGGAAAGTCTTCTGGATAAGAATAACTCCTCACGACCTTGCCAGAGTGATGTTACAGAACAGACAGGCCTAAACTATGTCTCTTCCTAAAAGCAATTTAGGAAAAAACTCTGTAATAAGGCAATTTGGGGCAGTTTGGGTCAGACCCATCCTAGGATCACTGACAACACTAATGTTACTGCTTCTAGTTGGGCCTTGTCTCAGAAGATCCCATTTAATAGTCCCAGTGAAGATTTGCCAGGGAAACTAAAAGACGGGGTAAATATAGCAGAAAATGTGCCCTCCCAGCCAGTATACTTCAGTTTGTTAGTTGCCCAGGAAATAGTACCTGTTCCGGTTCCGGTTGCTCCTGTCTCTTTGAAGCAGCTGGTCACTGTGATGCATAGCTGGTCACCATGATGCACGGTGTATAAAGCAATCCCCAACTGGCAAGCCATTGTGCCTCTCTACTTCCTGCTTGCTTATCTCATATAAGCCCTAGACCACAAGAGATCAGGGCCTCATATTCTGGGAATGATCCCCATCAGTGCCCTTCGACATAAATAAATCTGCCTCCAAACCCTGGGTGTCGTTTCAGTGATTCTGCTTGCCCTTGCAGTACGGAAACTAAAGGACAACTGAATATTCCCTTGAACCACAACCTCCTCTATGAATTCATCACACTTCGATTGTGTATCAGTAAAGACACTGTGCAAACAAGTAGGAAGGTTCCTCAAAATGTTTATCTATAGGCAAAGATACCCCTTAAATTCTGGCACATGAACACCTGCCCCATCTCTCCTAAGCTGAAAAACTCAAGCCTCATCATTACTCCTACTGAGATTAGCTGGCCAATCAGACGGAATTCAAGACTAGGAATCCCATTAGAAGACATTTATTCACTGAAGTCTTGACAGACTGAAGCAGGTGATTTCATGAAAAAGCACACAAAACGAGTGGAAACTAGGGGATCACTGGGAAGAGGAGGTATGATAGAAATACTTCCTGGTAGGAGTGTAGCGAGTTGAGAACATGCTGCATAGAAGTCTTTAAAGGTGAGAAGTGGGAAGATCCTCACCTCCACACAGACTTAGACGCGATCAGGTTAGTATGGAGGGATTTCAGGCAGGCCACACCCAGACTAGAGATGGTGTTAGGGGAGAATGCAGAATGTACCACTGAATCCCGTGTCTGTGGGAAAGTGGGGAAGAAACAGTCTCTTTGCTATGTCATCCACCAACATAGGGCTGGGGAAGAGGAGCAGCACTGGCAGGTCAGTTTGCAGGGCTATGGAGGAGCGCTGAGAGAATTCCCCCTTCCTTCAACCAGACCATCTTCCCCTCCTCAGCATTCCCCATTTCTCTATGCACATGACCAGAAGTTGCTCAGTGATATCTAAGACCCCACCTCCACCCCAAATCAGGGCTAGAGGGGCTAGGCTTGGGTCTTGATGATCTAACAAAGCCCTGGGTATAGCCCACCATTGTCTTGGGAGGTGTGTGTTAAGGGGAGGTCAGAAAGCACAGACACTTGAGGGATGGAAAGAAACCACCAGGAACCTCTATGGACATAAAAGCACCCAGCAAAAGAACACAAGGGAGGAAGAAGTACAAAGCTAAATTCTCAAACTCAGTCCAAACACAAGGTGAGTAGAAGCACAGGAGGAATTCCACTCTTCCCTTGGACTCCTCCTTCTAAGGCTCCTACCCTGTCCTCAGAGCCAGCTCTCTCTTGAAGCTCCTGTTCCCTTTGTTTCTCCACACTGTCTCCCAAGCCAGTGCCCCTCTGTGATCTCCCTGTGTCCTTCCAGGGGCCCAACAGACTAAGGACGATCCAAAACACCATACGAGGTGGTACAGGGAAAAATCCCTCACCCAGAGCTCCCATCCTTTCCAGAAAACCTAAGGGAGACAGTCAGCACGGCTCTGCCATTTCCACCAGCTGAATGAGCTACACAATCAACATGGGCCACCTCAGGACCAACAGTGTGGGGATTCCTCCACATGAAGGATGCCACTGAGGCCAAAGACCTTAGAACTATCCCAGAAGTCTGTCCCCTGGGAAATGGTGAACCTTGTAGGCAGTGAATTTTATCCCAACTGGAGCACAATGGACAAAAGTAAAATCTGTCTGTTATGACAAATTGTGTGTGTGTGTGTGTGTGTGTGTGTGTCTGTGCGTGTGTGTGTGTGTGTGTGTTTTCCAGGGAAGCTGCAGTTCAGTAGGAAGCTGAATAAAATTTCAGGCAAAACTACTATCAGTATACACTTCCTCCCATACTTTCCATCCACTGGGATGTGTTATTTAATTACATGTTTGGGATTCTAATTTAAAGCTCCTCCAATTTGTGTCAGGGGCCCTCATACTCTCCTTGCTAGCTTCTCTTGTTTTGGAAAAAGTTATTTTCATTCATATCACCTCCACCATGAGGTGAGATTTAGGGATCACAACGTGTCTGTGAGAATGGAGCCCAAAAACTGGGCATTCTAGACACAAGGCCAGCCAAGCACAGATGTAGTTCCAGGAACCTTCAAGCAAAGCTTACATACCCTCCCAACACTACCATAAACTTCCTTTAGAAAACTGGAAATGGGTCCAGACAGAGTCCTGATAGAGGACAGGGGAGGATTCCCCTGAAATCTGAGAAGGGTCTCTGGAGGGAGAATCTTTTGGTCAGGCTGTCCTATGACTGGTCCTGCATCTGTACACCCAGGGAGGGAACTTGCTTGCCTTCCGGTAAGAGCGCTGAGACAAACTGGACCAAAGGAGAGAAGTTGTAGCCAGGGATTCAATTCACTGGGACAATGTGGGATCCTGGAAATCCATGGATTTCTCAGGAAATCCATGCGGGTCATGGAGATGGGTCAAGTGGTCTTTGTCCCCTGTTAGACATCACCACTTAGACCTGTCCCAGGTGAGGATTCCTCTCTCTTTAATCCTCATGGACAAAGAACTGTTCACAGCACTGTGACAGTTTTCAGGCATACTCAACCAATCAAACTTCATCAATTGAAAAAGTTCAGCACAGATAAGGACCTCATCAAGAAAGTGAAGAGACAACCTACAGAATGGGTAAAAATCTATGCTATGTACACTTCCTGCAGAGGATTTTCATCTGAGACATAGAAAAATACAGAAAACTATGCACCAAAACCAAAACAAAACAAAACAAAACACCACAATAGCCCAATGTATAAATAAGTCAAGCAATTGATCAGATTATTCCCAAAAGAGGTACAAATGGCGAAGAGCAATGCAGTTCACATCGAGTAAGCTCTGGAAACAGCTTAGATGCCCATCAATAGATAAAAGGCTAACAAAATTGTGGTATGCAGTGCTCACTTCAGCAGCACATATACAAATTGTGCTATACATCATTAATGAATTATTATTCAGGCATAAACACAATGAAATGAGATCATTTGCAGGAAAATGGATAGAACTGACTACTCTCAGATTAAACGAAATAGGCAGATATCAGAAAGCAAAATATTTCATGTTTTCTCTTCTATAAGGTATATACAGAGAAAGAAAGAATGGGGGAGAGACAGACAGAGAAAGAGAGAATGAAAGAGGAGAGAAATAAAGAAGGAAACATAACTGGAAACCAGAAGATAGACTTTCAGGGATGGGAAAGTGATCAGAGGATGGTGGAGGAAAAGAGCCGGATAGTAGGAATGAAAATATTCAGAATCTTTTATATCAGTGTACCTATACACCTAGACACTGGTAAAAACACCAAAAATTTATATAAAATGTATGCTTTGTTAAGGAAAAATTAACAAATTTGGCTTCGTCACCATCTACAAAGCCAGTTTATTGACAAAAAGAAGCCAGGCATAAAAGTGCAGACATTCTAAGGTTCCATCTAAATGATGTTTATAAGGAAGGCCAAGAAAGCAATCATGATAAATATCAGAACAGTAGCTGTCATGAACCTAGCAGAGGCAAGGGTGACTAGAAGTGTAAGAGAGTACTTTCTTATTTAACAGCAATGCACTATATTTTTCTTTGGGGGGAAGAAGCAAAGATGCACACATTTGTCATTCCAGCTCAATGTTTAAGCTCTTTGCTTCTGTTATAACCACATTATGCCTCCATAAGGAAATAAATAAAATTGAATATCACCTGCCTAAATAATTCTGAGTCCACCCGTACTGGGAAATCACATCCTATGCAGCCACCTCTACCCAGAGATGCTCCCAGACAAACACAGCCGCCTGTTTTCCTCCCTGAAGTGTCACCACGGACACACATCAGTGTTTTTTGTCTCGACTTCTGTCATAGCCCTAGTGTTCAGAGTCAAGTCTGTTAGAATCACTCTCCCACTGCGTTTCTTGCACCCGATGCACCACACAGAAGGGGAACGGCCTGCACCAAGTGCCTGCTGCACAGGGGTCCTGAGGTGTAGCATTAAAGAGTGGCCAGTGGGCCTTGTTCCTTCGTGTGTGCTCCTCCCTGATCGCACGGGTCACCTCCACACCTTGTCCTCTAAGATGGAGGCTCCCTTAGAATCACTCTGTAGAGAAGGAATGGAAAGGTTGGCAAGGGAAAGCACATTCATCTCCTGGCTCCTGGCCAGCCACTCCCTCATTTCTCCACTGCTAAGAACTAGGCTACCTTCCCCCAGCAGAAACACATAACCTCCAGCATAAGCAACATCCACGAAGATCACCGTGCATCTGACATAGAGTCATGGAACCTGCCCAACGCTGAGTCTCTGCACTATGGTAATGGAAAACAAGTCACCATTTCTAGAGTTAACGTCACTTTTTCTGTCCCACAGTGTCAATCCTGGTAAATGAATTCGGTTCTGTCATGCTCTAGCACAGTGCCCTTTGAACATTTCTGTAACTGCGTGACACTTGTTATCCTTCCTTTCAAACAACAATGATTCACTCCCAATTCCTTGTGGGCTGTCCCGAGACTGAGGTTGAAATAAGCCTTGTATAGCAACCTCCCAGCACTTCCACTTTGTTTTACTGTGTGCTAGACATGGAACCTAGGGTCTTGTGCATGATACTCAAGTGCTGCACTACTGAGCCACAACCCCAGCCTTCCCAGTACAAATCTTGGCTCAGAGAAAATAAAAAACAAAAAATAAAGAAATACTGAAAATCAGGACTGTTGTTCTGATGGCAATGTTTCTTATGTTCTCAGGCCATCCAGAACCTGGGAGCCACCTGATCCTATCATGATGTTCCTGCCTGCAAGACCAAAAAACCCTTCCAGCCTTTCCAGGATATTGCATGTGCTGTCTGTTAGTGTGTGCAAACAAAGTCTGGAGAAACAAAGAATCCCAGACTCAGGGATTCTGAAAGTTAGAAAATTGCAGTTCTGCTTGGGTCCCCAACCTTACCATGCATTGCTCTTAATGTAAGATCGTGGATTAGTGGGCCAGGAATATAGCTCAGTGGCACAAGTGCCTGCCTGGCAGGCGCAAGGTCCTAATTTCGATTCCCAGTAACAAAAAAACAAAAACAAAAACACAGATTAGCAAACAATGGCTTCCTCATAGTTATGATGGTCATGTCCATTATTATTTGGAAGGCTTGGGAGGCCCCTCAGGCACTACCAAATATCACCCTGGCAGAGAGTTATGTGAGCTTTCCTTCTAGACTTTCCAAAGAAAACACTTGCCTCTGCTTGTCAGTTTCCTCCTCCCCTCCTTCTTTACCCCTCTGCCCTCCTTCCTTTCCCCATCCCTCTCCCCCTCTACCCTGTCTGTCCCTGTATCTTTCCCTATCCCCTCTACTACTTCTCTTCTTTTCCCTTGCTTTCTCCCAGTCTGTGTTTCCACTCTGTGGATAGGACAAGACGAGCCCTAGAACCAAGTACACTGCTCAGAAGAAAGGAAACAATGGGTGGAAAGGCATTCAGGGGAGTAGGACTCCTGAATTTTTGCTTGCTTAAGGACAGTGAATGGTGGTTGGCGCTGCCATGCTTCATGTACAGTCATAGAGTGACGTCTCCCAGTTTGGAACCCCAGATACCTATAGGCAAGTACTGAACAGGTACTTGAACCTGAAGATATCCCAGGAGGAGTCTAAAGAGAGGCCTGTGTGCCCTGTGCTATCTGGAGCCCCAAGTGCCTTCAAAGTCAAGGGGCTGAGATTCCCATTGAAACCCATGACCCTCTGTGGCCCAGGGCATCTGCCAGGGGCCTATGCGTGTCAGGGAGGTTCCAGGGGAATCCACTATTGAATGAATGGTGCCTAAGGCTGAGGGTCCCTTTGCGCAGGCGCTGTGGGCATCACGTGCGCGTTGCATTGTGGGTGGGAACGTTGAGGAGCTTTGCGAGCGCCTCATTGTGTCAGTAGAACGCTGAGCCTGGCAGTGCTCCAGGTGGGTTTGGAGCGGGAGAGGTCGCATAGACATGCAGGCCCCTGAGAATGGCGCAGCTGGTACAGACCTGGAAGACAATATCGCTAGCGAGTCAGTTTTCTCCGGATCCCATGAGAGGCCTGAAGGGGCAGGAGCAGAGGGCGCTGTTCGCGGACAACTTGGAGAAGAAGGCGCTGTTGCCTGGGAACATCGACAGGACCAAGGGACACTGCAGGGTCAAGGGCAGGGTGGAGACGACTCGGCACCAGCCAAAGACCCTGAGCGTGAACTGCTGAGCTTGTATACTTTCTGAGGGATGGGCAGGAGGTGGCCAGGGACAGGCAGGGGCAGGCTGCGGAGCCTAAGGGAGATGGTCCTCTGGATACAGGAGGAAGAGTAGGGGATCCCAAGGGGCTGGAGGAAGCAGCCTGGGCGGGGGTGAGCTGCCAGGAGGGGCGGTGTGGGTAGAGCAGCCTGGAGAGAGCCTATAAGGGGACTGGGATGGCCTGAGGGACCCACGGGCTGGGAGGAAGCGGTCTCAGTGACAAAGTCACCTTAACCAGGTCTCCACCAGCATCCTCACAGTGCCTTTCCAGTGTTCCAGGGATGCGGAGTTAGCTCGCGGGTTCCTGGCACGTGCAATAGAGTGTCTTAGAAGTGAAGTTTACAGGGAGCTGTCAGTGAGTGACAGAGATCTGATCGTGTAAGTTCTGCACAGGGGCCGCTATCTGGGAGGGCCAGGAGGTGTCTGGGCGGGTCTCTGGCTGACGGGGGCGTCTAAGGGGACGTGTGGAGACCTCCAAGCTTTAGTCTAAGGAGAAGGCTGGGTGTGCTGGGACTGAGAGGGCCTGACTGGGGTGCTGTAAGGCATACGTGGAAAGACGGGGTGCAGGGGCAGAAGGTGCAGAGAGGGAGAGACCTGAGCACCAGTGTTGTGATTTTGTTTTCCCTTCTCCTTAGTGTATTAAGTGGAGAAAATACCAGCCTTGTGGAGTGTTGTATGGACTTCTTGATCAGCAACCTCACCTCGATCCTGTGGATCTTGAAGGGACGGATCTCTCCTTTGCGCTGGATACCTGAGGTGAAAAAGGTGTGGAGAAAGCACTGAATTTTCATCGTGGATCTTCGGCCCTAGGCAGTACATCCTTCCCTGGGGCACGGATTCCTAGGTGCTGCCAGTGTACTTCGGAGGGCCATGATGGCCTCTCTAGGCTGCCTCTGGTGCATAAATGTCTGCTAATGCTGAAAATAAAACTGAGTCATTATTCCATGTCTGAGATGTTTTTTTTTCAGCGATTGCGTATCCAGATTTCCTTGCCTCTGTCCTCAGTTTGAAGAACAATTCCGAGATTCAGATAGACCCAGTAGTTGAAGACAATTTAGAAAATGGAAGAACATAAAAATCAATTAGGTCTTGCAATTCAGCATTAACTACCCTCAGCATTTTGAAGCACGCTTGCACTTTCAGAGCTGAAGGCATACATGAAATAAATAGCAATTGCATATGTAAAAAAGTTTTTTTTTTTTTGCAAGTCTAATGTTACATTTGTTCCCTGAAATATTTCTTATAATATGAGCTTCAGGTCTTTGTGAAACAAAAAACAGCCCAATTGTTCAAATAGAAGAAAAAAACAGACACAGCATAATTATTGCATATTTAAACTACTCTACCCCCCACCTTCCCTCCACTTTCCTGCTTCAATGAGAATTTATACGCATTCCTGTATATCTGTTTCCGTATGAAATGTGGTTTGCTTAACACTAATTCCAGCTCATAGAAATACATCCTATGAGCACACTCATTTGAGGCTTGGATGTAAACTACAAGGTTTCTGTCCAGGAAATATGTCCTCCCACCCAAATGCTGGTTTACTCACACCTTTGTCACTGCTTTGTCACTGGGTCTTTTCTTGGTATAAAAACAGACAACATTAGTTCCTTACTTCGTATGAAAAGAGCAACTAATCCAGAAAGACTGGAAAATACATTTTGTGGCTTACTTTCCCTGTGTCAGCTCAGTGAAGAAAAAGTGTTGGGGCAGAGGTGAGTTTTGAGGAAGGGATGGCTGTAGTATTGGGAAAAAATAGTTAGAAGGAAAATCACCTGGCAATGCAGCCAGAATGCTTCTGCACAAAAATAGAAAAGAACGTTATTGTTGAATTAGAATGCGATACACATCACAGGTAGTCTGCTAAGAGGCGGCACAGGGCAGGGAGAAATCCTCCCATTTTTATGCAGCCAGGCAGTCCATGCACCTCCTCAGTAAGGACAGACCACACAGCACATTGCTCACACAGAGTTTGTCCGCAGTGTACTAGGTGACTGTGACCATATCTCTCTTAGTCAGTCGGTGTTATGGGCTGAGTGTTTGTGTCCTCACAAATTAGAGATCGATGTTCTAAGCAGTCTGGTACTTACATGTGTAGATTGTGTCTCTGAGAGTCTAGTTAAGGTTAAATGAGGCCCTGAGTTTGGTACTCTGATCCAATAAGATTGTTGTCCTTTTAAGAAAACACAGTGCGGGTGGTGGGGTGTATTCATCATGGCTGAATAGAGGAGGAGTCAAGTTGGAGTTACTGAGAGAAAATCAACTAAAAGCACAGGTAGGGCCGGTGAGATGGCTCAGCGGCTTAAGCGCCTGCCCAGCAAGCGCGAGGGCCTGAGTTCGACTCCCGGAACCCACATACGAAAAAGGGGCCAGTGATATAGCTCAGCGGCACAGGCGCCTGCTGGCGCACGAGGTCCTGAGGTCGACCCCCCGGTACCCACACACACACAAAAAAAGCACAGGTAATTGGAAGAAACGGAGGGACATACATCCTGATGCCAAAATCAATATCTGAAAGAGACTTGTAGATCATATAAAAATAGGAATAGGACTTTATAAAATGATTATCCAGCATACAGGGCTGCCCCTGGGTTTACCACCTGCTGGCAGAGCAGGAACTGCCATAACCAGGAAGCTCCCCCCATAAAACAGAGAGCCTGCAAATGTGTGGAAATCTCACTGCACACAGGACAGATCTGGAATATACGGCCCCTTTGTGTCTTTTGACTTCCTGCAAACAGATGCCACGGCAGCCTGGCAAGAAATTGCACTGCCATGCACAAGTGACTGATCCCTCTGTGAAGGGCCGGCAGTGGTTTGTTTTTGTTTTTCTTTTTGTTTTTTTCTTTTTCTTTTTCTTCTTTTTCTGTCCGGAGCCATAGTGGCCAACTGGAACCTCCAGAAACAACAAGGTTAGGGACTGCCAGTGGCACTAAGTATAGCTAGTGGATCAACACAACCCCTCCTTCACTACCACCCACACAAGAGAGGCACTAGGACTGCAGGAGCAGCCAAAAGCAGTGGTGTAAGCAGCCTTGGACAGCGGTGGGGGCAAGGGCTGGGAAATTAGCACACCCCGACTCCGCGACCACCAGCACAAGCACCCTTGTGCTTTGAAATCTGCATTCCCTTGGACTTATGACCATTAAGGCAAGTAGCCTTGGGCCATGGCAGTGGTTCAAGGAAGGCAGCAAGTGAGAGCACTCAGGGGTGTGGAACGGAGGAGGCCGTGCAAGGTCCAGGGTGGATTGGCAAAAGTATACTGGACTGGGAGCCACCTTGGGCTGTCTCTGTCTGAGGATGCTACAGCAAGAGGGAGAGCAAAGCAGAAACAAACAGAGTAAGGAGACATGGGTAGGCCGTGCTGAAAGCTGCTGGCTAAAGACTGGCCACAGCCCCCACATCTAGAAGCCAAGATCAGCCCCATATCCAGCACTAATCCTACTGCAGCCTTGGCAGAGTTTTTCAGCAGTTTTGCACTCTCACTTAGACACTACCACAGAACTGCGGAAACCAGCGGAATCTTACTTTTTAATTTTTTTCTTTGTGTGTTTTCTTTTCCTTTCTCTGTCTGCTTTTATTTATATATGATTTTGGTGATGGTAGCTCTATTCTATTCATCTGCTTTCTCTCTTTCTTCAACTATATCTCATATATATACATATATGTATACATATATACATATATACATATATACATATATATATATATATATATATATATACATATATGTATATATATATATGAAGGTACCAGGAGTCAAACCCAGGACCTCGCGCTTGCCAGGCAGGCACTTATGCTGCTGAGCTATATACCCGGGCCTCAACTATATCTCTTGATTTTAAGATACTTTCATGCGAGTGAAAATTCTCTCTAGGCTTTCTATTTTGCTTTGATAATCTTTTGCTTTCTCCTTCATTCTTTCTCTCCTGCCTTTTCCTCCAGTTTGCCAAAGATTGCATGATCATCCTTGGTCCTCCAGCCTTGCTTCTCATAGTTTTGCCTTCACATCTTTTTGTTTTGTTCCCTATCCTTCTTAAATTTCCCCACCACAAGTTAAAATCACTGTACTAAGGGAGAACTCTTTGCATACAAGTTCCTGATTTATCTTGAATTTTTTATATGAATAGATCCTGCCCCTATGTTTAAATTCATATTCATCACAGTTTCTCAGTTTCTAGTCTGTGCTTCATGCTAGCATTACTGCTAATTGTACTACTTTAGCCAGGATGTCATACTTCTTGTAAGCATTTGTTCTCCCTTATGTGTCCACACTGTGATTGTCTGGGGTCATAGCCATCACCATAGTCCAGCAGAAAAGGCCTGGGTGCTGAGCCCAATAAAAGTAACATGTCGGGGCCGGTGAGATGGCTCAGCGGCGTAAGCGCCTGCCTTGCAAGCGCGAGGGCCCGAGTTCGACTCCCGGATCCCACATACGAAAAAGGGGCCGGTGATATCGCTCAGCGGCACGGGCGCCTGCTGGCGCACGAGGTCCTGAGGTCGACCCCCCGGTACCCACAAAAAAAAAAAAAAAGTAACATGTCTCCCTTATTGGGATGGTAATATCTTGGGAAGGTTAGAACTTGACACAGATACAAAAGCCAAGAACCACCTGCACCTAGAAGTCATCTCTTAAGAACAGACATTTCCTAGGTAAGCCTTGATCCTAGAGACAAAGCTATCTACTCTAAGAAATTTACAAACATCAACACAGAAATCCAAATGAAATTAAATAATAGAGAATGACAAGATATAGAAGCATGATGCAACACCAGACCTCCAGGCCACCCAAGACAATTCCAGGGGACCATGGGTGTGAGAAAATCGGAAGCCACCCACCTGAATTCTTTGAAATCATAACAGCAGAGGTAAAACAAAACAAAACAAAACAAAACAAAACAATAAATCCCAAATGACTGAGGCTATAAAGAAAATAATCAGTGAGCTAAAAAGAGAAATGATGATCAAGATGAAGGTCTGCTTCAATTAATCTAGTGTAGAGTCAGGTGAAAAAACAGAGGAGCTAAGGAAAAAAAAAATGGAAACCAGGAATACCCAACATGGAAAACAAATGGAATCCATGAATCGGATTCAAAAACACATCCAGGACATTAAGAGTCCCATTGAATATATACACAATTTACTGAAGGAAGCAGAGGACAGAATATCAGATCTAGAAGATAGGGTTTTGGTTAGTGACCACAGAAAGAAAGATATCTTAAAACTAGTAAGGCACCATGAAAAATCAATCCATCGGCTGCAAGATGATGAAAATGAAAACTACTTAAGATTTCTCAGAGTCAATGAAAAAGCCAGAGACAGCCTAAATGCCATAAAAAACCTTTTCTTAGAAGTAATTCCAAGAAATTTCCCAAACATGGAAATATAATTAGAAATATAAGTAAGTGAAGTATATAAAATGCCAATTAATCATGACCAAATGAATCTACTCTGAGGCATACATTAATCAACATTCCAGACATTCAACCTAAGAGCAGAATATTAAGAGCTGTTACAGAAAAGTAACAAATCACCTATGAAGGAAAGCACAAAAGAATCACAGCAGACTTCTAAACACAAACCCTTAAGTCAACAAGAGCTTGTGTGAAGTATTTCAGGTTTTGAAAGAAAACAACATCCAACCCACTTTGAGGTACCTTGCAAAACTATATTTCAAAATCAACGCAGAAATAAGATACTTCCATGACAAAGAACAAATGAAGAAATCCATGATTGCCAAACCAGCTCTACAGATGTTCTGAAGAACATCTGTTCCTCTTCAGAGAGGGATACCGAGGACCACAATTCCATGAACACAAATAGAGAAAAGGCACCAGGCAGGGCAAGCAACTAAACAGAGTGGAAAAACAGGGAACAAACAACAGGAAAATAATATGACAAGCATAAGCTAATATATATCACTCGTAAACACCAATGTAAATGGTCTCAATTCACCAATCAAAAGAAACAGACTGGCACAATGGGTCAAGAGTCAAGATCCAACATATGTTGCATACAAGAAACACATTTAAGTCAAGAAGAAATTCATAGACTGAAAGTCAAAGGATGGAAAACAAACCTCCATGTGACAGGAACCCAGAAAAGAGCAGGGGTAGCTATTCTATTTGCAGACAATGTGAAGTTCAAGCTGAGACTGATCAAAAGAGACAAAGAAGGTCACTCCATACTCCAAGAGGAAGAGATAATAATCATAAGTATATAAGCACCGAATACAGGTGTACCCAACTATATAAAATAAATAGTAGTGAACACGAAAAACTGATTAAGCACTAACATAATTGCCTAGATAGGTAATCTAGACCAAAAAATCAACAAAGAAATATCAGAACTGAACCAAATATTTGAACAAATGCATGTAGTAGATGTCTGCAGAGTGTTCCACCCCACAACAACAGACTGCACGTTCTTCTCAGTTGTGCATGGGACGTCCTCAAAAATGGACCACACACTAGCCTGTAGAACATGCATAACTGAATGCCAAGGAATTGAAATTATCCCATGCATATTATCTGCCTCCAAATCCTTGGTGTTGCTTTGGTGTTTCTTGTGTTGTGGGACAGGTCCTTTTCCAGTTTCCAGGTCTGCAGTTTCCTCACATGCCTATTTTCATCTCTGCTCTGCTCACTACTCAAATGGGGCCCACTAGAGATGGCGAGGGTTCTCTCCCTCAGCACATCTCTCTTCTCTGGCCTTCTGCCCTGAAAGTACCAGTGACCCCAAGTCTCTGAATCTTCTTCATGTCCTAAACTCTATGTGTTTTCTGGGATCTAGAAATGTATTTCTCTCTGTTATGGTTCGTGTCTAGATGAACCCCCAAAGTCTCATGCAGTCATAGGGCTTTTTCAGTGATGGCTGAGTCGAGTATATGATTGATTTGTAGTACAATGCTGGGATTGAGGGTGCTGGGATTAAAAGTGGGTGATTGCTGGCTCAGTCCATGGAGTGGATTGGTACCACCCTAATCCCTGTAGGCTGCATACAATAGAAGGGGCAGAAAGAGGCTTGTCTCTCCTCCTCCTCTCTTGTTGCTTTTGCCGTCCCTGCCCACCATGAATTGCTCTCCCCTATGAAGCCACCCTGCCTTGGAGCCAGCTGATAATGGACCGAAACCTCTGCATACTATGAGCTAAATAAACCTTTCCTCCTTTAACTTTGGGTGTCAAGTATTTTGTCTCAGCAATGAGAAAAGTAATTAAGACACACTCTCTCTCTTTCTATAAACATATGCATATATATATATATATATACATATATGTTATATCGATATATTTATTATCTTCTCTGTCTTCATCTCTTCTTTCTCTTCCCTTTCTTTTTTTGATTCATATAGAACAAGCTCTATTTAAATATTGATGAATAGAGGGGAATCATGTCTCCCAATACTACCCACCCTGCTTTCAATCCGCATTCTTCCAGTATGTTTAGAGTAGATTCTGTCCATTTCTGAGGGAATTCCCTACCCCTCCTCCAGCAATGTGAAAACTTGTCTTGTTGTTTTCCCCTTGGGCTTAATTTTTGTGACCTCACACAGGCATTATTGGAAGCCATCTCCCTTGTCCTCTGTTTGGCTGGCTCTTATGGTGTGATGTTACACAGGTAACATTGTGAGACTCCCCATTGTTCTGAGCTGGAAACCTGATCACCACACACACTTTTTTCCTTTGGTGTTCCATTGTGTTTTGCTTTTTGTTTTGTTTTGTTTCTTTTAGGGGTGTGTGGGGTGTTTTGCTACCAGATTCATTGAGCTACAATTAATATAGTGTAAATTACACCCTACTTTGGCCTTAGGAAATTTAGCAGATGCATAGGGCTGGTTGTAGAAAAGTCAGAAGATCTGGTACTTTCTTTTATGAAAATGAAAACCTCAAAACCCCTAATGAGGAGGCAGTGCTGGGCAACTTTACAGAAATTTTGGATCAGCAAACACTTGGAATGACGAAGTAAAGGACTGTCGTTGTTGTGTGGGTGTGTTTGCCATCATAATCAGCGTTCATCCAGACACAAGGCAGTGACTGGTGTCACTCTGCATCTCTTAGAGGGAGCCAGTAAAATCAAGCCCAGCCGCATGCTGTTTAGGTTCCTGGATTTCCAGGCTGTGGATGCACAGTCAAAGCTCATTATTCCAACGAAGGCCCATTCTCTCTGATCACCTCAGTCCCAGGTCCCTCCAAACTCCTCAGGTGTCTTCTCTCCTGTGCTCTCCTTTGTCCTGAAATGTGGCATCAGCTTGGAGAGTGCTAGCAAAGGGCTGACAAGTGGCTGCCAGTGGGAAGGAAAGACAGCCATAAAAACTCCCATTCAGTGAATATTTTCAGGTTTTATGGTGCTGGTCCCCAACTCAGGAAGGTCAAGGCCTATAATTATTCAGCAACGAACACTTGGGAGAGCTTGGAGACCTTGTCATGGCTTTCAGCATTGGTCATCGAGGCAGTGTATGTTGTGACTATGCTCAGGCCTGAGGTCAGAGGAGGGCAGATTCAGGGAAGGTGAGGACTAGGACTGTGTGGAAGATTCCCAAGAGGAGGTCTCTTCACTTCACAGGGGCAGACACTGTTGGTTCTGGGCATCAGGTCTGCTCCTGATATGTCCTCTAGCTGAGCCTCCCAGGTGGTCTTTTCTGAGAGGTAAAGTTCAGCTGTGTCTCCCCCCACCCCGTTATGCATGTGTCTTACCTTGGGCCTCCTCACTCAGAGCAGCTGGCATGGCAGACAGGCACGCTATGAAAAGAAAGGAAACAAGAGTGGCTTTCGAGAGTCACTGTGAACAGAATGGGCAGAAAGCACAAAGGACGTCAGGGATGTATAGAGGAGAGAAAAAGAGACATGGGGACAGTATAAAACCGCTGGATGATCCCAGGGAATTGGAGGGAATTTGGGTTTGTTATGGAAGACACTTTCCCAGGCAGATGATGAAAGGTGCAGTCAGGTCTTCTTATTATTGAAACACTGGGAACTTAATTTGTCCTGCCTCATGTGGTAGGACATGCATCTGGGAGCAATAGGGTATTTGAAGCACAAAGATGCCTGTATGAATGGGAGGGACAGGTGTGGTATCACATCTGCAGTCTTGTGCCCCGCTGGGCCTTAGCTTTTGCATCTCTGGCTCCTTCTGTGTGTCTCCTTTCTTGCTGCCAACTGGGGAGCCCACTTTGCACACCTGGGCTTTCCTAATACAAAGGGGGTGGCTCCCTCCTCAGCACGCATCTATTCTCAGGAGATCCAGTGACCAAAACGACACCCACAGCGAGTCTCAAACTAGTCCTTCCAGATAATTACTTCCAGCTCTTTGTGAACTTTTAGGTCCTGCTTGTATTTCCACACAAATAACATTCATCTTCTTTGCAGAATCCAATCAGAACCCCAGGCTTGTTCCATTACAAAAGATTTTGCTTTTCTTCTTCCCCATGAGTTCTTTGACTGGATTTTTTCATTGGGTGTTTTATGGTCTCTCCAAATAGGATCCCCATCTGACCTATGGTAGTCCCTCACTCAGTGTACCCCAGGTCATCACAGGGAAGCCACGGGGCGGTCACCCCGAGGCATGTGCTGAAATGTTAGCTCATGTTCCTTTGTGGAATCTTCACCACAAGTATTCATTATCATCCCATTGCAGTCTAATGCCTTTGTTTGAAGTAAATGGCATTGGTTTTATACTGCCTATGTTGATCCTTTTGAAAAGGTGATTCCAAATGATAGCTTTGAATAGCAAATTTGATGTTGCTTGTGGAGGACTGCCAAGATGGCTCTCCTTGAAAGAAGAGCTTTTCTCTCCATTTTGGCTAAACCTGGCCCTATTTCTGTGTATTGATATGTGCAGAGCTGGCTAGGATATTTCTTTATCCCCTCAATTGGTTTTAAGTGATGCAAATGGGTCTAGCAGAGGTACTGATGTGTAGCCTTTAAAGCAATGCAGCAGGTCACCTGTAGCTGCCGAGTAGTATGTGTGAGCTAGGTGGAGTGAGGTCAGCCTGTCTGCTAAGACTGAGGCTCAAGAAAGAATCTATGGGGCCCGTGAGATGGCTCAGCAGCATAAGCGCCTGCCTGGCAAGCGCGAGGGCCCGAGTTCGACTCCCAGAACCTACATACGAAAAAAGGGCCGGTGATATCGCTCAGCGGCAGGGGCGCCTGCTGGCGTGTAAGGTCCTGACGTCGACCCCTGGTTCCCACAAAAAAAAAAGAATCTATGATGTCTCAGGGTATGAAGGGTAGACATCAAAGCCGAAGTACGGACCCCAAAACATGAGATACTTCCTCAAAATGTGATATGCAGATTGCTCTTTCTGCATATCTCTCTCTGCATATTGCAGAGGTGCTATGAGGCCTCCTACCTAAGCCCAGCTCACAGCACTCATGTACTTCCAGCATTTCACAGAGTGACTCATCCCCAAGCCACTCCCCTCTTCCTGAATTAATAAAACGCTGGTTCCACCCTGGATTGTTGTGTTGCCTAGATTGTTGTGTTGCCTGGAGTTGCTCCTGTATCCTGCATCCTATTTTGTTGATCCACAGGTCTGTTCTTCTGGCAGTATCATGCTCCTTTCATCAGTGTAAATTTGTTCTATATCTTGAAGCCAGCATTGTGATGCTCCCTGCCTTGCTCTTGTTGCCCAGGAATGCTTTTACTCTTCTAGGTTTCTTCTGGTTCCATATGAATTTTAGGATTGTTTTCTCTTGTTCTTTGTGGAATGCTGTTGGTATTTTGAGTGGTATTGCATTACATGTGTGTGATGGTTTTGACAGGTTTCTGCCTATACAGGAACAGGGGCTGTCTTTGCATTTTGTGATATACTCTTCATTGCCTTTTCAAACTACTGTATTATTTATTTTAGATGTTTTCTTTCCCTTGGTTCATTTAATTCCTAAGGATTTAATTTTGTGATGTTGTTATGAAAGTTGTTTGCCTAATTTCTTTGTCAGTGAGTTTCTTATTGCTGTACAGGAATGCTACTGAATTTGGTTCCTAATTGGTGGAGTCTTTTACTGGAGTTTTTGTGACCTCGTAGGGAGATGTTCATGTCAGTGCAAATAATGGTAATTTAGCTTCTTACTTTCCTATGCAGAACTCATTCATTTCTTTCTCTTTCGTGATTGTTCTAGCTAAATTTTAAGAACTATTTAGAACAGGAGTGATTGTAGTGGACATCCTTGTCTTTTGGCAGAATCTGTCGTGATTTCACCTTTCTCAGTTCTAATTGCATGCATTTGGGTATTTATATCCTTTTGATTAGATTGGCTATGGCTTTGTCAGATTAATTTTTCTCTCAAGAAACCTCTTCTTCAATTCTTCATAATTTTTAGTGTCAGTTTCATTATTCCTGTTCTGATTTTGATAATTTCCTTCTTCAGTAGCTTTGGATTTTATTGTTCTCATTTTTTTACAGCCATGATAGGCATATTGGGGTTGATTCCTTCAGCTTGCTCATTTTCTGTGATGTGGTCATTCATTCCTCTAGATTATCCTCTTAAGACTACATTCGTTTCATTCCATAATCGTGAGTTGTAGTGGCATTAACATTTGATTCTAAATCTCTACAATGTTCCAGCCAACAATGGAATGTACATTCCAGTGTGCAGCCCATGGGTCTTTCACCAAATTGCTGTAGAGCACATGTTAACCCAGAAGTCATGTTTAAATAAATGAAAAATGATAGAAATGATTCCATGCATAGTATAAGAAGATATTGCAATGAAACTAGAAATCAAATGAAGAATCATTTGATTCTAGAAACTAATTATTTCTTTGCTATTTTCCAGGACCCACTGATTGTTCAAGGGGGCATGACTTATGTCCCAAATTTTCACAAAGATCCTGTGGTTTCTTTTGCCATTGATTTCTGGTTTCATTGCACTGTCTTCTGATAATACGCATGTGATGATTTCCATTGTTTTCTATTTTTCAGCATGTTTTCTTGGGTAGAATGACCCATTTTGGAGAAAGTCCCACGTGCTGTAGCTCAGAATGTGTGTTCATTGTTGGGTGGCTGTAGATATCCATCAAGTTCATTCATTAGACGCTTTGGTTGAACTCTAATATTTCTTTGTTGATTTTTTGGTGTAGTAGATGAATCTATTTGTAGACTTGGTGTATCGTGAGAGTGGGATCCAACAAGTCCTCGACTTATGAACATTGGAGTTGCAGAGAAACTGAAGTGGCTCACTTTTGCATTGGACGTTGTCACAGTTGTGCTGCAGTGAGATTACATTACACTGCAATAGTGTACAGCAGTAAGTACAGTTATGGACTTACAGTAGTTGTGAGTGTGCATTTTTTTAATGCTCTATATTATATATTTGTGCCAACATTGTGTAAGACTCGCTTTGTTAGGGTTACGAATGAAGCCGAATTATGAATGTCCTCCCGGAGAGGAATTCATTCCTAAGTAGAGATCTTACTGGATTATAATTGCGTTGCTGCTTCTCTGACATTTTATGTCCATTAATGTTGGTTTTATGAAGTAGGGTTTGCAGAAATAGTTAGGTATATATATGGTTGTAACCGTTATCTCTCCCTGTTGAATTGTTCTTTAACTTGTATGTGGTGACCTTGGTTGTCTCTTTTGATCAGTTTTGGCCTGAAATTCATTTGGTCTGAAGTAGGTACTCTTGCTTTTCTCTGGATTTCATTTGCATGCAATAGTTTTTCACATCCTCTGATTTACATTCTGTGAATTTTTGAATTAAATATGTTTTGTGTTTACTCCATATTGTTGTGTCTTGTGTTTTGATTCATTCTCCTAATCTGTGTCTTTTGATTGGGCAACTGAAAACTTTCCAATTGAAAGTTATTCCTGAAATATATTGACTTCTTCCTGTAATTGCACTATTTACCTGTTGCTTATATCCTTATATTTTTTTTGCTTTCTGTATAGGTGTTCAACCTGCCATGTGTCCATTCTATTTGAGTTATTGGCATTTTTCTTTCATCATCTCTTTCCATCATATCCTTGAAAAATTCTTTAGTGCCAGTTTGGTTGTCATGAATCTGTTAAGCTGCTCCTTTTCATGGACAGACTGTATTTTTCCATCAAATTTGAAGGAAAGTTTTGCAGGACAGATGTGTTCTGGGCTACAGATTTTTATGTTTTTTGCACTGGAAACACTACATTTCAAACCTTCCTGACCACTAAGTTTCATGATGAGTGGTCTGCATTTATTCTAATAGTTAAATATTTATAAATGTGTCATTGATATTCTCTAACACTTTTAAAGATTTTGCCCATATGTTGGAGTTCTATTTTTGGACAATAATATTATGTGGAGAGTTACACTTTTGGCTGTGGCTAATTGTTTTTGCATGTGCCTTCTTTATCTGCATGTTCATTTTCTACAAGTATTTGAAACGTTGCCTCCTATTATTTCTGTAAAATATTTTTTCTGCCATGAGTAGTGTCTTCTGATTTTTCATGTATTCTCATTCCTCTGGGATTAGACTTCCTTGCTTCTTTTAGCAGCTATTGAATCCTTTTTTCATATTGCTTTGTGCCATTAAATGTGTCTTTGAGTAATGTTTCATTGAAGAGAATCCCTATCTTCAAATTCTGAAATTCTGCCTTCACCTTGGTTGCTTCTGTTGCCCATAGTTTGGGCACAGTTTTTAATCTCAGTTGTTGATTGAAACTTTTTCGTGGACTCTGCTTTTTCGCTTAAGTTTTCCTTCATGATTTCTATCATTTTCTTTAGCTCATCTAGTTTTCATTACATTGTTATAAAAGGTGCTTCATCAGTTTGGTTAATACTTCCATTTTCTGTTTAGTTATATCTTCTAAGATTACGCAGAGTATTTCTTTTTTTTTTTTTTTTGTGGGTACCGGGGGGACGACCTCAGGACCTCGCGCACCAACAGGCACCCGTGCCGCTGAGCGATATCACCGGCCCCTTTTTCGTATGTGGGTTCTGGGAGTCGAACTCGGGCCTTCGCGCTTGCAAGGCAGGCGCTTAAGCCGCTGAGCCGTCTCACCGGCCCACGCATAGTATTTCTTAGTTTTATTTTTTAACCTCCTTTGTTAACCTTCCAAGTGACCCATGTCTATTGCTTCTGCTCTTTTCCCTCCCAGTCCTCCTGGATTGGCTTTGGGGGAATTGGAAGTCTTCGGTGGCATTTCGTTGTCTGTGTTCTCGTGTTTCTATTCCTTTTTTATTTGTGTTGTTCTGTGTTGAATTTGGTGGCACTTACAGTTGAAAGACTTTGTTGCTAATTTAGAGATCTCTTTAGTCTATTTCACAGTGATGTAATTTGGGCAAGGCTGACTCTAGTCCTTTAATTGAAACTTAAAATCCAACCACTTGCCTTAATTTGAAAGGGTTGTATGGAAGGTGATTGGCTCAACACAGAGTTCTGTGCGCATGTACAATGGCACGGTTCATATCAAAAAAGTAAGTTGTGTATTGGCATACAGGGAAAACCCATTAATACTCATGTTTATGCAAACCTGACTGTTTAAAGTAAATCACATACTGTGATAATGTCCAAGACAAATTGGACTTTAACGTACTATGTGAACTAGATACCACTCAATACCACTCTTAACTGTAAAAAAAAATGCACCATCATAGGATAAACATTAAGAAACACAATATTGACATACAGCTAATATGTACAAAATGCTACAGGTATAGTTCTGGTAATGGTAGAAAACACTTAACAGTAATTTTATGGATTTGACTATCTACAGATTATTAAAGCTTAATGGTTATATATTAATGATATAAGTAGTTGGGAAAATGTAAATGCCAGAAAAAAAATTGGAAATGAGCCACTAGCATATTAGGAGGAGGAGAAAAGTAGGGGTACATATGATCCTATCAGTGACTAGAAGGCTGTCGGTATATGGACACCCAAGGATTCCTTTTAATATCCATGTTTCCACCACTGTTGATATTAATCCTTGACTCTTCTATAGGTCTCCGTTCAATCCAGAAAATTTTTTCTTACAAGGCTTTGTCTGTAGAGCCCTGCAAGGACCCAAGTACTGAAGAAAGTGGGCTCCTCAAACAAACACATTGACCTCCATATTTTTCACATGTGCCAGTGCAAGGAGTTGTGGCCCAAAGCCATATGCCTGATGGTATTTTAACAGGAATCCTGATGTCACAGCTGGTGTGTAGTGTCCTCATGCAGATCCCTAGAGACCTAATGTAAGTGTGCTCTTGGTACTAGGGAAGCAAGGAATTCCTGCCACCTCCACATGCATGGGTCAGTGAGAAGGTGTCCCTCAGCATTCTTGGCCCCTTCCTTGATGTGAAGTTGCTTAGATTGGAAAGGATGGAATTCCACGCACTATGCTCCCTACAGAGAGTGAGAGAAAGAATTGATGCTGAAATCTTGAGCATGGATGGAATGATTCTGCAGGTTTCTGCGACTCTTCAGTCCCTTCCCAGGACACTTACAATAGGAGTGTTTGCAGGTACAGGAGGCAAAGTTTCCGTTCTGGAGACAGGACTGTTCCCCTGTATGCATCCCAGCTTCCAGGTAAGTTTGGATATCATTCAACAGGTTATAGGAGCACTAAAAGGTTCACTGACTCTATACTGACATCCTATTTTCCATGTTTTTCCAGGATCCCTTGAACAAATCAGAGGGTTGCTGAGAAGGCTAGTGCTGGAACCTCATGGGAATGTCAGTAAAAGGGGCGCTATCTCTTCATTGGAGGCTAGATGATCTTCTGTATCCAGGTGGATTGTAGAAGTATGTGAATAATGAGTTTTTTCTCATTTTTTCTGCATACACATCACTTTCGTACTTGGGTAGTGTAGCATTCAGGACTTATGCCACATCAACCTTAGGACTCTTCTTTTGAGGTACTCATTTGACTATAGATGGCAAATCTGTAAATTTCCCCCCTTATTGGTCAAGTCTGGTTAGTGCCTTGGTGGTATCATGAGTGTGCAGCAGATGTTTTTCAAACATTGCGTATAAGTCTCATATATTTCATACTAGTGCATTAGGCATTAAGACCTTTTAATGAAGTGGGTTCCTTAGACATACATTGGGTCAGTTTGGAAGGTATCTTCTCAAGTGTGTCCATTTATTCTTGGTAATGGGGAGTTTGCAGGACCTGATTATTGGCCTGGGCCAAGGCCCACACTTCCTTGATGTCTGTGCGGATTTGCATGAGTACATTATAGTCCTAATTTTGACAGGATGCCTGGGAAGAAAACATCAGAAATACTGCTTTAGGCCACATCTGCACTAGTGTGCAGAAACACAGTAGGAGTCTGTGAGTAGTGATGGTGCAAAATGATAATAATGATATGCAGATTGTGCAGGTGACAGGGAAGAAGAGATTGGTAAATGATAGTTTTTCCTCCAGTGAGTGGTCTGGAAGTCACCCATGGCACTTGAATATTGGTGATCCTGTTGAACATGGCCAGGTTCCAGTAAGTGCAGGTGTGGGCCTCTATCCTACCTGCAGACAGGGGATCTCCATACTTCAGAAATTGATGCTGGGTTCTCTGTGGGTTTTCATGGTCACATTTATGTGCAGGATCTCAGGGGAGTGATGAAGGGGGAACTAAGCCAGTTCAGGACTATGAGTTTGGCTGTTGTGTAGAGTGCAGGATGATGAATATTGAGGTATCCCTGTGTGTCTGTACTACATGTTCCCTGGTCCTATCACATTATGGTGGAGTAGACTTCTGGGAAGGAAGCACAGGAATCTTCGTACATGATTCATGGAGGAGGATGAGTGCTTTACCGTGATAGCATCCCCTCAGATTGGTTCAGATATCAATGTGGAAGGAAAGCATTTTCTGCCAGTAGTGATGGTGGAGGAAAGGGCCAGGTGTTTTGGAGACCAAAGGCCATGCTGAATGACAGGACTTTCACATGACTGCGTTAGACTTCCTCTGTGGTAGGTATATTCATTAAATGAGATTTTATTTTCCAGATAACAGATGGCCCCATAATTCCTACAGTGGACTTTCCCTAGTTCTCAAGGTGTGATGTTTCCAGCTATGTTGAATAGGAGCCTCTGCATAACCTAGGGTTGCAATTTTCATTATCAGGTATCCTGTAAAGATCCCAACTGGTGATCACATCATATGAGATGTTGCCACCTTTAGGCATGGGGTAATTTTTTCTTTTTCCATGAGTATTGGAATAGGCTCCTTAGGATCCTTGTCATATCCCTGCTGTTTGACCTGTTACAACAAAGGTAAAACAAGAGCCTCTTCCCAGTATCACCCAGTAAGCATCATATTTTCATGCGGGATGTCTGGGCCTTAAGGTGCTTACTGTTTTATATGTAGAGGCAGGGATTCTTCTTATTGTCCACATTTCCTCCACTACTGATTTTGTGCTTTGCAACTTCTACAGGTTTCTGCTCGAGGGAGTAAGATTTCCTACCAGAAATTGTGAGTGGAATACTGAAAGGTCCCAGTCAAGAAGAGAGTGGGAAACACAATGACCTCTGCATTTCTCACCTGTACTGGTGCAAGGAGACATAGCCTAAACCAGTATTCCTGAAATTGTCTTCACTGGGATCCTGAGGTCACAGTGAGGAGTACAGAGTACTCATGCACATGAGTACAGACATCAGGTAAGTGAGGGACTTAGCCCAGTCCAAACACCAAGTCTGAAATACTCCCCTTTGCACAAGGGAGTGATGAAGGTTTTCTTCAGCATTCCCGCCCCTTCTCAAATTGAATTGTGGTATGCCAAGAAGGCTGTAATTGGAACATATTGCAAATGTCAGTTAAGAATCAGGGTGCTGGTTCCTGATTGGGGACCATGTGTTCTTCAGTATGAAGGTGGGTATCAGAAACATGACCATAAGGACGTGTTCTCATTTCTTTCTGGATGCACATCTACTCTAAGGCTTGGCTCATGTAGGGTTCAGATTCTGCCTTTTGTATAGATTTGAGTATTGTGGCAAATTTCTGATGGGATTGCCTTCATTTTGCATGTGTGGTGCTCAGTGCCTTTTTCCTCTCATGAGTGACCACTAGGTACTTTTTAATTAAAGTCTGCAGATGTCATGCATTTCATACTAGACAGTAGGGGCATAAGTGGGGAAGAGTTCACTTTTTCTTTTTGGGATTTGGAAGACATAGATTGGAGAAGTTATGGAGCTATCTACTCAAGAAATCTCAGTTTCTCTTGCAGCGCTAATTCACTGACTTCTACCAGGAGACTTGAGGCGGTGATAGACCTGAAGTGATACAATGATGTCAACAGTGTGCAGGTAAGCAAGAAAAATGGAAAACAAATGGATGTTGTTTTCTCTCCATCTTTTTGAAGAAGTGTTTCATAGCTTGCTGTGGTCAGTGAACATCAGTGATCTGGTTGAACTTTTCCAGGTTCCACCTAAGTGTGTATGTGGCCCTTCCACATAGAAAAAGACATGGAATTTCTATGGATTTCAGTAAGTGATGATGGGGAGGTTTCTGTATACTATATTGGATGTGTTAGTGTGCAGTTGCTCAAGGAAACAGTGAGTGATGTACCAAGCCAATTCAGTGACTATGGTTTTGTCCTTGGTGTGGCATATAGGATAATGAGTGTTCAGGGATCCACATGTCTTATCATTGCTTTTTCCTTGGTCCTATGACAAGGTGTTGGAGCAGCCTTCTGAGCAGGAGGCACAGGAATCGTAGCAGATAAACTCTGGATGAGGATGAGTGTCTTGGTAGGATAGAGTTCCCCTCAGATTGGTTCTGTTGTCAAGGTGAAGTAAAAGCCTTTTTTGTCAATGTTGACAATCAAGGAAAGGGTTAGGTGCCCTTGGAATTTCCTTCAGGTAGGTATATGTAATGATGTAGAAAACAATTTTGCATCAAGATTTCAGATGATCCCGTAAGTCTTAATGTGGAAATTGTCCAGGTCTGAGTGTCTGGTATTCCTAAACTAGGGAGAAAAGGACCCTCTACCTAACCTGCTGTTGCCCTGTGTGACCACCAGATATCCTGTGATGGGCCTGGCTGTAGGTCAGATCTTGTGAGATGTTTCCATCTTCTACATGGAGCACCTTCCCATTTTGTCATGAACATTGGAAAAGGTCCAGTCTTTTCCTTGCTATTTCACGTGTGTGACAACAAAGGTACAACAAAAACTCCTCCCAATCACTCTGATAAGAAATGCTTTTTCTTGTAGGATTCTTTCCTTCTAAGCTGTATTCTATACTCTCTGTCATATATGGTGACACAGGGATTCTTGTTAACATCCAGTTTTCAACCACTATGGATATTTTTCTGTGGAGCTGCTGTAGCTTTCTGTTCAAGAGAGAAAGATTTCTCTTACCGGGCTTGGGTTACGGAATTCTGAGGGACCCAGGTAGGGAAGCAAGTGGGCACTGCGAACAATATTAACTACTGCAATTCTCTCGTACAGGTGAATGGAAAGGTGGAATAAATCAGTATTTCTTACCTATCACAGGTACCCTGATGTCAAAGTGAGCATACAGTATTTTTTTTGATACCTAGAGATAGCAACTTAGTGTGGTCTTGGGTCCAAGGCATCGGTGAGGTTCCATCACTTCCACATGCACAGGTAATTGAAAAGGTGTCCTTTCGTATTCCCTTGCCTTTCAAGTATTTCACGTGCTCAGTTCACAAAGGATGGTGTCTTGGGAAATATTAGTATCTGTGGAGGGCACTTGGCTTAGGCAAAGTCAAAAGAATGAAGAAAGATAAGCTTTGAAGCAGAGATCCTTCCCAGGTTTTGTGCTTCTTGAGGTCCTGCCTGAGGACCAGTAAGTACAGGAGATTTTTCAGGTGTCCAGGTAGGAGATGTTCACCTCTGGAGATGGGAATATTGCTGTGGGAATCAACCCAGCATCCAGGTAAGTTTCCAGTGTCATTCAGCAATTGATAGCATCATCAATATGCTCATCAGCTCTATACTGACACCATCTCCATGTTTTCTCCAGTTTCCCCTGAAGAGTGCTATGGGATGCTAAAGAGGCTATAGGCAGAACCTCACGGAAATGTCAGGTAGGGACCAGGCTCCTGTTTCCTCATTGGTGACCATGTAGTTCTCCATATCCAGGTAGAATGCAGAAGCATATGCATCATTGGATATCTTATGTCTTCGGGGTGCATGTCCATTTTAGGAAAAGTCCTTTTGTGGGTGCAGAGCCTATGCCCCATCAATGCTCAGAGCCATTTTTTTCTGGTACAGTAAGTCCCTGACTTGTACAGATTTCAGCTGCTAACTTTCATAGGTGTACTGTATAAGATTCACAGCTGTACTGTGTAAGACTCACTTTCTGAGGCTATGAATGAATGCAGTTTACAAATGTTCTCCTGCAGTGAAACTCATTGGTAAATTGGAGTCTTTCTGTATATATTTGAATTCTCATGCTGAAATGCTCATGGTTCTGTCATTATTTTGTTAGTGTAATGGTCACTGCCTTTTTGGTATTGTGAGGGAACACCAGCTAATGTTGAATCCCTGCCAGCAGATCCCATGCATGCCTACAAGTCCCCAGAGGTACTAACACAGTGAGCTCTCATTTTTCATGCATCCTGGTGGAAGGAGTAATGGCCAAAAGCATGTATATTTTACATAGATGCTGATGTCACCATGTGTTATGCAACGTTGTCGTATGGAACCCTAGAGACTTCTACTAAGTGTGAGGTTCAACCAATTGAAAATGAGATCTGATTCCCTCCCTGAGCACAAATAAGCAACGCAGGTGTCAATAGGCATTGTTGGGCCCTCCTCGATTTGAAAGTTCTCAAATCAGAAAGAGTCAAGTCCTTGACCATGCTACTGTGTTTGAGGGGACACTTAGCATGGGAAAGATCAAATGGCTGAAGAAATTGTGAATATCAAAGGGGGATTCTATCCAGGATTTTTGTTCTTGTTGAGGTACTGCCTTGGGAGCAGTAAGCATAGCATATTTTGCAGGTATCCAGGTAGGAGAGTTTGAACTTGGCACAGCACTGTTTCCCTGCCTGCATCCCAGCATCCAGGTAGGTTTCCAGTGTCAGTCATAGCTTTAGGGTGGCACTGGAATTCTTGTCAACTCTACACTGACACCCTCTCCTCCATGTTTTCCCCTGGTTCCCGTGAAAGGACGAGAGCGTTGCTGTGAAGGCTGTGCTAGGAAACTCATGCAAAGTTCAGGTAAGACTCAAGATGCTGGTACCATTGAAGACCATGTCAGCCTCCATGTCCAGGTGGATGGCAACAGCATGTGCACAACTTGGTATTTGTCATATTTCGTGTGTGCTCACCCATTTTAGATCTTGGCCAGTGTCTTGTTCAGAGCTCAGCCCCATTCACCCTCAGAGCCTTTTTTCTGGTATAGATTTCACTAGTGATGAAAAACCTCTCACGAGTCCCTCTTTAGTTTTCCAGTTGTAGTAAAGGTTCTTCTTTGCTATGATGAGGGAGTATCAAGTACTGCTGAGTCCCTTTCAGTAGAACTTGTGCATTTCATTCTGTTCCCCACTGTGGGGCATAAGCTGGGTAGCAAGTCATTGTCATAGGGTGGGTTCCTATGATAAGGTTTAAGCAGTTCAGCAATTGTCTCCTCTAGAGTATCTGTTTGCTCTGCCATGTCTACTCTGTGGGCCCGTAGGAGTCTGGTAGTGGCTATAAACTGTACATGTGATGATAACATGGACATTGTGTAGGTGGCCATGGGAAAGGGCCCAATAAAGGGTAGAATTTTTCCTGGGGCATCTTTTCCAGTGACGGGTAAAGACCTCACTGTAAGTCATGATACACCACCTGTTGAACATCATCAGTATCCCGGTAAGTACAGATATGGGCCTAACACACAGCACCAGACGGGGAGTCCATTGGACTTTCATAAGTGATGACAGGTTACCCATGTGTTGAAAGTGTTGCGCTTTGAGTGCAAGTGGCAAGGGAAGTGATAGAGGCAGAATTAAGCCAATTCAGTTACCAGGAGTTCACCCATATTATAAGTTGCTGAAACATGAATGTTGCAAGATTCTTGTGTCTTGGGATTGCTTTTTCCCTGTCCCGTGACATTGTAGGGGAGCAAACATCTGAGCAGAAAACACAGGAACTTGAGCAAGTGACGAGATAAGGATGTGTGCCTTGGATGATAGTGTTTTCCTTGGATTTGTTCTGATATCATTGTGGAGTGAAAGGCTTTTATGTGAGTGTTGAAGACGAAGGAAAAGGCTATTGTTTTTGCAGACCAACGTGCATGATGATCAATGTGCTTTCTGCATGGTGGTGTAGGACATTCTTAAATTGATATATATAGCAATGTAAAACATTTTGCTTCGTAGAGATTGCTGATGTTCAAGTAAGTCCTCAAGTGAACGTAGGCTGGTTCTCAGGGCCTGAAGTTCACCAGAGAGTTTTAAAAGCAGCCTGTGGCTAACCCATCATTACCAGGTTTTATCCACTCTGTATCTTGGGAAAGGTTCAGCTGATGATGAGGTCTTAGGAGATGTTGGGCCTTAGGCCATGGGACTCTATCTTCATTTCAAAGGAGCATTTGAAGAAGGCCCGTTGTTACTCTTCTCCCTCTTTTCAACAGGGGTGCCAACAGAGATAAAACAAGTGGCTTGTCCCAGTGGCTAATGGCAAGCATGGCATTTTCTTGTAGGTGGGCTAGTACATAAGGTGTTTTCCGTGTTCCCTGTCATACATGGAAACCCAAGGATTCCTTTTAATATCCATGTTTCCAGCAGTGTGGATATTAACCTTTGACTCTCCTACAGGTTTCCTTTCAATACGGTAAGTTTTTATCTTACAAGGCTTTGTCTGTTGAGTACTGCAAGGACGCAGTTACTGAAGAAAGTGGGCTCCTCAAACACCCACAGTGAACTTCATATTTTTCATGTGCCAGTGCAAGCAGTTGTGGCCTAAAGCCATATGCCTCGTGGTGTTTTAAAAGGAATCCTGATGTTACAGTTGGTGTCTAGTGTCCTCATGCACATCCCTAGAGAAGACCTAAGGTAAGTGTGGTCTTGCAACTAGGGCAACTAGGAACTCCTACCACCTCCACATGCATGGGTAAGGGAGAAGGTGTCCCTCAGCATTCTTGGCCCCTTCCTTGATTTGAAGTTTCTCGGGTTGGCATGGATGGCATTCCACACACTGCACTCATCAGAGAGAGTAAGAATTGATGCTGAATCCCTGAGCATGGATGGAGTGATTCTGTGCAGGGTTTTGTGAATCCTGAGTCCCTGCCAGGAACAGTTAGCATAAGAGTGTTTGCGGGTGCAGGAGACAGAGATTCCATTCTGGAGACAGGACTGTTGCCCTTTATGCATCCCAGCATCCTGGTAAGTTTCCAAAATCATTCATCGGTTTATGGGAGCACTAAAATGGTCACTGACTCTATACTGACACCCTCTTTTCCATGTTTTTTCCAGGATCCCTTGAACAAATGATAGGGATGCTGAGAAGACTAGTGGTGGAATCTCATGGGAATGTCAGGTGAAGGGGTGCTATCTCTTCATTAGAGACCAGGTGATCTTCTGTATCCAGATGGATTATAGAAGTATGTGAATAATGAAGTTTTTCTCATTTTCTCTGGGTACACATCACTTTAGGACTTGGATAGTGTAGAGTTCAGGGCTTATGGCACATCGACCCTAAGACTCTATTTTTCAGGTACTCATTTGACTATAGATGGCAAAGCTCTAAATTTTCCTCCCTTATTTGGCAAGTGTGGTTAGTGCCTTGGTGGTATCATGAGTGTGCAGCAGATGCTTTTCAAATACTGTCTGTAGATCTCATATATTTCATACTAGCGCTTTAGGCACTAAGTCCAGCAGAATGTCCTTTTAATAAAGTGGGTTCCTTAGACATGAATTGGAGGAGTTTGGTAGGTATCTCCTCAAGCCTATCCATTTATTCTTGCAAACAGGAAGTTTGTAGGACCTGGTTGTTGGCCTGGGCCAAGGCCCACACATCCTTGATGTCTGTGGGGATTTGCATGAGTACATTGTACTCCTCACTGTGACATCAGGATGCCTGTGAAGAAAACATCAGGAATACTGCTTTAGGCCACATCTCCACTAATCTGCAGAAACACAGTAGGAGTCTGAGTGTAGTGATGGTGCAAAATGATAATGATGATATGCAGATTGTGGAGGTGACAGTGAAGAAGAGATTGGTAAATGATAGTTTTTCTTCCAGTGAGTGGTCCAGAAGTCACCAACGGTACTTGAACATTGGTGATCCTATTCAACAGAGCCAGTTTCCTGTAAGTACAGGAGAGGTCCTCTCTCCTAGCTGCAGACAGGGTATCTCCATACCTCAGAAAGTGATGCTGAGTTCTCTGTGGGTTTTCATGGTCACATTTAGGTGCAGAATCTCAGCAGAGTGATGAAGGGAGAACTAAGCCAGTTCAGGACTATGAGTTTGGTTTTGGTGTAGTGTGCAGGATGATGAATATTGAGGTATCCCTGTGTGTTTGCACTACTTGTTCCCTTGTCCTATCACATTGTGGTTGAGCAGCCTTCTGGGAAGGAAGCACAGGAATCTTGGCACATGATTCATGGATGAGGATGAGTGCTCTACCATGATAGTGTCCCCTCACATTGGTTCTGATATCAGGGTGGAAGGAAAGCGTTTTGTGTCAGCAGTGATGGTCAAGGAGAGGTCCACGTGTTTTGCTGACCATATTGTATCCCAAATGACAGGATTTTCTTGTGTAATGGTTGGACTTCCCTTGAGATAGGTATATGCAGTGATGTAGAAAATGTTTTGGTTGGGATTACAGATGGTCAGGTAATCCTGAAGTGAACATAGCCTGGTTGTCAGGGCAGGATATTTCCTGCAACATGTTGCGTGTTTTTTGACTAGTGTCTTCAGAAGGGCCTAGTTGGTGATCACATCTTGTGAGATATTACCACATTCTGGCATGGGATTACTTCTTTTTACCATATACTTAGAACAGGTCCCTTGTGAAGTGTCTTTTCCCTGGTGATTGACATGTGTAATGGCAAAGATAAAACAAGAGACTCTTGCCGGTATCAACCAGTAAGCATCACATTTTCGTGAAGGATGTCTGGGTTTTAAAGTGGTTTCCATGCTTTCTGTTGTATATAGTGAGGCAGGGATTCCTGTTAATTTCCAGGTTCGCACCACTAGTGATATTGACCCTTGCAGCTGTTAGGTTTGGCAGAGTAAAGATAAAGAAAATAGATCGAGGAAAGCCTTTAATGCGGGGGTGTGGGAGGGGTGCAGTAGGATGTAGAGGACTCACACAGTAGGAGGCCATGTGACAGAGCATTTACTGGGTTTAGCTGGGGGTGGAGTTTGGAGGGGCAGGCAATGTGACATAAAAGAAGGGGATTGGGAGATATTTGGAGCATGCATGAAAGGGAGAGAGGAAGTTTATTTTAGCCTGGGGAAAAAGAAGGAGGGAAGTGGGTGATATGCTGTTGCTTTGGGCTTGTCCCCATTTTGGAGTACCTCTATGATGGCCAAGCAGCTTTAATATGGGCATGAACCCATCAGCAACATCTGCCAGTTTCCACTGAGGAACTAAGATTTCTCTTACTAGGCTTTGCCTGGGGAGTACTGCAAGGATCCAGATAGAGGAAATGGGCTTCTCACAGAAACATGGTGACCTTCACATTTCTCACCTGTGCTGATTCAAGGAGCTGTGGGCTAAAGCAGTATTCCTGATGTTTTCTTTACAGTGATCCTGATGTCAGAGTGAGGAGTACAATGTACTCATGCAGATCCCACAGATATCAAGGAAGTGTGGGCCTTTGCCCAGGCCCACAACTAGGTCCCACAAATTCCCCACCAAGAAGTAAGTGACAAAGGTATGCCTCCACATTCCTGGCCATCCTTGATTTCAGGGCGCTCAGGTGAGACAGGATTGAGTCCTCAGCACTATATCTATCATTAAGTTGACACTTGGCATGGGCGATGTCAAATAGATGCCAAAACATGAACGTGAAGCAGTGATTTTTTCCAGGATTTTTTGCTTGTTGAGGGTCAGTCCCAGTATCTGGAAGAATTGGAGAGTTCATTGGTGTCTACGCTGGGAGAGTTGGGACTTTGGGGACATGGTTGTTTTCCTGGCAGTCAGCCCAGGGTCCACAGAAGTTTCCACTGTCATGCAATGCCTTATGGGGAAACCCTAATACATTTCTACTCTATACTGATACAGTTTTCTCAATGTAATTTTCAGGTTCCCTTGAATTCAGGTGTGGGAAGCCAGGAAGGAAGGCTGTCAGTGGAACTTCTTGCAAATCTTAGGTAAAGTCAGGGTGCTGGCACTTCTTTGGGGAACACGTGGTCCTTAATATCCAGGAATATGTCAGGAGCATGTGCAAAAAGAAATGGTGTCATGTTTCCTGGGTGCACATCCATTTCCTGGCCATCATCTCAGCATCTAAGTTAATTCCCATAACATTCAATGGTTTACACAGGCACTGAAGCACTCATTGGCTCTATATAAACCTGCTCTTCTTTTTATTTTTCAGGTTCCCTTGAATATACTGTGGAATTCCACGAGAGCTGTGCATGGAACCACTTGAAAATGTTATTTAAGAATCAGACTGCTGGGACCACACGGTTCTTGGTACCCAGAAACATGTCAGGAGCCTGCACGTAAGGTGATGTTCTCTTGTTTCTTGGAAGCACAAACATCCCGATGTCACTTGTGTATGGTTCATAGCCTACACATGATTCATGCTCAGAGAAGTGAATACAATTTTTCCCCGTATCGATCTGAGTACTGCTGGTGATGCTTTCCTATTACTGGCTTTTTCATTGCAAATATGGTGTTCAGTGCCTTGTTGCTACCATCAGGGAGCTTTTGAATCCCTTTCAGCAGATCTGGTGCCTTTCAGACTGTTCCGTGTAAGAGAATAAGTGGGGGAACAAATCATTCTCATAGAATTCCTGAGTAATATCTTAGAACAGTTGGACAAGTATCTACTCATGTGTGCATTTACTCTGCACAGCTACTCTCTGAGTACCCGGGAGTCTGATCATGACATGGAGGATAAATAATACTATGACATGGATATCGTGCAGGTGGACATGGAGGAAAGGATGGGTAATGCATAGACTGTGTGGGGCATCTCTACCGGAGAGGGGTCAGAGCCACTCAGGTAGCGACAAGAGGCCATACTTTTAAAAATCTCCAGGTTTCTGGTAAGCGCAGATGTGGTACTGCATTGTAACTCCCATCAGGTAATTTCCATGGACTGTGGTAAGTGACAGTGCAGTCCCTGTGTGTTTTTGTGTCTGCGCCTTTGGAGCAGGTTCCAAGGGACGCAGTGAAGGAAGAACTTAAGTGAATGAGTAACAGGAGACTGCCCTTTATGAAATATGCAAAAACCCGACATTTGAATGATCCGTGTCTCTTTGCATTGCATTTTCTCTGCTCTGTCATATTTTGTGGAACATCCTTCTGAGCAGGAATCACAGGAATCTTGGCTAGTGTCCAGTTGCTAAGAATGAGTCCTAGATGATGGTGCTTACTTTGGAATTCTTCTGGTGTCATCTTAGAGAGAGCTTTTCGTGCCTATGATGATGGCCAAGGAAAGGGCCATTTGTTCTTGGTGAGAAAAATGTTGTTGGACTTTTACTCATGTGGTTATGTGCAGCATGTAGGAAATATTTTTGTGTGTTTTGAATTATTATTTTAATAGTACATGTTTGCATTTGGTGTAGTTAACAGTCATTTTGAGAATTGGCAACATGTACATATTACAGCATTTTTCTTCATTTTTTATGATTGGGTAAAGGAAAGGTGGTATGTATATATAATGTAATACTACTCAGCAGAAAAGTTTTGGCTCTGAGCTTCCAGAATGTGCTTAGAAACACAGGGTGGTTCTCAAGGCCGAATGTTCCTCAGTGAGATGGAAAAGGAGCTTGTGCCTAAACGGTGTTTCCATGTTTTCTCAACGAGTCTCCTTGGAAGTGTTCAGTGGTGATCCACACTTGTGAGATGTTGGCACCTTCACTCATGGACCACCACATTCTTTGCACATGAAGATTTGAAGAGGATCCTTGGTCACCCTTTCCCCTGCTGTTTGACATGTGTGACAACATAGTCAAACAAGTGATTTTTTTGTAATAGTAATGTTAAGCGTGGCAATTTCTTGTAAGTTGACTGGTACATAAGGTGTTTTTCATGTTCACTGTCATATGCAGACATCCAGGGCTTCCTTGTAGTATGCAGATTTGCACCTCTGTGTATATGGCCCCTTGCCCTTCTACAGTTTTCAGTGAAATGGAGATATACTTCTCTTACCATGCTTTGTCTGTGGAGTCCTGCAAGGACGCACGTAGTGAAACACGTTGGCTCCCCAAGCACACACAGTGACCTCCAAAACTTTTATTTGTTCTTGTGCCAGGAGACATTGCCTTAATTAGCAATCCTGATGTTGTTTTCACTGAGATACTGATGTCATACTTCGTGTCCATTGCACTCATGTGCATTCTTGGAGATATATATGAAGTGTAGTCATGCAATAAGGGAACCAAGGAGATCCCACCAGCTGCAATCAAAAGTTCAAAAAGAAGGTGTCCCTCGGCTTTCTCAGCCCCTTTCTGATTTGGAGGTGCTGAGGTCAAGAAGGAGGGCATCCTAAGCACTGTATTCTCTGTGATGGGCCTCTTGACATGAGTGAGGTCAAATGGGTGATGAAACTGAGAACATGGAAAGAATGATTCTGTGCAGGTTTTTGTGATTACTGAAGTCCCACCCAAGACAGTGAACATAGGAGTGTTTCCAGGTGTGCAGGGGCAAAGGTTCAACTGTGGTGACAGGACTCTTGCCCTATATGGATCCCACCATCACGTGAGTTTGCAGGGTCATTCAGTGGCTTATGGGGCACCAAAATGCTCATTGACTTCACGCTGATACCCTCTTTTCTGTGTTTTTTCTAGGTTTCTTTGAAGAAAGGTTAGGGATACTAAGACGCCTAAGGCAGGAACCTCATGGAAATGCCAGGTAATATGGTGTTGTCCCTTCACTGGAGGCCAGATAATCTTCTGTATCCATGTGGATTGTAGGTGTGTGTAAAATGTGGTATTTCTCATGTGTAGTGGTGGGCATCCAGTTTAGGACTTGGATAAAGTAAGGTTGGGGGGATATTCCATATTGACACTTTGTTTCTGGTATTCATTTGAATGCACATGCCAATATCTAACATTTCCCCATTTATTTTGCAAGTGTGGAGATCAGGTGGTTTTTTTTTTTTTAACGTGGGTACTGGGGGTTGAACATAGGACCTCTCGTTTGCCAGCAGGCGCTTATAGCACTGAGCTCTCTCAATGGCACCTTAGGTGCATATGAGTCACTGTCTACAGATCTTGTACCTTTCATATTATTCCTTTAGGGCATTAAGTGGGGCAGTAGGGCATCGTCATAGTATGGTTCCTGAGACATGGATGGGAGCAGTTTGGTAGATTTCTTCTCAAGTGTTTCCATTTCTTCTTGTAGAGCTAGTCTGTGGCAACATCCTAGGAGTCAGGGAGTGGTGATGGAGCACATATGATATGCAGTGTACAGACTGTGCAGGTGACAGGTAAGAGAGGATTGATAAATCATAGTTTTTTTGGGGTGTCTCTTCTACTGCGGGGTATAGAAGTCTTCTTAAGCCCTTGTACATCAGTGATCCCATTCTACATGGCTGAGTTCCAGGTACATGCATTTGTGGCCCTCCCTCAGAGCACCAGACTGTGTTCTCTGTATTTCAATAACTGATAATGGAGTCCCTATGGTTCTTATGGTCATATTTAGCTACAGTTTCCCAGGGAAATAATAAAGAGGGGAACATAATTCAGGACCATGATTTTGCCCTAGGTATAAGATACAAGATAATGAATGTTGAGGGATCCCTGTGTCTTTGCACAGCATTTTTCCCAGTTGTATGACTTTGTGGTGGAGCAGCCTTCTAGGCAGAAAGCACAGGAACCTTGGGATATGACTCTGTGAAGAGGATGACTGTGTCCACATGAAGGAGTTCCCATGGGATTGTTTCTGGTATCAGAGTGGAAGGAAAGCCTTTTGTGCCAGCAGTAATGGTGGAGAAAGCGCCAAGTGTTTTGCAGAAAAAAGTACATGGTGAATGACCGGATTTTCACATGATGGGGTTAGTCTTCTCCTCTGGTAGGTTTATTCATTAAATGAGAATTTATTTTCCAGATTGCAGATGGTCAGGTAATTCCTAATGTGGACATTCCCTAGTTCTCAGGGTGTGATAATTCCCGCTACATTGGACAAGAGCCTCTGCCTAACCTACTGTTTCAATTTTTGTTACCAGATATACTGTAAAGAGCCCAACTAGTGATCATGTCATATGTGCTGTTGCCAGCTTTAGTCATGAGACAACTTCTTCTTTTTGCATGAATAGTGGAACAGGCTCCTTAGGATCCTTGTCATTTCCCTGCTGTTTGACCTGTGTGACAACAAAGGTAAAACAAGAGCCCCTTCCCTGTATCACCCAGTAAGCATCATATTTTCATGCGGGAAGTCTGGCCCTTAAGGTGCTTACTATTTTATATGGAGAAGCAGGGATTCTTGTTAATGTCCACATTTCCACCACTACTGATCTTGTCCTTTGCAACTTCTACAGGTTTCTGCTCAAGGGAGTAAGATTTCCTACCAGAAATTGCCAGTGGTGTACTGCAATGTTACTAGTCAAGAAGAGAGTGGAATTTGGAAAGAAACACAATGACCTCTGCAACTCTCACCTGTGCTGGTGTAAGGAGACATAGCCTAAACCAGTATTCCTGAAATTGTCTTCATATGATCCTGATATCACAGGGAGGAGTACACTGTGCTCATGCACATGAGTACAGACATCAGGTAAGTGTGGGACTTAGCCAAGTGCAACAACCGGGTCTCAAACACTCCCCTTTCGGGCTGGTGAGATAGCTCAGCAGCATAAGTGCGTGCCTGGCAAGCGCGAGGTCCTGAGTTCTACTCCCAGTACCCACATACAAAAAAAAAGGCCAGTGATATCACTCAGCGGCATGGGTGCCTGCTGCTGCATAGGTCCTGAGTTCAACTCCCAGTACCCACACACACACACACACACACACACACACACACACACACAAACTCTCCTTTGCGCAAGTAAGTGATGAAGGTTTTCTTCAGCATTCCCACCCCTTTTGAATTGAATCATAGTATGCCAAGTAGGCTGTAAATGGAACGTCTTGCAAATGTCAGGTAAGAATCATACTGCTTGTTCCTTATCGGGGACCATGTGTTCCTCAGTATCAATGTGGATATGAGGAGCATCAGCATAAAGAGATGTTCTCATTTTTTTCTGGATGCACTTACACTCTAAGCCTTGGCTCATGTAGGGTTCAGAGTCTGCCTTTAGTATGGTATAGATTTGAGTATTGCAGCAAATTTCTGATGGGATTGCCTTCATTTTGCATGTGTAGTGTTCAGTGCCTTTTTCCTCTCATGAGCGAGCACTGGGTAACTTTTCAATTACAGTCTTGCATTTCAGATGCCATGCATTTCATACTAGACTCAGTAGGGCCATAGGTGGGGCAAGAGTTCATTGTTTCATTTTGGTGTTTGGAAGACATAGATTGAAGAAGTTATGGAGCTATATATTGAAGAGATCTCATTTTCTATTGCACTGCTAATTCACTGACTTCTAGGAGGAGACATGAGGTGGCAATGGACTCGAAGTGATACAGTGATGTCCAGAGTGTGCAGGTGAGCAAGAAAAATGGAAAACAAAAGGATATAGTTTTCTCTCCCTGTTTTTGAAGAAGTGGTACATAGCTCGCTGTGAGTCAGTGAACATCAGTGATACGTTTCAACTTTTCCAGGTTCGAGATGTGTGGATGTGGCCCTTCCACATAGCAAAAGACAAGGAATTTCTATGGATTCCAGGTAATGATGGAGAGGTTTCTGTGTACTGTAGTGGATGTGTTTCTGTGCAGATGCCCAAGGAAACAATGAGTGTTGTAGCAAGCCAATTCAGTGACTGAGTTTGTCCTTGGTGTAGCGTACAGGGTAATGAATTTTTAGGGATCTCCGAGTCTTATAATTGCTTTTTCTTTGGTCCCATGACATGGTGTTGGAGCAGCCACGTGAGCAGTAGGCACAGGAATCATAGCTGGTGACCAGTTGATGAGGATGAGTGTCTTGGCAGGATAGTGATCCCCTTAGATTGGTTCTGTTACTAAGGTGAAGTAAAAGCCCTGTGTATCAATGGGGACACTCAATGAAAGGGTCAGGTTCCCTTGGAATTCCCTTCAGGAAAGTCTATGTAAGGATGTAGAAAAAATGTTTGAGTCAAGATTTCAGATGATGAAGTAAGTCCTAATGTGGAAATTGGCCAGGGCTGAGTGTCTGGTATTCCTAAGCTAGGGAGAAAAGGACCCTCTACCTATGCCATGTTTGACCACCACATATCCTGTGACGGGCCTGGCTGGAGGTCAGGTCTTGTGAGATGTTTCCATCTTCTACATGGGACACCTTCCCAATTTGTCACAAACATTGGAAAAGGTGCCGTCTCTTCCTTGCTATTTCACGTGTGTGACAACAAAGGTACAACAAAAACTCCTCCCAATCACCCTGGTAAGAAATGCACTTTCTTTTAGGATGTTTGGCTCCTAAGCTGTATTCTATGCTCTCTGTCATATATGGTGACATAGGGTTTCTTTTTAACATTCAGGTTTCAACCACTATGGATATTTATCATTGGAGCTACTGCAACTTTCTATTGAAGAGAGTAAGATTTCTCTTACCTGGCTTGGGTTATGGAATTCTGCAGGGGCCCAGGTAGTGAAACAAGTGGGCACTGCAAACTAAATTAACCACTGCAGTTCTCACATGTGCAGGTGAAGGGAAAGGTAGAATAAATCAGTATTTCTGACGTGTCTTTCACAGGCACCATGATGTCAAAGTGAGCATACGGTATTTTTTTTGATACCTAGAGATAGCAAACAGGTCGCACAAATTCCCCACCAAGAAGTAAGTGACAAAGGTGTGCCTCGTCATTCCTGGCCCATCCTAGACTTCAGGGGCCTCAGGTGAGACAGGACAGAGTCATCAGCATTGTGAGTGTCATTGAGGGGACACTTGGCATGGGTGAGGTCAAATAAGTGCCAAATCATGCACAGGGTGGGTTGAAAGTCTTTTGTGCCAGTGGTGATGGCCAAGGAATGGTCCACATGTTGTGCTGATGATGGTGTGTCCCAAATGACAGGATTTTCTTGTGGTATTGTAGGACATACCCTTGAGATGGGTATTTGCAGTGATAGAGAAAAGTTTTGGTTGGGATTACAGATGGCTGCATAATTCCTCAAGTGGACATAGCCTGGTTGCTAGGGCAGGATATTTCCAGCGACAGGAAATAGGACACCTAAGCTGGTGTTGTCTGTTTTGTCACTAATGTTCTCCGAAGGCCCTAGTTGGTGATCACATCTTGTGAGATATTGCCGCATTCAGGCATGGGATAACTTCTTTTTACATTAACACTGGAACAGGTCCCTTGGGCAGCAATGTCTTTTTGCTGCTCTTTGACATGTGTAATTACAAAGATAAAACAAGAGATTCTCCCCGATATCAACTAATAAGCATCACGTTTTTGTGAAGGACGTCTGAGTTTTAAAGTGCTTTCCATGATATTGTGAAGCGGCGATTCCTGGTAATATCCACATTCCGACCACTAATGATATTGTCCCTTGCAACATCTGCCAGTTTCCATTTAGGGACTAAGATTTCTCTTACTAGGCTTTGCCTGTGGAGTACTGCAAGAATCCAGATAGAGGGTGTGGGCTTCTCAAAGAAACACAGTGACCTTCATAATTCTCACCTGTGCTGATTCAAGGAGCTGTGGCCTAAAGCAGTATTCCTGATGTTTTCTTTACAGTGATCCTGATGTCAGAGTGAGGAGTACAGTGTACTCATGCAGATCTCACAGACATCAAGTAAGTATGCGCTTTCACGCGGGCCCACAAGCAGATCCCACTAATTCTTCACCAACAAGTAACTGACAAAGCTGTCCCTCCACGTTCCTGGCCCATCCTTGATTTTCGGGGGCTCAGGTGAGACAAGACAGAGTCCTCAGCATTGCGACTGTCTTTGAGGGGACACTGGGCATGGGTGAGTTCAAATATGCAAAATTATGAACATCAAACTGGTGATTTGGTCCAGGATTTTTTGCTTGTTGAAGGCCAGTCTAAGTATCTTGAAGGATTAGAGAGCTCGTTGGTGTCCACTTTGGAGAGGTTGGACTCTGGGGACATGGTTGTTTTCCTGGCAGTCACCCCAGTGTCCACACCAGTTTCCAGTGTCATTCAGTGCCTTATGGGGAAACCCTAATGCATTTATGCTCTACACTGATATAATCTTCTCAGTGTAATTCCCAGTTCCCCTTGAATTCTAGTGCGGGAAGCCAGGAAGGAAGGATTTCAGTGGAACTCCTTGAAAATCTCAGGTAAGGTCAGGGTGCTGGCACTTCACTGGGGAACACATGGTCCTCAATATACAGGAATATGTCAGGAGCATGTGCAAAAGGAAATGGTGTCATGTTTTCTGGGTGCCCATCCATTTCCCTGGCCGTCATCCCAACATCTAAGTAAATTTCTATAACATTCAGTGGTTTACAAAGGCACTGAAATACTCATTGGCTCTATACGAACCTGCTCTTCTTTTTAATTTTTCAGATTCCCTTGAAGAGACTGTGGAATTCAAAAAGAAATCTGTGTATTGAAGCACTTGAAATTGTTATTTAGGAATCACACCAGAGAAGGAATCATACCAGAGAGGTGTCTGAACCACTCAGGTAGCCATAAGAGGCCATGCTTTTAAAAATCTCCAGGTTTCTAGTAAGTGCAGATGTGGCACTGCATTGTAGCACCCATCAGGTAATTTCCATGGACTTTGGTAAGTGATGGTGTAGTCCCTGTGTTTTTTGTGTCTGCACTTGGGAGCAGGTTCCCAAGGGAGGCAATGAAGGAATAACTTAAGCCTTCTGAGCAGGAATCACAGGAATCTTGGCTAGTGTCCTGTTGATGAGGATGAGTCTTAGATAATAGTGCTCACCTCAGAATTCTTGTGGTATGCACTTGGAGAGAGTTTTTTGTGCCCATGATCACGCCTAGGAAAGGGCGATTTGTTCTTGCTGAGAAAAATGTTGTTGGACTTTTACTCAAGTAGGTATATGCAGCAATGCAGAAAATATTATTGTGTTTTAAATTATTATTTTAATAGTACATGTTTGCATTTGGTGTAGTTAACAATCGTCTTGAGAAATGGCAACATGTACATATTACAGCATTTTTCTTTATTTTGTATGATTGGGTAAAGGAAAGGTGGTATGTATGTATAATGTAATACTTCTCAGCAGAAAAGTTTTGGCTCCAAGATTCCAGGATGTATTTAGATACAGAGGGTGGTTCTCAAGGCAGAAAGTTCCTCAGTGAGATGGAAAAGGAGCTTGTGCCTAAGCTGGTGTTTCCATGTTTTCACCACAGGTCTCCTTGGAAGGATTCAGTTGGTGATCATGTCTTGTGAGATGTTGCCACCTTCACCCATGGACCACCACCTTTTTTGCACATGAAGATTTGAAGAGGGCCCTTGGTCACCCTTTCTCCTGCTGTTTGACATGTGTGACAACAAAGTCAAAACAAGAGATTCGTTGCAAAGGTAATGATAAAATGGCATTTTCTTGTAGGTTGACTGATGCATAAGGTGTTTTCCATGTTCACTGTCATATGCAGAGATCCAGCGCTTTCTTTTAGTATGCAGATTTTGACCTCTGTGTATATTGCCCCTTGCACTCCTACAAGTTTCAGTTAAATGGAGAGGCACTTCTCTTACGAGGCTTTGTCTGTGGAGTCCTGCAAGGATGCAGGCAGTGAAACAAGAGGGGCCAACAAACATACACAGTGACCTCCAAACCTTTTATTTGTGCTGTGCCAGGAGACGTTATGTATAGCGGCATTCCTGATGTTGTTTTCACTGGGATATTGATGTCATCTTTCATGTGAATTTCAGTAATGTTGATTCTTAGAGATATAAGTGAAGTGTGGTCCTGTACCGAGGGAACTAAGGAGATCCCACCAGCTCCAGTCAAAAGGTCAAGGAGAAGGAGTCCCTTAGCTTTATCTGCCTCCTCCTGATTTGGAGGTGCTCAGGTCAGGAAGGCAGACATCCTAAGCACTGTACTCCCTCTGTGATGGGGCTCTTGACATGAGTAAAGTCAAATGGTTCATGAAACTGAGAACATGGAAAGAATGATTCCATGCAGGTTTTTATGATTATGGAGGCCTCACTCAAGACAGTGAGCATAGGAGTGTTTCAGGTGTTCAGGGGCAAAGGTTCAACTGTGGGGACAGGACACTTGCCCTATATTCATGCCATCATTCACATAAGTTTGCAGGGTCTTTCAGTGGCATAGAGGGCACAAAAATGCTCATTGACTCTGCCCTGACACACTCTTTTCTGTATTTTTCCAGGTTCCTTTGACAAAGGATAGGGAAGCTGAGAAGACTAGGGCTGGAACCTCATGTAAATGCCAGGTAACAGGGTTTTGTCGCTTCACTGGGGGCCAGGCAATCTTCTGTATCCATGTAGATTATAGAAGTGTGTGTATGATGTGATATTTCTCACGTTTACTGTGTTCATCCAGTTTAGGACGTGGTAAAGTAAGGTTTGGTGGCTAGTCCGTAGTGACACTTTGTTTCTGGTACTCATTTGACTACACTGCTAATATCTAACGTTTCCCCCTTTTTTTTGCAAGTGTGGAAATCCGTGCGTTTGTGCTACTGTGAATGAGCGTTAGGTGCTTTAGAATCACTGTCTTCAGTTCTTGTACCTTTCATGCTATTCCATTAGGACATTAAGTTGGGCAGTAGGGCATTGTCATAGTGTGGTTTCTGAGACATAGATTAGAGCAGTTTTGCAGATTTCTTCTCAAGTGTTTCCATTTCCTCTTGTACAGCTACCCTGTGGCAACAATGTAGGAGTCTGGGAGTTGTGATGCAGCTCCTACGATATGACAGTGTACAGATTGTTCAGGTGACAGGTAAGAGAATATTGGTAAATGATAGTTTTTCTTTGGTGTCTCTTTTGTTGCAGGGTGCAAAAGTCACCAAACCTTTGAATGCCATTGATCCCATTCTACATGGCCGTGTTCCAGGTATGTACACATGTGAGCCTCGCTCATAGCACCACACGGGGTTCTGCATACTACACTAAGTGACAATGGAGTCTCTATGGTTGTTGTGGTCATATTTAACTACACGTGCCCAGGAAAATGATAAAGAGGGAAACTAGATCAAATCAGCACCATGAGTTTGCCCTAGGTTTAAGGTGCAAGACATTGAATGTTGAGAGATCCCTGTGTCTTTGCACTGCATTTTCCCGATTTGTATGACTTAGTGCTGGAGCAGCCTTCTAGGCGGAGAGCACAGGAATCTTGGCACATGACTCTGTGAAGAGGATGAGTGTGTGCAAGTGAAGGATTTCCCATGAGATTGTTTCTGGTATCAGAGTGGAAGGAAAGCCTTTTGTGCCAGTAGTGATGGTGGAGGAAAGAGCCAGGTGTTTTGCAGACCAAAGTCCATGCTGAATGACAGTATTTTCACATGACCGTCTCAGTCTTCCCCTCTGGTAGGTATATTCATGAAATGAGATTTCATTTTCCAGATATCAGATGGTCAGGTAATTCCTAAACTTGACCTTCGCTAGTTCTCAGGGTGTGATGTTTCCAGTTACGTTGACAGAAGCCTCTTGCCTAACCTAGTGTTGCAATTTTTGTTATCAGGTGTCCTGCAAAGAGCCCAACTGATGATCACATCATATGAGATTCTGCCACATTTAGTCATGGGAAAACAACTTTTTTGCATGAATATTGGAACAGGCCCCTTAGGATCCTAGTCATATCTCTGCTGTTCAACCTGTGTGACAACAAAGGTAAAACAAGAGGGCCTTTCCAGTATCACCCAGTAAGTATCACATGTTCTGCGGTATGTCTGGACCTTAAGGTGCTTACTGTTTTCTATGGAGAAGCAGGGATTCATGTTAATGTCCACAATTCCACCACTACTGATATTGTCCTTTGCAACTACTACAGGTTTCTGCTCGAGGGAGTAAGATTTCCTACCAGAAATTGCCAGTGGAGTACTGTACAGTCAAGTCAAGAAGACAGTGGGTTTTAGAAAGTAACACAATGACCTCTGCATTTCTCAGCAGTGCTGGTGCAAGGAGACATAGACTAAACCAGTATTCCTGAAATTATCTTCACAGGGATCCTGTAATCACGGTGACGAGGACACTGTGCTCATGCACATGAGCACAGACATCAGGTAAGTGTGGGACTTAGCCCAGTCCAAAAACCAAGTCTCAAAAACTTCCCTTTGCACAAGGGAGTGATGAAGATTTTCCTCAGCATTCCCGCACCTTCTCAAATTGAACTGTGGTATGCCAAGAAGGCTGTAATTGGAATATCTTGCAAATGTCAGTTAAGAATCAGGGTGTTGGTTCCTTATTGGGGACCATGTGTTCCTCAGGGTGAAGGTGGATATCAGGAGCATGAGCATACGGACGTTTTCTCATTTGTTTCTGGATGCACATCTACTCTAAGGCTTGGCTCGTGTAGGGTTCAGAATATGCTTTTTGTCTGGTATAGATTTGAGTATTGTGGCAAATTTCTGATGGAATTGCCTTCATTTTGCATGTGTGGTGTTCAGTTACTTTTTCCTATCATTAGTGAGCACTGGGTACTTTTCAATTACACTCTGCAGGTGTCGTGCATTTCATACTAGACTCAGTAGGGGCATAAGTGGGGCAAGAGTTCATTTTTTCTTTTTGGGGTGTGGAAGACATAGATTGGAGAAGTTTCAGCACTATCTCCACAACATATCTCATTTTCTACTGCAGCACTAATCCACTGACTTCTAGAAGGAGACGTGAGGTGGCGATGGACCAGAAGTGATAACAATGATGTCCAGAGTGTGCAGGTGAGCAAGAATAAAGGAAAACAAAAGGATGTAGTTTTCTCTCCCTCTTTTTGAAGAAGTGGTTCATAGCTCGCTGTGAGTCAATGAACGTCACTGATACATTTCAACTTTTCCATGTTCCAGATAAATGTGGATGTGGCCCTTCCACATAGCAAAAGACATGGAATTTCTATGGATTCCAGGTAATGATGGGGAGGTTTCTGTGTACTGTAGTGGATGTGTTTGGGTTCATATGCCCAAGGAAATAATGAGTGGTGTAGCAAGCCAATTCAGTGCCTATGAGTTTGTCCTCGGCATAGTGTAGAGGATAATGAATGTTCAGGGAACCATGTGTCTTACATTGCTTTTTCCTTGGTCTTATGACAAGGTGTTGGAGCAGCCTTCTGAGCTGGAAGCACAGGAATCTCACCAGGTAACCACTTGATGAGGATGAGTGTCTTGGCAGGATAGAGTTCCCCTCAGATTGGTTCTGTTATCAAAGTGAAGTAAAAGCCTTGTGTGTCAATGGGGAGAATCAAGGAAAGGGTCAGGTCCCTTTGGAATTCCCTTCATATAGGTATATGTACTGATGTAGAAAAAATTTTTGAGTCAAGATTACAGATGATCCAGTAAGTCCTAATGTGAAAATTGGCCATGACTATCTGGTATTTCTAAACTAGGTAGAAAAGGACCCTCTACCTAACCCTGCGGTTGCCATGTTTGACCACCAGATTACCTGTGATAGGCCTGGCTGGTGGTCAGATCTTTTCAGATGTTTCCATCTTCAACCATGAAATATCTTCCCACTTTGTCACGAACATTGAAAAAAGTCCAGTGTTTTCCTTGCTATTTCACATGTGTGACAACAAAGTTACCTCAAAAACTTCTCCGAATCACTCTGGTAAGAAATGCATTTTCTTTTAGGATGTTTGGCTCCTAACCTGTATTCTATGCTCTCTGTCAAATATGGTGACACAGGGATTCCTGTTAACCTCTAGGTTTCAACCACCATGGATAATTACCTTTGGAGTTCTGCAACTTTCTCTTCAAGAGAGCAAGATTTCTCTTACCAGCTTTGGGTTATGGAATTCTGAAGGGGACCCAGATAGTGAAGCATGGGTGCACTGCAAACAAAAGTAACCACTGCAATTCTCAAATGTATAGGTGAAAGGAAAGGTGGAATAAATAATATTCCTGACGTGTCTTTCACAGGTACCATGATGTCAAAGTTAGCATATGGTATTTTTCTTTGATACCTAGAGATAGCAACTAAGTGTGGTCTTGGGTCCAAGGCATTGGTGAGGTCCCATCACTTCCTCATGCATAGGTAAGTAAAAAGGTGTCCCTCTGCATTCCATGCCCTTTCAAGGATTTGAAGTGCTCAGTTCACAAAGGGTGGTGTCCTGGCTAATATCAGTATCTGTGGAGGGCATTTTGCTTAGGCATGGTCAAAGAAATGAAGAAAGCACTGAAGCACTGAAGCAGTGATTCTGCCCAAGTTTTTATGCTTCTGGAGATCCTGCATGAGGACCAGTAAGTACAGGAGATTTTTCAGGTGTCCAGGTAGGAGATGTTCAACTCTGGAGATGGGAATATCTCCCGGGGAATCAACCCCACATCCAGGTAAATTTCCACTGTCATTCAGCGATTTATAGCAGCATTGAAATGCTCATCATCTCTATACTGACACCATCTTCTCCATGTTTTTTCCAGGTTCCCATGAAGAGAGGTGCTGGATGCCAAGTAGTCTATAGCCAGAACCTCATGCAAATGTCAGGTAAGGACCAGGGGTCTTTTTCCTCATTGGTGACCACGTAGTTCTCCATATCCATGTAGAATGCAGAAGCATATGCATCATGGGATATCCTTATGTCTTCTGGGTGCATGTCCATTATCGGACAAGGCCATTTGTGGGTACAGAGCCTATGCCCCATCAACACTCAGAGCCATTTTTTTCTAGTACAGTAATTCCCTGACTTGTAAAGTTTTGAGTTGCTAACTTTAACAGGTGTACTGTATGAGATTCACAGTTGTACTATGTAAGACTCACTTTGTGAGGTTACGAATGAATATAGGTTACTAACGTCCTTGTGCAGTGGAACTCATTGGTAACTTAGGGCCTTACCATATAGATTTGAATACTCATGCTGAAATGCTTATGGTTCTGTCATTATTTTGTTAGTGTGATGTTCCCAGCCTTTTTGGTATTGTGAGGGAGCACCAGCTAATGTTGAATCCCTGCCAGCAGAACCCACACATTCCTATAAGTCCCTGGGGGAGTAAGGAGGGCCAGTGCTCATTTTCATAGGTGGGCTGCTTTGATACAGATTGGAACAGTTGGACAGTTGTCCCTTGAAGGAGGCCCAGTTCCTGTTGCATAGGTAGGTTGTGGGCACATAGGAGAAATCCAGTAGTGGTGATGTACCCTAAATGATACACTTATATGGATATTGTGCAGTTAGACTCAACAAGGGACCAGCAAATGGTAGATTTCCTTGGGTCTCTTTTCCGGTGAGGGATCTGGAACTTACCATGAGCCCTTGAACATCAGTGATCTTGCTGAATATCCTCAGGTAAGTGCAGATGTGGGCCTCCCTGATAGCAACAGACAGGTGATTTCCACCAATTTTGGTAGGTGGTGGTGGCTTCTGTTTGGCTTCTCATTGCCATACTTTGGGTGCCAATGCCCAAGGAAGTGATGAAAGAGGAGCTAAGTGATTTCAGTGACATTGAGTTTTCACTTGGTGTAGTGTGCAAGATAATGAATGTTGAAGGATCCCTGTTATTTGGAACTATGTTTTTGTTCTAGTCCAATGATATGGTGGAGCAACCTTCTAAGGAGAAAGCCCAGGAATCTTCAGAGTGTGTCCATTTGACCAGGATATATAATTCTCCAAAGATTGGGTTTGTTATCAAGTTGGAGTGAAAGCCATTTGTGCCAGTGGTGATAGAGATTCATAGACAGGTTTTCCTGCACAGCAAAGTGCATGCTGAGTTATGGGGTTTATGCATGGTGTTCTTGGACTTCCTTTCAGGTGGGCATATGAAACAATGTAGAATATATTTTCAATTGATGTTGCAAATCAGCTAAACCATATGTAGGAAGGAGATAGCCTGTTTCTGGGTCCTGATGATCCATAGCAAGGTCTAAAAGGCGACTCTCCCTAACCTGGATTTTACATGTTTTGTCTCCAAATATCCTGTGAACGGTCCTGCTGGTGATCAGGAGTTGTGAGATGTACCTCCTTCAGTCATAGAACACCCTTTTCTTTTTCCATGAACATAGGAATGGTGCTTTTGCATGACACTGGCTTTTTCTTGCTGTTTGAAGTATGTGACAAAGCAAGGAAAAAAAGAAGCTGTTCACAGTAGCTACCAATAAGTATCACATTTTCTTATAGGATGGCTGACCCATGAGACGTTTTTCATGCTCACCCTCTTATATGGAGAGGCAGGGATTGTTTTTAATATGCAGGTCCAAAGTTGACTGGCTTTGATTAAAAAAGTAAGAATTCTCCTCTCAGGTTTTTCTGTGGAGCTCAGCAAGGACCCTGTTGTAAAGCAAAAGAGCTATGCAAACTAACACAGTGAGCTCACAATTCTCATGCATGCTGGTGCAAGGAGCCATGGCCAAAAGCATGTATTCTTTACCTGGATGCTGATGTCACCATGTGTTACACAACGTTGTCCTGTGGAAACCTAGAGACTTCTACTAAGTGTGGGGTTGGGCCAAGCCAAAATGAGATCCCACCCCCTCCCTGAGCACAAGTAAGCAACACAGGTGTCAATAGGCATTCCTGGTTCCTCATGGATTTGAAGGTTCTCTGGTCAGAAACAGTTGAGTCCTTGTCCATGCTACTGTTTTTGAGGGGACACTTGTCATAGGAAGGATAAAATGGCTGAAAAAATTGTGAGTAGCAAAAGGGGGATTCTATCCAGGATTTTTCTTCTTGTGGAGGCACTGCCTTGGGAGTAGTAAGCATACTAGATTTTGCAGGTGTCCAGGTAGGAGAGTTGGAATGGGGACAGGACTGTTTGTGTGGCTCCATCCAAGCATCCAGGTATTTTTCCAGTGTCATTCATAGCTCTATGGATGCACTGGAATGCTCATTGCCTCTATACCGACACCCTCTTCTCCATGTTTTCTGAAGGTTCCCATGAAGAGATGAGAGTGTTGCTGTGAAGGCTGTGGATGGAAACTCATGCAATTGTCAGATAAATTGCAAGATGCTGGTATAATTGGAGACAATGTCACCCTCTTATTCCAGGTGGATGGAAACAACATGTACACAACTTTTTATTTGTCATATTTTGTGTTTGACCATTACTTTAGATGTTGGCTAATGTGTTGTTCACAGCCCAGCACCATTCACCCTCAGAGGCTTTTTTCTGGTATAGATTTCACTAGTGATGACAAACCTCTCATGTGTCCCTCTTTATTTTGCCAGTAGTAATAAAGATTGCTTTTCTATGATGAGGGAGCATCAGGTGCTACTGTGTCTCTTTCAGCAGAACTTGCACATTTTATTCTGTTTCCCATTGTGGAATATAAGCTGGGTAATTGGTCATTTCATAGGGTCGGTTCCTATGAAAAGGTTTGAACAGTTCAGCAACTGTCTCCTCTAGAGTATGTGTTTGCTCTGCCATGTCTACTCTGTCTAGATTAATTGAAGCAGATCTTCATCTTGATCATCATTTCTCTTTTTAGCTCACTGATTATTTTCTTTATAGCATCAGTCATTTGGGATTTATTGTTTTGTTTTGTTTTGTTTTGTTTTACCTCTGCTGTTATGATTTCAAAGAATTCAGGTGGGTGGCTTCCGATTTTCTCATACCCATGGTCCCCTGGAATTGTCTTGGGTGGCCAGGAGGTCTGGTGTTGCATCATGCTTCTATATCTTGTCATTCTCTATTATTTAATTTCATTTGGATTTCTGTGTTGATGTTTGTAAATTTCTTAGAGTAGATAGCTTTGTCTCTAGGATCAAGGCTTACCTAGGAAATGTCTGTTCTGAAGAGATGACTTCTAGGTGCAGGTGGTTCTTGGCTTTTGTATCTGTGTCAAGTTCTAACCTTCCCAAGATATTACCATCCCAATAAGGGAGACATGTTACTTTTATCGGGCTCAGCACCCAGGCCTTTTCTGCTGGACTATGGTGATGGCTATGACCCCAGACAATCACAGTGTGGACACATAAGGGAGAACAAATGCTTACAAGAAGTATGACATCCTGGCTAAAGTAGTACAATTAGCAGTAATGCTAGCATGAAGCACAGACTAGAAACTGAGAAACTGTGATGAATATGAATTTAAACATAGGGGCAGGATCTATTCATATAAAAAATTCAAGATAAATCAGGAACTTGTATGCAAAGAGTTCTCCCTTAGTACAGTGATTTTAACTTGTGGGGAAATTTAAGAAGGATAGGGAACAAAACAAAAAGATGTGAAGGCAAAACTATGAGAAGCAAGGCTGGAGGACCAAGGATGATCATGCAATCTTTGGCAAACTGGAGGAAAAGGCAGGAGAGAAAGAATGAAGGAGAAAGCAAAAGATTATCAAAGCAAAATAGAAAGCCTAGAGAGAATTTTCACTCGCATGAAAGTATCTTAAAATCAAGAGATATAGTTGAGGCCCGGGTATATAGCTCAGCAGCATAAGTGCCTGCCTGGCAAGCATGAGGTCCTGGGTTCGACTCCTGGTACCTGCATATATATATATATATGAGATATATTTGAAGAAAGAGAGAAAGCAGTTGAATAGAATAGAGCTACCATCACCAAAATCATATATAAATAAAAGCAGACAGAGAAAGGAAAAGAAAACATATAAAGAAAAAAATTAAAAAGATTCCGCTGGTTTCCGCAGTTCTGTGGTAGTGTCTAAGTGAGAGTGCAAAACTGCTGAAAAACTCTGCCAAGGCTGCAGTAGGATTAGTGCTGGATATGGGGCTGATCTTGGCTTCTAGATGTGGGGGCTGTGGCCAGTCTTTAGCCAGCAGCTTTCAGCACGGCCTACCCATGTCTCCTTACTCTGTTTGTTTCTGCTTTGCTCTCCCTCTTGCTGTAGCATCCTCAGACAGAGACAGCCCAAGGTGGCTCCCAGTCCAGTATACTTTTGCCAATCCACCCTGGACCTTGCACGGCCTCCTCCGTTCCACACCCCTGAGTGCTCTCACTTGCTGCCTTCCTTGAACCACTGCCATGGCCCAAGGCTACTTGCCTTAATGGTCATAAGTCCAAGGGAATGCAGATTTCAAAGCACAAGGGTGCTTGTGCTGGTGGTCGCGGAGTCGGGGTGTGCTAATTTCCCAGCCCTTGCCCCCACCGCTGTCCAAGGCTGCTTACACCACTGCTTTTGGCTGCTCCCGCAGTCCTAGTGCCTCTCTTGTGTGGGTGGTAGTGAAGGAGGGGTTGTGTTGATCCACTAGCTATACTTAGTGCCACTGGCAGTCCCTAACCTTGTTGTTTCTGGAGGTTCCAGTTGGCCACTATGGCTCCATACAGAAAAAGAGGGAGAAAAAACAAAAAAAACAAAAAAACAAAAAAACACTGCCGGCCCTTCACAGAGGGATCAGTCACTTGTGCATGGCAGTGCAATTTCTTGCCAGGCTGCCATGGCATCTGTTTGCAGGAAGTCAAAAGACACAAAGGGGCCGTATATTCCAGATCTGTCCTGTGTGCAGTGAGATTTCCACACATTTGCAGGCTCTCTGTTTTATGGGGGGAGCTTCCTGGTTATGGCAGTTCCTGCTCTGCCAGCAGGTGGTAAACCCAGGGGCAGCCCTGTATGCTGGATAATCATTTTATAAAGTCCTATTCCTATTTTTATATGATCTACAAGTCTCTTTCAGATATTGATTTTGGCATCAGGATGTATGTCCCTCTGTTTCTTCCAATTACCTGTGCTTTTTTTTTTTTTGTGGGTACCAGGGGTCGACGTCAGGACCTCGTGCGCCAGCAGACGCCTGTGCCGCTGAGCGATATCACCGGCCCTTTTTTCGTATGTGGGTTCCGGGAGTCGAACTCAGGCCCTCGCGCTTGCTGGGCAGGCGCTTAAGCCGCTGAGCCATCTCACCGGCCCTACCTGTGCTTTTAGTTGATTTTCTCTCAGTAACTCCAACTTGACTCCTCCTCTATTCAGCCATGATGAATACACCCCACCACCCGCACTGTGTTTTCTTAAAAGGACAACAATCTTACTGGATCAGAGTACCAAACTCAGGGCCTCATTTAACCTTAACTAGACTCTCAGAGACACAATCTACACATGTAAGTACCAGACTGCTTAGAACATCGATCTCTAATTTGTGAGGACACAAACACTCAGCCCATAACACCGACTGACTAAGAGAGATATGGTCCCTGTCACCTAGTACACTGCGGACAAACTTTGTCAGTGATGCGCTGTGCGGTCTGTCCTTACTGAGGAGGTGCATGGACTGCCTGGCTGCATAAAAAGGGGGGGATTTCTCCCTGCCCTGTGCCGCCTCTTAGCAGACTACCTGTGATGTGTATCGCATTCTAATTCAACAATAACGTTCTTTTCTATTTTTGTGCAGAAGCATTCTGGCTGCATTGCCAGGTGATTTTCCTTCTAACTATTTTTTCCCAATACTACAGCCATCCCTTCCTCAAAACTCACCTCTGCCCCAACACTTTTTCTTCACTGAGCTGACACAGGGAAAGTAAGCCACAAAATGTATTTTCCAGTCTTTCTGGATTAGTTGCTCTTTTCATACCAAGTAAGGAACTAATGTTGTCTGTTTTTATACCAAGAAAAGACCCAGTGACAAAGCAGTGACAAAGGTGTGAGTAAACCAGCATTTGGGTGGGAGGACATATTTCCTGGACAGAAACCTTGTAGTTTACATCCAAGCCTCAAATGAGTGTGCTCATAGGATGTATTTCTATGAGCTGGAATTAGTGTTAAGCAAACCACATTTCATACGGAAACAGATATACAGGAATGCGTATAAATTCTCATTGAAGCAGGAAAGTGGAGGGAAGGTGGGGGGTAGAGTAGTTTAAATATGCAATAATTATGCTGTGTCTGTTTTTTTCTTCTATTTGAACAATTGGGCTGTTTTTTGTTTCACAAAGACCTGAAGCTCATATTATAAGAAATATTTCAGGGAACAAATGTAACATTAGACTTGCAAAAAAAAAAAACTTTTTTACATATGCAATTGCTATTTATTTCATGTATGCCTTCAGCTCTGAAAGTGCAAGCGTGCTTCAAAATGCTGAGGGTAGTTAATGCTGAATTGCAAGACCTAATTGATTTTTATGTTCTTCCATTTTCTAAATTGTCTTCAACTACTGGGTCTATCTGAATCTCGGAATTGTTCTTCAAACTGAGGACAAAGGCAAGGAAATCTGGATACTCAATCGCTGAAAAAAAACATCTCAGACATGGAATAATGACTCAGTTTTATTTTCAGCATTAGCAGACATTTATGCACCAGAGGCAGCCTAGAGAGGCCATCATGGCCCTCCGAAGTACACTGGCAGCACCGAGGAATCCGTGCCCCAGGGAAGGATGTACTGCCTAGGGCCGAAGATCCACGATGAAAATTCAGTGCTTTCTCCACACCTTTTTCACCTCAGGTATCCAGCGCAAAGGAGACATCCGTCCCTTCAAGATCCACAGGATCGAGGTGAGGTTGCTGATCAACAAGTCCATACAACACTCCACAAGGCTGGTATTTTCTCCACTTAATACACTAAGGAGAAGGGAAAACAAAATCACAACACTGGTGCTCAGGTCTCTCCCTCTCTGCACCTTCTGCCCCTGCACCCCGTCTTTCCACGTATGCCTTACAGCATCCCAGTCAGGCCCTCTCAGTCCCAGCACACCCAGCCTTCTCCTTAGACTAAAGCTTGGAGGTCTCCACACGTCCCCTTAGACGCCCCCGTCAGCCAGAGACCCTCCCAGACACCTCCTGGCCCTCCCAGATAGCGGCCCCTGTGCAGAACTTACACGATCAGATCTCTGTCACTCACTGACAGCTCCCTGTAAACTTCACTTCTAAGACACTCTATTGCACGTGCCAGGAACCCGCGAGCTAACTCCGCATCCCTGGAACACTGGAAAGGCACTGTGAGGATGCTGGTGGAGACCTGGTTAAGGTGACTTTGACACTGAGACCGCTTCCTCCCAGCCCGTGGGTCCCTCAGGCCATCCCAGTCCCCTTATAGGCTCTCTCCAGGCTGCTCTACCCACACCGCCCCTCCTGGCAGCTCACCCCCGCCCAGGCTGCTTCCTCCAGCCCCTTGGGATCCCCTACTCTTCCTCCTGTATCCAGAGGACCATCTCCCTTAGGCTCCGCAGCCTGCCCCTGCCTGTCCCTGGCCACCTCCTGCCCATCCCTCAGAAAGTATACAAGCTCAGCAGTTCCCGCTCAGGGTCTTTGGCTGGTGCCGAGTCGTCTCCACCCTGCCCTTGACCCTGCAGTGTCCCTTGGTCCTGTCGATGTTCCCAGGCAACAGCGCCTTCTTCTCCAAGTTGTCCGCAAACAGCGCCCTCTGCTCCTGCCCCTTCAGGCCTCTCATGGGATCCGGAGAAAACTGACTCGCTAGCGATATTGTCTTCCAGGTCTGTACCAGCTGCGCCATTCTCAGGGGCCTGCATGTCTATGCGACCTCTCCCGCTCCAAACCCACCTGGAGCACTGCCAGGCTCAGCGTTCTACTGACACAATGAGGCGCTCGCAAAGCTCCTCAACGTTCCCACCCACAATGCAACGCGCACGTGATGCCCACAGCGCCTGCGCAAAGGGGCCCTCAGCCTTAGGCACCATTCATTCAATAGTGGATTCCCCTGGAACCTCCCTGACACGCATAGGCCCCTGGCAGATGCCCTGGGCCACAGAGGGTCATGGGTTTCAATGGGAAGCTCAGCCCCTTGACTTTGAAGGCACTTGGGGCTCCAGATAGCACAGGGCACACAGGCCTCTCTAGACAAGGTAATACATCTTGATAACTCTTAGAGCAGGATCTTTGCTTTTTGTTCTCTAAAACTGTCTTCTCTGGTCTTGTTCTTTTACATTTCAATATATAAGTAGGGCGCCCTGGAGTTGGTGGAACTCGTCCCTGGCGCCAAGTTGCGCGCACTGTGGTCCTGGGAAAGTCACGAACCCACGCGGCCACCCTGGGAATTCACAGAACTGCACTTTCTCTGTCTCCGACTGCTTTCCCGTTGGCCGCCGGGGAGAAGGGAGTTGGGTGGGGGGAGACGTTTTGCGTTTCGCCGCCAAGGAGAGAAGCTTGGAGCGCCCGGATCGTGCAACCCACGCTGAGGGAAAGCGGGGCAGAACTTTGCGTGCCCGCCGGGGCTGGGAGAGAATCTCGCGCGCACCCCGGGACGCCCCCAGGGCTGCAGCCAGGACCCCGGCGGAGCGAGGACGAGGGCAAGGGCGAGGGCGCGCGTACCTGGAAGTGCTGGAAGAAGGCGGAGATGCGCGTGATCTGCAGGCTGAGGCACCTGGACGCACAGCGCGCGCGCTGGACGCTCCCAGCAGACAGTGACTCGTCCAGCCGCCGCGCCGCCGCCACCAAGCCGGGGCCCGGCGCCAGGCAGCACCCCGAGGCCACCAGCCAGAGCCAGAGCCACAGGCACAGGCACAGGGTGAGGGCCGCGCGCGGCGCCCCGGGCTCCATGGCTGTGCCTGGAGCACGCGGGCCGAGGATCCCCACTCCGAGCCGGGGCGGCGCTGCCGGGCACCTCGCGGCCGCCGCAACTGGGCTGCAAAGTTCAACCCTCGCACTCCGGCGCTCGCCCGCCCTCCCACTCCCCGGGGGCGGGGCCAGGGTGACAGGCCGCCGCGCTATTGGCCATCAGCAGCGTGAGTGACAGGGGGCCGGGCCCGGGAGCCCTGGAAGGTCCGAGCTCTGCAAGCTGTGCGCCCCGGGAAGGCGACACCCAGCGGTTCTCCAGCTGCGTGGGCGGCCCGGGGCTACTGCCTCAGGCGCACCCAGAGTCGCACTGACCCCTTGCTGTCCCCTGCGCCCCTCCCCGCCATCCAGGGGAACTCAGGTGTGAGGGAGGGAAGGTGCCCTCGTGGGTGGCAGGGACCCCTGGGAATGGCTAGGGAAGGACAGGTCGCCCCTGGGGCGGCTGCCCTCTCCCCGTTTCCCACCTCGGGCAGGCCCTGCTGGTTCTTCAGCGTTGGTCACTCCCTGCGCCCTCGTAGTGGGAGAGAGGTAAGAAAACGGAAATGGACGTGAACCAAGAGGAGGGCAGGGCGGGGCGGGGCAGAATTTTCCTCCCTCCGGGCCGCCCCTCCTTCCCTCTTTCCCCCTCTCTGTCTTTTTTCCTTCCTCCCCTCCTTCCTTCTGTCCTCCCTTCCCTCTATATTTCCCTCTTCCTTCCTTCCTTTCCTTCCTTCTCTCCCTCCGTTTTCCCTCCTTCCCTTCCTCTCGTCCTCCTTTTCCTCTTTCCCCCCTTCCTTCTTTTCCTCCTTCCTTTCCTCCTTTCTTCTGTCCTTTGTTTCTTCCTAACACACAATGCACGCCCGGTGTGAGTGAGCTTTTCCTAGGGGGTTTCTTTCTGACTCTCTCTCTTCCCCTGTGTTTGCCCAGCACCCCTTGAGTAGGCCTTGTTAGCTTTTGAGATCGCGCCTCCTCGCTCCCACACCCAGCAACGTCAAGATCCACATCAAGATGAACATAAACTTCAACATTAACATCAACGTCGACATCGACATCGACATCAACACCAGAAAGACCAACAGCCACAGAGCTGCTCTATTGGTTTGCTTAACTTTTATTGAGAATTCACACCAATACATTACCTCAGTCAAGGCATTTCAATTTCAGCAAAATTCTCCATTAATCATAAAATGAAAAGCTCTGTCACTGCAAAGAAATATTTGGGGCAATCACAAGCCAGCATGAAGGATTATTATGATCAGGATTTTTTGTTACTAGTAAAGGCACTGTGTCACAGAATGCTTAGGAAGATTAAAAAAAACTAATCCACGCACAGTGTTTAGCGAAAGGGTTGACACAGAGTTAGATGTAAAAAAAAAAAAAAATAGGCCATTGTGATTACCACTGTGGTTTTGTTATTTTTCATTGTTATTAATTTTAGGAGTAGATGAAACATCCTGAACTTGAACTCTCCCAGCTCTAATGGATAGCACTCATCCTGGACTACCTGATTCAATCTTATTAGATTCAGAAGTATATTTATCTATTTGCAGTGCTAGGGATGAAATGCAAGGCCTGGCTAGGCAAGCCCTCTACCTCTGAGCTGAACTCCCAGGAAGAAGTATTTGTGGGATGTCTCTCACATTTTTCTCCCTGGGTGCTAGCATATTTGTCAATACAATGAATGGGTAATGATATAGTACATTGCTCTCATTTCTTGCGATTGGTCATTCGTAAGGTGAACAGTTTGCGTTTTTTACCATTTCTCTACTGGAGTATTTACCATTTTCTTGTCAATTATAGCATCTACTAGTACCAAGTAGTTTTAATAGTCATTTGCCTATTGCAAAACTTCCCCTGTGTATTATTTGTCTTTTGAATATACTTCATGGAGGTTTTATTATGGAAACATGTCCTATATACATGCACCATGCATGAACATATATATTTCCCCAAAAATGTCTCTCTCCTTTCTTTTTAAATTGTGGGTTTCCTGTTTTTATTTTTAACAATGGACCCCATGCCAAGATTTTGCAGCTGTTCTGCACTTTTGTAGTCATCCATCACTGTTTAGAAGGCCGCTTATCTCTACAAAGGACATCTAAAAGCCATGCTTAATTAATGACACTGGGGAGGTTGGTGAACCCCTCCCAACCTGGCCACCCTGCTCCAGCCAGGTGTGCACATTGGTGGTACTGTCACCATTGACCCATACGGTTGGTCACCTGTAATGCTCTTTGAACAGAAGAGTAATGGAAAATTCCAGGAATCCAGCACCTTTCACCACCCCACCCCAGGGAAAGTTCTTCCACAGATTATAACAGCCTTCATCAGCTAAGCCACATGACAACAAAAATAAAATAGAGTATTTGCAATAAAGTCTCATTCTGGCTTACGGCCAGCAAAGATAAAGCGTTCAAGTACCTTAGGCTAGAAAAAGGTTTGTCTCTAGAGTCCTTAGTGTAACCTCCAGGTAAGATCAGACAGGGGGGACTTTCATAATTATATAAAGATTACATCCTGCATATTATTTCTCTAACCAGATCAAACACGAATGCACATCGAGCCAACTTTCAAAGAGTTTACATAAGTTCAATCAAATGCACCCAGCCATAATTCCAATGATATGTTCAGTCTCTATTTCTAGCCTTTTGATTTTTCCCTTAAAGAAAAATAATTCTTCAAAAGCTTCAAAAAAAAAGAAAAGAAAAAAAAAAACCTGCATCTCTCAAAGACAACCCACATAGGAAGTATAAAGATACATGAAAACTAGTTATTTAGATACCAACGTTTGAAAGAGAATTATAAACGATCACATGCATTTGCTTTAATATAAGCAGGTGTTGGTACGGAACAGCCAATATCAGCCTGCACTTATAGAAACACAGCATTAAAATACTGTCCGACCACAGGACGGACTATTTGAAACAAACATCCTAGAAATACCCACAGCAGACCTTAGCTCTACCACTCAAGTCAAAGGAACTGCAAATAATCACCTGGGGTCAAAATATATGGTGATTATTTAAGAAAACATTTTAAATCTTATTACAGTTAAATCTTATTACATTGCCATTAACCTCCCTCAACTACTCCTGCCTGCTTTCAACAAGCTTAGCGCCTTATTTTTGCCTCTTTTGAAGCAGTTCCGCAGCCCCTCTTCCATGAATGTCTTTAGTGGGACTGTTGTAGCTGCCTCAGTGGCCTGAGTGAATTTAAAACGTTGACCTTTCATGGTCACTTTGACTTTGGGGAAGAGGCAGAAGTCACATGGTGCCAGATCTGGTGAATAAGGCAGATGTGGACACACTGTCATCTTTTTACAATTCTGCTTTTCCACTGGATACCACTCAGCACCAGCACTCACCGTATTTTTTATCACATTTAGCAAAGATACTCAGGAAAGAGGACTTCCAGAACTGCTTCAGAAAGTGGCAAGAAAAATGGGTTAGGGGTGTCTGAAGAACGGGGGAGTGCTTTGAAGGGGATTCATAGTGAAGTGTCTTTTACTGTAATAAATTTTTAAATTTAAACATTCGCAGTATTTTTAGATCACTCCTTGTGTCTTTTAAAAGAAAAGAAATACAGCTTAAAAATTCATTGTAATCCAAATTTTGGAACCATGGTCTAGTGCAAAAGATTTAATTTATTTTTATAAGGTTATTCTTTACTTCTATCACCATACCCAAGCAGACATGGTGGTATGCTCCTGTAATCCCATTTACTTGGGAGGCTGAGGCAGGAGGATCTTGAGTTCAGAGACAGCATGATGGCCACATAGTTAGACTCTGTCTCAATAAAACAAAACAAAACCATATTGTAGCAGTTTTTCCTGTATTCTACATCAGCAGCTAATAGAGGAATCTAGAGAATAACACTGAGAGCACTCCTTCCCATAGCTTTATATAGCTTCAAAATCACTCTTTGCTTGGAATCACCTCAACCATGTATTCCATTCGAAACATTTCTTAGGGATTGGAAATGCATATTAATAAGTGAAAGAAAGAACCAATCTGAAAGGGTTATACACCATATGAATTTGACTCTGTGACCTTCTGGAAAAGGCGGAAATACAGAGACAGTAAAAACACCAGGAGTTGCCAGGGCTTGGGGCAGAGGGGGAAGAGGGAAGAAGGGGTGAACTGCAAAGCAGAGAGGATTTTCAGCGTAGTGAAACTACTCTATGTACACAGTGACAGATAAGTGGCATTACACAGCTGTCCAATCTTACAGATCATACAACTCCGAGGGTGAATCCTAACGCGAACTGTGGACTCCTCTGGGCCTTCCTCTCAATTTTGCTGTGAACCTAAAACCCTTTAAAGAAGAAGTCTATTTGAAAGAGGGGAAAGCTTGGTACAGGGGCACACACCTGTGATACCAGCTACTCAGGAGACAGAGGCAGGAGGGTCACAAGTTCAAGGCCAAGTCTTAAAATTTAAAAATCAGACTCTCCCAACCCTCCCAGTTCCCTCTTGTCACATCCTGCACACCTCTTCCGAAGCACTTGCTCACCATTGTTAAGTGGAAATTGTTTGTGTTATTTTTAGCTGGAGGTCACCTGTCCCCCACCCCTGCGCAAGCCTGCAGATAACTTTGAGACAGTGTTCATTTACGTCTCTTGCTGGTCGTTGGATCTCTCGAACCTGGCAGGGTGTCTACCCCTGAGAGAATGCTCTTAATAAATACTATTAACTGAAGAAATGGTGGAGTGAAAGTGGTCATAGAAAGGAACTAACTTAAACTTTCATCACTGGGTCGTAGGAGCATGGAAAAAATAAAATATACATATTGAACAAAATTTGCACCCTCTTTGGGTACAGATTTAGAAAGCAGATTCATAGGGTGGGCAGGGTAGTGCACACCTGAACTCTCAGCCACTCAGGAGGCTGAGCCAGGAGGGTCACAAGTTCCAGGCCAGTGGGGGCAACTTAGTCAAAACCTTTCTCAAAAATAAAAAATTAAAAAGGGTGTGGATATGGTTCTGCCCTGAGTTTAACACACAGTACCACCAAAAAAGGGGATTTATGTCCTATACAGAAAATGTCTAAAATCTTTAGCAGAATAACACTAATAAAAAGGAACAAAAACTTGCATTCAGAAATAATCACACTAATTATCTTTTTATAGGTTATAAATGACTAAAATCATTTAGAGAAAATTTATAGGACTCTAAGGGCCAGAATACAACAAATGGAAAAACACCAAGTCTTTTAACATTTTACGATGGACCTGACAAAGAATATTCTAAGGATTCATATACGTGGGTGAAGAACAGATAAAGACACACATTTTTCACTACTTACTGCACCTATCCGAATACTGAAGCTTGTCCTACCTCTAGAAAAAACTGGTGGCCTCTCTTCGAACATATCGAGGGAGTCCAACTTCATGCTCTAAGAGGACCTGCTGATTACCCATTCATTCCTGCCACACTGCGAACTCAGATATGTAAGGGCTAGAATGTATCTGGCATTTAGTATGATTTAAAGTTCACGTGCTGGAAATCTAAAGCCCAATGTCATACATTAATGGTAGTTGAAAGTAGGGCCTTTGGAAGTCATTGGGGTTAGATGAAATCGAAGAGGGAGACCTCATAATGGTTTTAGTAGTTTTTAAGAAGAGGAAGAGAGGCCCGGGCTATCACAGTTGCTGCCTCTCCGTGGCGCACCCTCTGGCATGTCACGATGCACCACACTATTTAACTTTGGCCCCCAGGACTACGAGCCCAATAAACTTCTATTCTCTATCAATCACCTGGTCTCCAGGATCTTGTTAAAGCAAGAGAGAATAGACTAAATTGGTATTAAAATGTATATCTTAATGTATTTACTTATTTTTGATGTATTAATTTATAACTAATTTATGTGTTTTATATTGTATCTGGAATTTGGAAAGAATTTGTATTTCTATGGGGCCGGTGAGATGGCTCAGCGGCATAAGCGCCTGCCTTGCAAGCGCGAGGGCCCGAGTTTGACTCCCGTATCCCACATACGAAAAAGGGGCCGGTGATATTGCTCAGTGGCACGGGCGCCTGTTGGCACGTGAGGTCCTGAGGTCGGCCCCCCGGTACCCCCCCAAAAAAGAAGAATTTGTATTTTCTGGCGAGGCATAACTGCTCCCTGAAGTCCTACAAAAGCCTGGATGATTGCATGATGAAATCAATGCCTTATGCCTCAATAAATACAACTTTGAGCAGGTTTCGATGGAGCAATAAATGTAATAACTGACATTTAGCAAATGACACATATTACAAAACAAGGGAAGCATGAGGAATCAGGTACCTACTATAAACTGAACAACTGAGGCATTGTTCATGGGAAACCTTAACAAATAAATGTCTATAAAACTTTCATTCTCCTCACAGCCTTCCTGGCAAAGACAAGGGAAGGGGCAGACGAATTCAGATGTCACAACAAGCGTGCCTGGGCGTCTCTGTGCGGTTTGTAACTTTCCTTGTAAGTTGTGTGTGCATTCTCCTTAATTCAGGGACCTCTCCCCCTCCACCCTCTCTGCTTCCCACCAACCGCTCAGAGATGGCCAGGGCTGTCCACAGCAAGGTGGGCTTTACCTGACCACGCCTTCTTCTATCTCTGACCCTTCAGTGAGACTTTCCTAAAGTAGTGTTAATAATCTGTCCTCAGGGATTGTTGAGAAAATTAAAATGGGGAGTGGACAAAGGTAGGGAGAAAGTGCATGGAAAGAAACACAGAAAAGTATCAAGAAATCTCAGGTTAAATGGCATATTGAGTCTCTGGGCATAAACATGAGGCCTAAAAATTCCTTTACAATTTAATATAAAGGTACAGTTTATCCAGGCGCGGTGGCACACAACTGTAACCCCAGCTACTCAGGAGGCTGAGGGAGGAAGATAGCAGGTTTGAGGTCAGCCCAGGCAACTTAAAAACACCTGTCTCTGTCTCAAAATAAACTTTTAAAAGGGCTGGGGTGTAGCTCAGTGGTAGAGTGCGTGCCTGGTGTTCACAAGGCCCCGGATTCCATCCCTGTCCCAAACAAGAAGAAAGAAAAACAACAGAGCAACTCTCCTGCGCTGTTAAGATCATTCTAGCCCAACCATGCAAAAAGCCATGGCCACAGAGCCCACATCGGGCCCCTCTGACAGGTGTCTGCCTGCTCCGGCGCATTTGCTGGTGTAAGGCTGCCATGCTTGATGATCAAGCTTGGGCTGAGTCTTTATGACGCTCTCCAGCACGGCCCAGCCTGAGCTCGGTCTGGGTCTCCTCGAACACCTGATGTCTCGGTTACTTTTCTCTCATCGCTGAGACAAAATACCTGATGCCCAAAATTAAGGAAGGAAAGGTTTATTTAGCTCACAGTTTGTGGAGGTTTCAGTCCATACTCCACTGGCTCCAAGGCAGGGTGGCACACGGCAGAGGGCAATTGTTCATGACGGTGGAAAACAGCAAAAACAACAACAGCAAAAAAGGAAGGAGCGCGAGAGAAGACCCTTTCCCTGCCTTATATTGTATGCAGGCTACCCACCCCGAGGTGGGTGTAGCACTCACACCCATAATCCCAGCACTGGACCACGAATCAGTCGCAAACTCTGGAAGCCTGCGCCCATGACCGCATGAGGCTTTGGGGGGACATCTAGACACAAACCGTAACACTGACTATGCCAACGCTACCCACAATTTCTGATGAAGCACAGATGGAAAGTTAGGTAGCGGTGAGAAGTGCAGTGGGTTCCAGAAACAAGGCTCATGACCACAATTATCAGGTCTACCTAGTGGACGTCTGGGAGCCCACTGATGTCTTTGAATGTAGAATAGGTCCTGTTAATGACTCCGGGCAGGACATTATGTGAAAACACACGATCTGATTGGCTGTGAAGTGGAGGCGAGTCTTACAGCTGAATGGGACACGATCTTAGTTGGTCATGGCAGACAACGCTTCACACTGTGGACTCTGTCTTAGCCGTGCATGTTGCCGCATGTAAACTGAGTCGTGGGCATCACTGCCCGCACAGAGGTTGAGTTTAATGGCCATTTAAAATATAATTAAGCTGATTAGATTATGACGTGGCATTGAAAAGAAAAATGGTTATGTGCTCACACTTACAAAGAATAGGGTTGTGGAAAAACATTCCTTGCAGGAGAAATGGAAACTTATTTTCTTTGGTGAAATAATTTTCATATTTTCTTGCAAGTTATGAACATACCTTATAGGATTAGTGAAAGGAATATGCCTAAAAGGAGAGGAAGCTGCATGATAATTTATTAGCAATGTGTGAATGAAAGGACTCATACTTCGTGCAAAAAGGATGAAGGCAAAAGGAATGACCAGTGGCCCGGATGAATGGTACCACCAACAACGGGATATTCATGTGAGCAGGTGATACTTCATGAAAGAGCAACGTTAAACCATGTGTCATCATTTTACCATCATTTTTTAAAACTCCTGAGAGTTACATGAAAATGACTGCTTCTCTATGTCTTCTTAAGGTCACTAAAATGACATATATAAATGTGTATTGGCTCTCCACAATCCGCTACTTCTCCATACTGGCACATCTGGAATTCCTTTAGAGGCTGCCCTTGTTTTCTCTAACCTGATCTGCATTGGAGAAGCAATTCATGAAATGATTCCAAGTTACTTTTTAAATGGATAAATGTTCTATAGAAAATGGATGTGTGATGATAAGGAGCAGACTACCATCAGCGGGTATGGACAGATCTGCCCACACCCCAAACACCTGCGGTGAACCCAGTATCAACTCTGATGATCTCGGCGAGGGACGTGCGTGCAGAATTCCCAGTGACATAAAGTCAAGGTACACAGAGCATCTCACGCCCTCCATTTCTCCAGAAGAAAGTTAATGGAGAAGGGGAGGGAGACCAGTAGCTACAGGGAGATGGTCGTGGGAGTTGACTGGAAATAACAGGGGAGCTTGGTGCATAGTACAGATATTTACCTGAGATTTATAACTGTGGCTTTGTAGCAAGACCATTCCATATGGCCCCAGGATTTCCTTGGGCAGTGCCCAACATTACACAGTACAGGCAAGTAAGCACCTATGACAGCTTGTGTCTTCAGAGGAAAAATTTTGCAGCTAGAGAGTAACTGGAAAACAAAAAATGTGGCTACATGCACACACACACACACACACACACAAAAATAATTAAAATAGTGCACCATGAGCCCTAGACAAGATTGAGTAGAAAATTTTAAAAGGCAGGGCCAATGTGGCAGTGATCTCAAACTTCCTAGTGCCAAGCATCCCCTGGGCTGTCCAGCACATCCACAGGGCTTTGCAGGGACAGACTCACAGGCCTGGACCTGATCTGGAGTCTGCAGCAGTAAATGCCCTAGGTGTTTCTTATACTGAAGTAGAGGTGGTAAGTACTAAGTTACTCAGCCGCCAGAACTTCGAGGGACTATGGAATAAATAACTTCTGGTGAAAGGTACAGTGCAGTTGTACAAAGTGAATGAAAGCACTGAAATGGTGGGTGTTTGAACTCAGAATGGAGACACAGTTGGAAATCAGAGTAGGAGAGTTATAGCTGGGGAAGTAGGAGAATTACAGCCGGGGACTAGGCTGAAGCGAAGGGTTGGAACTATATCCACCCCAAAGAAAGAGAGTTTTGTTATAGTACTAGATAAAAAAGCACTTGTCACTAGTGGACACTGTCCTGCATGACCCAAATGCACCCATAGCTGGGAACTGAAATGAATATCTGCCTGTCTACTGAGAGGGTAGAGCTGAGAGTTCACAGCTAAACTCCCTCTTCCTCTACCTAGAAGTTCACATGGCGTGACACAGCTGCTGGGCTCAAGGCCACTCCTCACTAAGAGGAAGTCCAAGATCAATTAAGCACTGGTTGACACCATGATACAAGGAACCAACTTGCTCCTCCGCCAACTCAGGACTATGGTCAAGGTCTTCTCAGCTCCCACGAGTGCTGTGGGATTAACCAGGCCATTGCAATTTGAGGTCAGCCCAGCTCCTCCTTCTGCCCCATATCACTTCCTTCCCGTTCCTTCTTTTTTCTCTGGTTAGCCCTGAGAGCACCCAGTAATGTCCTGGGCTCAAATCTCAAGAGCCTGGGAAGTGTTTCATGAAAAACTCAACCTGTCCTTGGCCTGTATATGCCAAGGGTGAGGAATGTGATGTCTTCAACTGACAGGGTTTGGGAGGAAGTTGAGTTTCCGGAAAGGGAAGGGAAGGAAAAAGGAGGTGTATTCCTTGGGAAAAGATGATGGTGTTATAAGAATTAACTTGGGTATGACAAGGTGAGACAGCAGCATGGAAGTGGACTTCTCCAATTGTGGAAGATGAAGGTAGAATCATGGCAAACAGCTAGAGAGCTGGTGAATGTTTTAGCCCAGGACAATGTCTCCCCATTTCAAGTGCCAAGCTCTCTGCCAATCAAGCAAGCTGATTTAGGGGACACAACAACTTCACCTTAGCTTAACACATTTTTCTTGCAAGTAGGAGAGTTGTGGTCTCTTGAGGACATTTGCCAAAGTAGAACATATTGTTGTTTCAACTTGTTAATGGTGGTTATTTTTCACCTGTGCAAGTTTGACACAAAGCTGTGTACCAAATAATTGAAAGAAACAATAGAAATGATGTAAATAAAACAAGTGTCATCCCCATTCCGAAGTTCCTATGAAGCAAAGGAATCACCATCAAAAAATGAAAAAAAGTCAAGACCTACAAAGAAGGAGAAAAATTCTTTAAAAACTTTGCACAGTTTTTAATTATGTATTGCTATGGTTTGGGTTAAATGCTCCTAAAGGCCCACATGTTGAAGGCCAGACCATGCTGATAGTGGGAGGGGGTGGAACTGTTACCAGGTAGGGCCTAGTGGGAGGAAATTAGGTCACTGGGGGCGTGTCCAAGGAGTGGCAATTAAGACCCTGGCCACACCTCTTCCTCTCTTTGCTTCCTGGCTGTCGTGAGATGAGCACCTTTGCTCCATCATGCTCTCTTGCCATGAGGAATTCTCTCTCTATAGGTGCAAAAACAATGGAAACAACCAACCAACCAGGGACTGAAACCTCCAAAACTGCTAGCCAAAATAAACCTCTCTTCCTTATTAGTTGATTGCCTGAGGTATTTTGTTACAGTATACAAACCTAACACAATATTTACTATAATTCTCTGGAAAGACTACAACCGGCTAACGTTAAGAAGGCATAATGACCAGCAGCATTTGGGAGTCTTTTTAGGTCTTGTTTCCTTGACTGTTTTTGTTCCTGTTATGTTTTGTAAATGGTGGGACATTTTATGCACACACAAAATTTACCAAGAAGAATTTTTAGCAAAAACTACAGTGTCCAGTTACCAAAACAGTGCTTTGGTGAGATCTTTCAGTTACTTCAGGATTCAACCTCAATCACCTTGGGAAAGGTGCTGTACAATCCCTGCTCATATTCATAAGTGGTGTAGATCCATTTTCTGCATGGCTTTATCAAAATTTCTCAATGACTTGAGAATTCTGACTTCTCCATAGTTAATTTCATGAGCTATGTAGGATTCCAAGTCTCACTGAGTACGATTTCTACATTACTGTCGGTCACCGATCCTCTGCCAAGCATTTGCATCAAAGACATTTCTGCCAGTCTCTCTCCCTGAAAATATAAGACCAATAAAGGGCACATCTGATCTCTCAGTACAACCAGGATAAGCAATGTGGGCGCAAATACCCACTCCAAATGTGTGCAAATAGCAGAATTCTGAGTCAGATGACACTGTATAGTTACAAATTAGAGAGGAGAAAAGAGGATCATTTACTCCGTCTTCTTGCTGAAAATAAGACAAATGTAACTCGTTAAGGACATGTCATCATCTCATCATGCAAGGAACTTTCCATGGGAAAGAGGTGACAGTGTCCATCTACCCTGCCACCCTGCCTTTCTGATTTTTCTATCCCTGAATTCCCTGAGCAACCTCTCAAGTGCATTCAAGGGCAAAGGGGTGAAGAGTCTTGCAGGATTAAATTTTAGATTTTCTGCCTGCAAACATCTTATTCTCTAATGAACTTAATCCCCTCATGACTCTCTCTAAAACACTGACCATGCCAACAAAAAAGTCAAACCCAGAAGGGGAAAACATGACAGACAATTTAGACATCTTTTCCGTGCAAGCGTTAGGAAGGAAGGTCATGAGCACCTTATCTCGGCAGGACCGAGGAGAGTAACGCCAACATCTCCAATCTTGGAAGAGACTGTGAAATAAAGCACTTTAAAAAGAAAATGTTGGGCCGGTGAGATGGCTCAGCGGCTTAAGCGCCTGCCCGGCAAGCGCGAGGGCCTGAGTTCAACTCCCGGAACCCACATACGAAAAAGGGGCCGGTGATATCGCTCAGTGGCACGGGCGCACAGGCGCCCGAGGTCCTGAGGTCAACCCCCCGGTACCCACAAAAAAAAAAAATAAAAAAAATAAATAAAAAGAAAATGCTCGCTGATGTCTCAGGAGAAGGGCAAAGTGGAGTGGTATCGGAGGAGGAATGCACATGCCCGATGCCAGCACAAACCCTCGCGAGCACCGCAGCTCAGCTTGTGCAGAATCTCCAGGTCCATCATTTCCCCGTATTTGAGCAACACACAGAAGCCACTGGCCATCCTGGTACCTCATGCTTCTAAGGAAATCTCCAGGTCAGAAGAAATGCAAAAGTAAAGACCGTTTCAGGATCAATGTTCTCCCTTGGAAAATGAGTCAACTGGGCCTCGGGGAGCCAAAAAATATGCCAAATATCGTTGACTCAAACCAAAAGAATATTCTAATAGAAAGCATATTTCGCTTGGAGGCAAAAGACTTTCTTTCACATTCTGGGTTACTCATTCATCCTAAGTTGTGAGCTCTCAGGAAAAAAAAAAAAACCGAATTTCTTCTTTTCTCAATGAAGGGAATGATGTTTCTCTAAGATGTTATGCGGACTGCCTGTGCTTGCAGGTTGTAGTCTACCTGGCCAGATGTAAAGACCATTCACAGGGATGCTCTGCATCCGAGAGAGGCTGCTGATGACATAAAAGCAGGTCCCGGCAACATCTGGAGCCTGGTGAGGGTAGTGATTAATCGCACTTCGCCAAGGGACTGAGGAGAGCGCTGACGAAATAATAGAGAAAATGGTCTTCTAGTTCTTATGTTTACGTGCAGTCTTATGAATTCCTACATCATATGGTTGTTTCAAGTCTTTCCAAGGACACCGTGCCCCTTAACGGTGAAGCAGCCACGCCGTTTTGTAATGCAAGGTGGCACTAAATGAAATTCATACGACAGAAAATCTATCAAGGAGAATTTTAGCAAGAAGGACTGTGACACGGCCAGTTACCAAAACAGCCAGTTCACCCTTGGGGTGAATGAGAAAACACAACTCCACAAATACTCTTCTTAGGATTATATCAGACTCAAAGAAGAAATATATGGCTATGGCTTTCCTAGGGCTGCCTTCACCCAGCACTGCGAACTGGGCAGCTGACAGAACCCTATAAATGTGCAGTCTCACAGTTGTCCCTGGCAGATCAAGCTGTCGCCAGACCCGTGCTCTGTTGGAAGACTCCAGGGAACTCTGCCCCATGATTTTCTTCAGCTTGTGTTAGTCCATCGGCTTGTGGCAGTGTGACATTAAGATATGGTTCTTGTCCAAGTTTCCTAACTCCCCAGCGCAGGCTGCAGATGCTAGAGTTTCTCCTCTCCAAGCTGGGTCATGGAAAATCTAATCCTATTTATTCATTCTTGTACTACTAGGGATTGAATTGAGGGCCTTAGCACCAAGCTACATCCCCAGCAGGCATTTTTGTTTTGTTTTGTTTTGTTTTGTTTTGTTTTGTTTTGTGGGTACCGGGGGGTCGACCTCAGGACCTCGCGCACCAACAGGCACCCGTGCCGCTGAGCGATATCACCGGCCCCTTTTCCGTATGTGGGATCCGGGAGTCGAACTCGGGCCCTCGCGCTTGCAAGGCAGGCGCTTATGCCACTGAGCCATCTCACCAGCCCAGTTTTGTTTTGTTTTTGAGACGAGGACTTGTTAAGTCATCATGTTTGCCCAGGCTGGGGTGGTACATTGTGATCCTCCTGCCTCAGCCTTCCAGAGTGCTGGGATTATAGGTGTGCACCACCACATTTACCTGGAAACCCTAATCTTTTGCAGCCTTTCTGACTTGGAGTTGGCCATGACAATTCTCTGACCGACCCCCTTCAGAAGGGGTTTTGCCCCATACCCTGGAGGAAGGAATGCTGTGCAAAGAAGCCAAGATGTATCTGAAGAGACCAGCCTTGCAGGTCTGCCCTCGGATCCCAGTAATGTTACAGCACATTCTGGTCAATCACACTCGGGCATGGCTGTCCACTGTCCACAGTTCAATCGTTGACAACGAAGTCTCCATCAAAACCAAAAAGGGCAGGCTTTGGAGAGCTTCAGATAGCTAAGCTGGAACCTCCCTGCTCCACTTCCCTTCTCTCAGCCCTTGACCCCCAAATCTCCACATGTTTCTAAGGTATCCTTTTTAAGAACCCAGTGAATGTCTCTCCCTGAGTTCTATAAGCATCTCAAGAAAATTCGCAGAACCACAGGAAGGTGCTAGGGGACCCCAATTCATAGCAAGTGTTCAGAGGTACAGATAAATCTCGCTGGGCTTTGTGATTCGGTCCCCACAGGGGGGTCCAGAATCCGCCACGCTGGCCTCCCCAGGAAGCCGGATGAACAGGAATCATCAGGTATCCTCCCAAAGCCCAGATCTCTCTCTGGGGCTGGGGTGCAGCAAGCTGTGTCTGCAGGCGTCTGCCAGATGCTGCAGCGTGGGATGCTCCCTCAAAAGAGCTGAGGACAAGCCCTCTCCCTGGCTTCGTGTAAAAGACAGCGGGTGTTCCTTTCTTTCTTCTCCAAGTTCCCCAAGCAGCCTCCGGAGTCCTTCACAGAACCTGCTCGGGTATCTCACAAGAGTTCAGGCCTTGACAAAGATGAGCCAGCCTGTAATCAACTGCGTTTTGGATGTGCAAGCACATTTGCGCACATACAGTTGCCAGCCAAACTGCACAAATCTCTGCTTGTGCAATAGCAGGATCTGGGAACACAGCGAGCTCCGGCAAACTCACCCAGTGCAGTCCGGACGGAGCCGGCCTCTCCGCTATGCCTTGGTCTCCCCTTGTCTATGTTAATCTTCATGCAGAACAACTCTGGGATGTTGTTATTTATTGCTGTGGACGCCAGGGAGGCAGGAGAGCAAAGCAGACTATAAAGGCCCTCACTCTCAAATCCCCCTATTATTTTTCAAAACAGATGTCTGACAGCCGCAATCCGTTGTGTGCATAATCAGCTATTCTCACGGGGCACATTACTGCCTGGTATCTGGCATGTGGGTAGAGGTTAAGGATTAATTTTAAGTTATCAAGCTAATTACTGACAGGCATTCAGAGTAGCTGCAGAGAATGTATTTCCAGACACCGGGCACTGGAATGGATTGCTGTTACCTCTAGAAGCAGTTTAAAAAGTGGGCATTGAACACACACAGGATGCCTCGTAAATGAAAACCATCATCTTCGTGTGCATTCCTACCAAATATTTAGTAGCACATCTTGAGATACACTCAGGATATCTTAGAAATACTCATTTTAATGGTTAAGCAAAACCACCAGCTTAATACACACCTATAGGCTGGGGATTTGGGATTTAGCTGAGTTTCATTTGGAGGAAGCAGAGTTTAAACAGGAAAAAGAAGTTACAAGGGATACATGCTTTTCCCACTCTAATTGGCTTTACTAAGTCTCAGAGTTTCGTCGCATTGTTTTCTTGTGATATATGCTTTTTCATTATGCTAATTTCTATGTTATTCATTAGGGAGCGCAGAATAATTCATCAGATTAAAATGGAGTGACTCGTACGTAGTCTATTACACCCTGACTCCTGTGATATCCAGCCCATTCATCATGATTCCGGGTTACTTTAATAAGAACGTCAAAAGACACCATGCTCTAATGAGGGACCACTTGAGGAAACGTGATGAATTAAATGCGATGCATGAGAAAAGAGCTTGCTATGCAAAAAAAAGAGTGGAAATAAAAATAATCCACTTCCAGAATGATATGTTCACTGCAGAATTACAAGCATCCGGGAAGTCAGGCATATTTCATAGTACAATAGCTAACCTGGAATTATATCATATTTCCTGCCCAAACAACATCCATCCGGGATTTCAAATTTCAATGTGAAAGCCTATGTAAGCTATTCCCGTGTATCATATGGGAAGGGGAATTTTTGGAGGGTGGTACTAGGGACTGAACCCAGGGCCTTCACACTGAGCTATGTCCCTAGCCCTTTCTTAGTATGAGACAGGGTCTTGCTGTGTCACAGAATCCCCCAGGCAGGGCTCACACCTGTGATCCTCCTGCCTCAGCCTCCCAGAGTACTGGAGTAACAGGCACGCACCACTATGCTCAGCTAGGAAGAGGAATTCTTTAACTGACAAATGCATATAGAAGAGGCCTAAATTTCATGTCCTACTAACAGAACTAAACATGAAAGAATCATTCTTAGAATTACATTACTTTTTGTTTGTCTGTTTTTCATGGCTCTCAAGACAGGCTGTGAAGTCTGGAGGACGCCGGAGTACACACCGTTCCATTTTAATCCTAGAACTTTCAGCACCGAGCACTTCCTGGGTGCTAGTGAGCACCAGCCAGGACTCCTGGAAAGCTGATTCCGAGGTGCTAGGTTAACTGCGTGGTACTGCTTTACAAAGCAGTACTATGTTGAAATCGATGCGAAAAGCAGCCAAATGCTCTCAGAGAAAGCTCAGAGACAAAAGTGGTTAAAAAAGACATCCCAAAGGAATCAGACTTTAGGGCCAACTTGCAAATGAGACACACACACACACACGTATTTAAAGGAAAAGACCCGTCAGTTCCCACTTCACAACAGACTGCTCATGGCCGAAAGCCACCAATTTCCTGATCCTCAAATTCCGTGACCCTCTCTTCAGAACGGCACTGTGTGAGACAGATTAGAATCCCAGAACTCTGGGAGGCTGAGGCAGAGACAGCAGGTTCCACCCCAGCCTGAACTTAGTGACTTATTGAGACCCTGTCTCTAAATAAATAAATAAATAAAAAGAGGGCTGAGGTTGTAGCTCAGTGTGAAGTCCGTGGGTTCAATTTCCAGGACCCCCTCCCAAAATCCAGATTAATTTTTTTGCATCGGGGAGAGAGAAATTTAACAGGACTGTTCTGGACTCCTTTACTCTGAGGAGGACCTTTGGTGGTTATCTTGAGCAAAAACCTCCTGTCTGACTCTACACCACAGTGTCGAGTGACACCTAAGTCCCTGGAAAACAGAAGCACATGCCTTGATGATTTTAGCAACTCCAGAACCAACTTCTGGAAATACACAGCTACTTCCTATCCCCCGGGAACAGAGAGCCACTCGGGATGACTGCCGGGGCTTTCGGCACACAGCACAAGCAAAGCTCGCAGAGTTGTGCACCACAGCAGGGCATTTCAGTCAGCAGGGCGTCGCTTACACCCAGCATGTAGCACACACTTGCAATCCCAGCCACTCAGGAGGCTGAGGCAGAAGGGTGGCAATTTCTAGGCCAGCCTGGAAAACTTAGTGAGATGCTGTCTCAAAACAAAAATGTTAAAAAGGGTGGGATGTAACTCAGTGCACCCTGGGTTTCATTCTGACTACCATAAAAATAAAAAAAAGACCAGTTACACAAGGTCGGTCCCATAACATTACAATGGTGCTGGGAAATTCCTATCAGCCTGTGATTTACAGCCACCCTGGGGTCACAAAGCAATGCGGGACTTGTGTATTTGTAGTGATGCTGGTATAACGGGACCACTGTGACAGACAATTATGCATGGAGCTTAATGTTTGATGACAGTGCCAAGCCACCCTGTGACCGGCCATCTTTGTTACCTTTATTGCCAACTTACTCCTTCTACTTATGAAATAAAGAGAATTGGCTAAGAGCCGTGAGCCACCTTTTGCTGTCACCTGTCTCCTCTGTCCCTTCCCAGAATGTGTCCCCACCCACAAGTGATGCCCAGCTCTGGCTGCAGGAGATGAAGGTGGAGAAGTGGACTGACAGACCTAGAAAGACGCAGAGGTGCGCCCACCTAAGCACCGACACTCCAGGACAAACACATCGCACAGGTCCAGAGAAAGCCCTAGAACTAGACGAAGGGCTTTCAAGAGAAGCGTTTTCTTTTTTTTAAGGGGTAGAGTCACGTGTTCCTTTTATTATTTTTTTTTCAGTTTTTATTTTTATTAGTCCATGTTTGCAGTGCATAATGATTTCATTCCTCATGGGGAGTTGGGACATGCACGTAACACGTATCAATTCTTTTTCAATCCCCTTTCCCTCTTCTTTTTTCATCCCTTGATCCCCTTCCTATTTGAGAATGAGCTCCCTACTTCCTACTGTCTGTCTTTTATTTTGCTCCTTATTTATATTTGGGGTTTTTGTTGTTGTTGCTGTTGTTGTTTCTTTTTTGGAGACAGCGTCTTGCTAAGTAGTTCAGGCCAGCCTTTGATTAACTATATATATAGCCTAGGGTGGCCTTGAATTCACAGCGATCCTCCTGCCTCAGCCCCAAGTGCGAGTGCTGGGATTACAGGCATGTACCACCATGTCCAGCCTATTAGTATGGGGTTCTCACATAAGAGAAACCATGGAATGTGTCTGATTTATTTCACTTAATATTATGGTCTCAAGGTACATCCATTTTGCTACCAATGATTCGTTTTTCCTGCTTCATGGCTGAGTAGTACTCCATTGTGTGTAAATACTGCATTGTCCTTGTCCATTCATCTTTGGATGGACACATAAGCCACTTCCAATATTCAGCCATTATGACTTATGCTGCTATAAACACAGGTGTGCATGGACCCCTGTAATATGATGTCTTTAACTCTTTCAGGAAGACACCTAGAAGGGGAATAGCTGGGTGGAATGGAGTTTCTAATAACAGATGCTGGCAAGGCTGGGTGGGTGGGGGACCCTTGTACATTGTTGGTGGGAGTGTAACCTCTCTCCCTGCCTCCCCAGGACACACAGTGCAATGTCTGCACGCGCCGCTTTTGCTGTGACGGATGCAGGGAACACGCTAGGGGCATTTGGTGGGCAGAAGCCAAGCCACTCCAGGCAAGCAGGCATCATCAGGCCAAACTCTGAATCGCACCGTGGCAGCAAGACCCGAACCAGGTACACATGGGTGACGCACACGAGGCCAGACAGGTAGAGTGGAGCTCTGGCTGCAGTGCGGTAGGGCGATTGACAACAGGGACCTGTTTGTTCCTTCAAAATTGTGGAGTCATAAACAAGACAAGAGCTCCCAACCCTTGTCCTGTTAAAAATGGGTTAAAACTATGGCAAAACTCCACAGCTCTTCAATAAACACAAGACCGAAATACAAATGAATGTCTGTTCTAAAGAAGTCTCACCTCCAGGTGTTTGCTTTTCTGTGGTTGAATATATTCCGGCAAGATTTTTTTTTTTTTTTTTTTTGTGCAGCTGCGAGGATACAAAAATGTGGAAACAACAACAACAACAAAAGGTCTGTATTTTCTTTAGATTCCTGTCCAACAGGAAAAAAAATCTTCCCAGATGTAGGTCATTTTGGGAAGGATGAGCATGTGGGTTTGGCCAGGCTGTTTTCAAAATGGTACAGTGCAGCCTCCAACTAAAAAAGGAGACTAAAGAGAGAGGAAGAGGGGGAGGGGAGGGGGGGGCGGGGAAGAGAGGGGGAGGGGAGTAAATGAAGGAGAGGAGGAAGAGGAAGAGAAAGAGCAGAAAAAAGAGAAAGAGAAATGAGAGAAGGAAGAAAGGGGAAAGAAGGAGAGGGAGACAAGGAGAGGGAGAAGGAGTGAAACAGAAAAAGAATGCATTTCCATTCAAAAATATAATTGGGCTACCCATTTCCTGCTAAGGAGGAGCCTGCCACACAGAAAGAATCGGAAAGGAATAGTGGGAAAATGCTTGGGACGTTAAAGGCGAAGTTCTAGCTCCGAAAGGCTGAAAACACAAAATGGGCAACAAAGGGACAAAATTTAGTGGTACTTTAGTTCACGAACTTAATTCTCTCCACATTTCTGGTGCAGACTGAACTAATTCAATAGTTAGCTTCTTGGTTACTTTTCCCTCATCGCTGACACAAATTACCCAACACCCAAAATTAAGGAAGGAAAGGTTTATTTAGCTCACAGTTTGTGGAGGTTTCAGTCCATAATCAGCTGGCTCCAAGGCAGGGTGGCGTGGCACAGGGGCAACACTTCAAGGCGGCAGAAGACAGCATGAGCAGCAAAAGCAAAACATGGAGAGCAAGCCTCTTTTCCTCCCTTATATTGTAAGCAGCCACCACTCCCTAGGGCGGGTGTGGCACTCACACCATCTCCCTGCCCTCTTCTTGCACAGATAAAGATGTTTACAAAGTGAGAACCCTGGCCTCCTCCTGAGTAGTTAAACTTCTAAACTTCTCAAGTTGACACAATGTATCAACCATTACAGTTAGATTAGAAGTTGACCTCATGGGGAAATTGGATTCCAAGCTCATCCAATTCAGTTTGCGACCAGAAACACGGAAAGAATTCAGTTTGTGACCCGAGGTACCACTGTACCTACCTTCAAACGGCAACCATTTCTAATGGCTCCTCCACACTAATGGCTCCTCTGCACTTCCGTGCGGCAGATGAAATTCAAAAGAAGCACAGTTAGCAAAACGTTTTCCCAGCAAGCAGCCTCGTGGGTTCTTCTCGTCCTTTGAGAAAGGAGTCAGTAGCTTTGGCCTAGATGGCATTTGTCACCAGCAGCAGATGGGGGGGTCTATTCTGGAGGGAAGCCCCAAGATTCTTCTATGATGTACCTGGTAGTTTGGCCTTTATTTGGACGGCCAAGGGTTGTTGGACCACAGCGGGTAAAGCCAGCTGCCTCCACAGAGCGGGGCTGTCCCCTACTCCTGGTCCCATATGTAGCTACCCCTCTACCACAGCAAAACTCTGTTCACGGGAGAGATGGCCAGTTAGAAGGAACAAAATTCAGCAGCTAGCCACAAAGGATAGGTGGGGAAAAGCTGAATATCTGACAAAGATTGTTTGCAGAGATACGCCAGAAATCACGCCCACATTTCCCAATGTACAGATGACTGCCGTTATTATTATTATTATTCTCTCTTGATGGCAAAAGTCTTGGAGTTTGCTTTCTTCTGTTGCAGTAGAAGGCAAATTCATGCCAGGCTCTGGTTTGTCATAGCGGCACTTGGATGTGTGTCTAGGGACCTGAGTGACACAAATCACCATACAATGTGAGTACTTTTTTAAGTATCTCTTAGTATTTTGGGTTTGCAAATCTATGTCACCTTCCTTTCTAGTCTACAAAGTGCAACCAACAGGACACATTTCAAAAGAGAACTGTCATCTCTAGCAGGGGTTTAACAACAAGGGCCCGAGACAGTTGTAAAAAGTTGTGTTTTTCAAGTATGCATTATTAGAAAATTAAACAAGAGCTGATAAACCCTCACTGAACGAACCCTTTGCAGTCACCTAGCAGGTGCACGGTGCACAGGTGACATCACTTTTAGAAAGCTTTATTTTTGTTTGCATTTACACTTTCTGGATTCCCTGCAGTCTTTCTTTTAGAGAAGCTGTCAGTAAGCTCCCAGGTGAGAATGTGGTCCCTCTGGTTTTTCTTTAGCGAAGGCCCTCATTTGCACTGGGGGAAGAATGAACACCAAACCCACTGAGATCTTCCTGACTGATGACTTACTGATGCATTAGAACCTTACAGTGAATTGGAAAAAAAAGAAGTGTGAAGTGAGAGCAAAACTATGGAGAAACTATCTCTAAGTTCCCTAAGTTAGATGGATTCCCATTATTTCCCTTCTCCCTGGAACTGCAGGATTAATGGCATTTTTGGAAGGTGATGGATTACTCTCCAAAAGTAACGCTTCTCATTTCATTAAATGAGCTTTGTTTTATGTCTTCATTTCTGGGCTTATAAAATTGTCACTTTCCTGGATATAACCAGAAATTAGCTATGGAATTTAAAATGTAATCATAATAACTGCATAGAAAATTGAAGGGGGTGGGGCGCAGTTTTGCTCTCTTGAGGTAATTTGAGATCATGTGCATGCAAATTAAGAAAATATATTTCACTAAAATTAAAATTCTGATTACCATGAATTATGGTCCCATTTAAGGGTTGACAACATTTCTGCCTTATCTTTAAAAGAAAGAAAATAAAATGAGAAACAGTATTTTGAGATCCTAATCTAACAGAATTATCATTCTCTGAAGTGGTAGGATATTAATACTGTAACTTGAACAGCAAAAAAAAAAATGCTAAATGACAGGTTCCAATTAAAACAAAAGGGTCAATAAAATGTGAATTAAAAATTTTAGTACAGGTTTTAATGGCTTTGGGAACTAAAAAACAAACAAACAATTCTTCACATCTTTTTTTTTTTGTGTGGGTACCGGGCATCGACCTCAGGACCTCACGTGCCAGCAGGCACCCGTGCCGCTGAGCAACATCACCGGCCCTTTTTTTGTACGTGGGTACCAGGAGTCGAACTCAGAACCTCGTGCTTGCTAAGCAGGCTCTTATGCCACTGAGCCATCTCACTGGCCCCCAGTTCTTCACATCTTTACTTTTTCTTTCCATGTATAGCCTTGAGAATTTTCAAAATTGCTCTTTTCACAGAATTCTTCACTGTCCAACTTCTCTACCTGACACAGGAACCACACAACGTAAACACATACACACACCCAAACACAAACATAAGGAAGGAAAATGAGCACCAGAGATTCACTGAGCTTTTGGAAATAACCATTTCCCACACACAACTACAATTTCTGCTTACAAACATTCCAGAAACGTAGACAAGAAAGAAGGGCCAGGTTGAAAGACAATCTATTTTTCTTCACTAACCACGAGCCCGTCCTCTGAGAGGTCAGGAATCCGTCCAGCTATCGGCGGGACAATTCTGCAAGGAGCCCAGGAGAACTCTACAATTTCACGTGACGAGTGGAAATCTGGGTGAGCTCCAATCAAAGCAATTTATCAAAGGCTATAAAAATACTCTGATAAATGTGAACACCAATGCTAATGTGTTAAGTGATTATATATAACAACGTAGCGCTGGTGCATGCCTGTGATCCCAGTACTCTGGGAGGCTGAGGCAGAAGGATGACGAGTTTGAGCCCAGCCTTGGTGACTTAAGGACTTAGTGAGACCCCCATCATCAAAAATATTTTTAAAGGTCTGGGGACGTAGCTCAGTATGAAGGCCCTGGGCTCAAACCCCAGTACCAATAATAAAAAAAAATCCAAGATGAGTCGTGAATAGAGTGCTTAATTTTTGCACACTTCAACAACCCACTGCAGCAATGTGCATACGTGGCTGTCCCTCCCTCCAGGAAAAAATAACTGTCTTGCAGGCAGGAAGCTCATCTCACGTGGCTGGGTCCTCACAGCCTCCAGCTCCTGAAGACAATAGTGCCTGGCAGATTCTTACAGGTTGCAAGAAGGGTTCCGAGGACACACGTTCATGGGGTGGTGTTTATGAACGGATGGTTTCAAGGATTTTCCCTTCATAAACCCTCATTCTGTGACACACAAGTGGCCCCAGGAGTGCAGCAGAGGCAGGAGAGCAGCCTGCTTTCCTCACCATGCAGGGACTCCTCGCATTCCACGGTGGACAGTCCCTCGGCCTTGCTTTCGCCTTTAACACAGTGAATCGCAGGGTCACTTCCTACAAACATCTGGGAATGTGACCACTGGGGCTTGACTTTCTGCTAGGAGGCCTTGATTCTCTCGCTTCCAGACCTTCAGTTTTCTTATTTAGAAAAAAACTAACACTCCTATCAAATAGATATTTTATGGGACTTTGTCAACCCCAGAAAATTATCAAATGCAACGCTAAATACCTTCTGTCCTGTGACTCTGTAATAAGTGGGGTTCTACTGTGAAACACATGTGGGCAGCCTCCTTCCTCCTTCTTCTATACATCTGGGGCTCTTTCTCATGGTGGTGGGTTAGGAGGGGGGCGGTCTACCAAATCACATTGGAATGTTGCTGGCAATGTAAATTAGTACAGCCATTATGGAAATCAGTGTGAGGTTCCTTTAGAAGCTAAAACTAGAACCACCATTTGATCCAGCTACACCACTCTTTAGTCTATTCCTGAAAGAACTGAAGCCAGTCTATCCATGTCTACTGTGGCACAATTCCCAATAGCTAAGCTATGCAAACAGCCTAGGGACTCGTCCATGGATGAAGGAATAAAGAAAATATGGCATATATATACAGTGGAGTATTATTCAACCATAGGAAGAATGAAATTATGCTATTTGTGGGAAAATGGATGAAACTGGGGGACATCATATTAAGTGAAATAAGTCAGACTCAGAAAGTCAAATACCACATGTTTTCTCTTATGTGAGGGATCAGGAATGGGGGGCTAGAGAGAGAGAGAGACAGAGAGAAAACATGAAATTAGACAGGAGACTGTTAGAGAAGAGGAAGGGGATTGGTGGAGAGGGTGAGGAAAGAAGGAAATGATAAAAGTACATTTCATCATATATAAACATGCCAAAATGAATACAAGGGGTTAGGCCCCCTCTTCTGTGATCATCCAATATTAATTCCATCTTACCACTCCCTGTTAGACTAAAGTGGTCCATACCCAAGCACATCTTTGCCCCTACTAGACTGTAAGTTCCTTACAGACAAGAGTTGTACAGTCCCATCTTTGAAACTACAGCAATCCATAGGTGTCAGCAGAAAGGCGTGGTGGTGATTTAATCAGTTGTTTTTTAATTAAAGAGGAAAATAGATCTGGCACTTGTAGCCTGACATTGATGTTAAAACATTGCCTTCTTACTTTTTTCCATGCAATCCTTATGTATTCACTATCAAGGATAAGTACTTTCATCCAGTCTTCCATACTGTGAGGGAAAGGCCTCCCCTCATCTTTCTGAAATCACATGTGAAATCTTTGAGGAATATAGAAATGGCTGCAAGATATGGATGGAGGACATAGCTCCTCTCTGCTTTCATGCTGACTAAATCCAGAGTTGGTGTATTGGTCAGTTTTCATTGCTATGACAAAATATCTGACAAAAAATACCTGACAAAAAATCAATGTATAAGGATGAAAGGTTAATTTTGGCTCTCAGTTTCAGAGGTTTCAGTCCATGGTCAGTCACTCCATTGCACGTAGCCCTGTGGCAAGGCAGAAGCATGTGGTGAAGGAAAGCGCCTTGCCTTGTGGCACCCAAAGAGTACAGAGAGAATGTGAGAGCCAGAGAAAAGGCACAACCCTAGTAATCTACCTTCTCCACCTAGCCCCACCCCCTAACAGCCTGTTCAGCTGTGAACTCATCATTGGTGATGTTACCACCCTCACAACTCAAGCATCTTTTAACCCAATCAAGGTGATGTTCAGGTTTAACCATCACAGCTGGTTAGTAGCTGAACTACTTGGTCATTAATGGGTCATCCGTGTCACCTTCATGGGCCTTCCAGGAAGTGGTGTGGCTAACAGTGTCCACTAGCCCCATCCACCACCTACCATACAACCCTCTGAAGCTCTCCTGAGCGCTGCGTATTTTTCACATTTCACATTTCAATGAATTCTGGGCAATAAGGGAGCATTATATATATATAGGGCCCAGAGTGAGTAAAACAAAAAAGCTAACAAGTAGCTGAGTTCATAATCCCGAGGTCAACTTTAGTCAACCCATGTTCCACTTTTCCTGGTTCTATTTTATAAATAAAATTGCTTTAATATCATGGATATGCCTCATTGCTATCCAAAGCTCTCGCCCTCAAAATTGTGCACCAGAAAGCCCAATGTGGTGATGCACACCTGTTATCCCTGCACTAGGGAGGCTGATGCAGGAGGATCGCCATGAGTCTGAGGCCAGCCTGGGCTACACAGTAAGTTTAAGGCCAGTCTGAACTGCATAGTTAGACCTTGTCTCAAAAGAATAAAAAATAAAAGTACAACAAAAAAATTACACATGATATTTTTCTAGAAAGCAATACCAAGTCATACAAAGGATGACTGAAATTTATTGTGAATATTTAGATTTTAAAACTGTATTACAGTAAAAGACAAATTGTCATTAATCTCCTCTGAAAATAGACTCCCTGTTCTTTGAACACACTATCCCACCATTCTAGCCACTCTGAAGAAGTTCTGGAAGCTCTCTTGCCTGAGTGTCTTTATGAGGTGAGACCAAAAACACAGTGAAAGATGTAGCTGCTGAGCACCATCTAACAGAAAGGCAGGCTCATAAAAACACGCTACTCTGTCTCCATCCACCTCATTCACTGGATCTGGCACTGTGTGACTTCTGACTTTTCTCCAAAGTCAAAATGACCATTGAGGCAGCCAAGACAGCACAACTAAAGACCCTCATGAAAGAAGACTTCCGGAACTGCTTCGGAAAGTGGCAAGAATGATGGGACAAGTGTGTTCAAAAAGAAGGGGAGGACTTTGAAGAAGATCAATGGCAATGAGTCTTTTATTGTAATAATTTTAAAAATGTAAACAGTCGCTGTATTTTCAAGCACACCACATAGGTATGCAGGAACTTTTCCATTTCTGCTGTAATAAAACACACACCCAGTGAACCTTTCCCACATTTTTCTACCTTATCTGTGAGGACATCCATTCACTGAAACTTATCACGGAAGTTTACCATGAAATCTGGTGAGTCCATTTTAATAAATATCATAACCTCCAAACTAATGATTAAGTTTTTCATTGTGTTTGTTTGATGCTGGGGATTGAACCTAGGACCTTGTACATGTAAGGCAAGCACACTACCACTAAGCTACATCCCCAGCCCTGCCTGATCATTAAACTTTAAAAGCAAGAACTTTTACAACAACAACATTAACTTTTTAATCTAGGCCCTCAAGCACACATACACATGCATGTATGTATAATCAAATACATAAATGCATATGTAATTGACAGTACACAAAGAAATGAATGAGTCAATAAGCATATTTTCTACTATGTGTGTGGGGTGCTTTTTTTTCTGTTTTTTTATTTTTTGCGGGGCTGAGGATGGAATACAGGGCCTTGAACATGTCAGGGATATGCTGTACCAATGAGCTATACCACAGCCCTCTACTGTGCTTTTAAAATGTTCTATTATACTCAAAAGAAGTTATACTTTGAAATTTCCCAGAAGATTTTAATACAATCATTGTATTAAAAACATGAAAATTGCTGTGAATAGCACAATGCTTTACTGGATCACATTCAGAACTTCTCAGAAACAGAGCTAAAGATCTAAACCAACTGCTCCTCAGACAGAGGACTAGTATCTACAATACATAAAGAACTCCAAAAAGGTAGACTGCCAAAACTATAAGGGCCCTTCAAAAAATGGGCAATTGAAATGAACAGACACTTCACCGAAGAAGTGCAAAGGAGCATCTTTCGTCCTTAGAGAAAAACAAATCAGAAAAACACTGAGATTCCATCTTACTCCTGTAACAGTGGCCATTATCGAGGACTCAAAAGATAACAAATGCTGGCCAGGTTATGGGTGCAAGGGAACCTTTTTACAAGGTTGGTAAGAAGGTATACTAGTACATCCACTATGGAAGTCAGTGTGGAGAGTCTTCAAAACACTAAAAATAGAAATTCCACTTGACCCAGCCATTCCCCTTCTAGATATTTTTCCTGAAGAGCTAAAGGCATCCTACTGTGATGCCCATGCACACCCATGTTTACAGCAGCACAACTCACACCAGCTAAATCATGGCAGCAGCCTGTACTGTATATCCATCAGTAGATGAGTGGTAAAGAAGAATAAATTTGAGACATTAGTAGGAAAATGAAAAAGCTCTTGAGACCATAATGCTAAATGAAATAAGTCAGTCACAGGAGGTTAAATATTGCATGGTCTCACTAATATGAGAGACCCAAACTAGAAAGAATTTAAGGAACAAAATAAAAACCATGTTAAGAAACAGGGAGGGAAACCCTGTTGGAGATGAGAAGGCGTTTTGGGGAAGAAGGAGGAGAGGAAGGGGGAGTAAAAATTGTTCAAGATCTCTCTCTCTCTCTATCTATCTATCTATCTATCTATCTATCTATCTATATATCAAACTGACAAGCTGAATGCAGTAACTATGTATGGCAAACACGCACTAATAAAAACACCCAAGGTTACACCTGACATGGTGCCCTTTTGCAGGTGTCTCTGAATGCTGGGCCACACTGGCACACTCTTAAAGCTTACCTCGGGGCCAGGCTTACATCACAGGTTGGGCACAGTCACCAAGGGAGCACCGCTCCGAAATCTGTGTGCCTGGGGCATGTCTGTGGCTGGCAGGGGGGGAGCGGGGTGGTGGATGCACTAATTTGTTTACTTTTTCTTGAAGGAGAGACTGTTTCTCTAAGAAAAGCCAGTTAATCACGGGCCCTGTTCTCCCGCTTGCTTGCCAAAATGAACAGCTTCCAATTACCACCTCTGATCTCCAATCAGCTACCTAAGAGAGTCTATCAGTGGCCTTTATAGGGTGAATAATGTCCCATCAAGCAAGAAGCTCTTAAGACTCATAAAATTCCAGAACCCTGGGGCCAAGGCTGCCAGCAACCTGCCCCTTATCTTTGGGCAGGATTCCATCTGCTTTCTCCCTGAGCCTTGCTGAGGTCTGGCAAAGAAACAGATGTAGCGCACACACACATGCACGCACATATGTACGCACACACATGCACGCACTCTCCTCTTGGACACAATGGCTAGTATTTATTTTCAAACCCTATGCTCTTGAGCATCTTCTGAGAAAACACAAACAGAGAAAGGGCAGATCCAGGTCCATTAATACTTAATGGACTCTTTTTAGGGTTCTAAGACTTAGTCCCACTGTGGCCCCCAAACAGATCCCAGTGGAGGAGGATTCTCCACTCTGAAGATCCTCAGCTGGCCTACGACATGAGGTTGCTCTCATGTTAGTCAAAATTGGGCAAAAAAGAGACAGGGCTTATCTCAGGCACCAGCTCCCTACTTTCTTTCTTCTTTAATCTTCTGGGGAAGATAAGAAAATTGCAGTAGAGCCAGGCATGGTGGTGCCCACCTGTGACCCTAGCACTCCGGAAGGCTGAGGCAGGAGGGATAGCAAGTTCAACCCAGCCCTGGCAACTTAGCCACTTACCAAGACCTTGTCTCAAAATTAAAAAAAAAAAAAAAGAGGAAGGGTTAAGGATGCAGTTCAGTGTGAAATTCCTGGGTTCCGTCCACAGAAAGAAAGGGAAGAGAAGGGAGAGGAAAGGACAGGAGAGGAGAATACAGCAGGGTGGTTGTGTCCCAAGAGGGTCCATGTCAGCATCACCATGCTATTAGGTCCACCACGCTAAGCACACTGAAGCCCTCCGAGGTCCTTGCACCCTGGACATACACGACACAGGACAGGCTTCCTGGATGAATGACTGGTGCCCTTGCTGATGGCGGCACACTCAGGGGGCACCCCCACTTTGGCTTGTGCTCTGCAGTGACCATGCTGAAATTCCTCATGATTTTGTCTTCGGGGGGAGTGTTCTGTGTGAGCACCCCGGAGCCTGACGCACAGTGAGGCCTTCAGAACACAATTCTGCTTCCCACTTCACCCTCCCCTCTCCAGGGCAGGTTTCCGCTGCCCATTCTGCCATTCCCCGGCCTCTGAGGCCCCACCGGCCTCCACCTGCCCACATCCTGTCCCATGACAGCATGCGGCCAACTTCAGGAACCTGTCTGTGGGTCCGAATGCCAGGAAGGTCAGGGTTGGGCACCCGTGCTCCATGGTGTCCCAAGACAGGGGCTGTCTGTCCCTGCCCATGTTGGTGGCACTGTGGTGCATCTGAGGGGTAGCCAACTAGAGTCTAAAACTCAGCAGGGACAAAGATTGCGCTTACCCTGCCTCAGCCCGCCTGGCTGCCCGGGGTGTGGGGGGAGTCACGTGATCACTCAGGGCTGCCCATCTGCTGCACTGAGCGCATCCGGTCACAGGAAAGGGAGCTGCCCGGCTTACCTTCCCGCCAGACCAACGCACCAGGCACCGGCCCAGCAGCCGGCAGAAGCGGAGCCCAAGCCAGCTTCATTCCTTGGCAAACGTGTGTGCCCAAGGCCTCAGGCATCTGCACACCCCTCTTGCACAGTAGCCAGAAGGCACCCACCTTGGGGGAGTCACCTCTTCCTCCTTCCAGACTTGCCTTGCTTGTTCTCTACCTCAAAGCGCCCTCCAAGCATGAAGCAGGAAATACCAGTGGTGCAGTGCTGGCGACTGTATCCAGGTTAAATGCTCTCATAGTTGCCTATAAAACTGGCCCTGCACAATGTAATGAGGAACAGCAAACTTCATGCTAATAACTGAACTTTTCAATGTCTCTTTGCTGAGAGCAACATTGAATAGCAGAGCACATTCAAAACGTGATGACGCATGGTGTTGTATGCCTATAATGTCAGCACTCTGAGAGGCTGAAGCGGGAGGATCACAAGATAGAGCCCAGACTGGGCAACTTAATGACTTAGGGAGACCCCCCCATCTCAAAATTTTAAAAATTACAATTAATAAAGGGGCTGGGGATGGAGCTCAGTGCAAAGGGCCTGGCTTTAATCCCCAGTACTGGAAGAAGAAAGAAAGAAAAAAGAAAAGAAAAGAAAAGAAAAGAAAAGAAAAGAAAAGAAAAGGAGGGGAGGGGAGAGGAAGGGGAGGGGAAGGGAGTGGAGAGAAGAGAGAAGAGAAGAGAGAGAGAAAGAAAGAAAAAAGAAAGGACGAAAGGAAGGAAGGAAGGAAGAGACAGGCAGACAGACAAGAGAAGAGCTGTAGAAGAAAAATGTTTGTGTTTTAGTTCCTTGAACAAACATCTCTTACCATCTAAATAAAGAGGTAGCATGCTTTCAGTTTGACCCAGCCCTGAACATTAGATTCTCAATCCTGAAGTAGACTGGCCGCCTGAACAATAAAATTCTAAAAACAGAACCAAAATGAGAAACTAGCAGCTGCCCTCGCTGTGAACCCTGCTATCTAGCGGTCATCGTGTGACTAACCGGGCCTCTCAGATTCTGTTTCCTTATCTCTTTTAAGAGGGCAAAAACTAGTACCTGCCTCACGTGCTGCTGCTCTGATTACATGAGACGGAATCTGAACCGCTACAAAATCAGTGCGGAGATTCCTCAAAAAATCAAAACTAGAGATGCCATTTGGTGCAGCTATTCCCCTTCTAGGTATCTTCCCAAAAGCGTTAAAGGCATCTTATTAGAGTGTTCCATGCATACTGATGTTTATAGAAGCACAACTCAATAGCTAAATCTTGGGAGCAGCCGATGTGCCACCAACAGATGAACAGATAAAGAGAATGTGGTATTTATACATAAGGGAGTACTACTCTGCCACAAAGAAGGATAAAATTGAGTCCTGTGTGGGAAAACGGATGCACCTCAAGATCATAATGTTAAGTGAAATAAATCAGACACACAAACTTCTCTAACATGAAAAATCCAAAGTGTAGATAAAAAGCAAAATAACAGATAGATAATGGGAAACGGGGAGATGGATCTTTCTCAAATAGGAAACAGAGCAAGAGATGGAGGGAGGGCAAGGGAATGGAGACATGAAAAGAATTAAGATGTACTATGTGCATGCACCAACTCCCCATGATGAATGAACAAAATGTACTGCAAACATGGACTAATATAAATTTTTAAAATAATAACAAAATAAATAAGATAGTACTTGTGGCACACCCAGAAGAAAGTCTGTTACGTAGTAATCTTCCAGAGAGTGTTAGCTCCTGCATGACAAAACTTGGACAGCCTCCAGTATATTCTAGTCTCTGGTTGCACCTGGCAGACCAGCTCCCCATCTAGCACCGGGCATCAGGAAGGTCCTTGCTGGGCCCAGAATCCTGATCTACAAAGTATGAGAACTAGAAAAGAGCGGATCCACTGGGCTCCAAAGCTCACCTCCCTCATCCTTGCCACAGCCTTAGGGCACCTCTTTATTCACTGATCAAAAAACAGAGAAGGTCCTCCTTCCCAACTGCCTCATTGGGCCACACACCTATCACACTGGTGAACTTGAAGCAGCATTCAATTCTGACCTCTCCAGGTAAGGGATGGTGTGGGCTAATCAGGTGTCCAGCATCACCTCGCCCACCTGCAGGCATTAGTACTGAGTCCCTGCTGCTTTGGAGGGTGAGTGATAGCCACTGTGTCCAAATGTGCACATCTGCCTACAGCTCTCCCTTCTAATTGATGCTGGGTTGGGCAGTACAGGGACTGCTGTTCAGGGCAAGGACTGAGGTGGTGATGATTAGATCACAGGGCTACTATAGCTGGTCACTGCCCCCAAGGAATCCGAGTCCCTGCGTACACCTGGGGTGCACAGGCTGGGTCCTTCCCAGTGAGGCCTAGCAGCTTCCACACCTGGGAGTTCACACGCTTGGCTGACACCAGGCTAGATGCAGGCAAACTTTCTCCTATCCTTAAAAAGAAGCCTTGAACTGTGCAAGCAAAGATGGAAGCAAGCGCCTGCATGGTCCCTTGCGGGAGGCGTGGAGTGGACCCATCTGATGGGTTCCTCCTGGGACTTCCTGCAGCACAGCCTTCTGCCCATTCATAAATCCTGATGCGCTTCCTCCCACCCTTCCAATTATTAAACACCACAGGGCTGGCAAAGGGGACCAGGGAAACCTGGGGCTGTACTGTATAAGGAGCGTGTGTTGCTGTCTTTTCAAGTTTTAAGAAAGCTGAATCCCTGCCATTTAGATAAATCAGATAGGCACTACCAGGTTACAGTTAAAACTCCAAGAATGGCTTAGTAAGTATTTACAAAAAAAAAAAAAAAAAAAAAGCCCAGCAGTTATTAAGCCCTAACTGAGTAATTTGCAGCTTATTTCGCCCGAGCTAATTAAAATGTAATCGGGATTGTCTGGCAGCGTGTATTCTGTCAGCGGTTTTTCTCGGGAAGAGAAATCAAGCCAAGAGACCACAAGGAAAGCCTTTCACGGGAACTGGCTGGATCTAAACTGCTTCTGTAGCCGCTGCAACTGTAAAACAAATAAATTACTGCAACTGACAATTCAATGAAAAGGTGGCTGGGGGATCCTCTTCCTCCCTGGGGACGGGCTGCTGGATTTTGTTTTGTGTTGTGGTGTTGTTTAAACAACAGTGTGGCACCTGCTCAAGACAGTGACTTTCCAGGTAAAGCGGTGGAGTGAGTCCGGCGCCTGGGGACAGGAGCCCTCCCGGATGTCCTCATAACTCACTACAAGACTTGAGCGCTGGGTTTCCCTTCCCTGCAGACCCTGGAGGAGGCTGAGCCTGTCCTTGTCTCTTTTCTCCCACGATGTTTGATTTAGAGCAAAGGCACGCAGACTTCACCGGTGGACTCCAGATCTGCGGATCCCAACTTTTAGCTCTCCGTGGGTCGCTCTTTGGCACGCTTGCCGGGAAGGCCATCCCGAGGGCTGCGGAGAGACACCCCCAAACTGCACCCTGATGAATTTAATAGCGCCGGTTTTGGCCGCCTCGTTCCCTGATTCCGGGAGCCCCTCCCTCGGTGAGCCCCCTCCACTCGGCCTTGGCGGGAGGCGCGCCCCAGTTTATTCAAAGGCAGAGGGGCTCGGCTTCCACTTCCAGCCTCTCCAGGGAGCCTCCAGAGTTTTCCCTGGGGCGAGAGTTCGGGTCTTGGAACAGGTGGGTAGCTAAGAGGCGAGGAGAGAGGCACAGAAAGGAGGCACGCAAGTGGGTGACTTCAGAGCCCAGCGCCCGCGGAGTCCCAGAGCTGCCGGGATTCGCCCAACCGCACCACAAACTTTGCGCGAGCCCTGCCAGGGGGTCTCCGCTACCTTGCAGGGTCCAAGGGCGCCAGGAGCGCTATTCCATGAGCCTCCTGCACGTACACACACATGCGCGCGCGCACACACACACGCGCACACAGACACCTTTCTGCACCCTCAAGCTGGAACAACCCAGTTGGGCTAGGGGAGACCTTGGCCCCGGAATTCTTACCCGGAGCATCCAAGCACGGCCCCTGCGTCCTGATCTCCCTATCCATCTCCTGCCACTCTGTCCTCTACGCCAGTCATTACAACACCGTGAATCCTTGGAGCTGCGAATGGGACGCGCACCGCCGCCAAAACCCCGCACATGCGCTGCGCACCCGAAAGCACACAAGTTGGCCCGGGGGCCCCGGCTATGTCTCCAAAGGTGCCCAGCGAGGCCCAGACGCTACCAGGTGTGAAAGCCACAGCTCAGCAACATTCGAAGCGTCTGCTGGCCAGGCACCTGCGAGGCCGGGGCAGCGGGGCGCGCCTTGAGGACCCCAGGAGCGTCGGCGCCGGTGGTGGCGAGCGTCCCCGGGGCGCCCTGGAGTTGGTGGAACTCGTCCCTGGCGCCAAGTTGCGCGCGCTGTGGTCCCGGGAAAGTCACGAACCCACGCGGCCACCCTGGGGATCCACAAAACTGCGCTCTCTCTGTCCCCGACTGCTTTCCCGTTGGCCGCCGGGGAGAAGGGAGTTGGGTAGGGGGAGACGTTTTGCGTTTCGCCGCCAAGGAGAGAAGCTTGGAGCGCCCGGATCGTGCACCCCACGCTGAGGGAAAGCGGGGCAGAACTTTGCGTGCCCGCCGGGGCTGGGAGAGAATCTCGCGCGCACCCCGGGACGCCCCCAGGGCTGCAGCCGGGACCCCGGCGGAGCGAGGACGAGGGCAAGGGCGAGGGCGTGCGTACCTGGAAGTGCTGGAAGAAGGCGGAGATGCGCGTGATCTGCAGGCTGAGGCACCTGGACGCACAGCGCGCGCGCTGGACGCTCCCAGCAGACAGTGACTCGTCCAGCCGCCGCGCCGCCGCCACCAAGCCAGAGCCCGGCGCCAGGCAGCACCCCGAGGCCACCAGCCAGAGCCAGAGCCACAGGCACAGGCACAGGGTGAGGGCCGCGCGCGGCGCCCCGAGCTCCATGGCTGCGCCTGGCGCGCGCGGGCCGAGGCTCCCCACTCCGAGCCGGGGCGGCGCTGCCGGGCACCTCGCGGCCGCCGCAACTCGGCTGCAAAGTTCAACCCTCGCACTCCGGCGCTCGCCCGCCCTCCCACTCCCCGGGGGCGGGGCCAGGGTGACAGGCCGCCGCGCTATTGGCCATCAGCAGCGTGAGTGACAGGGGGCCGGGCCCGGGAGCCCCGGCAGGTCCGAGCTCTGCGAGCTGTGCGCCCCGGGAAGGCGACCCTGAGCGGTTCTCCGGCTGCGTGGGCGGCCCGGGGCTACTGCCTCGGGCGCACCCAGAGTCGCACTGACCCCTTGCTGTCCCCTGCGCCCCTCCCCGCCATCCAGGGGAACTCAGGTGTGAGGGAGGGAAGGTGCCCTCGTGGGTGGCAGGGACCCCTGGGAATGGCTAGGGAAGGACAGGTCACCCCTTGGGCGGCTGCCCTCTCCCCGTTTCCCACCTCGGGCAGGCCCTGCTGGTTCTTCAGCGTTGGTCACTCCTTGCGCCCTAGTAGTGGGAGAGAGGTAAGAAAACGGAAATGGACGTGAACCAAGAGGAGGGCAGGGCGGGGCGGGGCAGAATTTTCCTCCCTCCGGGCCGCCCCTCCTTCCCTCTTTCCCCCTCTCTGTCTTTTTTCCTTCCTCCCCTCCTTCCTTCTGTCCTCCCTTCCCTCTATATTTCCCTCTTCCTTCCTTCCTTTCCTTCCTTCTCTCCCTCCGTTTTCCCTCCTTCCCTTCCTCTCTTCCTCCTTTTCCTCTTTTCCACCTTCCTTTTCCTCCTTCCTTTCCTCCTTTCTTCTGTCCTTTGTTTCTTCCTCCCTCCTTTCCTTCTTTCCTCATTATCATTACCTGGGAAACATCCCAGGGTAAATCGCTAGTCGTGTTAAGGGTACACACTTGTCTCCTCAGGGTCTATTTTTCTAACACACACTGCACGCCCGGTGTGAGTGAGCTTTTCCTAGCGGGTTTCTTTCTGACTCTCTCTCTTCCCCTGTGTTTGCCCAGCACCCCTTGAGTAGGCCTTGTTAGCTTTTGAGATCGCGCCTCCTCCATCTCCTGGAATCTTATCCAATACCCTTTCACCACACAAATTCTCCCCTCCTGGCCAACCTTGCCAAGCCAAGGGACACCCGCACTGATAGTCCATGCCTAATGTGGCAGGCGAAGCTTGAGCCCCATGGCGGAAGGGACAGCCACCTTGCAGGTAGGGGGACCTAGATAAAAAGACCTACGCACCTCTTGGAATGTGGAGTCGCTGGTTGTCGTCGCTGGGCTCTGACATCACACACTGTCACACAGGGCACACAGCTAAGCACAGCTGCTGTGACTGGAGGGCCCGCGCCTGCTCGGAGAAGCATGAGATAGTTTGGATCCCCGTGCGTGGAATCTGTATAGGATTTTCCCCCAATTTCCAACCCTCCCCTACTCTTAGAGCCGAGTCTTTGTCAAGCACATCCCCTTAGGTACCTCCTTACACAGCTGAAAGCAGCTAGGCCAGCAGAATTAATTGGCCTTGCTGTGTTTATCAGAACACCTGGAGATCTACCAGATGCCGGCGGGTCTTAGAGTCCTAGAGATACAGCAGGCTGCAGGGCTGTGTGACCCGTGCGGTGGTACCCAGCCCCTCTCTTACAAGGAGCCACATTTGGTTGGATGTTTTGCTGTCACTACTTTGAAACTCTTTATCACTTTTAAACGAGTTTCCTTGAGTTTTCATGTGGCATGAGGCCTAGCAAGTCATGTAGCAGAATCCTACCGATAAGATTTGGGCGTAATAATATTTTGTACATGGGCTAGAAACCTAGAACTTTAGGCCTGAGCTCAAAGGATCCCGATGGTTTATTGAAAAGAGGCTCAGAAATACGAAGGGAAATCTTCAGTGTTGTCAGAAAGCAAAGAGGCTCACGGAGGAGACTGGGCAGGCCAAAAAGCATATGTGTAGAAAATACCGGGGTTGTCTTCTGAATGTTGTCACTTTCATTGGCAAATGACTAAAAATACTGTCACAAGCTGCAGGGGATCCTTCCCTAGTGTTCCTTTTTGAGTTTTAAAGTGAAGCAATACCTGGTCTTGGGGAAGGCGAGGATACAGTGCACACCCACATTTTCATAAGGTGACTGTGACTCATAAGTTTGCATGTCACATCATGAAATCTGTATTCCAGAAAGTAAAAGGGCAGGCATGCTGAGCTTTCTACAAACTGCCTTTTAACTGCTCAAAGGGATCACTATACGCTTTAAAGCAATGTGTGTGCTACTATTAGGGGATCCGCAGCATATTCATTTCCACACATAAATGCATCTCATAATAAGCCACAAAAGAGAACAACTAGCCAGTTGAACAGTCAGCCTGGGTCAAAACATACATGGCCATTCCTATACCTATGGTAAAATAAAACTTGCGGTTATATTGCTTTCTTCCTTTGGAATTATCACAGACATCCTCTGTAGTATGCAGACCTTTCTCGGGTTATTTATTTTAATTGCAGTCGAAAGCTCCTTTTAAAAGGAAAACACAATGTAGTAAAGTCAGAGAAGCAGTTAAAATCTAGTTTTTTATACGCTGTCCACCTCTGCCTGATTTATAACACAGCTCTCCCTGCTGGCTGCACCAGAACTAATTTTGGACACAGCCTGAGCTCATGACGACCAACTACAAGCTAGGAGTGTGTCCGAGGAGAGAGGATGGATCCCAGGCTGGGGGGTACCGCCCAGTGCAGTTAGTGAGGAAGTGATCCTGTGTATGTACCAGTTCCCCATGATGAATGTATTTATGTTTCATAAACGTATACTCAAAATTTAATAAATAATATAAAAGAGGGAAAAATGATCTGGTACAGTGCAGAAAAATAAATCATTTTTCAACATGGAAAAAGAAAAGAACTTAGGATGTCTTTCTTCAAGACGACCTGAACTCCGTGGTCTGACTTTGTCTGGAGAAGAATTGATTTTAGTTTGAGGTGATACACAAGACACGCAGTTAAGTGAGTTTTAAAAAGTTTGGGCCTGTGAGATGGCTCAGCGGCTTAAGCGCCTGCCTGGCAAGCGCGAGGGCCCGAGTTCGACTCCCGGAACCCACATATGAAAAAGGGGCCGGTGATATCGCTCAGTGGCACGGGCGCCTGCTGGCGCGTGAGGTCCTGAGGTCGACCCCCCGGTACCCACAAAAAAAAAAAAATATCTCACTTTCTCTTATTTATATCTGTGTGAACGAAGACAGACCCAACTGTGTGGTGGTCTTAGGTCACAGAAGAATCACGCCAAACGAGGCCCTCACTCAAAGGGAGTTATTCTCGGTATTTTGTTTCTTGCGTTTTCTTTGGCTTATCAGCTCTCTTCTCTTCTGCTTTCTTTCCTTTTTTCTTCACCAGAGAATAAGATCCACTTAGAATGCTTACTACAGGTAGACTCCGTGACCTCAAATTCGGAGAGTCTGTGTCAGTTTTTCTAGGGGGAAAGCGTTGCAATCTCAGCTTTTAAACACTGGGGGATTCCCTACCAAGTCACCCAGGACTGACTGCTGGAGAGAGAATAGATCTCAAAAGCACGTATCTCAGTAAAAACGGAGCTGAATCTTTGATCGGAATACCATCTTTGACTTAACCTTGCTTAAAGTACCTTTTTTGGGGGTGTGTATGTGATGGTGCAGACCGGACCTACCAATCTATTCCATCATAACCACGCTGACATACTCCTTCCAATATATTAACCCCTCTTCGCCTCCTTGTTTTCTCAGACTACCAACTTCTCTTTTTAAAGATTTCCAGCTGCACTTAATAAGGATAAAGCATGAAGGGCATAGGCATAATCTCTCTTCGGTACATCCATCCCTCTTGGAAAAGCTAATCTAGAATTCACTCTAGAATCCGAGAAGCATAAACACGTAAATGGGGAAACCTGAAAAGTGTGCCCTGCGAGACCACTGACCTATACCTATTTCTACTTTCCTGTGATGAACTCTCAGAGGTTCCAATTAAGAATAAAGCACTGCCTGGATAACTGTCAGATTTGCCTCCTGCACAATATGATTTCAGGCAAGAATAGGCTGTACCCTCCATGGAGCTGTACCCATCTGGTTCCCAGTGGACAACGTAATCATTTTATAAATGGCAATTATAGCTTTTTGTATAAAATCATTGAATCTATACTGTCTTTTTCACTAAAAAAGAAAAACATGACATCCGATTGCAACCATCCGCTTTCTTCTATCCTACTGTAAGTTTAGCAGCCTATTTGGGGATTATATTAGCACAGAACACATTTATCCCTACAATGAGATTGTAAAATTTTAATTGCATTCTGTAGTGTCACAAAGGTTTTTTGTCTGCATTTTCGTGGTGCCGAAGATCAAAACCCAGGGCCTCACCCCTGCTAGCCAAGCGCTCTGCCGTGGAGCTATGTCCTCAGCACTAAATTTTCAACTGATTCTAGCGTAAGCGACATTACAAGAGGCAATCACCAGGATTCTCATATCTGATTTGACATAAAAGCTGTACATGCTGAAAACACCCATGCAGCTCGATATAAATGGAATACTATTTAATAGTCAAATGTGGGGAGCTTTGTAAAATACAAAAAGTAACTTGTGAGGTTTTGGTTCTGACACAACAAAAATATTCCTGGCTTGTCCCCAAACAAATATTTGGAGAAGCATAAATGAATTTAAAGAAACTTATGTAAAGTTAGTCAAATCCTAAATGATATGACTTTAAAACAAGACATGAATTTCTCACCTCTGAGCAGCCTACTTTTCATGTGGAAAGCATGCTGTGTTTTTCAGTAAACTTGATGCTTAAAATTTTGTGAAACAGGACTTTTTGCTTTTGTTGTTCAACAGAGCTCCAGTAAACACGTTTTTATTCTGAGTTTCAGTTTTAAACATGGAAAAAAAACCACCACTGCCCTTCAGAATGATTGAAACTCTATTTTGCTGGAAGTCTTAGGTGGGGTTTTCTTCTCTGATGTTTTCAAGCCCGCGGAAATTTACATTAAGCTGTGTAAATTCCAAGAGATTTGGAGAGGTTTCTGGGGGGGGGAAGAAAAAAACAGTCAAAAGCAGCTTTTGACAGCAGACAGCGCCACATGCTGGCCATAAAAAGAAAATGTAAAGGAAGTGTGGGTAGCCCTCAGTCTGCGATGACTTTAGAACTACACTGTCCACTCCAAAGCATGGGTGTGACCACAGTAAGTATGCCAGGTTCTCACTTCCTGCCAGCTGCATCACATTCAGGGTGGATTGAAACAGAGGAGGGCTTTGGTTTGAATAGACAGGTGCCCGACGGCTGAAGAAGTAAACCCTCGGGACCTTGAGAAGAGATCCCGTCCCTCTACAAGCAAGATCTGTGAACATTACTAAGGCATGAACTAATACTTTCCTCTTCTGAATCCATGAGGGCTAAAAAATCATCCCAAGGATCAAAAAAAAAAAAAAAATCAAGGCAAAACAAACACATGCATTTTGGTTTACGTCTAGGGTTTTCTCCAATAGCTAATTTGAACAGCTGGAGAATATTCTGCTGTGTGACTGAATTCAAGGTGTTACAAGGAGTCAGAGAACCAAAGTTGGTTTCTGTCCCTTCTCTTCTTTTTCCCATCATTTCTGGGCCTGGGGATGTCCAGGTCCTCTTTGAACTTGCAGCTGCCCTATCATGTGACATGTTGACCCTGAGTGCCAGGGGTGCTGGTCCAGGTGCACACTTGGTTCTTTAATTTCTTAGCAATCCGTGTTTTGTTGACACATGTGGACAGCAGTCTGATATCAAGGATGGTAAATAGGATACTCCTGGTCTTTCAGTGGAAATTCCTCATGGGTATATTTTTCCTAAGGTCCTTTTGGATTTACCTAACATAAAGATGATATTCGGCAACATTAAAACAATTTCTCTGCTGAAAAAGTAGAGGAATGGCTATGGATTCAGCTAGGTTTTTTTTCTTCTACACGTAATTAGTCGCTACTATTTTGGACAATGAGAAGTCAGGTGGTATTCGTCTGTGAGGAATTTATTTTAAACATCTCGGTATTTGCACTGTAATGCTCTTTATATATGGGAGGACCATGCTGAGACAAGTAGCCAACTGAGAATGACCACACAGGCATACACGCATCTGCGTCATTATACATAAGAAGCCAGTTAAACTGAGTGGGATAACTGGAGCGCTGGTTAACTCCCCCATTAGCAGGATATTGCAAAGTGCATCACTGTTTATCCAAATTATGAGAAATGAATGAAGAGGGATCTGGACTGTTTCCTGCTTTCAGAGAATTAGGTGCCCACATTGATTCTTTATTTAATATCCAAGACTTTTTGCCAAAGGCTGAAATTTTTATTCCTCCTCTCTCCTCAAAAAAAAAAAAAAAAATCAACTGAATTATCACTAGGTCTGCAACAATTTTACAGTTATGACTTTATCATCATTGCCTACTTGGATACTAAGGGATTATGAGACACACTGCATTACTTTGCAGACTTTAACACATTCATGATGGAATGCACATGCATGGCTGTCCCATCGGGTGGCATGGGACAGTCTCATCCGGTGATGCAAACTGCCCAACGGGACAGTCATGCGTGTACCACTGGTGGGTCAAGCCAGTAGGGACAATTTGGAATCAGGTTGGCCTTGAAACCCTAGTTGCAGCCAAGAGGGCTGTGCTGCTGTGCAAATTCCTTCTCTCTGAATTTCAGCATTTTCCTTTTATAAAACAGAGGTGTAAAGACAAACTCCCAGGATTATTCCAAGATAATGTTTCTAAAGGACTGAGTACAAACCATGAATAATTATGACTCCTCCAACTGGGCAAGATAAATACAGCATTCCCATTATTAAAAAACAGATTTATAATATAGTAAAGATTTCTTTAACTCTCTTTCTGTCTAGTATAAACTACATACCAGGATTTCTCAACCTCAGTAGGAATGATGTTTTGGACTGGATACTCACTTGCCATGAGGCTCCCCTGCATTTTGTGGAAACATTGAGCAACATGCCCAATATCACACACACACACACCTCTCCTAAATTATAGTGAATAAAAATGTCTGGGGACATTACCATGTGCCCCTTAGGGAAAAAATCAGTTGATGAGCCTTTGTGCACGACCAACACATCTATGTTGGGAGAATCTCTACCCACTGATGCGATGGTCACGGTGATTCATTGATGACCTCTGAACTGACCATTAGTTTTGGAACACAAAAGCCAAGTCCACTCTCCAAAGTGACTTACCTCAGTTTCTTCCAAAGCACCTTAATTTTTGAAATGGACTCGGTGGTACATAAGTGACAACATCCTACAAAGAAATCCACCCACCCAGTACCTCCACCATCCATTCTCCCTCAGTACCCAACATGCACATTTATACATAAGATGTTACCCAGCCAGAGCTCACACACCACACGGGAACGCCAGACTCCTTTTTCTGCTCCTGGCCAGGCACCCCACCCGACTCAAAGCATCTTTGAAACTCAACCAGCATCGCTGCATAAAATTACACTGTGGGGAGTTAAGTCATATGTTTCTCTTATTTATTTGTATATTCTGTGGAAGATCAAACACAGGGCCTTCACACTAAGCTACATCCCCAGCCCTTATTTTTTTTTTTAATTTGAGGCAGGATTTCACTAAGTTGCTAAGTTTCTCAGGCTAGGTTCAAAATGCAATTGTCCTGCCTCAGCCTCCCAGAGTGCTGGGATTGTAGGCAGGCACCATCATACTCTCTTATTTAACTATTTTCTTTTCCTGCCAGTTTTTTCAGGGTCAGTTTACATAAAATACAACCAGTTTATGTAAAACAAAATGCACAGTTTTACAATGCACAATTTGATGAGTGATGTGGATTGGATCCTGAATGTCCCCCAAAGGCCATGTGTTGGAAGCTTTGCCTCCATGATAGTGTCATTAGGAGGTGGTGGGCTGTTTAAGAGGTGGGGCCTAGTGGGAGGTCTTTAGGTCATTGGGGGTGTGTCTTTAAAAGTGATCATGAGATTGGTGTCTTTTTCTTTCTTTCACTTTCTGCATGATGTGAGTGGCTTTGCCCTGCCTCACTTCCTGCCATGATGTGTTTTCTGGCTACATGTTCGAAAGCACTGGGGCCAATAGAGCTCTATCTGGGACCTACTCTTTGCTCCCTGCATCCACCCCTGCCAGCCAAGCTACAGCAACAACAAGCAGCTGGAGGTCCCAGGTGTGTGGGACTCACAGCTGGGGCATGTGGCACCTGAATCGTCCTGCTGTTCTCTTTGCCTGGCAGCCCTTTCCTGCTGAAGAAAGTTATTTCTTATCCTGACTGCAAATAAATAGATCCTCCTGCAGGCAGGGTTCTCTATTGTTCTCAGATAAGACCTCTTCCACATTACTTCATCTCAGTTTTTAATATCCTATGCATCACACTTTATCACGTCTTTGATCACGTATCACTCTCCATCTTTATTGCTGTGGTAAACTCTTCTTATAGTGTATGGCTGCTTCCAGAAGCTGTCCAACAAATTCTTTTTTATTTGTTTTTTGTGGTGTTGGGGATCTCACCCAGCAGGGCTGTACTCCTGACTCCTGGGCTTCATCCCTGCCCCTTTTTACTTTTTGTTTTGAGGCAGTCTCGCTACATTGCCCAGGCTGGCCTGGAACTGGAGATCCTCCTACTTCACCTTCCTGAGCTTCGACTAATCATTTGCATGAGTCTGGAACAGTCGCACATTTTCTCACTGTACTGTATGCAGTCTCGATGTCCTTCTTTCTTTCTACTTTTTATAGTTTCTTCATTGTATTCCATCTATAACTTTTACCCACTGTCTTTGAGAGTATGAGGTAGGATTTACTATAGTTTAAGAGCTACCTGCAGTTATCGAGGCCTGCAACTGGGAGTGGCAGTTCATCCCAGGATGCCATCCACTTCTCAGAATGCAACTCAGCTGGTGTAATGCAAACAGATCCTATTACATCTGCTGGTAGGAGACAGAGCCCCCCACCTGCCCTTAGTCTTGGAGAATCTGAAGCCAGAAACTCCCTCCTGGGCAAAACAGGTTTATACACAAAGCTTTAAAAGGCAATAGTGGTTTATCCTCCAGAAAAAGAGAGGAAGAAAATCTTCAAACCCTTTCTAACGTGAGAAAGTAGGGCAGTGATTAGATTGAGGATGAATCCAATACCAGAGAAATATTTCTTAAATAAAGCACAGGAGAGTGAGGAAGCGGAGAGGAGAGAAGAGATAGAGACTTCTGATACATAGAAAGGAGGCTAATTATAATTCATAAAAATATTTTCCCCATATGAACAATGGACAATGTAATAGAATGAAGAGTGTGGAGTTAATTCTTACAAATCAGTAAAAAAGAGAAATGGGTCAAGAGAAAAGTGGGCAATAGGTTATGAACATCCAGAAATAGATGAGGAAACACATTTCTGAAAGACATATGAAGAGATGCTAAGAATCACTGGTGAGCAGGAAAATAATATCTGAACTTAGACCACTCCTAGGTCATTTTAATATAAGTTGGTGTTATTTTACACCTTTGGCTCTATGTGAAGTCTGCCACGCTGACTTGGTGCTACAGAAGAGAAGTCCAACATGCTACCGTCCTGCAGAGTGTGTGCATCAGAAGCATTGTCTACACTTTGCTAGTGGGGTGTCTTAGTTACTTTTCTCATTGCTGAGACAAAATACCAACACCCTAAGTTAAAAGAGGAAAGGTTGATTTAGCTCACAGTTTGTAGAAGTTTCAGTGCATATTGGGCTGGCTCCAAGGTAGGGTGGCATGGCAGAGAGGCACTGCAAAGGAGAAACAGTCCATGGCAGGGTAGGTAGGAGGCAGCAAGCAGTGGAGCAGCCAAGCAGCAGCAGCAGCAGCCTGCCTCTCCCTCGTGTCCCTTCCAGGCTACATACTCTTTGGGTGGTGTCACCCACCCCCTGGGAGGGCTTTCCCATTATCACACCCAGGACTATGCTGTACCAATCAGTGGATTAATACAGTAAGCACATATCCTTAATCTTAGCATCACGCATGTAATCCCAGAATCACATAACATAGATCCAGCCACCTGTAAAAAGCCCCACATATGACCACAGCAGGCTCTGGGGAGACATCTAGACACAAGCCATAACATGGGGTGTCGACTGATGCCAGGACTCTGGAAAAGAGCCAGACTGCACCTCCAAAATGCAACCATTCACATACCTCATGCTCCCTCACTTCCCTTCTCTGGCAACCCAGCCAAAGCTACTGCTTCGTGAACAAGCAAGTTTAGAACAGCATAGCTCGTGTTAACAAGTTATGAAACCAACAAAACATCCACGGATGGAGAGCAGAGCCATGAACTCTAGAGTATTCACAGCAGGAATTATTACATACTAGTCAAAATAAATAAACTGCAAGCCTGGTGTAGTGGTGCAATCCCAGCACTACGGGAAGCTGAAGCAGGAAGATGTCAAATAGCAGCCCAGTCTGGGCAACTTAGTGACTTTGCAAGACCCTGTCTCAGAATACAAAATAAAAAGGGATGGGGATGTAACTCTGCTATGGTTTAAATCTAGATATCCCCTGCCAAAGCCTCACTCACTCATAGGTGGGGCTTTTGGGAGGTGAATGGATCATGGGTGTGTGATATTCAGCAGTGGATTAGTCCACTGTTGAGTTTATAGCTAAATGTGGTGTTGGAAGTTGAAGCCTGGTTGGAGGAGGTGGCTCACTGGGGGCGTGGCCTGGCAAGATCTATCTCCCTCCTCCACCCTTGATGCCTCTCTGCTTTCTGCTGCCACCGTGCCATGAGCTGTTTCTCCTCTGCCATGGCCTTCTGCCACAGCAACCTACCTTGGAGACAACCGACTATGGGCTGAAACCTCTACAAACTGTAAGCCCAAATAAACCTCTCTTCCTTAGAGTTGTGGGTATCAGGTATCATGTCTCAGCAATAAGAAAGTAACTAAGACAAATTCAGTGTGAAGGCCCAATCAATCAATCAATCAATCATTCAATAGCAGAGATGTATATCTTAAAGAAAAATCTTAATAATGTAATATTAATTGTGGAAAAAGTCTTCCACAGACTATATACGCCAGGATACCTTCTTTATAAAGTCAAAAGTAACTGGAATAGAACTGATACTTATCAGTAAGTATGTGTATGCAATGTATATATATTAAAAGGAAAGAAAAAAGGAATAATTGACATAGATTAGAGAAATTGACATAGATTGTGGAGAAAACAAAAGGATTGGTTAAATGTCAAAGACGTAGCTTTTGTTAGTGGTGATGAGACAGGCTGGTGCCCGTTTCAGGATTCAGAATAATTCACTGAAGAGCTACTGTCTAAAATGAGCTGTATTTTCCAAAATAACCAAAATGTCATGGACCATGAATTAAACTTTATCCAACCTCTTGTCTCTGAAATTTAAAATATAGTGAAGTGAAAGTATCAGACACTACATGGTTATTATTTTATTATTTACTAAAGTATAGTTATTTATTTATTTTGTGGTGCAGAAGTTCAAACTCAAGGCCTCGTACATGCTAGGCAAATGCTCTACTACTGACCTACAACACTAGATCACATACTACTTGTGTATTTAAACAGCTGTGCAGGGTCCGATGCTCATGTAGCAATATCAAATGTATTTTTTGTAGAAAAAATAAATAAAAAAGCAAAGAAGAACAAAGCTTAAGAATGGAATATTAGGGGCCAGTGAGATGGCTCAGTGGCATAAGCGCCTACCTGGCAAGCGCGAGGTCCCGAGTTCGACTCCTGGTACCCACAAAAAATAAATAAATAAATAAATAAAAGAATGGAATATTATTATTGGGGATGACTAGGAATAAAAAGATAATGTTCAAATTGTAGCAAAATGTTGCCCTGGAGACTGAAATCATGTCAGACTTTGTAGAGCTGTCTTGAGTACCAAGTGAAATAGTGTGTTATTGTCAGGAAAAACTCAAAAGTCACAAGTGAGAAGGAAGTGACTGACAGAGAAGATGGCAGAACAGAGTGGTTTGAGCATCCAGCAGCTGGAGTCTGTCACTGAGCATCCACCCTTCTGTAGAGCTCACCATGCCTGGGACTTCAGGGAAAATGGGTTCCCGGGCTGCCACTCTCCCAGGAGACAGAAATGTGCGGGTCAGCATCATGTAGATAACATATGAAGCCACAGGATGGATGAGATCTCACAGAGGGCAACAGGGACACACAAAGGAAGAGCTCCAAGGAGACTTCCAGGATTTAATAGGTGTCACAAGTCAGAAAAACAGTCACAGTAACGTGGCCATCCTTTTATACACGGATGCTTCAGGTATGGATGTCTGGACTGACACAAATGTGGGGAAAGTTTTAAATATGTGATACGAGAAATCAGTAAGTGAGAACTCTATAGCTGCGTTAGGCACATGATGTTTTTCTGCTCCTTTCAATGAATCATATACCCCATCTCTATCAGACACGTCTACCTTTTCAACTCCTTGGGTGAGTTTTAGGAAAGACTCCCTGGAAATGTGATCTTTCCACACTGCTAGAAGACCACTTACAAATATTATAGACCAAATTCTGTCCTATCTGTGACCTCATGACTAATTTGGGGAAGGTTCCTACTGGGGGGTGCTGTTAGCAAGAGTGAGAGAGGAGAGAGAGAGAGAAAGGGGGGATGAAGAGAAGGAGGGAAGGAAGAAGAGGATGAGGAAGAAAAGGAGGAGGAGGAGAAAAAGAAGGAGGAGAAGGAGGAGGAGGAGAAAACAGAAAACAATAGCAAGGAAGGAAGACACTCACACTAATTTAAGATCAAAGTCAGAAAATCACTAACAATAATTCAACTGGAAAAGCTAGAATATTTAAGTCCAAACCACAACAAATTCTGAAAGAAAAAAAAATTATTCTGAAAGTTATTTTAACTGGTCAACGTACAAGTGTTTTTATGTCTTAGTTTTTATTTATAGAGAAATTATAATGGCGTTTTATTTAGACTAGCAACATTGAACACTGTTTAAAGAAAATAATCGTTCCATTGTGTCTCTGATGAGTCATTGAAATGTCCACCATAAGAAAATAGGCCTCGAAACTGAGCATTAAATACAAAATACATTAAAACAATCAAAAATACATAAAAAAAGAAAATATGTTTATTCTATTCTGGAGCCATCTTTCTGAGACCAGGAACAATTTTAATGCAGATTTTTCCTTATGTAAGTGGGAGAGAACTCCTCCAGGGCCTCATGCATGCTAAGCGCAGGCTCTGCCACTGAGCTACATACAGCCCAGCCCTTTTTATTTTTCGTCTTTTGAGCTGGAGGGGTCCCTCGAGATCCTCCTGCCTCAGCATTCTGAATACCATAGCTGAGATGATGGGCACTTCCAGCCCCAGGAAGATTCTTTTCACAAGATATGAGCCAGCCCAAGAAGCTGTGGAGCAATGCTAACTGTGATATTCTCACTTAAGTGGCAGAGGTATAGTATATATCTTCCTGTTTTCGAGTACTTTAAATGCAAGTAGGATAAATCGGCTATAGGTGGTTCTATTTCCTGTTTTACATCACTTAAACCAGTGTTACTCAATGCTGAGGATTATTAGTAATTTTAAAATGCAAAGCTCCATGCCATAAATATGTACTAATAAAATATAGAGATTGAAGGAAAATTTAAAAAGGAAAGACCAAGAAAGAAAACAAAAATTTAATTTAAAAAATGCAAAGCTCCAGGACCCAAGACCAGGCATCCTCATTTAATTGGTCTGGGTGGGTTAGATGGCAGTATTTTTGTGTTTCTTTCTTTGTTTGTTTTGCAGTTCTAGGAACTGAACTGAGAGCTTTGCACCTGCAAGGCAAGGGCTCTACCCCTGAGCTACACCTAGATCAAATAGCTGTTGCTTTTAAAAGCACGCAAGAGATTCTGATTCCTCAGTAGTTGAGCATCTACAAGAATATTTCCCACTAAAGTCAAATGGTGCATTTGAGAAAAGTTATGAGAATTTGGCAAAAAAAAAAAAAAAAAAGATGGAAACCCCGTGACTTCTCAACACCCACACCTCTATTTCAGACAGAATCACCCTGTTTTGTGGAGTTGGTCTTGTGTGGCACCCTGGCCTCTAACCACTAGATGCCAGTAGCACCACTCTCCAGTTGTGACAACCAACTCCTGATACTGCCAAATGCCCCTTGGGGATGAAATTGCTTCCTTCCCCATTGAAAACCCCTGATATAACCAACACCCATGGAAACAAATATTCGACTAGCATATTAGTTCCTAGAAAACCACACCAATAAGCGTGTCCTTCAGTTAAAATAGCAGTATATAATCACACACAATAAAAGAAGATGCTGTTTTGAAATGATGTTCTGAGTGAAAAATTAACCATTTTCCACTTATTCTTCTTAAAATGCTCTATCCCTCAACCCTACCCTGGCTCCACTCCACTTATTCTCAAGTAGCCTCTCTCGAACATCTTGAAAGTGTAAAGTCATTTCCCCCTTCCTCTCCTGAGCTCTGGGAAGGCTGTACAATGGCCCCCACTACACAATCTCCAGAGGTCCCTCCCAACCAATGGGGAGGTGTTGACATCCTAACCTCTATCGGTGACCTGGAGCAGGCCCAGAGGAAACCATTTCTTTCCATCTGCTTGCTTTAGTCTCCCTTCCTCTACAAGGCAGAAGAAAAAAGTAAAGTTAAACAGGTTTGTTTCTAGTTTGAGCTCCCCTCTCAGGGTGATTTCATTTGTAACCTCTTGGAACAAGTTACCTAGTATTCATCTCTTCATCAGCTTTGTGGCTCTCTTACTCTGTCTTTAAGCTCTGGTCAAGAAACTTTGATACCAATGACTCAAGTTTGGTTTCTCTTGCATGAGAAATCCAAAGTATAAATAGAGAGCAAAATAAAAGATAGATAATAGGAGTAGGGAGATAGATCATTCCCAAATGGGAAGGGGATCAAGAGATAGAGAGACAGATGAGGGAGAGGAGGGAAAGGGGATGAAAAAGAAATTAAGATGTGTTATGCACATGCCCCACCTCCACACAAAGAGTGTAAGCCTGTGGTGCAAACATGGACTAATAAAACAAAAAGATACGTTGGTACAATAATGGACCACAGAAAGTCTCTGCTTTTTGGGGGGTGAGTTATTAAGATATGGAATTAGGTACAAGACTTCTGGCTGTGCCATTTGCTTTTTCCTATTGCACGGCTTATCTTTTTAGCAATTGCTCAATACGTGAATGTCTATGATTCCAAAAAATGCTAAGAATGAGCTTTTCTAAATGTCAAACTTAATGAACCAAGTACCTGAATGACAGTGAACCCTGTTAAGGGTCCACTGGGCAAGATTAATTTGTAATCAGCCATTAAACTGCATTTTGTTGGGGGCATTTGATTAACATTCCTGGTTCCATGTTGAGTAAGTTTGAAAGCAATGAATGTTTTCACTACAGGGAGCAGAATCCTCACAGGAGGTTCCAGGTCTATTGTCACCCATCCCCAAGTAGCAGCAGGAAGACCGGGGACCGGTACCTCACTTCCAACCATCTCTTCTGATACAGGGCTGCAATTGGGCCATTGTGGGCACCGATGAGCCACGTGTTTCCACCGGCCACTGCGATGTCTATAAATGTCCATGTGGCAACTAACAAGAGTCTATAAAGTAAACAAGGTTCATTAAGGAAAGTCTTTATGGAGCTGTAAGAGAGGTCTTGAGTTCTGTGTGCCTTTAGTTCTGCATCACTGGGGCTGAAGTGGACCACCGTGGCAATCCAGGGACACTCTTGGGTTTCATCGTCACTAAACCACTGGCGAATTGAACCTGGTGCATAGGAGACCCTCTGGGACCTTAGAGTCCCATTAAAGCAGTGGCTTTGCTTCAGATGGGAAAGTGGGAGATCAAGTTTCCTAAAAGGAGTAATTTCCTGGATGTAAAGTCAAGATGTCCTGAGCCCGTGCCAGCTGCCTTCCTGAATATCCCATTTGTAGTGATGAACCACGGCTTGGGGCCTCTTTTCCACCTTTATTAATCATCAAGTCAGGCTCACTATACCCTAAAAAGGAAATATCAGGCTGGATACTCACAGTGCTTCCAAGTGTCAGGTGTGTGGCTTTGACTAGAGCCCAGTAGCCCAGCTGCTTTGCAGAGGTGTGTAGCTGAGAGGGGTAGTAAGAAAGCAACAAACCCCAAACCCTGAGATACCAGGGGAGGCAGCTTCCTTTTTGCCAAAAACTCTGATAAGCAAATCATCAACTGAAGAAAGTGGAACCCAAGCTCCCTAGCGATCCTGTACATGCCCCTCTCCCACTGTTCACAGGGCAGGGATGTCACAGGCAGGTGATAAAATAGTAATTCCTAAAATAGCTTCAGATATAAGAGCAGCACATGGCATATTGGCCCCGAATGGCCCCCATGTATAAGGACACAGCCATCTGCAGGACGTCTTGCTGTTTCTGCCAAATGAGCAGGATTTGGGTGGGCTTTCCACGTGCAACTAGGAAGGATGGTTGCCTGGGAGGGTGTGCTAAACAGAGCGTTCACATCTGGGCAGCTCCATGCACAGTTCCCCACCACAACTGGACAAATGCATACCGACCTCAGCTGTGCTTTGGAGGAGGGAGACCTGAGGCCTAACTTGCCTGCAAAAGCAGCTGAGGTTGGCTGCAGCCTGAGGAGGAGGGGTTGTGCAGGGAGCAAGTGGGTCCACTGCATTAAGTAAGCAACATTCGCTCCTGCTCTTTAGTTGTCTGATACAGGTGGCCTATCTGATAGAACATGTTCTTTGATGTTATACATCCCAGGAATTTGCTAACCCTGGAAGACATATATATGTATGTATGCATGTATGCATGTATGTGTGTATGTATGTATGTATTTTTACTGGGGATTTTATCCAGGGCCTTCATACTGAGCTACATCCCCAGCCTCTTTTTTTTTTTTTTTTTTGATATAGGGTCTCTAAGTTTCGCAACTGCATTCAAAATTGGAATCATCCTGTCTCAGCCTCCCAGACTGGTGGGATTACAAGCATGAACAACCATTCCTGCTTAAGGCATCTCAAACTATGGGAGACTCTTGTGACCAATCTGGGCATCACGTAGGGTATCACAATGTCTTTGACTTCAATTTGTAAGAAATTTCAGGTTGACTATTTAAAGAATTGTTCCAACCAGTCATAGTGGGGCATGACTAAAATCCCAGCATTCTGAAAGGCTGAGGCAGGAGGATCATAAGTCCAAGCCCAGCCTGGGCAACTTACTGACTTAGCAAGACCCCATAACAACAACAACAAAAAAAGATTAGAAAAGGGATGGAAATGTAACTCAACACAAAGGCCCTGGATTCAATCCCCAGTACCAGAAAAGGGGAAGGAGGCTAGATGAGAGAAAAAAGAAAAGAAAAAGATAAAAATGATGATAAAGCAAATCAGTCTTTAATTCGGAAGGAGCTGGGAAATGCCCCTGCCCTCCCTGGGCATGTACATCAGCACACCCAACAGTTCCTACAACTCACTTGAAGTGACTCGTGGTGGTGGGCAAGTGTGTGTGCGTGTCAGGGGTGAAGGTGGAGATGACCATCTCCCACTCACATCGTCAGAGCAGAAGCAACCGGAAGATGCTGCTGATTGTTTCCATTTCAGAGAGGTTAGCATGTGAGAACATTCAGGCTCTCAGAACTAAGGGAGCTCAGTGCCCTAAGCCTTATCCCCAGAACTAAGCACAGGGCACTCTGAGCATGCGCTCAAGGTAGTTCTCACTTCCCACGTGCAGATCAACTCGCTTTGTCCACACTCTGGCACCTTCCACAGAGACAGACAAGAATGTGAGTGTTGTGGACTGGGTCAAAAATGTCCCCCACAGGGCTCATGTGTTCAGAGGTAGGGCTTTTTAGAAGGTGATTGGATCATGGGATGCTAACCTCATCTGTGGATTAATCCATTGATTAGTCTGTTGTTGGATCCTGTTAGATGGTGGGGCCTAGGCAGAGGGAGTAGCTCATGGGAGTGTGATCTTGGAGGTCTTGGGGACTCTATCTGGTCCCTGGTCCCTCCCACTGGAGCTCTTGCTTGCTCTGTCTGCTTCCCTGAACCTATGAGGTTAGCAATTTGCTCTGCCATGCCCTTCCCCCATGATGTTTCTGCCTCTGAGCCAGCCAACTATGGACTGAATCCTCTGAAAGCGTGAGCTAAAATAAGCTTTGCATCCTTAAGCTGTGTAAGTCAGGTATTTGGTTCAAGGAACAAAAAGCTGACTAACACAAAGAGAAAGGAACCCATGTTTTCTCTTGTGATCATAACATCCCATTTAGGATGAAAAGCAAAACCGATAGCTCTGTAAAAAAAACAAAACAAAACAAAACAAAAAAAAAACAGAAAGCAAAAGCATGAATCCAGTGATCACTTCTCCACAAAAACTTTAAACAGAGTCTGTGATTTCTGACGTGTGGTTGAAATACTTCTCAACTCTGCCTTGTAGTCAGGATGGGCACAACTAATACCATACTTACAATGGGGCTTGACTTTTCTTTCTGTATTCTAAATGTGTAAGCTATTATTTATTTCCCACCTTATAAGATTCTAGAAGACATTTTCAAAGCAATTCTAAGGCCATCATACCAGACTTTACAATCACACTGAATGTATTTTTATTTCTCTCTCTGAATGACTAGTCTAGTAAATGTGAAATGTAAGTGAAAAAGAAATTGTCGGTTCATAATAAACTAATAAAATTGGAGACAACATTATTTGCTGAATTTCTAAAACTAGCATACACATTCACATAACCCACTAGGAATGAATAAAATAAGATGCCTGGCATTTTTTATGAGATTATTATAATGTGTGTGCTTATAGCTGCAAAATGCGTCATCTGCCTTTATAGCCATTTATGAAGTGCCAGTAGATGGCTTAAAACATTCTGAATTTTGCAACTGTTGCCTCTTCTGCTGTGTTAGAAAGCTTCATATTTACAATGTTCATTATTTCCATCACCATAAATCAGTATGGCATTTTAACAAAATGTTAGAAGAATGCTGGACGCAGGGTTGCATACCTATAATCCTAGCACTTGGGAGGCTGAGGCAGGAAGATTGTGAGTTTGAGGCCAGCCTGAACTATAAAGTGAGAACTTGTCTCAAAAAAAAAAGTTAGAGGATGTGATTTTCCTTTCTGTATATTGCACTCCTCAAGAATAAAAAAGATTTACTTGGCTCATGGTTTTGGAAAGTCCAGTCCATGACTGGCTGGCCCCATTCATTGGGGATTGGGATGAGGAAGCGTATCACAGTTGGGGTGCCTGATGATGCAAACCGCTCACCTTGTGGCTGGGAAGAGGAAAGGAAACAAGAGGAAGGGGATAGGGTCTCACTGTCCCCAACAGGGCACACACCCAATGACCTGATTTCTCCCTCTTAAATGTTTCACTACCTCCCAGTAGTTCCCAGCTGGACACAAAACCTTTGACCCAGGGGCCACTGGGAGACACTGAAGATCCAAACTACAGTGGTGACTGAAACAAAGGAATTACAAAATGATTATAATAAGTTGGGGAAGATAGGTTTAAAGAAAATCTTTTGCTCTCTCCATCTAGAGTAGCATTGTCCATCCCCTCAATTGCTTGCTAAAGATTTACTGTACTCCACTTATCTTCATAACACTTGCATCTGCCTGAAGTTGTATATTTATTTGTTATTTTGTGATTTGTATATTTACTCGCTGACTTTACTGACTTGTGTGTTCTTTATCTCTATAAATGGAATGGGCCTTTGCCAGTCAAATGTGCTACTTCTGACACGTAAGAAAAACTCACTAAGTACAGAATGAGTGAATCTACCATGTTTAGAGGCTAAAATGTTGTTTTTAAAATTGACTGAATTTATTTACCTGTTCTGGGAATTGGACCGAGGACGTCCCACATCTAGATGAGTGAGCCTATCAGTCTACCGTGGAGCTACATCCCAGCCCATAAAATGCTATTTTATAACAAGCACATCTTGTTGTCACACCGATGTGACTTACATCCGTTGGCCCAAATTGCAGGCACGATTCTCCTTCCCTTTTCCCCACGATGTGGAATCTACTGCTCCCTCTCCTTTCTGACATCTTCCCCGTGCTCCTCTCCTCTTGCATTTTTTACTGATTGTGGATCTTTCCTGACCTGCTTCCCTCAGGATCTGGGGAAGAAAACACTGGAGGAAGATATCGCACGGTGAGCTCCTTACTGTGCATTCAGCCCACCTTGGACTGGCCCCCATCCCTGTCACTCTGGGTCCTCTTCTCCTAGTGTAACTCCTCCCCCCATGGGATTCGCCACCATATTACAGTCTAAAAGTGTAGAATAAAAGTATCATTGTGTTACATACAATAACAACATGAAGTGTCATGATAAATATTATAAATTTTAATATTACTTACTGTGTTCTCCCTCCCTGAGAGTGAGCTGCATGGATGCAGAGATCGTTGTCCACCTGCTCCATTCCTGGCACCTGCCCACATCTAGGTTACTAGATCCAGGGCCGTGAGCTGTGTTCCCAGACCTCCTATGAGCCAGCGTCCCAAGAGAGAGGATGGCAGGTGTCTCCAGGTGGCTGTGTGGTTCATATATTTCCAGCCATAGGCATGCCAGATTTGATTTCAGTGCCACATGACATGGACTCTGCATCTGAAAGACACACCCATCCGGATTCCTCCATTCAGGAGTGGCACTGGCTTCATGGTTTGCTTTTGGCCTTACCTCACCTTAATAACGGTGTTAGTTGCTTCCCATCCCTGTGACAAAATACGTGAGAAAAACAAGGAGGAAAGATTCATTTCAACACATGGTTTTAGAGATTTCAGTCCATGGTTCCATCATTTTAGGTCTTGTTGGTGAATCAGAAACATCATGGTGGAAGGATATGGCAGAAGAAGGCTGCTCACCTCAAGGCAACCAGAAAGGAGAGAGAGACAGAGACAGAGAGACAGAGACAGAGAGACAGAGACAGAGACAGGCAGGGACACAGGACAAGATAGAGTCCCCAAGGTCAATCCCCATGATCTACTCCCTTCAAATAGGTCCTACCTCCTATTTCTATCAGTTCACAATAATACCATCAAATTATGTGCCCATCGACAGGTTAATCCACTTAAGGGGCCAGAGTCCTCAGACCCAATCAGCTTCCTAGAGCACCACTTCAAACATTGCTACTGTGGGGACCAAGCCTTCAACACATGAGCCTTTTGGGGGACATTTTAATTCAACTGTAACACCATCCCATAGTGTTTTTTAAACTCTTTCATCACTTTACTGAATTAAATTTCCTATTTTAAATAGAGTGAAGCCAGGCATGGTGGTGCACACCTATAACCCCAGCACTTTGAGAGGCTGAGGCAGAAGGATCACTGTTTCCATCCCAGCCTGGATAATTTAGTGACTCAGCAAGTCCCTGTCTCAAAAAACAAATATAAAAAGGATCGGGGATGTAGCTTTTCATGAAGGCTCCAGGTTCAATCCCCAGTACTGAAAAAAAAAAAAAAATACTCTGAGTAGTTTCTGTTCTCTTAGAAGATCCTTAAATATACAATTATGCTTTTTCTGATTTTTAATGGTTTTCTGAGAAATCAGATCAGAGAAAGAAAATGAGGGTAGTGGACATTATATTCTTCTCCCACCATAATAAAACCAAATAATTTTGTAACTCAGTACAGTTGGTGGAATAGCTCTAGTTTTATAGGGTCTCCTCATTATCTTAAGAGAGATGCAGTATAAATCACTATGTGCAGACAAGAACTATAATCTGATATACGGTAAAATCACAGCCATACACAGTCGAGTAATTTATCATGAGCTTTTAATTATATGAAGAGACATACAAAATTTATCTCTATGTCCTTATCATTCAGTTCAATGCCTGGAATGTAACAGTTACCTGATAAATGCTTGTTTAATGATGAGATGAATGAACCAAAAGTATTAAAAAATTACTCATGCCGTGGCTACATGTCACACCGTATGAGATAGTGCAAGAATCCTGGCAACCTAGCAGCATATGAATGAAGAAAAATACCCCTAGCTTGCAACACAAAAATGCTGAGGCTCAAAGTACTGAGCAGGCAGACACACTGCTTATGAGAAGAGGGGACTTTCTGGTTCCCAGACACCTGGCCAGCATGGCTCCTCCACAGGGTCTCGACATCTTGGAATAGGAAACAGTTGTTTGATGCTCAAAACAGTGAATGAAATACTCAGAACTTATAACTTTATGAAGAATGTTGTTGCCACGAGAGTTTAATCATGCTTCAGGTTGCTGGGGTCAAATGGACAAACACCAAACTAGCTGAGGGACAAGGAAACAGAAGATGGAGTTGTATTTCATCCTACTGTGTAGGGTGTTGTCATTATGTTTGAATGAGCAGCCATGAAAGAGTCATCCATGAGTTTTGTTCCCTGGTTTCTTCAGTGAACATCAATGGTGTGGTCTGGGTAAATGTCCCTCAAATGCTCATGTATCAAAGGCTTGGTTGCCAGCTCTGGGTACCTAGGGAACCTGAGCTATGGAACCTTGAGGAGATGGGGCTAGGGGGAGGTAGTCTTGTCACTGGTTATGTGCCCTTCAGGGGGATGTTGGGACCCTGGACCTCTTCTGGCTCTGCTGACCAGACCTCCTCCACTACATCCTCCCTATACTGCCTCACCATAGGCCTAAAACAATGGATATTTCAGTCAATTTCCCATTGCTGGAACAAAATACCCAACACCCACAATGTCTAAGGAGAGCTTTATTTTGGCTCACAGTTTCAGAGAGTTCAGTCCATAATTGGCTTTCTCCATGGCAGAAACAACATGGTGGAAGAGAGAGAGATAGACAGAGACAGAGACAGAGAGAGAGAAAAAGAGAGAAACAGAGACAGAGAGACAGAGACAGACAGACCGAGACCTTCCAAAGGCAAGGCCTCCAGTGACTCACCTCCTCTAAGTGGACCCTACCTCTTAACAGTACCTTGAACAAAGAATTCATCAATGGATTAATCCACATGAAGAGTATACCACACATATGATCCAATCATCTTTCCAAAGTCCACAAATCTAAACACATGCCTTTTTCTTTTTTTTTGTGGGTAGCGGGGGTCAAACTCAGGACCTCGCGCTTGCTAGCAGGTGCTTGTGCCCCTGAGCGATATCACCAGCCCTTTTTTGTATGCGGGTACCTGGAGTTGAACTCAGGACCTCGCGCTTGCCAGGCAGGCACTTATGCCGCTGACCTATCTCACCAGCCCTAAACATATGCTTTTTATGGCACATTTTAGATCTAAACCATAGCAACAGGCCACTTGACCATGGAATGAAATGTCTAAACCATGAGCCAAATAAATCTTTCCTCTGTGTAAACTGATAGTCTTAGGTGATTGGTTATAGTTATGGAAAACCAGTAATTAATACGATCTCCCTGCAGTTTTAACTCACAGCCAGTGCTGCCTTCTGAAGATCCCTGTGGAGCCACTATTGCAAGAGCTTCTGCTAGATCACAGCAGATATATGCTAGGCCATATGGCTTTCCAAGACATAAAGTCCATCCTTGGTCACTGGTCAGTTGTTATAGAGTGATGGCTCCACCATGCTGTCCTGACATCTTGCCTGTCCTCACATGGGCCATACAGGGAAAGCTTGACCACATTTGGACTCTAGTCATAGTGGGATATCCTGTGATTGCTTTTGGAACCAGAGGAGATAATGTGATGAGGTGCTGACAGCCATTTCCCCAATGTCACCTTGGGGAAATGAGCACATAGCCATTTCTCCTTCGCGCATCTCTGATTTTAGCTGAGCACATGCCCTTCCTTGTTACTCCGCTCTAGGATGCAGTTTCAGGCTTCTAAGTGTGTCTCTATAATTGCTCGACTATACATGAGATGTAGATTCTTAGCAGCAGAGCTGCCATAGCTCATGGTGTCTCCCATCTGGCCATTCTGGTTTGGTGTTGTCCTATGGGACTTGAGTCTTGGAAAGGTGAGGCCATGTTGACCTTCCTTCTGCTGACTATGTAAGAAATTCTCTATCAGAATCCATTTGGGCTCGGTGTCTCTTTATTGTCTAAATGCACAGAATGGTGACAAGATGTACTAACCGAGGCCACTCAAATACTGCTGTGCAGGCATTCCTCAGGGATACGGCCACAGGCACCCTTAACTACAGCCAACGTCACTTAACAATGAGGTACATTCTGGGAGATAAGTCACTGGGTGGTTTTGTCATTGTGCAAGCATCAGAGACTGTCCTTAAACTAAGATGCTACAACGCCAATAGGTCTTATAATCTTACGTGGACACTGCCATATATTCCATCTCTCATTGATGAGACCATCATTATATAGCAGGAGACTATTTTTAAATGATTTGTAAATTTTTTGCATATTTCTGAAGGTTAAGATTTCCCTAAAAGTCTTATGGAGCATCTGGTAGGGCTTTATGGTTTTGATCCTCTGCTAAAATGGTTGGTTTTATTAGACCTTCGTGTGGCTCTAATATGGTGAAATTACTAATTGTCCTCAAATGCACTGAATACAAAGATGCTTCCTTTATGTAAAAAAGCACATTTCTGCAGGCCAGTGCCATGCCCTGCTCCATCCCGGAAGGCATACTTCACACATCTACAGAGCACCAGCATGGCCTGGGCTCCAAACAATGACCAAGTCCCAGGGCAGACCCAAGGGCAGGAGCAGAGTGCCGGAAGGCATTTGAGCTTAGTCGTGGAGAATTTTACTTTTGCCACTGAAGCTCTTTTCTCCCAATAGCTTAGAAATAGATCAATAAAAGCCCTGGCTTTTCCAGCAAACTGTCACTCTGTCATATGTCTTCAATCACGGCTCTTGCTCTTTTTGAATTCCTAAAGAACATAAGTTCATTTTTAATTATAACATTTCTATACTTCTGCAAAGTATGACACAGATGTGACATATGGAGAATAAAAAGCAGATTTTTTTTTTTCATCCGAGCCTGAATACGTTCCTCTCATAAAACCTTTCTGATCGTAAATGTCTTGGATGAGGTGACGATTTATTACTGCTGAGTTTTTTACATTGTGCCAAAAGGAAGACCAGAAGCATGGGTACGGGTGCAATCTGCCCTCCTGAACAAACAGGAAAGAACCCACCTTGGCTGTTACCATGGTTACACCCAAGGACATTTTTAAAAAATCATGCTATTTCAAAAAAGTTTTGGTACAAACATGGTTTTAATTTTCTAGTTCTTTTTAGAATGACAAGTTCCTAAAGAAGTAAACTAGAGAAGAATTTTACCCAATCTATCATTGCTCAATATTCAGAAAGGATGAGGAAATAAGATTTACTGTAGATACAAATGAGGTTGTAAGCATGTAATTTTCACTATTTTGACTGTAGGGTATTTTCTTTAAGTCATCGCCAGATCACACATACATGTCATGAAAAATTACAGATTATTTGAACAGACACTGCCATGAAAACAATGTGGGACTTCAAGGCAGTGCCTTCTAAGAGGCTGATATTCAGGATATGAATGTAGCATGATTCCAGTATATTGTATCTTCCTTTCCCTTTGGGAATAGCTTGCTTATATCTGGATAATGCGCCCACAGGGTAGCTTCACAGAAACAGAAACTTCTCAAGTTTAAGGGGATGTTAAATATTACACAACAACAAATCCATAGAGGAAGGAAGGAGGTTAGGGATTGCCGGGGCTGGCGAAGGGGAGAATGAAGAGTGGCGGTCAGTGGGATTTCTTTTTATTTCTTTTTGAGGTGATAAAAATGTTCTGGCCCTAGACAGCAAAGATGATTTTATGTCCTCATGAATATACTAAAAACCATTGAACTGTTATACTTTCAAGTGGTGAATTTTGTGGTATGTGAATTACACTGCATTAAAAACAAGCAAATAAAGGTCAATACTATGCTAAAGCTCTTTTGCATGTGCATTCACACACACACACACACACACACAGAGACACGTTATCAGCCAATCCAACCATCCCATCTGCTAATCCTATGTCATTACCCTGCTCTGTGATCATCCAATTTATATTGATGTTCAGGAAAGGGCAAGACAACAGCCTTCTCTTTGCATTGGGCAAGAATCCCATCCCACTCGTTGAAGTGAGTCTTGCTAAGATTTCTATTCATAGGCACTTGTGTTACCTGGTTGAAGTTTGAGAAAATGACCTCACGAATTTTTTCTTGAAAAACCAGGCTGCAATGACTTTCCTATTACACATGGATTATTTCTTCTTCCAATTACATAGCCTAAGTTTTTTCAACAGAGCACCATGCAACGTTCTCATTACTCTTCTAAGGGTAGGTCCAGTTTGCACAGGTCCCTCTGAAAGGGTGGTATCTCGACATTACTGCTGAACAATCAATTGTGTAGATGAACCACCATGCGCAGATCCATTCATCTCACCTAAGGACATCTCACTCATTTCCAGATTTTGGCAGTGACAAACAAAGCTGCTTAAATAGGTGCATGCAGGTTTTTGTGTGGACAGTTCTTCTGTTTACAGTTCACACGGGTAAATACAAAAGAGTGCATTTGCTGGATCCTCAGGTAAGTTTTGTAAGACTCCGTTTAGTTCTGCTATATTTGGCAACCCTATTCTCAAACAACTTCCCGTTCACTAGAATAGTCAATGAACAAGACATATGTCAATGAAAAAAGGAAATAAAGGACATCTGAAATTCATTTGTTCATATGTTCATTCATGGGATATTTGTTGAGTAAATAAATGCATTTGATCCTGGGCATACAAACACATGCATAATGGAAGAAACATAGCTGTGAAACAAAGTAAAGCAATACAGCAAGGACATCGGCACATGTTCCCAACATACAAGTGCCAGAACAGAGAAAAGATGGACCAATGCTCCCTATGAAATGTTCCTGAGAGGCTCAGAGAAAAGCCAGATTTGTTTCTTGAAAAGTTAGATCACAGCTTTCCTATTACCCCTGGATTATTTCTTCTTCAAACTATTCAGCCTTTCTTTGAAAAGCTGGTATCTTTCGGGAGAAAGGTGAGGAGAATCTTACAGGAGTATGGATGGGAGGTGCAGGGAGGAAAAGACACAGGCAGACACATGAGGATAAGATGTAGCTATGGAACATATATTCCTGCAACTGTCCTGGGACCGAAGACACAACCATCAGTCAGTCACTACAGTATCCTTTCGGAAAACAAGCAAGTTTGTGCAACCCTGAGCTACCAGCCTTTCTTCATGGTCGGGACAACAGGTGCCTTGAAACATGGTCCTTTTTCCTGTGGTTTTCCTCTTCCATCTTAGGAAGGAAACACTACCCACAGGTCTTCACATATGAAAAGAGAAACTCTGCGCATGCATAAAGACTGGTTACCACTATTAGAATTTCAAGTTTTGGTTTGGGGATTTTTTTCACCCCAACTATTGAAATTCCCTAAGCTGGATCAACATTCAGAACTGCTGCTATTATCCTATGTGAGAATTTTGTAGCTTGCATCCAACATGCTAGACATTTCTTTATACGTACTTTAAGATTTACAGGTACACTTGGTCAAATAGCTGGAATGATTTGAGGTATGTTTCATTGGATAATTTATTCCATATGTACCCAACAGCCAAGCTTTTTGCAAGTGACCAAAAGATCTGATTTTAAAAGCTGAATAGTTCATGCAGGAAATAAGAAGCTGACAGATAAAGAAAAATGGCAACTTTATGTTTTTTAATGGCAATGTAAACTCTCTAGAAGGGACATTTATCAGTTCAACAGGAATTGATTTTCTTCACTTTCAACTCCTATAACAAATCTTCTTCTAAAAGGTAGGAGCGTTTGCTCTGGTAATTTATTTGTTTGTGTGTAACTTAGTCCATGGAGAGAATCTCTATAAGACATCTTTCTCTGGCACATATTTTATCTTGATCCTGGGTGGAAGGTAACAGTAACCCAATGACCTGTTGAATATGACACACTCAAAAGCAAGGTGAGGAGATGTGATTTACGGTGCATTAAGGGGACATCATGCCAAGTGTCGTGTGAGGACTGAGACAGGTAGGCCTATGCCTGGGTGAACTTCACCCTTTGAAGCGGAAGAGTTCAAGAGACATGAATGTGGAAACCATCTGCTTTTGCTCCACCTGATATTTTTAAATGACTTAAGTCAAAAGAGATTTAGCTGTTTTATCACTAAAACTCTAAAAACAAAGGGTGCCTGGTAAAGTTGTCAAAAATGGAAAGTGTAAATGAATTGGAAAACAAGGTTTGAACGAGGCACACAAGTTAATTCTCATGTTTGTAGAAACAGAGAAAGGAGAATGACTGGGTGTTCAACATTTATTCCTTCTGCTGCGCAGTCCTTTGTCTATTTAGCACCTGCGTGTCGAGCGCATCCTCCGTGGCTGGAGTCGGGCGAGGTCCAAGGAATAAAACCAGGACTATGACACAAGCTGTGCTCTCCAGAGTAACAGACAAGCACAGAACTCTGACAAGGTATGTTTTGAGGGCTATGGAACCACGACAAAGAGGAGAATAAGCACAGTTCTGTTTGAAAACCCAGTGGTTGCACAAAAGAGTGAGTGAAGTATAAGGTGGTCTTTGACACGAGTCTGAAGAGAATAAGTAAGAACTTACTATGCGTAGATAAAAGTGCAGTATAGACAAAGAACAGGCCGTAATAAAAATAAAAATCACAGGTCATCCTAAAATAATCTAAGAATGATTATTAAGTATCAACTGTGGAATGCTTTACTCATTAGTAGCTATTCATTCCCAGACAAAATACTTAGCTCTCCATTTCTCTCTTTCCACACCCGGGAAGTAGGGATACTAATACCTCATTTGCAGATGAGTGAAAGGATCGAATGAGACGCTAGACCTTAAACACTTAGCACGTGGCCACCAGTGCCGATCCTATGGGACAGCCAGTGTGTGGCAGCTGTGGATGGGGGAGGAGGGCCGCCCTCAGCCTTTGGCTCAGATCGGGGTAGGTGCAAAAAAGGGAAACTCGTTCCTGTTTTTTATGGTAAACAACATCTCGCTGTGTACAATAGCTCCCTAACTGTGCATGGATCTCAAAGGCTGTAATCGTCCTTGTCTTGAATTTCTTTTTGTTTTTTTTTTTTTTAGACAGGACTGCGATCAGGTAATTCTCCATACATATGCAGCCAGAGAAGCTTATTATTTGGCCAGTGCATATTTAACTGTTTCTTTAGCCTTTTCTCTTCCATACTTAAAGCTATATACCTACCCAAGTTGAGAACGCCTGATGTCTATTGAGGGACTTCAGCTAGACCCTCTGTGGAGTATCTCTGACTGCCAGTCACAACTATGACCCCCCTCAGCCTGAAGTAGCAAGAATGGTCATTGCCCCTTGCCTCCTTATGGCAGTTAGAGGCACCTCTTCAGAGAGGTGAGTATTATAGACAGCTAAGTTAGGGAGAAATATTACAGCAGTCAGACAGGGCTGGGCCCTCGAGGGAGGCAGTGCAGGAGGTGAGAGCTCATCACAACTGTGGCTGGAGGTGCATTCACCGAAGCCCAGGCCTCAAGATAAAGACAGAATGACTAGGCCTATGTGCCTCCCCAAGGGATAAACAATAAATTTTTCCAGCTTTCATCAGCAGTTCTTGTCCAACTGTCTACAAAGTGACAGTTGTCTTGTCTTGAATTTCTTATCATGCTAGTATGAATTTTCATGTTGTCTTTTTAGTGGTCAAAGATCTAACAAGCAGCAGCAGTGTGGCCCAGTCTCATCCCTAAAATGTAGATTTCAGCTTTGATCACACTTATTCTGAAGTATGTCCAGGTTCCCCTAGAGTTTATGTTTTCTGATATTTTGGTGATTAGCGTATGACTGTGCAGGACTGTAGTTAATAAAGGTGCACAGTTCACAATAGCTAACTCTTGGATGGGGCCTATGTGTCCATCAACAGGCGAAAGGATAAAGCAAATGTGGTGTTTATACACAATGGAATACTGCTCTGCATAAATCAGAATAAACTTGAGCCATTTGTAGGCAAATGGATGCACCTTGAGACCATAATGTTAAGTGAAATAAATCAGACACACAAGCTTGAGTATCACATGGTTTCTCCTACATGAGAAACTCAAAGTATAAATAAAGAGCAGAATAAAAGACAGCTAGTAGGAAGTAGGAAGATAGATCTTTCTCAAAGGGGAAGAGGATCAAGAGATGGAGGGAGGGCGAGGGAGGGAAAGGAAAGAGGATAAAAACAGGAGTTGAGATGTGTTATGTGCACGCACCAACTCCACATAAGGAATGTCAACATTAGGTACTGCAGACGTGTACAAAAAATAAAAGGGAAGGGATGAAGAGATGGATGGAGCCAGGAGGGACGGAAGAGAATGGGGCTAAAGAAGGGAGTTAAGTCTGACAAACTGGGATGCAGCTGTTGGGACCAGTGAGGGTCTCCTCTGGAGAAATATCAGACAGGCCTATGGTGAGGTGCTCCCTAAGGACATGCTTAGGGATGCTTCGTTTACCCTCCTCTTCAGAGTCCAAGAGCTGGCAGGTGCTTCGGAGGATTCCTTAAGGAAAGGAGTAAATGTTTATTCTTACTTTTCTGGGATGCTACAAGGGCAAAAATTCTTTTAAGAACTGCCCTTATTTTTGGAGATGTAATCCATTCTTCTTGTGCCTTTTTTAGATTGTGTGTATGTGTAGGGGAGGGTTACAGGAGATTGAACCCAGGGTCTCATACTGAGCTACATCACCAGCCCCTTTTTTTATTTTTGAGAAAATGTCTCATTAAGTTTCCCAGTTGGACCTCAATCCTGTGGCATTCCTGCCTCAGCCTCCTTAATAGCTGTGATTATACTCCACATCACTACGTCCAGCTCTGTTTAAGGATTTAATGTGTTCCAATTGCTCATCTGTTATTGGTGAAGTAGTCTGTTGCAACTGTACTGTATCAAATAGCACAGCACAAGGAAAAATGTTTTAAGCATGAATTGTGAATAATGTAAAAACTAAAACCAGTACAAACACTGAAAAATATGCAAATAAGATCATATCACTTTAAGTAGCATAAAACATTCAGAAACTAGCCTGGTGGTCTAACCACATCATCCAAGTTGGGAAACCAGTAATTGGAAATGCAAGTGTGATGAGGCCATTGTTTAAAGCAATTATTCTTTTTGACCAATTGTTTCTGACTCAGTCCCAAGCTACTGAAGCTAACAGGAGGGAAAAAATGAAATAGTATTACTCTTAGCAACAGAGAAAGCCAGGAGCATTAGCCATACATCATACACACTGTTTCACTATTATTATTGATGGAGTGAAGGAGAAAGTATTTCCAAATGTCCTCAAAGTTTGCCTCATTCTATTCATGCATCTGGGAAAAATACTGCAGTATCTTAAAACATGGTCAGCGGCATGAACCGTGGACATGAGAAAGGAGAGGCAGTTGGTGAGGTCACTAACCGTGTTATCAGGCACAACTGGCTGGGATTGGGAACTGTATGATGGAAACGCTAATGCTCTATAAAACAATTTTTCAAACATCACAGGACGACAGGAATAAGTGCAGTTGACACAGGTTTCTAGTTCTCACTTGTCTTTAAAGTGTTCATTAGATTCTTTGCTGGAAATTCTTTTAAGGGTTCCACAGAGAAATATTTTTTTTCATCCTCAAAGGGAAAACTCACTATTTGGATCTTTTCATCTTTTTAATTGAGTTATAATTCACCTACCCTAAAATTCACTGTTTAAAGATGTACAGTTCAGTGATTTTAGTGTACCTAAAGGTTGCGTGATTGTCATTACCATCTGATCGCATAGTATTTTCATCACTCCCAGAAGAAACCCTGTAACAATTCAGTCATTCCCCCATTGAGCTCGCCTCGGGCCCTAAAGCCACAAATCACCTTTCTGTTCCTCTAGACTTGTGTCTTTCTGCTCCTGAGGATTTGCCATCATACAATACATGGCCTGTTTGTGTCTGGCTTCTTTCACTTAGCATTGTGTTTTTCAAGGTCCATGTACTAGAATAAAGCAGCCTTTCTTTCCTTTTAATGGCTGAATAATATCCCATAATATGAGTGGACCACATTTTGCTTATCTACTCATCAGTGGAATACTGGGACTATATCCATTTTTGAGTATTATGAACACACAGTTCCAAACATTCCTATACAAGTTTTCTTGTAAACTTACATTTCCATTTCTCTTGAGTACACATCTAGAGGGGATATTATTGAGTCCCATGGCTATTCCCAGCTTTTGAGGAAAGGCCGAGATCTGATCAAAATGCTGCATAATTTTACATTTGCACCAGCAGTGGGCTCTGTTTACCTCCACATTGCCCCCGACACCCATTACTCTCCTATGCTTTGACATCCATCACTGAGAAAAAAATGATGCCTATTCCATGAAGTATACAGATATGACAGAAATAAAGTTTGACTTTCAGATTATAATGTGGAAAACCCTAAGAACTGTGGCAAATTCAAAGATCCCAGATAAATTTAATCAGAAGAAAAGTATAAAATTAGCACCTGGCAGTGACAGTTGGTTACTATATAACTATACTTCAAGCCATCATTCAGAAGAGAATGGTTAGGAGAAAATGAAACACAGTTTAGGACAAGTGACGGAAGTAAAGCTGAATGGGATGGTCTAGGAAATGGAGGAATGGTAAGACCTGTAAAAGAGTTTCAAACACACAATGCAAATGTGATCCCCCACAGTGGGTTTCATTGGGATTGAAGGCTGATTCAACTTAGGTTCACCGTGATCACAGACGGTGGCCTTCTATTAACTCAACCAAGAGTGTGTGTGTGTCCAACCATTGCAATGGAATGGTATTTTGGATTTGTCCAAGCATGAGTCATCACTGGACATCACAAGCAAAAGAAGGAAGAAAAGGCAGGGAATAGTTGGGAAGGAATGTGGTCCTCTCAGGGAATGGAAGGAGTTCCTAGGGAGGGAGAGTGGCGGGGGTGCCAGGCACAGCAGGAGATGGGCTGCAGGTGTGCAAGAGCAAGGACAGCAAACATCCAACACAGCTGGTCTGGGATCAGCCTCCTTAGAAAGACCTGGGGCTGGGGCCGGTGAGATGGCTCAGCGGCTTAAGCGCCTGCCCAGCAAGCGCGAGGGCCCAAGTTCGACTCCCGGAACCCACATACGAAAAAGGGGCCGGTGATATCGCTCAGCGGCATGGGCGCCTGCTGGTGCGCAAGGTCCTGAGGTCGATCCCCCAGTACCCACAAAAAAAAAAAAAAGACGTGGGGCTGGACTAGAATCAGGAACGTGTACGTGAGAAACTGGATGCTACTCCCCAAGAATGGCCTCCGTGCCTACATTGTTTGTACAAACAGCTTGTTCTATGTTGAACACCTGATTTCCTCCTGGGAGTCTGGCACTTCGGTCCCCACCAGGCAGCAGGTGCCACAGCAAAAAGCCCAGATGCTGAGCATCCCTGGCACACACTGTCCCAAGTAACTCATCTGATCACACAAACCTACACACATCCACATGAAACAAACACAGAACTGCTCCCTTTTGTCTGCAAGGGGCAGGGGAAATGCCCTTCAAAGCTGTAAATTTAGGAGTGACTACCTAATTGTTAATTAATCAGTCCTAAAATCTGGTTCAGGCCTGGGGATATAGCTCAAAGGTAGAGTGCTTACCTAGCATGGGTGAGACTCTGGGTTAGATCTCCAGCACCACAAAAAGGCTAAATTAAATATAAAATCACACTGCTTAAATAAATGATGCAAAAGACATATTGCCAACCGAATGACAGGAAAGAGATTCTTAACTATTGTATGGTCCAAAACCCTTGAACAATCAAAATATTTATGCCATAAAGAATTGAGTTTTTTAAGGAATCTCTATACTGATTTCCATAGTGGCTGTACTAATTTACATCCCCACCGACAGTGAAAAAACGTTCCTTTTCACCCATATCCTTGCCAGCATTCACTGTTTTTTGTATTTTTGATGAGAGTCCTTCTGACTGGGGTGAGATGGAATCACATTGTAGTTTTGATTTGAATTTCTCTAATGGCTAAATGTAGAATTTTTTTTTCATGTACTTATTGGTCATTTGTCCTTCTTTTGATAAGTGTCTGTTAAACTATTTTGCCCATTTATTGATTGGACAATTTGATATTTTGGTGTTAAGATTTTTGGGTTCTTTATGTATTCCAAATATTAAGCCTCTGTTGGAAGAGTAGCTGGCAAAGATTTCCTCCCATTTTAGAGGCTGTGTCTTCACACTGTTGGTTGTTTTCTTTGCTGTGCAGAAACTTTTTAATTTTCTGGATTTTGTTGGTGCTTCCTATTATTTTCTATCCCACTGGATTCAGATTTGAGAAGCCTTTGCCTGAGCCTATGGCTTCAAGTGTTTCCCCTATGATTTCTTTTAGCAGTTTCAAAGTTTCAGGTCTTATACTTACATCTTTGATCCATTTCGGATGATTTTAATACAGGGTGAGCTATAAGGGCCCAGTTTCAATCTTCTACAAGTAGATATCCAGTTTTCCTGGCAGCAATCATTGAAGAGGCTGTCTTTCATGCAATGTATGTTTTTGGCTCCTTTTGTCAGAATCAGGTGGCTGTGATAGTGCGAGTTTGTTTCTGTGTCCGCTGTTCTGTCCCATTAGTCTACATGTCTACTTTGTGCCAATACCATGCTGTTTTGTTACTATGGCCTTATAATATAATTTGAAATCGTGTATTGTGTTGTCTCTACCCTTGCTCTTGTTGCTTAGGATTGCTCTAGCTATTCAGGGTCTTTTGAGTTTCCAGATGAATTTTGGTTCTATGAAAAATAGCACTGGTATTTTTGTAACAGAAAATGGCCCCCCCAGCCAGCATACTTCAGTTTCTTAGCTGCTCAGGTAATCGTGCCTGTTCCAGTTCCTGTTGCTTCTGGTCTCTTAAAAACGGTTGGTCACTGTGATGCATAGCTGGTCACCATGATGCACACTGTATAAACCAATCCCCAGTTGACAAGCCATTCTGCCTCTGTACTTCCTGCTTGCTTATCTCATATAAGCCCTAGACCACCGGGGATCAGAGCCTGATATTTTGAGAATGGTCCCAATCAGTGCCCATCGATGTAAATAAATCTGCCTCCAAATCTGGGTGTCATTAAGGTGTTTCCGCTTGCCGTTGCATTTTGATGGGGATTGCACGGAACCTGTAGCTTGCTTTTGATAATATGGCCACTCTAATAATAGTAATTCTGCCAACCCATGAGAAAGAAAGGTCTTTCCATATTCTAGTGTCTTCTTCAATTTCTCTCTTCAGTGTTCTGAAATTTTCATTGTATAAGTCTTTCACCCCCTTGGCTAGACCCCTAGGTATTTTACACTTTTTGCAGCTACTGCAAATGAGATTGTTTTCCTGATTTATTTCTCAGCCAGCCCATTATTGCTGTATAGAAAAGCTACTGATTTTTTTAAAGTTCATTTTATATCCTGCTACTTTGCTGAATTCAGTTATCAGGTATAAAAGTCTTTTGGTAGACTCTTTAAGGTCTTCTACATATAAATCATACCATTTGCATACAAGGATAATTGGACTCCTCCCTATTTGTATACCTATTATGGCTTTTTTTTTTGCCTATTTGCTGTAGATAACATTTCAAGCATTCTATTATGTAGAACATTTACCTCCTTACCTTGTTCCAGATTTTAGAGGAACTGTTTTCAATTTTCCCTCATTCAGAATGATGTCAGCTATGGGGCTGTCATATATGGATTTTGCTACATTGAGCAATGATCCTTCAATACCTAGTTTCTTTGGGGATTTTATCAGGAAAGGATATTGAATTTTGTCAAAGGCTTTTGCTGTATCAATTGAGATGATCACGTGATTTTTTAATGTGGTGTATTACATTTATAGATTTATGTTGAAGCATCCTTGCATCCCTAGAATGAAGCACTACACAACCCCTTGGTATATACCTGAAGAAGTTAAATTCGGCATACAATAGGGATACCTGCATACCCATGTTTATTGTGACACAATTTACAACAGCCAAGGTATGGAACCAACCTAGGTACCATCAACCGATGAATGGATGAAGAAAATATGGAGTCTTACTTAGCCATTAAAAAAAAAAATGAAAGTTTGTAATTTTGCAGAAAAATAGATGGATCTGTATATCATCATGTTGATCCAAAGAAGCCAGACTGAGAAAGACGAACATCACATTTTCCCTAATACATGGAATCTAAATACAATGACAAGAAAGTAGAAGGCAGACTATTGTGAAGACAAAAAGAAGGGAAAGAGGGAGAAGAGGAGGGATGTCAGGATGGGTAATGGGGGAACAAACATGATCAAATTACACCACACACATTAAAACCCTCACCCCAAAGTGTGAAATATGGGAATAGGATAGGGTAAAGGGGAAGATGGAGAAAATGATTAAAGTATGTTCTATGCATGTACAAACCTGCCAAAATGAAACCCACTAATCTATACAGACAATGTGCAACATAAAAATGTAGAAAAGGGCAAAATTTTAAAAAAGAATTGAGTTTTAAAAATCTGAATTTCATATTTACCTATAATGTTTTTATCTTCTAAATATGGTGATATTAAGAAATGTTTTTGACCTTTTCTATTGACTTCAGCATAAGCTACTCTTCTTGTTGCTAGAAAACCAGATCCCAGCATGTTATTAGACAATGACTTCTTGGGATAGGAAAAAAGTCAACAATTTTATTTTGCTGACATTAAAAAATAATGCTCCCTGTTTCCCCCAATATTTTTCCAAACTTGGTAATAAGTTTTAGGCAACAGTATACTGCCCTTGATATACTACTCCTTTGGAATTGATTTAGTTAATTTAGAAAATTGATGTTCTGTTGTCTTCGAGCCTCAGGGAAACACTGACCTTCTACAATTCTGAAAATGTCAACTTCTAGCGAGAAGGAAAGTGTCCCTGAATGCATCTGAATTATTTCCTGAATTGGCCCTCAGACTAAAAGTGACCATCTTTCACATTTTAGGAGGATCATTTGTATATTTTTGAAAATGCATGATAAAACAGTCTCTAAAACATCTGAAGACGTCCTGTGTCTACAGTCATTCTTCTTTTTCAAAGTTTATGATAGCTCACAATTCTGGATAAAAACAGAAAATTTAGGCCAATTCAAAATGTGCTTATGCACTACAATCTTTAAAAACCATTTTTACACATACAGAATATAAATTCAAGGACAATGATAGAATCTTTTTTAAAAAAAATCCACTTTGGTCTAACACAAAAAAACAAAATTTGCAGTAAAATTGTAAAATTTGAATGAGCCCAAGATGGCCTTTTCCAATGAGGAATCAGGCTAGATACCTGACAGTGTGGCTAGTGTACTATTTTTCCAACTTTTCAACACTGGGCGTAATGTTCTAACTGGTATAATAACACAATATTGTTGGTATCTTTTATTCCTGGTTGAAGAAAAAAAAAAAAAAAACACAACCTCAGATGAACTCTACTGCTCAGTTTCAAATCTTTTATCAAAGATATCAACAATGAAAAGGATTGCATATTTCAAAATAGCCAGTGGAGAGGATTTTTAATGTTCCCAATAAAAGGAAATACTAAATGCCAGAGGTGATGGAAATGCTAATTACCCAAATCTGATCATTATACATTGTGCACATGTGCTGAAATACAATACAGTACATCATAAATGTTCAATTATTATGTGTCAATGAAAAATTTTTAAAAAATACTTTGAATTGGATGCAGTTTCACACACCTGTGATCCCAGCTACTTGGGAGGCTGAAGCTGGAGGATCACAAGTTCAAGTCCAGCCTGGGTTACATAGCAAGACCTTGTCTCATAAAAAATATTTTTAAAAGGGCTAAGGATATAGTTCACTGGTAGATTAATTTGAGATCATACAAAAACTGTTGAGGTAAGGAGATAAGGATAGAATAGATACAAAACAAATACAAACCTCTAAAGAATAACCCATTTCATTTGTATCTGGTTGAGAAGAGAGATGGTGGATGTGGTTGGTTTTTACAATTTTTTAGGAAATATGACACTGAATTTATATGAAGTGTTCAGAAACAGCAAATCCACAGAGACAGAAAGCAGATTCATGGTTGTCAGGGTCTGGGTAAGAGACAGAGGGTGACTACTCATGGTTACGTGGTTTTCTTTTGGAGTATTTAGGATGTTCTGGAACTTGACAGTGCTGATAGCTGTTCCACATCATAAGTGTGTTAAATGTCCCCAAATTGTACACTTCAAAGTGGTCACATGCAATTAATTCTAAGATGGTTAAAACAGTGAATTTTATGTTATGCAAATGTCTCAGTCACTTTCCCATCTCTGGGACACAATACTTGACACACACCACTTAAAGGAGGAGATGTTTAGATTGGCTCACAGTTTAAGAAGTATCAGTCCATGGCAGCAGTCCCCAAGAAAGAAACAGCATGATGGAAGGGCCTAGGTGAAGGAAAGCTGCCCACATCAGGGTGATGAAGGACCACAGAGAGAAGAGAGGAACCAGGGATGAGAATACAACCTTCAGGTCACTCTCAGTAACCAGCCTCTTCCAACCAGGCCCCACCTCATAACAGCAAGTCAGCCATGGACTCATCAATATACTGATGATGACACGATCCCCGTGATCTAATCACCTTTGGAAAGCCCCACCTCTAAACCCATGAGCCTTTGGGGGGACATTCCAGATCTAAGCTGTAACAGCATATTTCTACCACATACCAAAAATATGACTATGAAAGAAAAAGATAAAGCCATAGATAGCTGAAGTTATAAAGAGTTTTTCCCTAGAAATGAGATATTTGGGCTTCTTTTTTTATAGGTTTATGAGTTGAAGCAGAGGGCCAGAACAGAAGGCAAATAAGTTCGACAGATACTTCCTCCTTGACTGAACTTTAGTTAGTATTTTTTGAGCTCTCTTCTGCCTTGGTCTTACCTAGCCAAGCCAAGTTTAAGCAAAGAACAGGTACAGTGGATCTGATAATCTAGATGATATTAAGTGACCAGGGGATGGGCAGTGTACATAGTGTGGCTCTACTGGGCAGAGGAGTGATGCATGTCCCAGGCAAGATGAAGCTGAATGGAGAGAGATTTCATCACACTCAGATTCTGCTGAGAGAATCTCCCTCCCTTGAAATTCACATCTTTGATCTGCCCTTAGCAAGGGTCCCATGAAGCCAGCTGAGCAGGAGTCTTCCTGCCCTTGATTGCATAAATCTCCTCTAGTAATTTTCAGTCCCCTGGCCACCTCTCTCTCCACTTCGCCTGTACATCTCCAGATGTCTTCTGTATTTGGAGTTGAGTTCAACTTCTCTTTATTATAACACTTTGAGTAAATTCACCTTGGCCATTTTAAAAAGTCAGAATCTCGTTCCCTCTCTCCCCCCTTCTTTCTCCCTCTCTCTCTCACTCTCTCTGGCTCTCTTTGCTCTCTGTTGGACCCAGGGCTTTACACTGAGACTACCTCCAATCACCTTTTTAATTTTCTATTTTGAGACAAGAGTTTGCTAAATTATTAGGTTGTCCAGGCTGAAACTCGATGTCATCCTGCATCAGCCTCCCAGAATTCTGGGGTTACAGATGTGCACTACCATGCCTGGTTTAGAATAATTTCTCTTTAGCAGGCTAGAGGACAACAAGAAGGAAAGAACTCAGAAGGAATACTGAAGTGAGGTTTTTGAGCTTGTGTAGAGGGATACTTTTCACAGGGGAAAAAGGGAAGGAAGAAAATGAAAAAATAATTATGTAGCTAAGTAAGCAAGTAAGTAAGTTCTGACTTAATCTTTTTTCCTTCCAGAATAAAGAGGAAACTCACTACAGTCATGCCCCTTCTCCGTGTGACATACATTCCAAGGCCCCCAGCAGATGCCTGAAACCTTGGACAGTACTGAACACTACATATACTAGGTTTTTTCTTAGACATACATGGGAAACATTTTTATGACATCTCTTTGGCAATTCTCCAAATTGCCAGCATACTTACTCTTGCTCTTTGGGGCCATTATGAAATAGAATAAGGGTCCCTTTGACACAAACACTGTGACACCATGACAGCTGGTCTGATAACTGAGATAGCTGCCAAGTGACTAATGAGCAGATAGCATATACAGCATGGATACGCTGGACAAAAAGACAATTTACATGAAGGACAGGACAGAGCCAGACAGCAAGAGAATTCATCGTACAACTTCAAACTTATGAGCTGTTTATTTCTGGAGCTTTCCATTTCCAGAAAGCAAAACCATACAATGCCATTTCATGCAGATGTTAGTATCACTTTGAATAGATTTTTGTGGACCTATTGCTTTGGGAGTTGCTGGACCAAACAAAATTAACAGATTTTTCCCTGTTTTACTTCAGAGACTTTAGATATTAATGTGAACCCCGAATCCAGGAGAGTGAATCAAGCATTGAACAGCAGCCAAATTCACTTGCTTTCAGAACTCAGATGTTGGGTCGTGTGTTTCTCATGCCAAATCCAAGAAATCAGTCTCACCAACAGGTGGTTGTTTTGTGAAATTGATGGATTAAGTATCAGGAATGACCCAGGGACAGCTCCAAAGACATGCACAAAGGTCTACTGACATTTTCTGCTGCAAAGATCCTTTGCTTTCATTAGGTTCTCAAAGGGTATTAAGATTCCCAGTCATTACTGACAACTCTACAGAGGTAAAGAATCATTGACTGGGAGATGGGCAGAGAGAGTCCTCTGAGGTTGTGTGGCAAGTGATGTAGCTATTGTCTATCTGGCCAACTTCCCCCAGTTCCCAAAACTGCTCCAAACAGTGATTACACAACTCCTGGGAATGGTGAGGGCTGGCATCTCCAAGGACTGTCATGGTGTCTCTATTAAGATGGTTTTCACAACTTCATCCACACAAGTCAAACGGTTGGGTCTAAAATCATTATGGACAGCAAGAGAAGACACCATGGCAGCTGCCCACTGCCAAAGCAAGGACCTCAGCTCAGGTGCCATATGAGGTCCCTTTCTACCCCTATTGGCTTCTGGAGGCTGTAAGAGGTAAGAGAAAACCAAGAGAAGAGAAGAATACTGCTTATCCTCCAAAGTTGCTTTTCAGCAGAGCTTCTCAGTCCTGATGCCATGGTCTGATTAGCCTGTCCTTTTTATGGATACACGCCCAGAAGCGTAAACATCTTATTAATGAAGAGTATATTAGTACTCACCAATAAAGCATGGAATAACATATATGAGAATTTACAAAGAAGTGCTAACACCTTTCCCCCCTGCAAAAGTGCACCATGTTGCTTCTCCTAGCAGATTTTCTTCATAAAGAGGACATTTTTGCTCAGTGTAGTCTCCCAGCTTTGTAGGAGGCTGGATCGCTTGATCCTGGAACCCTGTTAGGGGTCACCCTCTAAGCTGTGGGGCCAGCTCATTACGCCTGATGGTACCGCTGCTCGAAACCAAAGGGTTTGTCTATTTAGCCAGCACAGGCTGATCCTGTTAGCCGTGAGCACATCAAAAGACTGCTCGAAAGGAGTATTTGTCACACTTTCATGATCGAAGAGACATCAGATACGATGTTGGTAGTTTTAACAGACTTGATTAAAAAGGTTCAAGACTTTCATCTTGGCATGCCTCTCCTGCCAACAAGAGCCCTGGGTGAAAATGAATGAGAAAAGGAATAAACAATTGCATCTATTTGATCTACAAGAAGGGATTGCTTGAAATCATTCCTGATCATAAGCATGAAGCTGATTAGCATTTTTATAATGCTTGACAAGACAGCTATAAAGGGAAGCAGTGCGTGAATATTTCTTAATTCTTGCCTTAGGAATAGTCTCCAGCTTAACATTGCCATGGGCTCAAATCCCCCCAAACTTGCCCACTTTGTACCAGACTAGAATAGAGACAAAAGGAAATTTTTTGCTTAATTTATATATACATATATTTTTGCTCAACGTATGTAATTTTGTGGCTGAATTTAATCATTGAATTCTACCTTTATGCATAAAAAGCTACAGACAATTGTAATGCAGAGAAACTTTTATGATCATGACCCAATTCTCGAAATTTGGTCCGAGGAGCACCCTGGATTTAGTCTGCTGCCAGACGATTCTCTCATCTTAGAGGGACAGTCATGTAGATGCCCATGGGACTCCATTAGACCCCACCAGCAGGGCGTTTGTACAGGGAGCCGTGCCGAGCACAACACGGAGAGAGCTGACGCACTTCAATGCCAGTGACACCAAATGAAAGAACTGTGAAATAACCAGCTGCACGTGTCTCGGGACACTTCTGCAAGCATCGCTCCAGTCCTTACAGCCATGGCATCAGACAGACACAGAGCTCCTCCCCCACTGAGTCCCCCGAGTTCCTACAGCTTCTGCCCAAGGACCTGGGGCTCATGCGCCAGGTCAACCAGTTAGTAGTTAGAGAAAGGTCTAGAGAGAAACCGAATAACAGCAAGGCAACTTGGCATATCCCCAGGAATCCCCAGGAATCCAACTTCGTACTTTTGAGGTAGATCAATATGTCATACATAGTCTTATATTCTGATACTGTGGTGAAAGCAATCAGTTTTGGAACAAATTCGTAAACTAGATAGGAGTCCCTTACCAACTACTTTTGCAAAGTTGTGCAAGATAATTAAGTGCTCAGGGTTTCTCCTAAACTGGGAGAGGGGGGCTGTGCTGGCTAATCGTAAAGGCACTATGAAGTTGCGATATCACAGATCATAGTCTTTGTGGCTTTATTAGGGAACTATATTTTACATAATAGGACTCTGGCTCATTGAAAGGCTTTTCTCTTCCTCCACTATATCTAATTTTTAAACTGTTCTCAGGCCCTTTCTTTAGTCCTAATTTGGTATTTGAATCAATAACACTTCATTCACCCAGATGTTGAAGAAAGCATTGCTGAAGTCGTAGGAAATTAGTCTGGTACAGTAAATATCATTTACAAAATGTTTGCCATATCTCAGCTAGGTGCTGAATAATAAAGAGCTTTTATTTAAATGATGATAGACTGTGGAACATTTTCAGACTTGGCTTTTCAGAGGAGGTAAGTGCTTTCAATTTCTTTTGATTTGTGATCCTACCGTAAAATAGTGCTAATCAGGTGTGTAATTTAATAATTCTATTGATAGATAATTTTTCTCTATATTTTTGTTGTTTTGTAACAGTAGTACCAAAGGGCCCACAACAACATCAATTTTTTAGATTAAAGTCGGAACCCCCTACTTCATTTTTGAAACACCAGTTAGTCTAAAACTGTATTAAGTTGTCTATTGAGATATTTAAAAGCTAGAAGAGCTGAAACTTTCCCAGAATGGTATCATTTTTAAATTCGACCCATCTTTGGTTTACATAACTTGTGAAATTGCACGGCTGTTTTTATTTGTAATCTAACAGGGGAATTTCACTTATCGCCGGTGCTGTAACAAATACATATTTTTGTGTGAAGCACATTCTGTGGTGTGTCTCTCTTCTAAGCCAACAAAATGTCACAAAATGCCATTAAAGTCTTCCTGGCTGCAAAGACTCTGAATTATTCTTCTCAAGGTGTTGTTCTTCTGAGGACTGATAGAGGAAGTTGATATGCAGAATTCATATTGATTTATAGAATATATATACACATATTATATACATATTTCTTTGTTTCTTTTGCAGTGCTGGGAATGGAACCCAGGGACTCACACAGGCTGGGCAAGTGCTCCATCACTGAGCTACATCCCCAGCCCACTATTTTTAATTTAGGAAAGAAAGTCAAGTTCCTCTCTGGACCTCCATATGAACATTATTCATCAGTAACTGTAGCCAACTGGATATGCAAAGTCCAACAGTGCAAAGCATTCCAGGTTATCAGCAGCTGGGAAACCAAAGCAAAGGATGGATTTGCAAGCACCAGCAAGGCACGCATCAGAGGTAAAGGGGCTGATGCAGAGACAGCTGCTAAAAGCCTCTGTGGCTTCAGTCCAGGAAAAACTGAAAGCCAGCTCATTGTGTCCCAGAGGTAAGGCTCTAATTCTTTAACAGTGTGGAAAATGGGGCAGAGACCCAGTTGTTCCAATAAAATTTTTCAGCCTCAAAATCTATAGTTCTTCTACCTCCAGCGATAACAGCATTTTGTTTTTGCTGATGTTTGTTTCGTTGCTGGGGATAGAACCCAGGACGTCTTGCATGCTGGGTGTGTCTCCTAGCACTGAGCAATACCTTACAGTCCTCAGCAATTTCTCACTCACGTTTTAACAGAAAGGAAAATCTTAGCATAAATGGCAGTTTATTCTGCAGTTGTTGCGGTGGTGCTCCATTGACTGAACCCAGGCCTTCACACCGAGCTACATCCCTAGCCCATTTTTATTTATTTTTTATTTTGACACAGGGTCTCACTAAGTCTTTAAGTTGTCCAAGCTGGACGCAAACTTGCAATCTTCCCAGACTGCGAGGATCACATCTGGCTTTTATTCTGCAGTTTAAAGACAGACAGTTTCAGTGTCTGTAGGTAGATGGTAGTTTCAGTATCTGTCATTTGAAAATACCTTTCAGCTTATTTTAACCCTTCCTTCTTTGTATGGATGTGGATATAATTTCAATGAAATGAGTATTAATTTTAATGATTAGTGAAAGCTACCAAACAGTCTCTTTCTATCAAAACACACCTTGACATTTTTGAAAAGATATCTTGAGTTTTGAAAAAGAAGGCTTGATCATAAACCGATATTTAAAAAGAAAGTAGTGAAGACGGATTGGAATGAACCTACTTGGTAAAATAAGTATTGAACATTATTAGGATGTTTCTCATCATAGAAGGACTCAGGAACACTGAGTAAGCTTTGTCGTTGAAACGAATGACACAGAAGAATAGAAAGAAAATATGGCAGTCAAAGCCTGAAACGAAGCTGCAGGAACCCAGTAATATAAAAGTGAAATGAAAAAGAAATGAAATGAAAAAGAATGAGAAATGCTGGGGAAATTTTGGAAACTCCCACACAGGAGCTCAATGTGGAAATTTACAACACAGGGAGCAAATCACCCAAGCATCTGGGATCCCACTTTTGAACACCTGCAGGAGAAGGGCCTCACAGCTCATGGGATACACTTGCTAACTCTGCAAGGAGTAAGATACAAGAATGGAGCAATTCTTTGTACATCTGTAACACTAGCATTGGGGTAGGCTGAAGCAGAAAGCCGGCAAGTTCAAGCCCAGGCCAGGCAATTTAACAACTTAACAGGATTATGTCTCAAAAAAAAATAAATAAATAAAAATAAAAAGGCAAAGGCCTCAGATTCAATATCTACTACCATGAAAGAAAGAAAGAAGACAGACAGAGAGAAAGAAAGAAAGAAAGAAAAAGAGAGAGAGAGAAAGAAAGGAAAGAAAGAAAGAAAGAAAGAAAGAGAAAAAGAGAAAAAGAGGGAGGGAAAGAAAGAAAGGATTTAAAAACTCCCTAATAAAGAACAATATGACCGAATATCAGGTTGTTAGCATTCATCACGATAGCTTCTGTCAGGAACCCAATTCAGGAGACAGAGTGATCTAAGCCAGTAAACTTGAGACACTCTCTTCATTGCTTTGATGTATTTGAAAGAGTTTCTTGGGTGGCTTGAATGTTGCTAGTTTATGAGTAAACTATTCAGAATCACAGTAGGGTACATTAAGTATTTATAAGCTTATTGGTAACATACTGAATCCAGCTTGTCATTCATAAATAGGAAGAGTGGACTTTTATAAATGTGTTTTATTGCTATTAGCAATGTCTTCATTTTAGTTATCAGAGGTGGCCCTGAGGTTTTTCTTTCTTTGGACGAATTACAGTTGTCTTTTGTTCGGTGACAGAGACAGAATCCGCTCGGATGCAGTGGCTCTGCCATTCCAGGGTTTGACGCTGTCTTCTAAAGGTGCCCGGTATGTGCCTCTATTACATCAATCACCCCGTTGGCTTGGAATTATTACTGACCTTCTCTCTCCGTCCATCAACAACGCGCTCCTCAATTCCAGGATTATGCTGCTACCATCTTTGTGACTAGCACCATTTGCGATTAGCAAATTGCCTGGCAAGCAGCAGGTGCTTTATAAATGCTGACGGAATAGAACGGACCCACGTCACCCTGCTAGATCATGCTCTGTGGGATGAGTAGTGTGACACAACCCCCTCTCTACACTGTTTCTCTTACCAGCTGGCTGATGTTTCTGTCCAAAGCCCAGTGGCTCCCCAACAACCCCACTGGGCTTATTAATCAGGTACTCTCAGCAGTTGCCTATTAATCAGCCTATTAATCAGGTACACTCGGCAGGGGCCTCACTGGACATTTTTTGAGGGGGGTGCTGGGACTGGAACCCAGAGTCTCATACACACTAGGCAAGTGCTCCACCATTGAGCTGTGACCCAAGCCTTTGTTGAGCTCTTCTGCCCAACCCGCTCTCTTTCTACAATGTAGAGACATCAATCCCACCCACTCATAAGTTGAGCCTGGGAAACAAGGCACTTATGTCAACACACCATCCCTGGGACCCAGCTGCCTTTCAACCACAGCTTGGGCTTTTTCATAAGATCAGTGTCACCATGCCCATATGAGGCTTTAGTCCCTCCCAAGTGGCTCCTCAGTCACTCAGGTAACGAGGCTTCCACCTGACTCACCACATCCACGGGACACGCGCACCGCCTTGAATCTGAATTACAGCTCATTCTCCAGCTCATCATTGGCCTGGGCCTCATGAATCCACACTTTCTGAATTCTAGGTTTCTTGACGCCATATTTGTCGCCCATGTGTCTTAAAGACAGGGCAGTGGGAGTGCAGACCTCCTGAAACAGTCTTCAACAACTCACTCTTCTCCGGTTCAGAGCTGTATTGGAAGCCGAGTCCTTTTATTGATAACACTGGGAAATGGTAATTGTAGTGCAGTTGTATTTATTAATCTACACCAAACTAAAGAAGATACAGAGATACACGATGCACACCTGTAATTCCAGCTATTCTGGACGCTGAGGCAGGAAGATTGCAAGTTCAAGGCCAGCCTGGGCAACTTAATGGGACCCTGTCTCAAAATAAATAAAAAGAGTTGATGATAGAGCGTAGTTCTCCCTAGTATCAATCTCCAGAACAGAAGGAGAATGAGGAGGAGGAGGTGGAGGAGGAGGAAAAGGAGGAGAAAGAGAAACAGGGGAGGAGAAAGAGGAGGCTCCATAGAAAGTAACATATATTTCTCTATTCCTGGATCCCGAAGCTCTTGATAACTGTCACATGAGCAGAGAACAGAGGCAAACAATGCGAATATTATACAGCTGTGATTTTCAGGATGGAAATTTATCCTACAACCTAATTATGTCCTTACTTTGTGTATATTATGTATATAACCCAAACTTCAGAGCTGTCAAAACAAACCTCAAAGATGAGGAAGGCTGACAGGTACAAAGCCAAACAAAAAAAAAATAGCCCATTTCTTAAGGACAGGAATTTTCAACTCATTTAAACTTCCTTGCTTTCTCAATAGGTAGATGCACTCGCCCAGAGAACCATGTAGAAAACACTTGAATGTAACAGAGTAACATCTAATGGGCTTAGTAGTTTTTCCATTGGGTTTGTTTTCTCCATTCAATTTGAATTTCTATTCATTGGAATTGATGACAAGTATATGGAATATGCCAAGTAGTACAGGAAATAACTTGTTCAGAACATAGCAAGTTTCCTGGATGACAAATAATAAATCAGTTTTTAAAGATCAACACCAATAATTACCTGAGACCAAAGGAGGCTTGCTACCATCTAGCCTTGGTTTAGTGCTCTTAAGTCTTTGAGAGGGCTGGTGTGCTGAAGGGGCTCCAGGCTGATGGGTGGCTCAGAATCTTCAGGAGGGGAGGGACAGGTACAGTGTCATTTCACTGCCTACATCTTCAGTCACTTTCCTGAGTATAGAGAGGGCAGATATTTTTCAGGACTGTGAGACTAAATATCATTCTGTTCATCAAAACAGAGTAATCTGGCAAGCATTTCTAGCCATATGGGACTTTTGAAAATACATGAAAAACATCTGATTATATGTTTAGCTGAATATTATTAAAGATGCATGAAAACCTTAGGGAGAGCTTTTGGCTTAAGTTCCCAAAAAATCCTCCTCTGGAGCATCCTATTTGATATGTTGTAGTGAGAATGAAATGATTCCAAAATAAATAAGGGAGCCCCTTAAGGAAACCAACCCAGTTCTTCATTATTGAGTTGATTCCGTGCAGAACTGTAATTGTAAATATCCATAATCATTTATTTTGACTCTAAGGATAATATAATAACATAAAACCCATCATCCTGAAAGTAGTAGAGTCAATATCAAAATGAAGGTATTTCATCCTACTTACAAACGATAAATATATCCTTTGAGCACAGTGATTACTGAACGGCTTGGGTCCTCTAAACACCATCAATGCCTTCAATTACAATTTCATGCCCAGTACTTAAAAAAGAAAAGTTTGCTTTTAAGAAATACAGTTTAGAAATGGCTGACCATATAAAGCTTGGGAGGTCAAGTGCACTCTTATTTCCTCTACACTCGCAAGTTTAATTAAATGTTTACTAAAATTAATGAAATTAAATGTAAACTTCAAGTCAGTGAGTGAAGCCCCATGCAGAATATTTCAGAGTAGGTTTAATAGGATGTAAAGTTGCTTTTATGAGAGAGACATTATAGATACAACCATTGAGGAATGAGAAATAAAATGTATGTTTTTAAAACTCTCTCTAAGGAGATAGGGAGTGGGACTCCATGGTAAAGTGCTTGGCTAGCATGCATGAGGCCTTGGGTTCTGAGTTCGATCCCCAGTACTGAAAAAAAATTCTAGCAGAAAAATGAAATTCAAAGTCTCATAGTATGAAGTTCCAAGGACGAGTGGGACTCAGCACAGGACACAGTAGCTAAGAAGAGCAATTTCCACAGCATTTTTCCAACATGAAGCCAGCAACTCAAGTCTTCAGGTAAAACATGTAGCATATTTCCTGTGCCTCAGAGAGAAGGATGATACCTCATTCATTCATTCCCCTCTTCATTTATCCAACAGTTTTTCCAATTCTTATTTGGTGTTGGGCATGTGTTACATGGTAAAGATGCAAAATGTATTTCTCTAAACTCAAAAGATTGGTAACATTTCAGGTGATAACTCAAAGGGTATAGTGGTCAGGGTGAAACAAAAGCAAACTTATTAAAAATAACAGTGGTGAGTGATATAAGATAATGAATGATGTGGGACCCATAGCAAAGAAAGACAAATTATAGTCTGGAGAAACATTTGAGATTAGCTTGGAAAAATAAAGACAAGGAAATACTGTAGCAGAAAAATAGGGACAGAGGCACTTCAGTCTGATGTCATGAAGGGCTTTGGTGTACCTGGAAAGAGAGAATATTCCAGAACTCCAGAGAGGCCACTAACTCCTCCCAGGTAACCAGAAATTTAAGCAACTTCCCCCCTAACCTTTAAGGAACTTTGTCCACAGGACCCCATTTTTCTGTGACCTTTAAATCTTTTATGCCAAAATGTTTTAATTTCTCTTACTGTAAGCTATACACAGATATATGAGGAAATTAAAACATAGCAAAACTAATAGTTCCTTAGCATCTGTAATTTATAGAGTTGGAAATGTTGCTAATTAAAGTGTCTTGTTTCTTTGGAAAAAGCTTACCAAGAATATTTTGATGCGTGCAAAATTTTTCTCATGGGATGAAAATGTTGTGCTTGCCTTTCCTTTCCATCGTATAAACTGTATGAGAGCATCTTTTCCATGCCTTAGCAAATGCTCACAGTCTTTTCTAAGTTTAGGTTACTGCTATAGTTTTGACCTGGAATGTCCTCTAGAGACCCAAGTGTTAAAGGCTTGATCCTCTGCTTAGGGTTATTGGGAAAGGTGTGGGGTCTTTAAGGAGTAGGACCTAGTGGGAGATTTTAGGCCACTAGGGGCAAGCTCTCAAAGGGGACTGTGGAAGCTCAGTCTCTTCTGTCTCTTTTTACTTGTGGGTCATGAGGCAAGCAACAACCCTGCTCTACCACACATTTCTACCATGATGTGCAGTCTTACCACAGGCCCCAAAGTCTATCTGATTGTGGATTGGAACTTCCAAGACTCTGAGTCAAAAGAAACCTTTTCTGTTATTAAGTTGATTGATTCAGCTATTAGTTACAGTAATGAAAACTGACTGGCACAATCACCTTCCAAAATTCCATCCTTTGTGCTGAAATGTCATGATACACTTCTGAGAGTTCCTTCAGTGTGAAGGTTTTTGCCAGTATCACTTCTGGGATATCATCATCCTTTCCATCACAACCATGTCCCCCACTTTTGTTGATAAGTTGCCTTTATCTGTTTTATTTGCCTGCATACTGAGAGGTTTTCAAATGATGGCAAGATTCGCAGAGTCGACTCTTGCTTGTACAAATCTGTTTATGTGTGATTCAAATTTCACTTCCTGTTTTTTCACTTTCAGTTATTTGTTGCACTGTCTTTGTCACCCAATTCTCTTTTTGGGGCTCACGCTCTGTTAAGTGACATTGTGTTTCTTATGGCAGATAAGGTGGGGACACAATGAAGTGATCTGGGATCATGATCACGTTAATTTTTTTAAATGTTGTAAAGTGTGGATCAAAACCTTAGCAGTGACATTTGTACTCTATGCAATGAAGTTAACCCATCATGGTACCTGGGGTTTGAACTATGGAATAGGGAAATTGATTTTATTTGACTAAACTCTGACAACAGAAATTCAGGAATATCAAAGTTTCACAAAGCCAAGTCTGCCTATATGTCTTTGTGTTTGCAAAATAACTTATTTCCCTATGTGAAACACTATTATCAAAACTACTTTTAGAAGTGGAAACTGAAGCAGGTAGTAAGCCCACAACTCATAAGGAGTGGGGCTGGGACCCATATCCAGTTGGCTCTAGAATCTAAGAGCCTAACTTCGCTAACATGCTACATTTCTAGGTAAAAGGAACTCCTTGTTCATCAGTTGGCCCAGGCCCAATGTCTTACTTTTTTTTTTTTTTTTGCTTAAAAATCTTTCTTAAGTATTTGCATGATAACAATCTGAAGGATATTTTTCTTTAATATTTCTTGGAGAATGCCATGATAAGAAACTGGGTTGAATACTCAGGGTAAGTAAAAGGATTTTAAAAAATAAAGCTTCCATGATATTCTCAGGCAGCCAGCCTAGTTATACCAGCCAAAGTGTAGCTGCAATTTAGCAGTGCATCTTCCTTTATGACAATTTGAGCACGCTTCTAAATCTATTGTTTTTCCCTCCCTGGGTATCTACCATTCAGATACTACTCAACAAATTCTAACTCAGCTCCTATTCTGTGCCATCTTCTGTGTTGATGTCCTGTCTGGAAAGCATGTGTTCTTTCCTTATTGTGTCTAAATGTGTGTAATATTTAATCAAGGTACACTACAGTGTAATTCCTTTCCAATAAGGGATCATCTGAACAAATCTGTTTTTTCAATAATAAATGCAATGGTGTGCATTTGCAAAAGTAGTTCTTTACTCCATGCTTACTTATCTTCTTCGGTGTACGGCTCTAGAACACACTGACCTTGCAAATATACATAATATAAATGTACATCACAAATAGATTGGTAGGAGGAACACAGGCTTCTCATTAAATGTGAATTATTTTTTTCACAGGACATAGATATAAAAAATTATCTGTTGCTTATCTGAAGTTCAGCTTGATCTCAGCGACCAGTATTTTTATTTGCTAAATCTGGCAATGATAACCATAAGTGATGATTGTACATGTTCTAAAAGAGCTAGAATTAGATGAGAATGAGTTAATATTTTTTTTCTTGAAAACTGTAACAAAATACAAATAGGATACAAGTTAATAACACCGCTCATTGTCACTCAAAGAAGACTTGCGTGGAAAATTCCCTTGATCAAAGCAAACTTTTGATCACATGCAAAATGAAAGGCTCACTTGCATATGGCAAACATGTGTTAATGTGTATGACTAGAGTCAAGAATGGGAAACATATTCCACTTGGAAAGTCCCTCCAAAGCCATAATTGTAGTATCTGAGATCTCCCACAAATAATTAATGCAGCTTGGCATAGACTAACCAACACCAGCAAGCAGAGTACAATACACTATTGATTTGGGATGATACTGGACCTCCAAATAATGCAAATAATGTAAGGGAAATATTGTAACTCCCAACCTGTTAGCCCGTTAGACATTCAACATGCCAAGTTTGTGTTCTCTAAAATTGAAGAATAAATTCTAGGAACAACAGAGATAGAAAGTAGGATGTATTTATTGAGGGAAAGAAAGGTATATTTATTGGGGGAAAGAAAGCTTCTATCTAAGAGAGACAGAAGGGATCCTGAGAGGGTTGCCAAAGAACCCACTTCTCAAGGGAGTCTTGCAGAGCAAAACCATGAGGTGAGGTGGATCTAAGGTGGGGAAAACTATAACCAACTAATAAGATTACAAGTCAAGTCACTTAGGTAACATTGAGCCAATGGGAAATCACAAGGTGGGTGTGAGGCCGGACAAAACCATGGTGAACCAATAAGATTACGAGTATAATCACTTAGGTAATATCGATTAAATGGGAATCAAATGGGGAAGCAAGTATACATGGACCAAACAGGGGCTTTTTCTGGAGGGGGTGGGTCAGTGACTCTTCCTGGCCCCTCACCCAAGGTGATTGATACCTGTTTAGAATATCAATCACTGCCATTCTTCCTAGGGGAAGGATGTGAGTGTAGTCATTCTAGCTTTTGTCTTGAGGTCTGGCCTTTAATGAATGCTTCTCCCCCACAGTTGCGGATGTTTTCTCATCTCCTGCACTGACTCTTGAGTTTCTAGCCCTGTCTGACTGCATATAATATTGCTACCTAATTTAGCTGTCTACAATACTATTACCAGCAAATATTTTCTATAAAGAGGCTGCCAGTAGCAAATTGTTTCAGCTTTGTGTCCCAGCTCAGCCACTGTAACCTGGAAAGCAGCTGCATTGGTAGACACCTTTAAAAGAATTGGATGGGGCTCTACCCCAATAAAACTTTATTTACAAAAACAAAAAGTAGGCCATATTTGGCCCACAGACTTTAATTTACAACCTTTCACCCAAGGAGAGTTTGTCAGTATTTCCTTATGTGATTTTGTTCTCAGAAGGAAAACAAGCAATCAAAAGAATTAATAAAGATTGTCAGTCTTCCTAGTAGAATACCCAGCAAATTTAAAAGGCTTAGTTTGATGTGTGAGGTTATAATTATTCAAATTCTCCATTTTAAGTGAAGTTAAGAAATGATAATTATCTTATGAATGATATCAACTAGCTTGTCAAAATAAGATTCAGGTTCAGATGGTCAAAAAGAATAACAGTTCAGCTTATAGGGCGGATTAATCATATATATTATCTCCTCTTCTTTTCAAAGCTCACAGTAATGACATTAAGTCAATACATTTAACATCAGTTAAAAGTATTATTTTTAAAAATTGAATGAGCAAAGCCATTTTCCTCATTTACTACCATGCAAATAATTGTTTCCCTAAGGCCTCAATACACAGTCCAATAGTGTCATTAGTGAGAAATCGAAACACCTTCAAACAGCTGAATCTGTACTCCTGACTTTATTAAATGCATTGAAAAGTATCTGGATTTACCAAATTTTCACCTGAGTTTAAATTAAAACCAGCAGAATGAAAAATTTCATGTGATTTGTTTTGAATGTGATGCAGTATTCAATAACAATGGAAATCTACTTTACCAAAACAAATGATGCTGCTTTTACTTAAATTACAGTCAGTCCCACTTTATAGCATGTTTAATATGCTGTCTCCCATTAATCGCTTCAAATTAGATGTGGGCTGTGAAGCCAATTAATTTTCCATTTTATATTCTTTCTGTCTTCATTCAATAAAGAGGAAAAGCAAGATCATGGTATCTAACAGAATTAAGAGAATTATACCTGAACTTATATAGATGTTTCCTAATTATTCCTGAAGGTTCAACTATTATACATGTATTTACCAAAAGATTATGCCATTTATCATATTCCTCATTAATGAGAACTTGCAATCTTACATAACACATCCAGTTGCACTGGTGCAAATTAAATAATGAGTTAAGAGCATATAGATTTATTCTTTTTTATACAATCTATAATAAAAATGGATAGATTCATTATATTAGCTCTTGACTGCTTGGGGTAATCAGTCTTACAGATGACTGCTGTAATTTTTTCTTCACCAGGTCTTATGATGTTCTCTGAAGCACATACTAATTTATTTGAAGTGAACTATTTAGCCTGCCTGTTTTGACAGAAAGGAATTCTGATATGGCTGAGAACTTTGATGAGAACTGATTTGCTAATTAGATTAGAGGATGGAAATTTCCTACATAGTAAGAAAGCCTTACAAAACAGCATCTTGACAAAAAACTATGTATGGCAAAGCTTTGTTTTTAAATGCAGCACTGGGAAAGGTTTACTGTAATTCAACAATATTTAGAGTCTTCTCAATCCTGGGTATTATAGGGTTAAAGAAGTGCCAACTAAGAAGGAAAGTAAGAGCTAAAATTAGCAATCATTCCACAGTCCTGTTATGGTTATTTTTAGTTTAAAGAGAATTTGAGAAAGTGAAGAAATACAGTGATGGGTAATAAATTCTTTTGAAAATCAGTATTTCCATTTCTTGTCAAAGCTGGGGATGGAACCCAGAGTCTCATGGTTTACTAGACAAGAGCTTTACCACTGAGGCACACCCCCAGGCCCTCCATGGTTTCCATTCACAAAACTGAGGAACTGCTCTGAGGACTCTCACTGGGGAGCCGGAAGGAGTGACTGGTCCCCTGGGGAGATTTGCCAGTGCTGCAGAGATTTCTTTTGTCATTGTTGTTGCTGGGATGAAACCCAGGGCCTTGTGCATGCTAGGCAAACACTCTGCCACTGAGCGTACCCCAGCCCTTGGAGAGACACTTTTTGGCTATCACAACAGGGATGTACTACTGACATCTAGTGGGTAGAGGCCAGGGATGCTGCCCAACATCTTCCAGTGAATGGGACAGCCTTCCCTCCCTACAAAATAGCTAATATTCCAATGAAATGAATATTCCAGTATGGAAGCAGGTCACTTAGCAAGGGTACATGGAAAGAACAAAGGCATTTTTAGGAGGGGTTGGGTTCAGATGCTTTGCTCACCCACCATGTGGCTGATGTCTATCTGGACTTTACTGCACCAGGTGATACCAGTTGTAGTATAATTCCAAGTTACTGCTTAGCCCTTAGGGAGGCATGTAGGTCTGGTCACTGCATCTTTATCTTGAGGCCTGGTCTTCTTCAGATGTGCCTCCAGCCACAATTCTGATGACTTTATTTTCTGCTGACTTCCTTGAGAGCCCAACCCCTCTCTGACTGTATACTAATTTCTATCTAACTTAGCTGTCTATAATATTAGGGTGCTTGCCTGCATGTGTGAGGCATCACATACATAAACATACAAAAAGCTAGAGCCAGAGTTAGAAACTGTTACATATTAATACATAAGTAAATCTAAAAGGACAAAATGGAAAGCTTCATTAATCTCCTTAAGAATTTCATTTCACTTAGTTTTTTGGAATAATAGAGATTGAACCTGAGGTGTACCACCACTGAGTTGCATCCTAACCCTTCTATTTGTTAAATTTTATTTTGAGACAGGGTCTCACTAAGTTTCCCAGGCTGGCCTGGACCTTGTGGTCCTCCTGCCTAGGCCTCAAGAGGACCTGCAATTATAGGTGTATGCTGCCACACCCAGCATGTCTTAATAAATTTTATTTAAAAATTACTAATGTTTATGTCTCTATGGTGTTTTAAATAATGTATGTCATTTGCATTAACTAACTAATAACAATAAATGCAATGCTACCACAAGCTAAAGGGAATTTTTTTTTAACTCTTAGAGACTTAGAGTTACCAAAAATCTTGAAGTAAACATTTAAAATAGTATATAGTTTTAGGTAAGTAAAATTACTAAATAAAAACAAGACTTTCAAGCACCATGTAATATTGCTTTAAGTTAAAATTTTCTGAGGGAAATGAATTGGTAATTAAAATTCAAGGCAGAAAATATGATGTAAAATTCTCCCTCACTAAAAGAAGAACTTTTCAGGTATTTTAATTAATTACAATAGGTATAAAAGGGCTCATTAAATTAAAAGGTCATGAGATTATGTCAGAAATTTTTAAAGTATGACATTAAGGGTTTTAGGGATTTTTTGCTATTTTTAGAGCTGGGGATGGAACCCAGGGCCTCATGTATGCTAAGCATGTCCTCTACCACTGAGCTACACCCTGGCTCTCCAGCTTAATTTTGAAAAATCTTTCATTAGTATGTTTGTGCTACCTAATGAGTACATTGATCAGGGGATACTGGTACAGATACATATCACATCTAGATCCTTTGTACTCCCCCTTCCTCTCCACTTCCTCCCATCTCCCCCAGCTCCAGGTCTTCTTTTCATCTCCACAAGGCCTACCTCCCTGTCACAGTTCTGTTTTTAAATGGCCCCTAGACACATGGGCAGAGAGGAATCCCTTCCTCTAGGAAGGCCATGTGGCATTTTCTATCTTCTGTGGTCCTAAAGTGTTTCGACCAGCAACTTTTCAATCCTGGATTAACAGTCATTCATGACACTAAAGGCTTTTGAATAATTCCCAGGTGAAGGAACTAAATAATATTGTGATACAATGAAATAAGGCAAAATGAAAAAAACATTTTTTTGCATTGTCAGACTTAAAAGAATGATTCTTCTGCAGAGAGAAAAGATCATCTAAAGGCTTTATTGGATTTCTAAATTTAAATATTCATTACATGAATTTAACATATATTTATAATCCTGTTCTTTTGAGAAAGAAAAGGAAGCATTTATCTATGACTATAATGGTTCCTTGCTTAGAGAAATCCAAGGGCTATAAAGCAAGGGTAGCAGAAGAACGATAAAGAAATGTAACACAAAATGGCAGTGTTGCTATCCTTGAGTTCCACAAACGCAAAAAACACCATGGTCAAGTAGAAAACACACACATGCAACCCCCCCAATACACACACACACACACAGCACAACAGCCTCTCTATGGGGAGAAAAGTTAGGTGGGAGGAACCGACAATCTGTATTGACACTAGGCACAGATGTTTAAATCAGAAACCTCTATTACTTGAATATGCAGCTCATTTTCCCCATACAGTTTACTTAAAAAGAATTCACAATTAATAATCTTTTTCTAATTTTTTGAAGCAGCATCAGTTAGGTATATTATCTATATTAATAGAGTTAATTCTGACAAGGAATAAAAAAGGAAAAATGAAGAAAAAACTAAACAATGAAATTGTATGACATCAGCTAATTATGGGTTAATTCGTTTGTTTTTTTCTCTAAATAACGAATTATATAGTTTTACCTGAATCTGGTATTTCTTATGTTGATGGCTAACACACATATGTAAACGACAGCATGTAGTCATCTATGTGCCACATAAAAATCCATGCATCCGTGCAAGAAAGCATTATGATTTTGTGTACATACACGTTATACAGTTCACTGCAGAAGTATTGTGTCTACTCTGTTGTCAAAGTTAATTTGAAAATTTATATATATGAATCCAGGGAGACCTGCTTCTTCCAAGTTGTGTGCACTTTACAGACTCAAAAAAAAAGGAAATCTCAGTCCCTTATTCAGTCATTTCCTCTCTAAAAACATGTAATTCCATCCACCTAGCTCTCAAAGACAAAAGAGGGAGAGGCAAAGCAGGGCATGATGACATGTACGCCGATAATCCCAGCAACTTGGGAGGCTGAGGCAAAAGATTGTGATCTGAAGGACAGACTGGGCAACTTAGTGAGATCCTGCCTCAAAATAAAGCAAAAGACAGAAAGAGTGTGAAATTACCTAATCTAGCATATATTAGATATAGTAGGTGCTCATTAAACAAACAATAACAATGATTGGTTAATTTAGTTATTATTTCTTGTCAACTATGATTCTCTTTGAAATGGGAATGCTGCATATGAATCCTTCAATAAAAAAGCTGACTTTCAGGAAATTAGGAAGCTTCTAGCTCCTGAACCTCCTCTGTGCATACCAGCCTGCACCCATCACATGGAATAGCCAGTTGTACCTTTCAGTCTTTCCTTTTTTTTGCCATTTTGTGCCCATTATCTCTTCCTCTGTAATAAGATTTTATACATTATTATCAACTATCAAATAAAAAAGAAAGGAGCTATGATTTTAGCACATGTATGTCAATGCTTTCAGCATCTCATTTAGCCTCCAGAACAAACGTAATTTTCCTTCTCTTGAGCTTATTTTACAATCCAAAACTCACATCTGGGGATGTGAGTAGGAAGCAATGACCAAACCAGGGGCAAGTTTCCTCAGGATTTTGGCAGAGGCTTGCCTGGTCCAGTGGGCCATCCACTCGCTAATATTCCATGCTTCTCCTGAACATTCTTTTTTTTTGTCAGAGGAAACACAAAAACCACTAGCTGTGCAGAGAAGTTTGACGGTCACAGATAGTTGAGGGTCTCCATCTACAAGGAACGTTTCCCTGGAAGTACAAAGCCCAGCTTGGCCACACACTTCCTTGGCAATCAGCCCAGACCCAAATGGAAGCAACCCAGAACCCACTTCTATTCCACCTCAACTTGTCTCGGGCTTCTCTGTCCTGCTTAGGCTTCAAATCTCCATCTTCTCACCATCCCTACGAGCACATTCTCAATTTCCTGGGACAGAGCTGGTCCTGGGTTTGAGCGCCCTATTTATTTCAGGAGTTCAGGATGAAATTTCAGTCTGGAAGTTCCAGAGCTTGATCTTTTCTAGCCATCATCATCATCTTCACCACCACCATCATTATCACCAGTATCACCATCATCACCATCCTATCAGGTTAAGTGTTTCCTCCTTGTAAATTTTTTCCCAGTATCTGCCACCAGCTCTGGGGACCGCGCATCTCCCATACTTTCTCTGGTGACAGTGCTGCAGATATGACAACCCTAAAACCAGGCTTTGGAACACAGAACCTGCCCTCCAGCCTTGGAAGCACATGGCATTTTCTCACAAACGCAGAGACCTGACAGCAGAGCTCGCAGAAGCCAAAACCTAGCTGTTCCTACTCGGACACCACCACGGACAAAGGGTCATATTTTATCCCCTTCATCAGGCTCTCAAGGAGCTTGTAGTTGGCAAAATAAAGCGAACCTGACAGTTGCCAATAAATGACCCAGAATCCAAGAGGCTCCTGTCCCCACGGTGCTGCTGGCAGCTTCAAATAAACAGCTCATGTCACTCCCTTCTGCCGGGGTCTGCTTCTCACCTAAGGCTGTGTGGCTTCCTGCACCTGAAATGGATTTAGCATCCTAGTCATGGATGGGTTATGGGATGGGAACTTACAGATCACATGCCCACGAGCACACACAGAATAGCGTGGTCTGCAGAGCTCAGAGCCCCCAGGAGCCGGCGCTGCTCCTGCTTTGAGTACTTCCATGAGCCACAAGCAGTGCTGGGTGGAAAAGAGGGGACCGTTCTGCCGAGCCTGCCTGTGGACAAGGCATCCTGTTTTCTCCCATAGACTTCTTTCACCTCCCTATTTGACATTTGTCATTTTCAGGTACCGTTGCTATTTTCCCTTGGCTTTTTCAACACGCTGTTTATTTAAGTACACTGAGAGGACATATTGAAATTCATACAGCATCGACTTTATATCCAGTGAGAAAATAAAAGTATTGGGGGCTGACTGCAGTCTCCCAATGCCACTGTATTTTATCTCATTAATGTCATGCAGGTGATCCAACATTTGAAGTGTCCTTGGGAGTAATTATTGAAACTCTGGTCAAACATTGATGTGGAAATTATCCAAATGTTTGTTTAAACTTTGCCACATATTAGATAACTTGACAGGGGTCTCTGTCACACTTCCAAATTTGTTGTGGTGTCATTAAACAGCCCATTGAACTTGAAAGTTCTAATTCTATTTCTCAGAAAACATGTCTGTCTACCCCAGGTTTAGCACCACAGAATTAACTCGCTGTTGAAAGACTCTGTAGAAGCACACTGGCCATCTGTTTCCAACACGAGTTTGTGCTGAGTCTCAGAGACACAGAAGGTTCTCTGTAAAGAAGTTCTTTCCTGAGGTGGCCCTCATCTAGCCAGTAGGTACATTCTGGCCTCAGTGTGTTTAGTGGACTCCAAGTGACCCAGCTGGAAGGAAATCACCTCCCTGCTGTGCATCTTGACCAAAAGTTGTCCCTTTTGTGGTCTGCTCCTTTCCCACAAATTCCTGGAGCTTTTTCTTGCCAGCCTCCATTCATATCTCTGCCTGTCTGTGCGATGTCACAGTTTGTTAAGACCGGAGAAACTGAAGATAACAGGGTGAGGCCTGCCTGTCTTGCTGTGCCAGCAGAGGATAATGAGGTCTTCTCACTGAGTGTTTCCTCTGGGCTGGAGAACACTGCTTATTTATAGCCCAGTTCTGATGACTTGGTGTGTGTCTTAGTGTCCATAATTATCTTTAATTTTGGAACTTGGCAAAGAAATGATTTTGCTACTAATGCATTTTTGTATGTCAAAGAAACTTATAGATGATCTCTAAATCAAAGATAATTCATTCTACCACGTATATGTAACCCACAAACACACACACACTGATACACACATGCGCACACATATATTAACTGACAAACTGGTGATTCTATACAGGGGAAAGCAATAGAACACTTTAAGACGAGAAGAGATGTTTTCTTTCCTGGAAATGTTAATGTTCTATGACATAGTGATTTAGTTATTGGGCAAAAAATGTCCACAGTGACAGAAAGGAGAATAAGACCCTAAATTTAGTATTTTGAACTAAGGGCATTGGAGTGAACCTTGTCTTCTAAGAAATAGTTATCTGTGACAAACCATATCAGGAATGACTGTTGCAACTGAGAGAGACAGAAAGTAGAATAGTGATTATCAGGGGCTAGGGAGAATGGGAGGAAAGAATTTAATGCTTAATGGGAATAGAATTTTCTGATTGGGTGATGGAATTGTTTTACAAATATGATGGTTACAAATGGTGAATGTCATTAATGTCATTCAACTACAGTTAACTTTAAAAAGGTTAAATGGCAAAGTTCATACACTTACCACAATAACAACAGCGACAAAAAGATTGTTGGTACAACCTGTCATAGTGGAAGTGTATGCTTATCCACATGAGAAAAATGATGGGCTGTTGAAGCATCCATTATTAGATATTTCTGTAATAAGACAGATATCCTCAAGGGACAGGAGACCTGGATTCTCAGGGTTTAATCCATTAGCTGTTACCTACTCATTTTTCTCAACCCCCCCCATTAACAATGTATAGAGTGAATCTTTTTCTTATTCACCCACTTATTCACTCTTAAAGCAAGGACCAGGTGTGATGTAACAAAACAGGCATTGGGTGCTCGGATAACTCCAAGAGTGAGAATGGCCATTCACTTATATTTTACCTTAGGAGGGGATTCCCTAAAACATGAGGCCATACTCATGACCCAGTGGGAAGTTACCAGGTACTACCCTACTCCAACAAAGCCATAAAAGCAAGTTCTGTTATTTTGTTAATGGGGCAAGCTGTTCACCACAGCTGTGCCTCCTTTACCTCCTCTAGTTAAAGCCCTTTCCCTATTTTCTCTTACTTTCTAACTGTGCCTAATAAATGTGCCTATGCCTCCCACTGACACATCCTGAAATCCTGTTTCTATGATAAATATCAGCAAATATACCCCATAGCAGAAAGCAGGAAGCAAGTTAGGGCTTCCATCTCCTCTTTGGGGGCTACTTCAGACTCCATCCAGTAACTTGCTAATTTCTTGATTTTTATCAGCATCGAGCAAAAGAACCCTTGGCTGACTGGTAACATTTCCTTTAATTTGACCCATTTGTCTGTATTTTACCATAAAAATTAAATAAAGAAAGATTCATAGAATACCTCTGTGACCTCTATTCATAGAAGTACCTCTGTGCGCTCTAAACTGCAGGGCAAAGTCAACTATGTTTATTCTAATGTGTCCATCTCTTTAGTGGTACATAACCACTAAGCACAGCTGCACCATTCCTTGTCCATGGGGCACATGAGGGCTTCATTAATAAACACTTTGACTGAAAATGAATGTTATTTGGTATCAAACTCAAGCAATGGAATGATGTGGCACTCATCCCCTATAGCAGGTTCATCCAGGGTGACTATCTTCCCAGAACATGAGCACACAGATGTGCTGAGAATTAAGACTTCTCTATTTATTCAGTTGGCCCATGCTATTTAAACATTTACTACTTTCCAGAAAACATTCTGAGGCTGTGCTGTCTTCATCTCTCATACCCCATGCATACATCTACCCCCGGCTGGGAGAAATAGTCTCAGATATTTCCAGCAGTGTGAACATGAAGACACAAGGCCTTTGCTTATTCTCTTGGGTACAGAACAGAGACATCTGATAGACTTGGTTGAGGTTATGTACTCATCCATGAACTATTGCCTGTGGCCACTAGGACAGGTCCTGCAATGAAATGCTATAAACACTGTGCACTGCAACTTTTTCCATATGGACCTTGGGAGGAATTTCAGAAGGAAAGAAGGAAGGATCATACTGTTAGAAAAAAGAGGGCCATAGAGATACAGTCAAGTTAACAGCAGCAGTGAAATTTGCAACTTGTAGGGTAAAAACACCAAGAAATGGCAAAATTCAAGATATACAGTTTAATATCTGCCATAAGAACCCAGTAATATGGAAGGAGATTTAGAAAGACTTGGATGGGATGAGGTGGCAGCTCATTGTCCACTATGACCATAATGATAACCAGGGAAGCAATTAGTAGTGGCCACGAATATAACAGAGAGTAGAGAGTCCCTTTGTTTCTCCTCTAAAATCCCAATCTTGTTCTCCCAATGGATGCTTCTCACCCCACAAACACATTTTCAGGGAAGGGTGTTGTCTGTCCTCTTGTTATATCCCCCACACCTAGTATAGAATCTAGCAGGCAGCAGGTGCTCCCAAAATTCTTGTTGCACAATAAATAAACAAGGAAATTTAGTTTTACAACTTATAGCAAAAGCAACTGTATCAGTCTGCTTCATGGTACTATAATGAAATAACTAAATTAATAACTTTTTAAAGAGAAAAGGTTTGTTTAGCTCACAGATTTGGAAGTTCAAAGGCAGGGTGTCTGTATATGCTCAGTTCTGGTGAGGGTGATAGATGGTGATGCGACAGGGTAGGAGCGAGTACCACAGAAAACAGCCCCATCTTCAGCCAGGAAGCAGAGAGAGAGGGAGAGGGAGAGGGACAGAATGATACAGAGAGAGAGAGTGATAGAGAGAAAGAGAATGATAGAGAGAGAAAGGGAGACAGAGACAGAGACAGAGGACAGAGAATGAGTAGGCTCCCACAATCCCCTCTGATGGCACAACCCCAGTAACCTAACTTCTTCCCCCAGTCCCTAAATCTTAAAAGGCCCACAGTACCTCCCCATAGCACCACACTCAGGACCAAGTCTTTAACATAATGGACTCCTGGAGGACGTTTAAACAATTACCACCTGATTGGGAAGTTAAGAGGCTCACAAGTTCAAGACTAGCCTAGATACCATAGGAAGAGCCTGTCTCAAAATAAAAAAAAACAAAAAGATCTAGAATATACTTCAGTGGTAGAGTGCACCTGGGTTTGCTCCTCAGTACTACAAAGAAAAAGCACCAATTAAATGATATCCAAAGCGTAACAGCAAACTACTAAGAATGCAAAGGTTTTGCAGCCATCCATCTTCCATTAAGATATATAGATTAAGGCAGATTTCTGTATTCTCCTCTTGCTCAGTGTCCTGAAACTTCAGAATAACATGTCAGCATCTAAACTAAACTTACTCTTTGTCTTTTCTCACCTTTATATCAAGCAGAGTCTGGGATTCTCCTATGTGGTCTAACAGGAGAGTTATAGTTTAGATCTAAAATGGCCCCCAAAGCCTGATGTATTTGGAAGGTAAGTGGATTATGGGATTGTTACAACAGACTTCTGTTAGAAGGTGGGGTCTGAAGCAGGTCACTGTGGGTGTGACCCAGAAGGGTATATATTTCTCTTTCCAGCTTCTCCCTTGCCTCTCTACTTCCTGTGTGCCATGAGGTGAGCAGCTTTTCCTCCACCATTCCCCTCTGCCATCCTGTTTCTTCTTTGGAACCAGCCACCCATGGACTGAAACATGAGCCAAAATAAACCTCTGTCCCTTTAAGTTATGAGTATGGAGCATTGTGCCTCAGTGACAAGAAATATAACCAAGACAAAGAGTCTACAAGTGGATGGGAATTCACTTAGTTTAACAATTCCTGGTCACAACTAAGATTGGATCGTAGCAAGACAGAAAACTTCCAAATGTGCAAATGCATGCATAAGATATGTAGGAATACGATTTTGTACACTTCAACCTGCACAGGGCATAAAATTCAGCAGTGTTACATAAATTTTTGAATAATTGTTTAGGATAGCATGTGGAGCAACCCGCCAAGTGGATAGCTTTGATTCTCGTGCATTTGCTGAATATCCCAAGAACCAATGTTTTATGGGTCCTTTTGGAACATGAACTTGGAGTCAGTGTGATTAATCCAACTGACAATAATTATAGCTAACTGTGAAAGCCATTCCTGGTAACTTTACAGGTAATAATTCAATTAATTTGAACTATTACACATGATGGTTTTACTTTGTGTACTGTAGAACAGAAAATGATCTTTTGATTTAAGATACAGTTCCATTTTTCATGAAACATGCCACCCTAGAAAAGGGTGATCAATTCTTTTAATGGATTTGACAACCTTGTGTTGAGTAGAAATGTTGACTGTTATTTGACAAGATGTGAGAATCAAGTGATTCTATGTAGGACAGATTTAGCCCCTAGCTTTTTCGATGCTTGCTCCTATTTTTGTCATCATAATAGATCCAGGATCATTCATGTCCAGTAGTAAATGTCATGCAGGAATAATGATGTGGGAACAGTTAGCTTGATTTTCCTTATTGGTTCCTGCCTGTCTTGAAATCAGATTTCCCTTCGGCATTTCTTCCTTGGTGTAAAAAGCTGGACAGGATGCTTTACTGAGGTGCAACATGGCAGATGCCTTATGGGAGAAGACATGTGCGGGTTTGGTTAGGCTTCCTGGGATTGTCACAACTTCTAATACACGGAGTAGGGAGACAGCACAGTAGGTTTGGGATAGCTGCCCAGCTTTGGCTAGAAATGTGTGCATCCTCTCGTGTGTATGATGTGTGTCAGTCTTTGTGAAGCTCGGTTTTATTTTATGAAAATCACTGGTGTTATGAAACCCTTGGTTTGCAGTCTCCTTAGCTGCCTTCCCTGACATTAACAGTCTTTGTCGAGTGTGTCACTCTGCTGTGCCTCAGACCCACAGAGCCCACAGTTATTGGAAGGCTAGGCATAAACATGCCACAGACCCTCCAAACCCAACATACCCAAATAAATTTTCCACTTTGTTCCTGATTTGGTCTTCCACCAGCACACTGTATGTCAGGAAAAAAGCATTCCATCCACCCCAGGAACTGATTCCTGGCGCCCTCCATCCTGAAGGTATTGAATGCAATATTTATTTTTGTGATTTTTCCCTGTTAAGCACTCATTGTTTAATAGAATAAAACTCATAAAAATAAAATTAATAATTCATCAATATTCTAAAGAATATTCTAAAGAATAAACATGAGTTTGACACACTCATGATATTGGGCCTTTGTGACAAAAAAAATGTGTTATGCTTCTTAATTATGACAAAGGCCATGGGTCAAACTATGGCTCATGATACCCAAAATCAAATCCAAGTCATTGGTAAATAAAACCTTAATTCTGGAAAAGCTATCATCCCACTTCTCAACCCAATGGTAGTGACGTGGTTTGTCAAAGACAGTAGCCTATCTCTTGAACTTAGCATTATTTGATTTTATGGGCTTTACAATGGGATTTATGTTTCATTGGGATATTTACTTTGAATTTATAGTATTTTAAAGATTGGACAATATGGCAAACAACATAAATAAAATACCTTGCTATATACTCATACACATTTGAGTATATATACTGTTAAAAGATAAGTTTCAGAATAAAGTATAAGGATGACTACTATATAGCTTTATATATATATATATAAAGCTACTTCTTAATAAGGGAACTGGGAAGATGTTACAAACTGTTCAAAGGAAAAGTCAAGAGATCACAAATTTAACTGGAACAGATCAGCAAGTTCACAAAACTGGCTTTTCTGGAAGTGGGAAAGTCACTGGAACATCTGCCATTAAGACCAAGTTGGCACACCCATTGTTTAGCTGCAATTCACAGAGCTTTGTACAAAGGCCCAGTGCTGAGTCCCACAGCATGGAGGAGGATGCTATAGATCCTCTCTATATTTGTTTCTGCAACAAAAATAATTTAACACTGAGCTGAGGTTCCATGATACACCTTGTTTTAACTTTAAAAGGGATCCATACATTGCTCAAGTATGAAAAATCCAATGGCAAGGACCTCATGGAAATTCTACTCAAACCCGAATCATTCTCCAGAAGTTTTCTGATTTGACATAATATATATTAAAAGCACATATTTACATATGCAAATATAGGTGCACATATATAATCAAGGACACTCCTGCCTGGAGAGAAAAATAAGAGGAAACCATCAACTTCAGAAGTCAGGGGTTGAGAAGAAAGAATATTTCCAACCGTAGGCAGAGAAAAACACATCTAGAACTGAGAGTTTTAAATTCCACAGTGGTGCAGCCAGCATGTGGTCAGAGACACGCATCACATATTCAGATACAATAACAATGGTGCCAGGACTGATTCATTATGTTTCATATGAAGAACTCACAAGTCCTATTTTCAAAAAGCAATTGCACAGTGCTTTTACTAACCACCCCCGCCTCATTGGATATGCAGTGGTGTTGCTGGACCAAAGGGAAGTTATCTACGGAAATGCAATCATCTCAGCTTCAAATTTCTCGAAATTGGGGGAAGGGGAGTCTATTGTTGCACTTTTTAAGCTTCGTAATATAAATAATATCATTTTTGGCCTGGTACAATCCACTTGAAGGATTTTCAATGAAAATGAAATGACTCTCTGAAGGCTGGGAAATGGTTGAAAGGCAGGATTTTCTCACTTTGGGCCTTTTCCCCAATCTCCTGGCTTCCGCTTGAAATCACAGTTTGTCTTCAGCAATAGCCAGTTCAATTGGAAACAGCTCAGTGAAACAGCACTCAATTTTATTGAGCTTAAATGGTGAGAAAGTGAATTTAAACAAGTTTAAATAGATGAAGGTTTTCTATAAGTGTTGTAGTCATTTATAAAAAGTCTTTTACTTACAGAGGTAATAGCTGACTCATATAACTAATATATCTTGTGCACCATAATGCTTGCTGTTTGCAAATTTGAGTTATAAAACTGTTCTCATGCTTCTACAGACCATGTATGGCCAGGTAGGAAGGAATTTATAACCCAGTTTCCTCCTTACAGGTCAATTGCTGCCCTTACCACATAATGTTTCATCTCCTATTTTCTTTTAGAATCATAGGATAACTTTATTTCTATTTTTTCTTTTCTTTTTTTTGTGGGTACGGGGGGTCGAACTCAGGACCTCGTGCGCCAGCAGGTGCCCGTGCCACTGAGCGATATCACCGGCCCTTTTTTTGTATGCGAGTACTGGGAGTTGAACTCAGGACCTCGCGCTTGCCAGGCAGGCGCTTATGCCACTGACCTATCTCACCGGCCCCTATTTTTTCTTTTGAAATTATTTTTTATTTATTTATTTTACTGTCCCATGTTTGCAGTACACAATGATTACATCTATCATGGAGAGTTGAAGCATGTACATAACACATCTTAATGCCCTATCCTTCTTATCCCTCCCTGCTCCTTCCAATTCTTGCTCCCCTTCCCATTTGTAAAAACTCTTTAACTATGCTCCCACATGTTGGATCATCCACCACACCAATATTGCAGATAAAAATGCTATAGCTCATTAAAAAGGTAGTATTTCTTGTCAAATGAAGATAATGGTTTCTTTCCAAAAGTAGCAGAGATTATTAGATTTTGAACTCCATTATACTATCCTGACCCTAAAAAAGAGCAACATTTTTAAGACAGTTCTTTAATAAAAGGGCCATAAAAGAATGCCTAATTATCAGGAAACAGGACCCAACCCCACCCAAGAGAATAATTATTTTGTTACTGTTGTTAAACTCAGTGAACATTAGGGAGTAACTTGGCGGGGGCTGCTAGTCAGCTGCAGGGCATTCTCACTACATCTTCAAGCCAATCCCATCAATTATTAGTAAGTGCCCATAACACTAGAACTAAGGCAAAAATGTGTTTCTTTATAACATTAGCATGTGTTCTTTCAATATTCAGAAATACTCTACACAAATATACACACGAGGGATGTCTATGTGCACTAAGAAAAGATAGAGCCAAGCATGATGGCGCATGCCTGTAATACCAGGACTCTGAGCAGCTGACGAAGGAGGGTTGCAAGTTCAAGCCCAGCCTGGGGAACTTAGTGACTTAGTGAGAACCTGTCTCAAAATAAAATAAATAAATAAAAGGGATGTAGTTTGATCCAAAGGCCTGGGTTCAATCCCCAGTGCTGCCAAAACTAATCAAAGGCAGCATTTTTCCCCATTGCAAAACAGAAAACTTTCCAATGTCAACTTGCACAGACACTGCAGTTTAGCAGTTAGCCTTTATTGTCCACTGTCCTGGCCCAGCACTGGGGCTGTAGGAGGTCACTGATCCATATAAACCCTTTTAGGTTTATGGTAGGCAGGTAATGGCTCCCTGTTATGGTTTGTGTCTGGAGGCAGCTGAATCTAGAGTTTGTGATTGTTTCATTGACTAGCGCTGGGATTGGGGGTGTGAGTGCTACTCCCGCCCTAGGGTGGGTAGCCTGCATACAATATAAGGGAGAAAAAGAGGCTTGCTCCTCCCTTTTGCTCTCATTGTCTTTGCTGTCTTCCACCACCAGGAACTGTTGCCTCTCTGCCACGCCACCCTTCCTTGGAGCCAGCTGATTATGGATTGAAACTTCTACAAACTGTGAGCTAAATAAATCTTTCCCGCTTTAATTTTGGTTGTCAGGTATTTTGTCTCTGCAACAAGAAAAGTAACTAAGAGACTCCCATAGAGGTTCATGTCCTAATCTCTGGAGCCTGGGATGCTCCTTCCCTCTCCTTCCAAACCATGGAGTTACTGTTTTCTGATTTAACATTAGAAATGTCTAAAAAGCTCACAGGACTCTTTACAGTTCTGCAACATGTAATTTAGCATCTTCCCTGGTCAAGTGTATACATCCCTTGGGACCCTCAGAGATTGGCAGATACCAGAACCTGAGGATGCTTAAAGTCCTTCTATAAACTAGAGTAGCATTTGCATATCACTACATAAAACCTCCTCTGGGTATGGACACAATTCTGTCCCCAAATATGTGGAATCTGTGTAGTTGGTTGAATTCAAGGATGCAGAACACAAGATACAGAGGGCTCGCTGTGTTGGGCGATGAAGGCAGAAGGCTTCAGTTAAACGTGACTAAGTTAAGCATGTTGAGAGATGATCCTGGACTATCCAGGTGGCCCCAAAGCAATCCCATGTGTTCTAAAACTTGAAAAGGAGAGATCCTTTCCCAGTGAGAGCCAGGGAGGTATGGCAGTTGTCAGAGAGGTGGGGCATCCAAAGGACACCATCTATCACTGCTATCCATCATCAATCTATGTATTTTTCTATCTATCATCTATTGTGGTGGTGGTACCGGGGCTTGAACCCAGAGCCTTTGCACTGAGCTACAGACTCAGTCTTCTCTTCTCTAGCCTTTTTTTCTCTTCTCTTCTTTTCTCTTCTCCTCTCCTCTTCCCTTCCTTTCCCTTCCCCTCCCCTCCCTTCCTTCCTTCCTTCCCTCTTTATTGTGAGATAAGTTCTTGTTAAATTGTTAAGTTGCCCGGCTGGGCTCTATCCTCCTGCCTCAGCCTCCTAGAGTGTTGAGATTACATGTATGTGCCATCACACCAGCTCCATTACTTCCTTTGGGTGGAATCATGAGCCAGGGAAGAAAAGGGCAGCCTCTATGAGCTGAGAGTGACACATCTGTCCATCTAACAAGGGCGTGATGACCTCAGGCCTCACGGAGGAACTGAATTGTGCCATCAGCCTACATGAGCCTAGAAGCAAATTCTCCTCCAGAGCCTTAAGTTCAGCATCCCACCCAGCCCAGCAAGAGTTTGATTTTACTGATCCATGTGAAACTCCCCACCAGCAGAACTGTGAGATAATACATGTCAGATAGTAAAAGTGTGTTGCCTTACACTGCTCTCTGTGGGTGGCAATTTTTCTAGCAGTAGAAGGCCACTAATACAGAATCCTCAACATAATTCTCAATACCCCACGTAGTCCCCCAATTCTAACGCTAATTCCATCCATTGCAAATAGCAGTAAAGATGTAATAGTGAGAATTTTCAGGGAGAAGAAATACTGCTACATGAAATTAAAAGTACAATGCATACTCGTTTTTGAAACAATGAAATGTAGGTGGGTAAAATAAAGAGTTTAAAAAGTCTATCTTTGAATTAAGAAAATATGACATTAGTCAATGGCTGAATGTAGGGAGTACCCAGGTTTATCCCCAAACATCCATTCTCCTAATTCCCTGCAAGATATGTGTCACTGTGTACTTGTGTCCTGTTCCACAGAAATGTCCCTGTTTGTGAATTGCACACATAATTAAGCCGCCTGCTAATATTGGCATTCTCCTACCTGTGTGTGCTGTCATTAAATGTTCAGAGTCCAGTGTTCAGCTCATTCCATTCCCTACATGCAGGAAAATGTTTCTCACTTAAAACAGAGTGAACACATTCTAAAGAATTCCAAGTTTATTGAAAGGAATGGTTAAAAGTAATTCTCAACATTATAGCTTGTAACAACTCAAGACTGACACTATAACTTTTTTTGTGCAGATGCACTGCTTACGGTTCTAACATAAAATCTAATACATAATTCATCTACTCATTTTAGCACAAGTTGCCAGGAACTGACCCTTTCTCAAAGTCAACTCTTTTCTATTTGGAGTTTGAAATATCAACTGTTACTATAAGGGAATGAAGGTTGGTTTTAGATTGATTTTCTAAGGAATATTTAAAAATTCTACCTAAGAGTGGTGTATCATGCCCGAAATCCCAGCACTCAGGAGGCTGATGCAGGAGGATTGCAGCAAGTTCAAGGCAGCCTGTGCTACATATGAGTTCAAGGCCAGCGTGAACTAATAGTGAGAACTTGACTCAAAAAAAAAAGAAAGAAAGAAAGAAAGAAAGAACAAGGAAAAAAAGAAACAAAAACAGTAACTCTGCTAACTCCTATACCTTCAGTCCACCTATGGTTTCAAGAAATCTTTCTTGAGGACCCCTGTTGAATAAAGTAAGTTCAAATGCTGTTTCAATAACTGTTTTTAAAAAGAGAGATAATGCCAGGCACAGTGGTGCATGCCTGTAATCCTAGTACTCAGGAGGCTGAGGCAGGAGGATTGTTGCAAGTTCAAGGCCAGCCTGGGGTACAAAGTGAGTTCAAGGCCAGCCTGAAGTGCATAGTGAAATCCTGTCTCAAAAACACAATAAATAAATAAATAGAAATGAGACACAGAAAGAGGGATGTTCTTTATTGTTAGTTTCAGAAGCCAGCTCAGCATGAAGACAACGCACTTCTGTTAAATGTGTGAATATAGGTTCTGCAACAGAGAATGGAATGGTGTAGATAGAATTTCAGGATAATTTTGCTGTCTTATGGGTGGGTCTGGTTACTTGGCCTTCCTAGAGAAATGTCAGGTGGTTTCCTTTTTAACTTTTTTTAAGGTACTGGAGATTGAAACCAGGGTCTTGCACTGAGCTGTAGCCCCCCAGTCCTTTTTTATTTTTTTATTTTGAGATAGGGTCTCACTAAGTTGCCCAGGCTGGCCTTGAACTTGTGATCCTCCTGCCTTTCTGACATACTCCAAGCTGCTTTTGTAGAGCCCCTGCTTTCCTTTCTTGGATGCTTCTCAGGGCCAGCATCCTCACAGTAGGAGCTCCCTCCCCTCTTCCCCAGAAGTTTAAATTCACCTCTGGATGTGTTTGTTCATTACTGTGTGTGACAATCCGCCACCCAGCTTTCAGCTGTTGTTCAATACAGAGCCATCTGTGGCCCAGCCTAATGTCAGATTCCAGTTAAGGAGAGGGTACAGTCATCCTGAGATTCAACCTTGTGGCAAGCCCACAAAAGCTGGTTTTCTCTTGTACGTATGATAGCCAAGATGCCTAGGATCTACACAAGCTCCTCAAACACCTATAAAAATGTCTGCCTCCAAAACACAAAATGAAAAATTGGTGCTTCCAAAATACAAAAAGGGAGCCATAATGTTGCAAGGAATAATTGTTTCAAAGTCAAAACAGGCATAACCTTCCCATGAGCTTATCTCATTTTAAAATGTGGTATGTGGGTATGTGGAAGCAGAGCTTAAGATAGGATTGGTATGCAGTCTGCTGCCTAAGGAAGTTAGCTCAAATGCCCTGCAAGTGTTCTGTGCCCTGCAAAGCGATGGTGCTGGTGCGGCAGGGAAGAAACCTGGGAAGCCAAGCAAGGGTGCGATTCCAGCACCATCCTGTAGGTGGCGCTCCCGCGATGCAGACTGAGCTTCAGCATTGGCCCCACCCAAAGCAAAAAGACTTGGCTCCCAGCCACCCTCTCAGCTCTCAACTGTGATAAATCGTCCATCAAAAGTCCTCTCAGGTTGGAAGGCGTTCCAGGGCTGCTGAGCAAAAAAGTACAGGGTCTCAGGTGGTCGAGAAGGGAATCTGAGCATTCTGCTGGAAGCTCCAACCTTGCCCTCTAAGTGCTGCCCTCCATAGTCATCCCCTTATTAGGGCACACTTACCTCTCTGGACCCAACCATTGGACACAGACCATGGGCCAGGGCTAATCAGCAACTGCAGACCCACTCCTGACTGGCCCCTAGAGCCAGTCCTCTAGGGTCTTACCGTCCGTGTCTTCACCTGGGTTCAAAGCCT